>VDFB02379711.1:103673226-103903226 GCA_007258455.2 Sequoia sempervirens
AGAATTAGGGTTTGTGCTCCCAGACAATGTTGCTCAAAATCTTCACAGCTTCGCAGTAACTCCATCGGCACAATCATCTGATCAATCAGTCATCCAGAATTCGAGATCAAACGAAGAGGTCTCAACCAAGAAGCAGAATGCAAATCATAAAATCATCAGAAAATATTCAAAGTCTGGGATTCTGGGCACCCCAAAAGGAGATAGGTGCCCAAGGTTTTGGAGCACCAAATCTAGCAGTTAGGGTTTGCAAATATGTTCAATCTCTTCAAAATACTGCCAGCTTCGCAATGGATATCTAAACTTGATCATCGGATTCGTCGGCTGCCGAGAACCTCAGAATGAACAAAAGGCATAACATGAGGTCTCAAGCTTCAAGGTTGAAAACTGAAGAAAAATGGCTAAGGTTGGAGATCTTGGGCACCCCAAAAGGAGATAGGCGCCCAAGCTTTTGGGGCATCAAATGGATGAATTTGCAGTCAGACTCCAGCATGACTTCTTCAGTCTTCATCAAGCTCTCCAACACAATCATCAACTAACTCATCGGAGTTGACAAGCATCAAATATTACAAACTGATCGAGGGTAAAAACCATGGGAAATGTCAGAAGTCAAAAGCAAGGTGAAAATCACAGAAAATAAACTAACTCTGAAGGAGTTCGATGCCTTAGGTAGCCAGGGGCGCCCAAGCTTTTCACCCCGAAGATGCAACTTTCAGAAGATGAAGCCTCCAGAGAACCCCCTTTAGAATCCTCCGAGCTATCCAGCGAATCTGACAGTCATTCAATCAAATCAGTCTAGCTCCCAGAATCGCGAATTCATCAGAAGATCAAGGGACGCAAGCAAAACTTGAAGAATATAAAAATGGCTAACCGCAGCTAACCAGGGGCGCCCAGCTTTTTGAGGGGTCAAATGAAGCTTTTATCAGAAGTAGCCTCTAAGACAACTTTGTCAGATTCACTCCGGCTCCACAATGGATCATCCTGCTAGTTCACAACATCAATCGAGCTCCTGGAAATCGAGATCAAACAAAGGTCAAAATCAGGCAAAATCCTGAAAATGATGAAAAAATGGCTAAGTCTAGAGAGGAAAAGCACTCCAGGCTAAGAAGGGCGCCTAAAACTCAATGCCTTAGAAAAAATTTCAAAGTTTTCATCATTCAGCATTAGAACAACGTCTACGTTCAATGAACCTGCTCAAGATTGGATGCAAAAGTTTTATAGCAGTTTTTATCCTAAAAAACTATTTAAGAAATATTTTGTCTTCCATTATTCATTTTTGTAGGTTGGCGTCTAGAGCAAGAAGATTTTCCCTTTTCTCTCAACGAAGATTTGAAGACTCAAATGACATGCTTTTCTAGTGTTCCTTGTGGTTCCAGGATCAACAAGCAAGGAGGAACGCTTTTTCAGGCTCCAAACTTCTAGGGCATTGTTTTTTTCAAAATAGCCACTCAGCTTTTTTCGTTTCTCATCACATGGGTCTCTCCGCTTTTTCATCCTATTGAACATTGAGAAACTTTTCCCTCTTCTAGAAACTGCTTTTTGGCCGCTTTTTCAGGATGAATTTAGCTTTTTCAATTTCTAAGCATTTGGATTTCTCTGGAACATGATTCTCTACAAAACCCAAGTCCTAGTTTTTTTGGAGAAATTGCTTTTTCAAGGCAGATCAGCATTCTATTTTCAGTAGTCTATACAAAAGTTTTTGAACCTAGTCAGTCAAAAATCAAGGTTTTCAACATGCAACACTCTCCACTTAAAATCAAGAACAAATCAGTTTTTTGGCGGATGTGGTTGAGATTTAAAGCAGAGATCATCTAGAAGCTTTCTTCCAGCTTTCCTTCTATTCTTGTCTCAATTCTTATGAAATATTCCGAGCCAAATTTTTTTCAATTTTCAAATTACAATCAGAAATGCAACACACCCGTTAGGGTTAGATAAATCAAACCAGCAGTTACAATATAACTCTTTGCCAAGAATGCGCACTCAATCTCAACAAGAGAGAGGCTGTCATATGGCAAGAGGATCGTCAGTACATTAATCAGAACTGCAACTGGAAGTAACTCTAACCAAGAATGGCGCCAAGTGATGGCGAGCATATGGTCAGAGGGTCTTAATTGAAATGCTTATACAAAAACTCTAACCAAGAATGCGCCGGCGAACGACGAGCATGTGGTCAGAGGATCCCTACCATCTAATATACTGAAAGCAAACTCAACACCAAGTATGTGCTACCCAATTCCAGAATGGAAATGAGGCGACCATATGGCGGAGCAATTACATGAAATACAATACTGGAAATGGAGCTCAACGCCAAGTATGTGCACTCCTATCCAAGATGAATAGGCGCTATCATATGACGGAGCAACTAAAAAGTAAATACAATAGACTGAGCAAGGATCAGTCTCTTCCACGAAATGTGGGAAATATAATAAAGAGCTTACAAATGTGAATATTGGCTAGTTAGTACTACTAACAGCCTTACAATATAATATATCTCCTGCAAGCACGATGGATTATAGTGATAATCAAACTGCTGAAATGTAGAGCTACTCCAGAATGATTAATATGACTAAGATAAACAATCCCAGCCCTATTAATAATTTTACTAAGTCTGATATGACAGATCTGCAGTTAAAATGGTGAAATCAGCAACTCCAGAACTCACTTAAATGCTCATATCTCTCTCAATACTCACTCATTTAACTTGAAATCAGTTGCAAAACATTCTAATGATGATGACAATGAAGATGGATCACAAAAACTTCTCACAAAGACCCCTATTTATTTTGCACGACTTCCAAAGCACTTACGAAGTGAAATTGCCTGCAAGCAAGGGCGATTTACTTTAGATAATTCATAGACTTCAAATAAAATTCTGGAAACTTGCACATATGGTCGCCCTACATAGGAAAATAGATTGGAACAGTACCCAGAACAATATTATTTCTGTTTCTTGAGTTGTGAGTAAAAACAACCTACAGCCATACAAACCAGCAACTCTAAAATTGACAGAAAATACAATAACTCAACTACGGAATGTGAGAAGAACCAACTACAATGAAAGGAAACCAACTACAACTAAACCTCTCAACTAGTTGTTGTCTTTCAAGCAAGAAGTCGAGCCAAGGCTAGGAGGCATTCATTCCTCGAAGCAATCCCAAAGCCAATCCGGCAGCATAACTTTGCAAATTCATCAGATGCCAAAATGAGGACCCAAAGCTCCCTTTTATAATTTTGAGAGGACCCTCCAGAAGCTTCCAGAAGGTGCGCCCTAACTTCAAGATGTTTTTAGGGTTTTTGACTTGACCCATTCTTCCTTCAAAATGGCGTCCTTTTTCATGAAGGCAATTTTTCTTTAATTTAAAATTATCATTTCTCCAAAAGTTGGCGTCCCTTTTCCTCTTGAGCAATATTTGGCTTTTAGAAATATTAAAATATTTCCTCCATGTGAAAATACCCTTCAATGTCCCCCTTTTAAAAACAATATTAATTCATGATGCTAGAACAAGGAATTATAATGTTAAATTATAACATTATAATATAAAATATCTTATATCACCATGGAAACGCATCAGAAGCCAAATTCAACCATACCGTCTGAACTGACTGCCAAAGTGGAGCCAACTAATTAGGAGTCAACAAGTCAACTGCTAAAAATAGAATTTACTAAAAATAGTAAATTCATGTAATTGCTTAGAATGTCGAACTGAAACCACCAATGCGAAGCTCTCAGAAAACCCAAAAGGAATCTGCAATCCAAGTTCAACAATTCCAAAAGAAGACTCCGCAAAAAGACAAAAACATCCTCCAAGAAGTTTGGAAACCCTGATTCGAGCTTCTGCTTAGCCTACGAGTTTCCAAAAATAGGCTAAATCCAAATGAAGAGTGTAGGCTAAATTGGGGACATTACATTTTATCCACTCTTTGAAGAAGAGAAAGAAAACAAGTTGTAATAGTTGGCATTTCCCTGTTTTTATGCTTTCATAGGTGGTTAGATGTTTATCTTGTTTTAGTTTTAGAAATAAAGCTTGCATGTTGGCACGTCTTAGTTGTAAAAGCAAGGAAATTTTAGGGTTCCCTACTCCTCTGCTTGTGTATAAATAAGGGCAGCCTTGCCCATTATTTTTGGAACCGTGCTTGTGATAACAAATTGCTAAGCCTATTTTTCCTAGAAGTTGTTGTTGTTTAGTTTCAGTTCACTTAGTGTAAGAGCAAGCTTGTATGCCTCTTTAGCTGCAAGTTATTGTTTCGTTCATATGTCTTGTGTTAATGTATTATGGTTGATCACAAAACTATAAGCCTATTTTGCTACAATCCTACTGTCCCAGAAGTGTAATCTTTTGTTCCTGAGATTTGAGAAATGAAGTTTTGTGCCTGCTTTGCCCTGATATAGTGTCTTAGATTTCGGCTCTATGTGTTATGCTTATATGTTCTTTATTTCAGCTTGCATTCAAAGCAAGTAGATGTGTGTTGGAAAAGAGTTTATTTAAGTATTTTGTTAAAGAATCCTTCCTTCTCCATTTCTAACTCTCTTGCTCTACGTTTGCTAAAGATGTTAGAAACATCATTAGAGTAGGCTTAGTCGTAGATGAACTTCTAAAACAAAAAATCTCAGCTACGGCGCTTGAGTTTTATAACCTTGTGCTCTTAGCTGAACAAAAAGACAGGCAAATTAGTTTTAGTTTACTTTCTTTTAAGCAACATCAACAAAGAGGGAGCTTCCCCTCCTAATTCGAAGAGCAGTTTATCTGTGCATAGTTGTTGGTTTCTAATCCGCATTCCAGAGTTATGAATTGAAACGCCAACAATTATCATCAGTGTACTGGTTTTGGAATCCTTCATCTCAATATGCAAAACCCATGGGTAGTTGGGCGTATTGTGTGTCATAAGAAAATAATACTATGTTACCGGCTTCACCCCTGGGAGGCCCGGTTCTGGTTCGGGTTTGTTGCTAACACGAGTCCTGATTTGGTCCCTCTGTGGGTTCGACCCAGGTTCATTTCATTTTTTTGAGGCCTGGTTCGCCCATGCAGAACCCAGGCAATCTCGAGAAGAACCAAGGTCGAACCCGGGCAAGCCGGCATGTTTGGCCGCCCAAAAAGTGTTTTTTTTTTGCATTTTTTTAATATTTTCTGCAGTTTGAATTTGACCCATGCCCAAGGAAACCCTAAAAGTGACCTCTAAAACACTTTAAACACCTAAACTACCTCATTTTTTATTCATTTGTTTTGCAAACAAACATTTTCATTCCAAGAGGCTGAGTTCTCATTTTTGCTTGTTGGATTGACAAAAGGAGTTGAAGATTGATCATTGAAGCTTCTAAAAATGATTGCATTGCCATTCCTACAGATTTGCAAGTGTTCATTGGCTGCCACAAAGATTGTTGAAGGATATTTTTGCAAAGAGGTAAGTTTTTCTCTTTTTTTTTTTGAGTTTTTTCATCCATTTTTTTGTTTTACAAACCAGAAACTTTGTTTTGTTTCATTTTATGATTTATCTATGTTTTTCCTTTCCATTCTTCTATGAATGTAAAAGAGCTAGGTTTTGTAAAATTATTATATTTTGTTTTCATTCAAATTTTGAATGTGTTGTTTGCAAAACAAATTGCCATAGGAATCACAATGTCAATGGGTTCTACCTCCAGCTCCGTAGCTAAACCAAACTCAAAGTTCAAAACAAATCCAAATTCTCCTCTAGGGAAGTATGTTGAAATGATAAGACAGATTCCAAGTGGTGGCAGTTATGTTTGGAAATGCAATGGGTGTGAAGTTACATATTCTAGTTCATACCATAGGGTGAAAGCACATTTGTGTGGCATAAGTGGAAAAGGCATCACGCCTTGCCCTGGAAAAGAAGGTGCACCTATTCCACCTGAGACAGTTGCAAAATACATTATGGAGCAAGACTCAGCAGATCAACGGGAAGCCCAAAAAGGAAATCACCCTTTGTTAAAAAAAAAAATCGAAGGGAATGCAGCCCCCATCTAATCCCAATATTGTGGTAGAAGACCACCCATTTATGGCCACTCCAGATCCTCAAGCTCAAAGTGCACAACCTATTAAAAACAAGAGAACAAAGGGGCCTTTGGAAGTTGCATTTCAAATAAGAGTAGAGCCCTTGCCGACCAATGTGTAGCAAGATGCATATATGCCAATGGATTAGCTTTTAATGTTGTTCGTTCTCCATATTGGAAAGAGATGTTGAGAACGGTTAATGAGGCTCCACAAGGGTACAAGGGCCCGGGTTATGGGAAGGTGCGTGGATCTTTATTGGAAAAGGAGGTTGAGTTGGTTGAAGATGCATTGAAGCCTATAAGAGATTCATGGGCTGAGACAAGTGTGTCCATTGTTTTGGATGGTTGGAAGGGCTCAAGAAATCGGCATTTGATCAATGTCATAGCAGTGTCCCCTAAAGGGGCAATGTTTTTGAAAGCCATGGATTGTGAGGAGCAAGTAAAAGATGGACAATTTATTGCTAATATTCTCATTGTAGCCATTGAGCAAGTAGGACCCCGCAACATTGTTCAAGTTGTAATGGACAACACCAAGAATTGTAGAGCTGCAGGGTTGTTGGTTGAGGAAAGATATTCACATATCTTTTGGACACCTTGTGCGGTCCATTCACTCAATCTTATGCTGCAAAAGATTGGGAATAAAATTGCATGTATCAAAGAATTGTATGCTGAGGCTGAGGACATTCAAATGTTCGTCACCAACCACCACTTGTCTCAAGGGATCTTTAGATCATTTTCAAAATTGGAGCTATTGAAGGTAAGTGAAGTAATATTTACATTTGAAATTTTCTGGTTTTCATAACTGGATTGTGCATTCTAATTTAAATTCTTCTTTAAAGTTTATTTTTAAATTTTAATTATTTTTTTTAATTTGCAATAGGTTGCAGAGACCCGCTTTGCCTCTAACAATCGTCTTGAGACGACTTATGAAAGTTAGAGAGGCTCTTTCTAGCATGGTGATTAGCAACAATTGGTCTATATGGAGGCAAACCAGCACTGAAAGAGCAACAAAAATTAAGAGCATGATATTAGATGACTCGTGGTGGGATCGTGTGGAGTATCTCCTTAGCTTCACCGAGCCCATTTTGAGTATGATTCGCTATACTGACATGGACAAGCCATGCATTGGAGAGATATATGATGGTATAGACTAAATGCTTGAGAAGATCAAGTGCACCATAAATGCAAGAGAGCAAGACCCTGAAGAGACTTTCTTCAAACAAGTGCAAACAATTGTTGAAGAAAGATGGAACAAAATGACAACTCCATTACACCTTCTTGCCTTTGTATTGACTCCAAAATACTAAAATAGTCAGATTCTTTCAGTGCCAGGAAGGCTTCCTCCATATAGAGATTTAGAAGTGGCTGAAGGGTACAAGGCAGCATTTGTGAGACTCTTCCCTGATCAAGATTTGCAAAGTGTAGTCATGAATGAGTTCATTGATTTTGTGCACTCAAATGGTTGGTGTTGATGCTCTTCGTGATAGGTTCTTAAAGGATGCTCATAGTTGGTGGTACTTCCATGGACAATACTTCCAACATTTGCAGCCCCTTGCAATCAAAGTTTTATCAGAAGTAAGTTTAATTAATTTTCATATTTTAGTTTTAAAAGTTTCATAATTTCATTTATAATTTATAATTTTTTAATTGTTTACTTTGTCTTCATACGTTGCTAGTTCATCCAAATCTTAGGGGAATTGGAGCACATATTCTTTCATCCACTTAGTAAAGCGCAATAAATTGCTCTCAAAAAGAGCAGAGGACTTAGTATATGTGCATTCCAACTTGCGTCTCCTTTCACACAAACAATGTGACTACAAGAATGGGGGATGAAGTTGTGGGATATGGTGCCAGAGGATACTGACTTGGATGCTTCCACTTCCCACCATATTGCATATGAGGAGTCTGATATCCAATAGGAGCATGGGCACAATACTAGTGCTAGTGACAGTGCCATTGGCACTACTTGTGATTCATCTAGTCTTCCTACTTCATCTAATGTCAATGTTGACATTGATATGGATGAATTTGATGATTAAAACTTTAAAAGTGTTGTAATATTGAACTTGAAGTTTGAACGATGAATATTTATCATGCATGTTTGAAAAATTAAACGTTTTAACTTTTAAATGATATTCAAGTTATGGTGGTTTTGTTGTTTATATGATGTTATGTGATGTTCTAATCCTAATTCATGCTTCTAGGCTGCATATATATATATATATATACTAACGAACCCAAAACAAACCAAACCCACCCCCAAAAAAATTTAGCCGAACCGGCAAACCGAACCCCGAAACCCGAACCCGAATCGGTAACTTAGAAATAATACATTCATGTCATCTTTTTTCGTGTTGGAAGTGGGAGTTTTTGGGATGAATAGCTGAGACAGATTTTCATACTGTTTCTACTATGGGAAATGTTTCCAAATTATTTCTACCTGTTAATATGGAATTGCAGGGGGCATAAGAATTTTGGTTATAGAGAATTAGTATGGAAAGCAATCTACAACTTCATACATGCATAAATCTTGTAAGTTAATTTCATGAATACAGAATATGCCAATTCTGTAAGATACCAAATATAGGAATAGTTATTAATTTTCTTAATCCCAAATCTAAAGCATTCAAGAATTATGTAGAAAAAAAAATCTTGCTTATGCAACCAGCAAACCATAAAAGCAAATATCTTTAAAAATCAAGAAAGATTGCAATTTCTCATTTCTTAACTATGCACTGCCTTTTTCTTTGAAAAAATGGCAATATTTTGATTAAATTGGTCAAATGATAATTTAACACAAAAACTGTGAATTTTCCAAGATACATGCTCCCTGCTGCACATTTTTAAGTTATTTCAAGTTGTCTGATTTTTTGGCAAATTTTCTGGTCTTTTGCAATTTTTCAGTGCAGTTTAGGCTGATTTTTTCAAGCATTTCTTTCAAATTTGACGATGCACTGATCTAATCAACTTACCCCCTTCGATTTGACGCACTAAGGATTAGGGTTTAAAATTTTTTAATGCTTTACTACACCCTAATCCCTAAACTTTTTCAGGAACGATTTTTAAGTTATTTCAATTTGTCTGATATTTTGGCAAATTGTCTGGTCTTTTGCAATTTTTCAGTGCAGTTTAGGCTGATTTTTTCAAGCATTTCTTTCAAATTTGAGGATGCACTGATCTAATCAACTTACCCCATTCAATTTGGTGCACTAAGGATTAGGGTTTTAAATTTTTTAATGCTTTACCACACCCTAATCCCTAAACTTATTCAGGAATTAAGGTTAGGGTCAGGAATTTTTAATGTTTGGGTACACCCTAACCCTAAACATAAATCATTTACTTTTTCCCTGACTCAACTCATCAACACAACATGCAAACACCAAAGACATGGGCAAGTTTTCTTTTAATTTATTACTATGTGTATATATAAACACACCATGCATAGCAACGTAGAACTTGGCTTGCACAGCAACCATGAAACATCTTGCACAATAACACACACCTCGCACAGCAATGTCAACTTTGTCATGCAAGGTGTTTGTGTTGTTGCGACAGAAGCAGCCTGCACAACAATGTCAACATGCACAACACACACCCTGCACAGCAATACAAACTTTGTCAAGCAAGGTGTTTGTGTTGTTGCACAAGCCAACTTTGTGGCGCAAGATATTCCATGGTTGTTGCATAAGCCAACTTCTAGGTTGGTGCGCATGATATGTTTTATAAATATGCATAATAATAATCTTAAACAAAACCTACCCTAAGTTCCTGTTAAGTTCCTGTTTTCTACATGCTGTGTTGGTAGGTTAGGGTTAAGGCACACTAAAAATTTGGAATAGATTGCAAGGAAGAGGATCCACTTTTTTATGAGGAAGATCTTTTGCCAATTTGTGTTACTTTGTCCTCTCTCTCAAATATTTACATTAGTCTTTTCTCTTCTTTATTTCTTTGAGTTTTTCTGTGTCTTTTAGATTACTAATTTAATCCCAAAAATAGAAAAAAAAAGATTATCTTTAGTTTTCCAAGTTATTCCCAAGAAAGATTTTGGTAACAGAAAATTAGAATGAAAAGCAGTCTACAAAATTCCATGAATATCACAATTCTGTAAGATACCAAATATAGGAACAACTATTACTTTTCTTACACTAAAATCTAAACATATATGTATTTTGTAGGGAACATTCTTCTTTGTAAAACCAGGAAACTGGTTTCTAGTACTTTGACTAATATTAAAATACCTAAAAGGAACTTACACTAGCATTCAGCTTCAAGTTTCCATCACTTGTCTGTATCACATCTAGTAAATTCCTGAACATTTCTAAAAACTTTCGACCAATTCCTACCTTATAGTTATTTACCTTCTAGGTTAACTACTCATGACATTTCTTCCTTGTGAATATCCCAAGTTTGTAAGATACCACATATAGGAACAGCTAATAATTTTCTTACTCTAAAATCTAAAATGTTTATGAATGATATAGGGAACATTCTTCCTTGTGGAGCAACTTTGACTCATATTAAAATAGCTAAAAGGAACTTCCGGTTACACTAACCTTCAGCTTCGAGTTTCAATCACTTAACATGTCTGCATCAAATCTTGTAAATTCTTGAACATTCCTAAATCCTTTCAACCAATTCCTATCTTATGGTTGTTTACTTTCTAGGTTATCTAGTTATGACACTTATTCCTTTTAACATCAAATGGTTCCTCAAGATTTTACTTTGCATTATGCAAGTACATCAAATGGTTCCTCAAGATTTTACTTTGCATTATGCAAGTACATGGGAATATAATAACAGTAAGTTCCGATGCTTAAAATGTCAATATTATCCGTATTACCTTGGCATTTTTAACAGATAATTAACAATATATATAGTGTTCGTTTTCAAGGGAAGACAATCAGGTAAATTTTCTTTGCCCTATCCTATGGGTCATCCATGACTAAAAGGTAAAAGACACATTGAGTTAAACAAGGAAAAAAACATTTCAAGGTAACATAAGATAGAATAGACTAACAGATGAAACACGGATATCACTAAAATTTGTTTTCAAAACATCAAAATAAGACAAGCGGATCTTCATAAAGAAACAAAACATAAGATAAATGAGTACAACCCTCAAAATTCACATTGCTCATTTATCTTATGTTTCGTAAGACTCAACAATTATGTCATTATATGTGTTCGGATTAAAATCTAACAATAAACAACATGAACCATTTAAGAGAGAAATTCAAAAAGCAATTTTGAAAGAGAAACAAATTTAAACATGCTTCGTTAAAAGATACCTTGGCATAAAAATGAATAAGACACCCGAAACTTTTGACCGAAGGCTTCATCCCAGATTCCTATACAAATGTAGAAAGTCAGTGATGATGGTTAATCAGTCAGAAAGCTTGAAATAATCTAAAAACACTTTCTAAACCCTTACCTGCTTATTAAAATGACAACGTTGTATTTCAGTTTAAAAAAAGAAACTCTACATAGATAAGAATAGCATGTGTTTAAAAGATAAGAGAAGATCAAAAAATGCATTTGAAGCCGTTACATTTTCAGACTTTCTTGAACGTCAGTAGCACTTAAGCAATTGAGATTGAAAATTTGAAAGTATGTGTGTGTGTATCAATGTTACCAGACTCTAACTTCGTACAGACTCAGTAAGCCGATTTTAAACTGAGACTTGGACTCAAAACAAAAAACTGGCATAAACTCAATACTCAGAAAAAGACATGATATATAGAGATTTTTAAGGAAAGACTTGTTTTTCTTTGCAATCCTGTTCTAAATCAATTTTAAACACAAAAAACTAAACAATTACAAACTACTTTGCTCGCATACACAACCATACATCAAATAAATGAGTACAAAAGTGGATTTGAGCCAAAAGAAACAAAATTTTTAATTAAAATAATCATTTTTTTAAAAAAAAATTGTGGCATCAAAAATTAAAAGCACAACATGGAGTCATGATTTACGATAGAGATGAGTCTATATCACTCAACCTAGCATCAGTAGGTTTTATCACTAGCTCTATGGTGGATCTTACAATCACATCTCAAACAGGTCCTCGATTCCATTGCATCCATGATACATGCACATGTATCGACAACATTCAAGGGATAACCTCATGCTCTCTCCACCATTTCTACCATCTTTGGCACAAACTCAACTTGATCAACCCATGCATAGTCATCCCCAATCCAATAATAGATCAACCTCCTCTAATGCAGTTGGAGACAAATCTACACCCAAGATTCGTTCGTCAAGGAAGCAAACATATATATAAAAAATGGTGTAGATTAGTTGAAAATACTCATATATATACATATCCTGCACAAAATACTCAATACTTCTATATTTGTTCAACCTATGTACCATCAATTTGTTGCACTTCTTGGAGTGTACCTACTCAAATATGGTTGGATGAAGACACATATGACAATATGGAAATCCTCTAAAGATTTAGCACCTTAGCACCAAACCTCAACCACCATGCATATAAAATGAAAAAAAGAAAGTGAAAAGGAAAAAGCCATTGTTCAACATTAATGCAAGAAATGTATTAGTGCAACCCTAAATAGTTTTTATTTGGTTACAATGTCACTTATATTGTCTTAAATCTCATTCATAGAGGTCCCCTTATGCAAGTCTAAAGATTCAATCTCAAAGACAATCATTGTTCTAATCCAAGAATTGGTTTGATAACTACATAGAGCCCCCTCCAAACCTATTCAACAGCCTTCAAATCCAATTTAAATTGAAATGTTTGTATCCAAGAAATAACTTCATGCATGTAATAACTTATAAATTTTCTAGTGCCATCACCAATCAATATTTCCATAAGGAATGATATTTGATTTTTGTTGTACCCAAAATAAATTTTTGGCATTCTGCTTAAATTGAGCTAAATCATGTAAAAATGCCGTCAAAAGTCTGTTTTAGGTCAAACCAAACATAGGGTTTTTGTGGGTTTCTATCAAGGAACATATGTGCAAAATTCTGAAAAATCAAAAATTAGGGTTTTGTACCCCTATGTTTAGGGAAACCCCTGAAAATAGGACCTTCCCGAAAACGATTGAAAATGATTTTGATAGGATTAATTGACTTCACGATCACACTGGTCAACTCAGAATCATCAAAAGACATGTTTTACTCTGGTGGGTCTATTTTTGTTTTTCAAGAACAAAGTTAGGAGCTTCGCAGCCATTAATGGAAAATTGGCCAGTACCAGGTGCTCAAAGCTAAGCTTTAACAAAGAAATCATGGCAGAAAAGGACAAAAATGGTGATCTTTGAAGGAGGAGATTTCTGAAACTGAAAAAGGTCGAAATTTGACAAACTCTAGAAACGTTACAAAGGAGAAATCAGTCCATGATGCAAAAAGAGCCCTTTTCAGAGAGGGGTGCCCTTGATTCTCAAGAGGCAAATGCAGTAATTTGATCACTCTAAGACAGTCACCCTCTTCGCATCCGTGCTGGCTCGACAACGTAACAATCAACAAGATCATTTGATGAAGTGATCATCAGCAAATGTCAACAGAGTGAGAAGAGGTAGTTGACAAAGACATCAAAAATGGTTGTTCAGCATGAGAAAAAGAGCCCTTGTCAAGCAAAGGCGCCCTTGAATGAGGTGGTCAAGATGTAACCCGTTGAGAAATGTCACTTTCAAGAGATCTCTTCAACCCGTTTTAGCTCGACAACAAACCTGTCAGCAAGCCTGTGAGACGAGTCAAACGATTGCAGTGATGGATCAACTGAACATGCCAATTGAAGGATAAATCAGTAAGATACAAGCTAAAAGCGCCCCTGCTGGCCAAGGGCGCCCATCTTTTTGAGGTACCTGATGACCCTGTCAGCAATTGCGGTGTATAATGAACTTGTTCAGCTACCAGCCAACCTCTCAATCAAATCAAAAGCACTTTCATCGGACCTGCCAGGCAACCGATGGAAGCAATCAAGTGGAAAACGTCCCAGAAAGAGACTGAATGTAAAACATGGTAAAATGTGCTAAGACATGGGAAAAGAGCCCTTTCCAAAGAAAGGCACCCTTTCTTTTGGGCCCTTAAATGTTATCAGATGGCAGAAGGTTCTCCAGGATGACCTTCACTATTTGCGTCAATCTCAACAACGAAGCTGTTAGCACAGGAATCTAACGAGGCAATCAACCTGGAGTGAAGATCAAACTGGAGCAATTTCCAAGGTGAAAATCAATGGCAGAAAGAGCAAAAGCGCCCCTGTTGGCCAGGGGTGCCCCTGCTTTCAAGGACCTTAAACTGACTTCCATAAACTGAAATACCAGCTATCCTTTGCAGGACTGAGTTGGTCGCCTGATGAATCATCAAACATGATTGTCCAACTCACTAATCAACAGGAATTTCAAATCAAGGTACGGGAGGTCTGAATGAAGAAGTTGAAGAGCAGATATCAAAAATTGGCTAAGGCAAGGCCAAAAGCGCCCTTCCTAGAGAAAGGCACCCAGCCTTTTGGGGCCTTAAACTCAGTTTTTCAACTTAACACCTCCCAGGAACAATTCTTTAGAACAAATCCAGCTTCGGAGTGAATCTATCAGCAATGGCTCAGGATCGAATGATTAACTTGGAACGAGGATTAAACAGAGGTCATTCAACATGGAAAAATAATAAAAAGAGTTCAAATCTTGAAAAGGACACCTAAAATAGTTTAGGCATGTTTTGTTGACCAAGTAAGAGATTTTGGAGGAAAATTTGTTTCAAACAACCCACAATCAATGGGATTTAGCTTTGGGAACTCTAGATCAAGCCAAATCTCTCCAAAATCATGAGTTGGCACCCACATTTGAAGGATTCAAACTTGAATCAATATGAACCAACTCTAGACATCCCATTTCATTATTTCTTTTGCAGGTTGAAGGATAAAACAGCCATTTACTCTCCAAGGCGTATTTTCAAGATTTGAAGGAAGTTTCTGACCATTCTTCGTTATTTTTCGAAGATCAATGGCATAGAAAGATAAATTCTCAAAGGTTGCATCCAGAAGCACTTTTTCCAAAAAGACAAAGAATAACTTCCAATCTTCCTCTTGTCTTCTTCCTCTCTTCTATCTTAAACTTCTTGCATGTCCAAGAAAACAACAGATAATCACAGATCTGACCAACTAGGTATGATCAGCATAACATATTCAACAAAACCCACATGCCAGATTTTACCAGAAAAAGTTGCCCTGTTGCCCCTATTTTTTAGGGTTTCCGAAAAAAGTCACAATTTCAAAAATCAGACAAACTGGGTTTGTTCAGCTTTGAAGCACGAACAATACCCATGTCTCAGATTTTTTCAGGAAAAATAAGCCTTTGTTGCCTCTGAAACCTCTGCCCTGAAGGGCTCTTGCATGTACAAGGAAAAGTGATTTTTTTGGGAATTCTGACATTCTGGGTCCATTTTGAAACTTATTCTAAGTAAAACCCACGTCTCAGATTTTTTCATAAAAGTTACCCCTCAGCAAGCTATTTTTAGCAGTGGTAGAAAAAGTTGTTTGAACACATCCATGTTTACAGTCAACAATCGAGTTTTTCAGAATACAGTACTCTCAAGCTGAAATCAAGACCAAAACTGTCCTGCTTCACGACTTTCTGAAAACACTTGACACGAGCATGCATCAAGTGAAGCTCGTAGTCAAGTTGGACGCCTTGGAAGGCGTAAATGACATCACCATTTAATGGATAGCCAAATACAGAAGGTAGTCATTCTAAACACAGAGCCGCCACCGGTTACTACCACACTACCTTCCACATTCCATGTCAACAAGGCTGGATGACGCAGCTGCAAAGAAGATCAAATATCAAAAGTAGTTTGCAAGAGGCAGAAAAATTCAACGGCTGGTCAAAGGAGTTGTTGACTCAAGATAATGAGGTGTCAGACACCTAGTTGGGGCGTCCTACCCTCCAAATGGCATTTATGGCACTTAAAGTTGACTTGACGCCTCATTCCAAGTCAACTCAAAATAGCATTAAATGTGACTGGAGTTAACTTGATACCCCTTTCATAATTCGTTGATCTCAGATCTCTACTAAACATGGATGTCTATTTTGGAGGCACACTTTGTAATAAAGTTCACCTCTAGTTTAGTTTCAGTCAACTGAAGTAGTTTCCAGTTGACTCTTTGTTTAGTATCAATTAACTGAAGTAGATTTCCAGTTACCTGATTGCTCACCTACTTTTAGACATAGGAATAAATCTTGCTAATTGATTGGCAAGAACTGATTGTTAACTCAAGGAGATTTTAGGGTTTCCTACTCCTTTGAGTTCTATAAATAAGAGCCTTGGGCTCATTATTTGTTTAACCTTTACTTACTATGCAAAATTGTTGCGCCATTGTTGCCACAAGTTTGAAAGTGATTATTTGTTCACTCTTGGATGACAGTTGATTGGTTGATCATAATTGTGCATGATTTCGTCCCTTTGCTGTCCCAATTCTTTGTAACTCATTGATGAGATTTAAAGAAGAAAATTAGAAGGCGCTTGCATTTTGATCCAAAGATTTGAGTCCTTTCAACGTTTTGTGTCAAATAGCTTGTTGTTTCATTTCCCTTCTCGGACAGCGATTCCTCCTTCGTGGATATTTGTTATTAACCGTTATCGTGTGATGTTGTTTAATGGATTGTCTTCCAACCTATACTTCGGACAGGGGTTCCTCCTCCTTAGCAAGTTTGTTGGCCAAGTCATTGTAATTTGTTGTTTCTAGTAAGTTGTTTCCTAGCCTATACCTCGGACAGGGGTTCCTCCTCCTTGGCAAGTCAAAGATCCAACTTACCGTAAAGAGTGTTTGCTTGTATAAAACCTTATCCCAGCGTATATCCGAGAGTTCAGAGCCTCGGCCATATTCTAAGGAGACGACAAATTCAAGTGATCCAACCAATCCATTCCCGTTCCTATGCCCTCATGCTCTATTTATCTTGAGGAGATAGAATAGATTAAAAGCTACTTTAGTCGTAGTTAAGATCTACAGAAACTAGAGAAAAGCTTAGCTACGGCGCATTGTGTTTATGCACCCTTGTGTCCTACCGCTGAGTACAAAAAGATAGGAACCTTAGTCTACTCTACCCTTTCTTACACATTACATCAGAAAAGAGAGATCTTCCTCTCTATAATCTGAAGGAGCAGTACTATAACACTTGCAATAGCTGACCGTTTACAATAAGCACTCCCGAGGTCCTAATTTAAACGCCAACAATTTCAAAACCAACATAGATGACTTTAATGATCTCCTAAGGCCTACCAATGCCTTTATACACATAGCTCAACACAAGATTCTACCCATCAACAACACAAAGGAGACTAACTAAAGGCTCTATGATATGTTATAAAATAACATAAATAATTAGTAAGACTCAAGAAGAGAACGTAAACCTAAGTTGTCAATCTTGGTACACGGACGGCTATAAGTTCAACAATGCTGAGAAGTCCCCATAGCCTGACTACACTTAAATTCAATTTTCTTTTAAAACAGTTTTAAAAACAAAATCTAAAGTGCTAGGCCTAATCTTAAAGTGTTAATGGGTTGCACCCAAACCCCACGGCCTCAAAAGGACTATAAATAAACTATATTTCCCTCAATTAAATCACCATCAACAATATATATCATTTGCATTGAGCATGAAGAAGAGGAAGACTTCAATCATCTTTGTCAATCAATCATTCAAACTGTTCATCAAGGCTTCAAGGTCAGACTTCACAAATTCATACTCAAATCTTTGTTTGAATGTTGTTCAATTTTCATTGTTTTTTTGTTTTCTTTTAGCATTCCAAGCAGAATATTAAAATATTTTAATGTTCAAATATTAATTAACAAAATCTAAATATCAAATTATAAATCAAGTTGCTTTTCGAAAATCAATTTTTAGAGTTTTAAACCATAAAATGTTGTGTTTTTTTGTTTTCAAGTTTAATATTCAATGTCCATATTTGCAAATTATTTGTAAAACTATTAAATGTTGTTTTTAGAGTTGTATAATTGTTGATTTTATCATTTAGGGTTTTATAACTATTGTTTTAGCCTTTTAGGATATTGACATGTTGAGATCCCTCCCTATCGACCCTTTGTTTTTAGGATTTTTAATTTTTTTTTAAATGTTTATTTGCATAATGATTAACTTAATAATAGGCATAGCTAATTTTCTAATGTTCATTTGACTTTGTGTATCTTTTGCTTCTACACCTTGTGCAATTTAAGAAAATCAAAGTTAACTGAAAACTAGAAATCCTCCTTTAGTTTCAAATTTTGAACATTTAACCAATTACCATTTAGTTTTTTATTTCATTTTTAAATATTTTAATTTTCATTATTTTAGTTTTAGTTTTGTTACTCAAAAAGTCAAATTATCATTGCATCTTTTGTGTATCTTCTCCTTCTATGCTTCATGCGCCAAAAGTAAGAAAAGCAAAAGTGAAATCTTTATTTGACAAAATTTGAAGGAACAAGGAATCCAATTTTTGGGTATCCTCTACTTTTGCACTTCATGTGACCTAGGGTGAAAAATACAAATGGAGAATCCTTATGTGTTAAGCCCTTGCATTTTCCATTATGTTTATACAGTGATGTTAAACAATAAATTCCACTTTTTGCAATGTCACTATGAGTTCTCATAGCACGAGTGAAAATGAGGCTCAAACCCCTAACATTGAAATGCAAAGTCAAACTAAGAACATACAAGAGGAGAGGAACAAGGAAGCTAGTTCAATGGGGAATTCTTATCATTTCAATTGCTCTTCCAAAGTGTTGGAAGACTTTGCAAAGGGTCCCTTCAAAAATAAGACCCCTCTAAAACAATTTGCTAGCAAGATACAAACAAACAAATTTAGTAGTTTAGGGGGGAATGGCTATGGAAATCCCTTTTTTTGTGGCCAGGAATTCTATAGCAACATTACTAGAGTTAATGTGTGTTTACTTCACATCTCTAGCAAGGGAGTTGAGACATAAAAGATTGTCATTGAAACAAAGGAAAGAAATGAAAAAATTGTTTGGTGGGGAGGATGACCATGACACACTACCTACTAGCAATGGCACTTCTTGATGGGAACAAGTAGAAGTTCATATTTTTACATCCAAAGCATTAGAGTCTAAGTGTTACATTCCCCAAAGACTCAATATGTTGTGAAAGGACTCATGGATGTTAATATTGTTATTTAAACTGCCTTTCATGTGAACTTGAAGTAAAGGATTAAATAATTGTTTTGTTTTGGTAACTGGAAATGTTAATGGGAATGTTTATTTAAAAAGAAAATGCGAATGTATTGAATGATAATGTTGATGATGATATTATATGTGTTATGAATTAATGCACTAAGAATGGTCTAACCTTAATTTCTGATGTCAAGTGGATGCAGGACCGACATAGTACGAAGGAAAAAGGGACTATCATCAAGGAGAGGATGCAGTCGACAAGGATCTATTGTCATCAAGCTCTGGGTTGTGTAAGACGGCACAAAAATATAACCTTGGCCTTGGTAAATGAGTATTGAATATTAAAGTCGAAATTAAAATAAATTTTACTTAGCAAAGATAATTTAAAATAAATAATACAATTGTAAATACTTAAACATTAAAAGTTCAAATTATAATAATGGAAGAGCTTATGCGTTAAAAAGCTTAGGTAACGTATTTCCTTTTGAGGAACCGGTGGAGGTCGTGCAAGGGAAGGAAACAGAACACCCCGCCATCATCTGTCGTTGGAAGAAAACGCCTGGCATTCAAGAGCCATGACGGGAATTCATGCAGGCAATCTTTTAAACGTCAGTTCTTGCATCGAAATCTCATTCTTCTTCATCTTCGGAAAATGGTCTTTATATTGCGAAAATGATAACGGGGAAATTCTTCTTCCTTCTCAGCTTTCGTTTTTAATCGAATCTTTCCTCAAAAACAGAAATCTTCTTCCGCCATAGCTAGGGTTCCGTTGTTTTCCTTCTCTCGTCGCTGGAGTATCTTCTGGAAATTCTTGCGACCTTTCAGCGCCAGGAGGTTTTACCCTTGAACAAATCTCAATCTATCTCTGGTTAGTGCGGGGTTCTTCTTGGAATCGGGCTGAGGAGAAATCCGCGCGCCATTGGCAGTTGATAATCAAGCTAGGCTCTACTTCATTTTCCTTCCTGACGCAGCCAGGCACGTTTCTACTTCTCTTTATGTTCGCCTTTGAATATACCCGACATTGCAGGGAAGGAGCTTAATCGTAGTTTATTTTATCTATTGAATGAAATGCGTATTTTTCTCTTTGTGTTGAACACGGGAATCATTAATATGATAAGGGTATTCCATCATTCTTTGGCAGTTGCTATCTTTCTTAAATGTATATCCTGTAGGAATTTTACCTTGAATTTGTGTATGTCTTGCTGCTCTGTATCTGTATAAATCTTCATTTGTATCCTACATTTTTGAACTTGAACAGTCCAGCCGATTAAATTCTCTCAACACCATTCTGTTTCCGGAACCATTGAAACCTGTTTGGAAACTGAATGCAGATGATTTTTCTTTGATTCATGACCCTCGACTTATAGTCATTAGTATCAAGCTGAAGCTCGCTTAACCTCTAACTACGTGGCAATAGCATCTTACTCTGATGATAATATACTTTTCGTTCTAAGTTTCACTGTTATGAATTCCTGTTAAAAATGTCAGCTTGACAACGTCATGTAGACTTCTGCACTCAATTAAGCCTCCTGACACTCGTATGATATCACTTTGTCAAATTCTGTCTTACTGGTCTGACCTGGTTGGTGTATAATTTCAGACCTGAAACTTATGCTGATTCTGAGATTATAAATGAATTCTTAATCCAATCTGGAACCTATTTCTTTTCTCTCTTTTCCGTGACATCAGTAGATCTTCTTAAGGAAGGGATCCACCTCTAAGACAATAGTAAACTGCTGGGTTATGAACCTAAGAGTAATTTTGCTCGTTATCAAATTAATTGAATAAGAAACCAAACCCTGAGGTAGTCGTGTCGAGCAAGGGTGTACACTGACGGCACAGCAATGCTAATAGAGTCGGCACAGTAGTGCCAGGAACAAATATAAACCCTTGGCCAAGGTAGATGCCAGTTAGGCAGAAGTCAGTATCCTTGTACCAGATTTACTCTGGTCAGATTGATCCTTCGGACAGGGGAAACCTGCAGAAGAGGGATCGACCAGTAGTATAGGTGCATGGACACCAGGCTCAAAGACATGATGACACCAGATCCTTGATGATTACCCTCGTGAAGGGCCGGGTTTCTTCATTTGAAGAACACGGGAAGACCAGTAGGTCTTGGTTGGGCGGAAAAGCCCTTGATGATAAACCCCTTTTTCCAAATGATGAAATAGTTCATGAATCACTGAATGAAGATGATGATGTTAGTAACAAACTCCTTGCACTCCATTCCAGGTATTGCTCGTCCCATTATTATTATTTTATTTTTGCAGCAGTATATTCATTGAAATATTAGTTGATGAAATGGTAAATGGTAAATACAGTTTGTTAGTTATTTCCATTTGAATAAATGCTGAATTATTTTAAAATAGAATATATATATATTTATGCAAACCCTAGTTTGATAGTTTTCAGTTAAGTCTTTTGAAAACGGTAGTTTTCCTTTTCAGCTAACATTAGTTTACTTCTAGGTATGAATTGAAATTAGTTGCACCATGGAAATTAGTTACTAAACCATATTTACAGTTAATTTTATAACTGTAGATCCGTTAGGTTGTTATACTAAGGGCAATTGTAGGATGAAAAATTCATTTGCCAACCACATGGCAGAGATGTTCAACATACAAATGAGAGATGGCTGATGATGCCACTGGAAAATTCTTGTTTGTCAACGACATTCCATTCCATGTTTGTTCTTATTTTAAGGAGGTCATGGCTAAGATTATAGGTGCAAGACCTTCACATGTGCCACCAAGGGAGATGAAATTGACCACTATCTTGGACAAGAACTATTTCAAGATAAACATTATGATGAAGAAAATGAAGGCTACAAGGATCATTAATGGATGCAACATTATCATAGATTGGTGGATAGGCAATAGGCATTATCCACTCATCAATATCATGGTGACATGCATAGATAGCCTTACTTCCTTAAGGCTAATGACTACTCAAGTCATTGGAAGGATGTGAAGTGCTAGTTCCACATCCTCAAAGACCCCATTGAGGAGCTTGGCCCTCAAAATGTAGTGCAATTCATTACAAATGCAACCTATGTGTGCAATGTAGTAGGAAATCTGGTTGAAGCTGCCTACAAACATATATATTGGACCCTTTGTTGCGTGCATGCCATCAACAATGCACTCAAAGATATGGAAAAACTGAATGGATCAAACAAGTAGTAGTTGATGCAAGAGTGATGAAGACGAGAAACACAAATTCACTCTCAACCAACCCAAATCACAAAATACAGATTACAAACGACGTCATAGACGAACTCTCAAAATTGACAATTACATCTGTCAATTTAAATTCGATCACAACTGCGCAACTTTTCAATCCAATTTCAAAACCAAAATCAAAATGCTTTATTCAGATTTCATGAAAAAGTTTACATTACATTTCAGGCAGCACTAATGCCTCCCACTATTTCTTCTCTTGCTAACATCGCTGTCCCATTATCACCTTCCTGCGCAGCCTCACTACATCATCTCAACTCTGAAACTAATTACCAACATTCATTGCATACCCTCCACTATTAATCCACAACCCCGCTACCTTTCCACTTTGAATCATTTGAAGATTCATAAGTTGGAAGATTCTACACACATTCTGTGGCCTCTCCTTCCTACACTGTGTAGCCTTTAGTCTCTCTCTCATGAAATAATGATACACCACCTCTTCATCTTCCTATACTTGGTCCAAATACTCCTTAGCTGCAGCCGTGTTGATGCGTGTTTTATGACACAACAAACATTCTAGAATAAAGTGTCGAAGACGCTATATCCCCTCTTGAAAAACTACCTTATATGCTAAGATTGCAAGTGAGATCATATGGTAATTCCAATGTTTAAGATGAGTGCAGATAAGCTCTGTGGTTTTGATGTGATTTGCTGGGGGGACAATTGGGATTTACTTTTGCAAGTTACTCGAAAAAGCCAAGACATAAATACAGTATCATTTTGGATTTTCTGACTTTGTATAAAAAAGTGAAAAGAGTAAGGGTTTTAGAAATCCTATGCTATTCCTAAGAAATCAAGAGACGACAAAGATTGAATGAAACCGAATAAACAATACTCTGCTTCGCCACGCTAAACGACAACTACACAAAGCATGTGCAATCTTCTGGGAATGTGCTTATGATTTTCACGTCATGAATAACTACCATCAAATCGAACAATAATTATCCAAACAGAAGTTAAGCATCCACGATAAAGCTCAGTCTAACTTTACACATTGAATGAAAAGCATTCACTCAAAGAAAGTATGAGCCAAGTTTCACTAATCTTTGTTATCAATCTGTCATTCTTTTAACATACATTTAAATTCTAATTCAAATTTACTAGACAAGAAAGAGAATATGCGACCATGCAACCATTTGACAATCAAAAGATTCAAGGCACCTCATGCATGATGAACTTTATTATCAAAATAGTGTTTTCACAACAATCTCATAAAAACTCTCTCTTATTCTCTACAATCTAATTCTCTTTAATCTCTAATTCTTATAATATCTTCTCCTATGAAATGAGAGAGAGTGGGGAGGGTTTATATAGCATTCGCAGATTACAATGAATGGCCAAGATTAAAATGAGATCAACGGCCAAGATCAAACACAACTAAACCCTAATTAGGGTTTCCAAAACATCAACCAGTTAACTGGAGAGAACTTCAAACATCTGGAGTTGCATCCTTATCCACTTGTACGGCATTGCATTCGGTGAATCTGGACATGATCAAGCTGACCTCCTCCATGGCAATGTCCGACAGTGCGTTGACGTTGTATTCCAACAAGTCCAAGCTCTCAGCACATTCGGCAAAAGTGGTCGCCCATTCTGGTTCTTGCAGCAAGAAAGTATTTCTGACAGCCATGAAGTTGAATACCCTGGTGAAGTTTTCTTTCATGATTGGCCCAGAGATGGTGGAGAAAATTCTCTGCACTTGTTCTTTTAAATTTTTTGGCCGAAAATGTTTCTTCTGGACAATATCTTTGTCGAGCATATCTGCAACCATCTGGTAAACTTTACTCCGAATCTCTTTTGCCTGTTCTTCAACCTTGGCGCCATCCTGTTTTACCTTTTCCAGGACTCCTCTTCGTGAAATCAGAGCATAGTACCAGCCACTGAAATCATATGCAGCTCTGGCTTCAATAACCCTGTCATCAATCAACCTTTGCTTCGAGATGCCCTTTAATTCTCGAATACATGGGATAATCTTATTCTGAATACCTTCGAGGCCACCCCATGATTCCACTAAGTCTACAACTCGTGACAGCAGAAAGGAAGCTTGTTCATACACATATGCCAGCTTTTCCGCGAATGCCACAGCCTCTTCTTTCCTTCCATCCATCCAATCTTTAGCCTCTCTTGTTGTAGTCAACTGTTCTTCAAAATTTCTGACTGGTTCTAGTGAAGAGTTTGGAAGTGGAGGTGCTAGTTGGTCACCTTGATTAAGTGGCCTGGTTAGATGCTGGATATAATCTTTTAGGCGCTCAATCTCTTTTTTATATTCTTTTTTCTTTGCCACTTCCCTTTCCAGCCTAGACTTGATGGTGGCGACGGAATTGTCTAAGTCCTCAACCTCTTGCCCTTTCGTTGTTGGACCCATGTCAATGGTCGTGATGGCATATTCATCCGGAGCAATCTCATCTTGGAACTTATCGGCTGTAGGTACTACAACTTGCACTATGCGATTGCCAGCCTCATCCCTTTGGATGGCGGAAAATTTTTTGGCTTTCTTTCTTGTGGCAACTTGCTCTAGCCTGGCCAAGAAATCTGTGGCGTCATCTTCTTCAGGAACCTCGACTGGCGCCTTTCTCTTTAATCTTTCTTTCAGCCAATCCGGGATGGTTGACTGCTCAATTCCATCTTCCTGTTGAACTTCTTGGACATCCTGCATATTTTGATCTTCGTGCACATCTTGAATTTCTTGCACCAATTGGATTTCTGGCATATCCGGAATTTCTTGCACATCTTGAACTTCGTGCACCAATTGGATTTATGGCATAGCTGGAATTTCTTGCACAGATGGGTCTTCTTGGATTCCTTTGAGGGCGGAAATAATTCCCTCTTCAAATTCTCCATCCATAATGTTTGTGTCATTGTCTGATTCCAGGATTTTTGTGCCTGCAGGACAAGGCTGAGCATCATCTTCTACTTGTATTGGCTCCACATCTCCAACTGGAGAAGGGATCCTGACATTCTCCAAAGACTCTTTATCCATGGCGAGTATTTCTTCTATATTTCTAGAAGTGGCCGACTGAAGAGGTCTGGATTTGTGCTTCTTTCGAGAAGGCCCTTCATCTATCATTTTATTCTTGTCCTGCTTTGCAGATCCATCAATTTCCTTTCTCTTGTTTAGGTTAGCGGCATTTGTTGGTCCATCTCCACGAGATGCACCGGCATTTGATGAACAGGATTTTGTATCACCCATTAATTCATAGGTGAATTGCACATTTCTCTGCCGCAAAACTTGCGTTTGCTGGTCTATCCACCATTGAGAATATTTGAAAACAGGCCGCATGAACGTTGCCAAGTCACCCATCTCAGGCTCAGACCATCTCACAGGAGGAAGTGGCTGTTTTTCATCGAAGCCTGGCTGCAAATATACTCCGTCATCCTACAATTGGTCAGGTACCTTGAAAAGTTTCGTTGCCCTTATCATACTTAGTGGCAATCTTGTCCACAGCCTCTTCCTCACGTCATATTCATCTGCCACATTGGCCCATAAATCTTCCAAGTCTATCTGGTGCTTGTATTTCTCTCCGTCCACAGTTCCAATGTGATGGAGTGGATCAAAATTATTCCTCAGCTTGTATGATACGAATGGATATTTTTGTATCTCCAGTCGAGCACTCTCTGCTACTTGCGCCGTTGGACATGATTCCTCCATATTGCCGATGAAAAAAGGAAAAGTGACAGATGCTTTTTGTTTTGGCCTTTGGATATTCTGATATGTTTCCAATTGCCTTAGAACTTCCAACAAAACCATTTTGTTGGTCGGATAGATGGGCAATCTATAAGGACGTCCTGAGAATCCTTGAATCCTGATGTAAGTAAACTTGGGATACTGGATGAACCAGGATCCATATCAGCTGATTAGACTCTTGGCCTCATGGGTGAGTCTTTGATATGTTCCGCCTTGGAGAAGCCGAGTGATGTACATAAGGAAGGCGTCATGTGCTCTTCAGAAATGTGACTTTTCTTTCAGCTGCAACTATGGATAGCAATCATAAGATTTGAATTGTCCTTCGCCGTTGCCAACTATACCCTTGCAAACCAAGCCAGTATACCTGTAAGACCTTGCCAGCAAATATACAACGTATGAGCTCATATGAAAGGTCTTGGTTTCCTCCAAGTTGACCAACTGCTCATGGAGGCTATCACTGATCATTCTGGACCAATTAAACATCTTCACTCCGGAAATTATTTCATCAACAAAATAATACATCCAGTTTTCAAAAGGTACACCATGAGGATTTCCTACTATCCTATTCAGCAGCAAGACGATGTCGCCATATTCTTCCTTAAAATGTGTTCTGACCAACTTCTTTGGCATCTTCCCTGCAGTAGGTTTGGGCTTCAGCAACCAAGTCTTGTTTATGTTTGATGCACAAAGGTCTCACTGATTTTGGTAAAGCTTAAGTGCGTCCTCTTTGGTTCGGTAGGAAGTTTGGTTGTAAATTGCAATTCCGAAAGTTTCTTGAATGGCTGGCTCGAACAAGAATGCAAGAACTCTTCCATCAGGGGCTTCTATCTGTCGTTCTCGTGCATTATAGTGTAATGCACATTCCACCATAAGTTCTGGACACTCTTTTGCTGGCAGAAATCCAGCTGCATGAACAATTCCGTTGCGCATCATCCTCCTTGCAAGTGGCGTAGGTAGACGTCCATCGCTTCCGTACATTCTTTCCCTGAAATCCTCAAGGTCAACATGGCCAAGGTTGGTGTACACGATATGCTCCCATTTGGATTTAATCTTTGACTGCAGCTGCACACCCTTGCTGGCAAACTTCATTTTTACTTTCTCGAAAATAAATCTGCAAGAAAAAGCAAAGAGAATATTTAAAATCCAGAATTTAAATCATTTGAAAAAGTATTCCAGCTAGTTGTCAAATCAAACTTCGCGAAGAACTATGCTGGAAAGAAAAGAAATGACGAAGTTTTTACGCCAAAAATGAAGTGGAGAAAACGAATCTCCCTGGCTTCTCAAAGAAATGATGACGATCACAATGCTGGCTGGGATGAATTTATTTCCTTCACTTTGCTGCAAATTTTCTCAACTCTCTTGCCTTAGACAAATTTCTTCTCACAACTTTTCTCTCAAAAATCGAATGATTGCAAAATGAGAAGTGAAATCAATTATAGAGATGAGAAAATCGACCCATTTAGCAAATTTCCAATGTTTCCTTTAAATCGAGTTTGAACTTAGCTTGTACATGGCAAGTTTTATCTTCAACGATAGTCTCTGGGGAAAGTTTCTAAATCCAACGCCAGTTCAGTAAAGCTCTTTTTGTATTTTTCCAATTTTGATTTTTTGAAGCTTATCTCTTTGAGGTGTTGAAAAGAATTAAAATAATTAAAATAATTATTTTATGTGTCATTTTCAACCCGTTAATTTTATGGCAAATTAATTTTTTTTGTCCAAGGCAAATTTGATTTTCAAAATTTTCTCACCATTGCCTTAGGCGAATTTTTTCTTTCCAATTTTACCTTGCCATAATTTTTATCGTCCAATTTTATTTCGCCATTATTTTTATCGTCCAATTTTATTTCGCCATTATTTTCTTTCCATCCTAAGTCTTTGGCAAAATTTTCTTTCCATCTTCCTAAGTCGTTTGGCAAAATGTTCTTTCCATCTTCCTAAGTCGTTTGGCAAAATGTTTTAGACTTAGAAAAATATTTCTCCAAGTATGGCGAATTTTCCTCAAGGCCAAGCATATTTTTTTTA
The DNA here is from genome assembly GCA_007258455.2 of Sequoia sempervirens. NCBI lineage: Eukaryota > Viridiplantae > Streptophyta > Pinopsida > Cupressales > Cupressaceae > Sequoia > Sequoia sempervirens. The sequence continues at coordinate 103,701,333 of VDFB02379711.1, forward strand.
TTTCCAAAGTCCATACTTAGGCAAAAAAAAAATTAATTTTCTACTCCTTCTCTAAGTATGGCGGACTTTACTCATTAGTTTAGCCATGCATTTTCCTCAAGGCGTACTTAGCCTTAGTCCAAGCCATTTAATTTTTCCTTGGCTATGCCTTAGCCACTTCATCTTTTGGCTAAGGGCGGACTTCACTTGTTTCCATGCCACTTCACATTTTGGCAAAGGGCGGACTTCACTCATCTACTTACCATCTTGGAGCGGACTTCATCAATTTTCATGCCACTCAATGTTTTGTCCAAGGGTGGACTTGCCTAATTTCCTTGCCATCTTGGAGCGGACTTCATCTATCTCCTTGCCATTGCCTTATGTTGCTGGGCGGACTTCACCCTATGGCTTGCCATCTTGGAGCGGACTTTGTCTTATGGCTTGCCACTTTCATTGCTTGGCCAAGGGCGGACTTCACCAAGTGTTGAGCCATTTTTCCATGTGGCTGGGCAGACTTGACCTTCAGCCATGCCATTTCTTTTATCTGTCCGAGGCGGACTTAGCATATTTCCATGCCATTGCTGGGCGGACTTGACCTTCAGCCATGCCATTTCTTTTAAGGCGGACTTTGCTCAATGTCTTGCCATTTCAAGGCGGACTTGCCTTGACCTCATGCCATCCTTTCATTTTGCCCAAGGCGGACTTTGCATTCATCCTTGCCATTGCTGGGCAGACTTGGCTTATATCCTTGCCATTAACATTACTTGGCTGAAGCTATTCGCCATTGACTTTCTCTTTCTCCTTACTGGTTGGGCTCCACACTTAGGCAAATTCACCATGAATTTCAGTCTTCTCCATGAATTTTCCAGATTTCCTTATGAATTTCTCAGATTTTTCACTATTCCCTGTGATTTCTTGACTGATTTTTCCAGATTTTTCTGATTTTTCACCATGAATTTCACAAATTTTCAAATCGGTTTTCTGAGAGCTCTGTTAAGTTTTTGGAACTTTTGAGTGGATTTTCAAAACTCCAGCCCTTTCCAAATATAGAAACATTCTAAAAATAGAAAATTTTCCCAAAATAGCAACTTTCTAAAAATAGCCCCTAAAAAATAGGGATCTCAGAATTGCTCAAAAGTGCCAAAAAAGTAGGTCCTAAAAAATAGGGGGCCAGAGTGAAAACCCTAAAAAGTAGGTGTCGGAATTGACTGAAACGACAGTCGATCTTTGTCTCCTGGGTCCTCTAAGTACCGTGGTGATGTTTGCACAATGATCCAAGCTCAAATTCTCTTGCTTGACTCGGGTGACCATTCAAAATTCAAACTCAAAACCCCAAACGGAGACCAGACAAAAACCAAGACGCCACAACAAAACCCCAAAAAGCAAACTACAAGGGTCCCCACTTGCAATGGGGCGAGTTGTGAATTAGGTCACAACAAGCCGCTTATTCCTACATAATCCCACACATAATTTCCATCTGATATCTAATGGCACATTGTCTATGCTTTTTTATTTCCATACGATGGGACAATTCTGCGCCCCCCTCTCAGGTGAAAATCTTGTCAAACAACGATGCACAATCTCTCTTTCATTGACTCGACTTTTCCACTCATGGAATCGGCACTATCATCACCTTTGATCTTTTGCTTCTCCCTCAACAAAATACAAACTGCCGAGTTCGATGCCTTCAACCTATGTGGTAAATTTACAACTCCCAAATTGCTCTTTTGAATCGTTTCAATTAGCACATCTTCTCCCAATGTCTACGCTGCAACTTGTATTCCCTTGCATTCTTTAATTCTTTGGTGCTCAAATGGCCACTTCCTACGCCTATTTTCTTTTCAAATTTCCTTCACATTAGCACATATGGCGCCCCTATCCTTCTCTCTTTGATTGAGCACACCTCTGGAAGTTAGTCTCCAATTTTGTCTTACCTCGCGCCCTTTCAACTCCTCATCTAAAAACTCTTCAGTTTCATTTGTTATGGCTTTTCATTGCCATCGGTGACTCTACATTCTTTTCTCCTTACTATTTCATTATGGCTAATTTATATATTTTAGTCCATAATAAGCTTGCCCCTTTAACTTCTCTATTTTCGCTTCTCCTTCTCACTCGTAGGATGATTAATAATCAATTGGGATTCAATTCAAATAATTGAAATTTGTCAGGTAAATCAAATAGGACATTTTGCCAATTAAATGACAACAATCAACCACTAACACCAATTCAAATTTAACACTGAAACCCCAACCATAAGCTCTACAAAATTGCAACATGAAACTAAAACCCAACCAAACGAAAGAAAATCAAACTGAATTTTTTTTGTCGCTGTTGATTGCCTATTGACCTAGGATGCTCCTGCATCAAAGAGACGTGGAGATGTTTATCTACAATTACCACACATTCGAAAAATATTTCAGAGCCTCTCCAAGAAGGAATTTCTCAAACCTTTTGAGATGAGATATGCCTCATATTGCATCTCTTTGAGGGGATGATTGAATTGCAAGAGCCCTTGCAACTAATGGTGATGGCACAAAAGTGGAATCGATGGGTTGAGTCAAAGTCAAAGTAGGGAAGAGAGTGAGGTGGTGAAGAGTAATTTGTTTTGGGTGGATGATTGATAGCATGATTGGACAAATAAAGGCTATTGTAGAAAAGAAAGACCCCACTTTGCAATTCCACAACGAAAACATCCAGCCTATTATTTACGAGAGGTGGAAGAAGCCCAATAGTACCTTGCACACGGCTACCTATGGATTGAACCCAAAGTGATACATGCAAAGGCCTAGCAAAGTCATCCCTATGGCAGATGCTAAGGTGAAAAAGGCTTTACGAAGGCAATTACAAAAATGTCCAATGCAAAAGATGCCAGAGCCATACATGTATGTATGTACATATTATGTATGTAAGGCAATTACAAAAATGTGCAATGCAAAAGACGCCAGAGCCATTTGTCATCGATGGTCCAAAAGAGACAAGGTTGGGTAGGTAGGTATGTATGCCTATATGCATGCATTTGTGCATGTATGTAAGTATGTATGTATGTATGTATGCATATGTAGACATGTATATATACATATATGTGTGCATGTATATGTGTATATATGCAAATATTGTAGACGGTCGTAGTCATAGTCGGGTAGTAGTAGTCGGTTGTAGTTGGTCGTAGTTAATTATGTTAATAAAACTATAGTTATAATGCAAATATTCCATGTAATAAAGGTCACATGTGCTCAAGTAATTAAGTCCCAATTAGTGGTAGATGGGTTGTTAAGAAGCGTCACGATGGTTGGTTTCTCAACCACCGCCTGTGACTATATGTACTGGAGTCTTTGTAATCGGGAATATCATTATGGTACTGTTGACATCTATGCTATTGTAATTAAGTCCCAATTAGTGGTAGATGGGTTGTTAAGAAGCGTCACGACGGTTGGTTTCTCAACCACCGCCTGTGACTATATGTACTGGAGTCTTTGTAATCGGGAATATCATTATGGTACTGTTGACATCTATGCTATTGTAATGTTGGCATTCTGCTATAAATGAATAAAAGCAAATCCTTATCTCATGCATCATGTGTTCTTGAATATGTTGTATGCATCCATGTTCAATGAATAACTTAGTTTACTCTTGTAGTAGGTCATAACATCTCAATGAGTAAACACTTGGCATTGTTTCCTAAGTGAACTTAGGGAAATCAATCGACAGTAGAATGGTGTTGTGATGGGTCGGCCAACAAAGGAACCCGTACAAACAAACGAAGAACATGAAGACGACTTGACACAGGACCTTGTCAACCTATGGGACATTTCGTTGAGTGAGCACGTAAGGAGGGAGGCTCTCAGCCGAGAGATCCCCTAGTTGGTCATCTGGGACAAACTAAATGTCAACCCAAAGGTCGACCCTCTGCTCAACCGACTGCCAAGGTTGCTAGCGCATCATTTCATCATCCTCCAAGATCTGCGGACGGAGAGTGACAAAGAACGTCGAAGGCAACAGATATTGCAAAGGTACAAGGAAAGGACAAAGCAGGAGGAAGAGGAATGTGATACTAGTCGAAGACGTGCTTCCCACAACCAATGATCATACGACCAACATTTAATGCTCATACAACCTAATAAGGATAAGAACCCAGTACCAATCGGGCAAGAAACACCAGAAGAAAAGGTACGACGATCACTCAGGTTACAAGAGCAACAAAATCAACGACGAAGGCTAAAACAAGTTGATAAAGAAATCAATGAAAATATTAATGAAATAAACCAATCTATTACAAGAGCACACCAAAACCTTGCTAAGGAAAGGGACGAAGGACCCTTCAAGACACCGTGCGTAGCAAGCAAAGAAAGATACAGAATTAATGAAAATGAGAATGAACTAAATGAAGAGCTTGAGAGCAGTATTTGATGCATTCGGGAGTTGTCCATATCAGACGACGACGAAGGGTCGAAGACTAGAAGATCTGAGCCTAAGACCCCAGGGCAAAGGGAGCATGGGAAGGAGACTCGAGGTGTAGAGGACGCTGACAATGGACATGGGGGAGACTTGTACGTGGCCGAGAGTGCAAGTGACGCACCGAGACGTTATGAGAGAACTAGTCCAGTCAGGTCCAACACACAACGAGGGCATCAGAGGATGGTGACTCTGCTAGCCGAGAGGCAGAAGCTGCCAAATTTCACAGGGAATGGGTCAAAAGATCCAATATGGCACTACAAGAGGTGAGAGACTATTTGGAGAGGAAACGGACAAGATGATGTGGACTATTGGTTGAGAGCGTTCTCAGCGACACTAAGGGGCATAGCCATCGATTAGTATAGTGAACTAGATGTAGTATACCGAGCCTCATGGCAGACACTGAATTGGGCGTTCGAGCAGGAATTTAAACTCCTTAGAGATGACAACAAAATTGTAGTGGAAATCTACAACACAAAGCAAGGAAAGAATGAGAACGTACGAGCCTATAATGGTAGATTCAAAGAATTGTTGGGAAAACTAGAGACCCAGTCGGCTGACGGGCTAAAGAAGCGACGGTTCATCGAAGGGTTGCTCCCGTTGCTGAGAAAAAAAGTACTTATGTTGTTGTAAGCCAAAGCGTATAATTGAGCGATGGATATAGAGAGTGAAAACAAAACATCCTCCTGAGGGAAAAGGAAGTCGGACGACAAGGAGAGTACGAACAACAACAATGACAGTGAGTCAAAAACGGTGCAAGCACTTCGGAAGGATATGATAAGAATGATTAAGGAATTAAAGGCCGACAAGGAGAGCACGAAGGAAGCCATATAACAGTGGTGTACAGATTGCAATGGGGAAGATCACACAAAAGCAAACTGCCCGAAGAAGCTGTTCTGCGATATCTGCCAAGTGATGGGACATTCCATCAAGAAATGCCCATACAACCTAAAAAAAAGAAAAAAAAGGAGTGCACAAGTACTCTTCACTCAGGGAGAACCGTCAATACTGTCGAACACACCATCAAAACCCCAGAACAACTCTAACACATCCCTTGGAGGGTACCGCAATAATAGTACCCTAAGAAGTAAGATACAATACGATGGTAAAGGAAGGCCCATGATACAATGTCGAAAGTGCAACGAATGGGGCCACTTTGCCAAGGAATGCCAGAACGGTCAAGGTTTGAGGGGAAAATTGTGCAAGTGGTGTGGACCGGGTGATCATGAAGACAACGAATGCCCCAAGCAGAAAGGCATCCATATGTTAGAGGTGGAGGAACAAGAGGTATTGGCTATCACTAGAGTGCAAATGAAGAAGGCCACCTACCCAGATCCATGTACGGAAAAGCATAGGATGAGGGAAGCAAAAGCAAAACTGGAACTGGCGATGACAAAAGAACACAAAACACCCTTGCAGAACCTAAACACCTCTTGGCGGTCGAAGGCGGGAAACAACATCGTACAGCAGGTACTGCAAACCACTGTACCCATAAAGGTGACCAACCTCCAAACCTTGCCACAGTTGGGACTGGCAATCGCGAATGTTGTCGATGATGACAAACACTAGCAACTGGAAGGCCAAAGGAAAGAATTGGTACCAAAACCACCACCGCACGGTGAACAAACCATCAACGTAATACTGCTGACGAAAAACATCGGGAAGATGCCAGCAGTCGTACAAATGGAGATCGAAGGGAAAACCCCGACAAACACTATTGTCAATGGAGGGTCAGAAGTCAACGTACTACCCGAAGACACACGGAAGAGTCTCGGGAAGCCGACACTTTGGCCACCAACATTCCAACTCATGGGTGTTGATCAGCACAACATCAAACCGACATACACGGAAGACACATGGAAGAGTCTCGGGAAGCCGACACTTTGGCCACCAACATTCCAACTTGTGGGTGTTGATCAGCACAACATCAAACCGTTCGGAACATTGATGGTGCAGAAGGTGATGATCGGGACACAACCTTTCCTACTGAACTTCGTAGTCATCCCACTACAGAAGAAGGCGTATGATACATTGCTCGGAAGAGGATGGTTCATGACAGCCAGAGCAAATCACAATTGGAAAAGAAATACAATGTCCATAGAGAGCAATGGGAGGAAGTACGTAATTGACTTGAGGAATCAAGTTGTTAGTGAAGAATTGGCATCGTTAGATTTGGAATTGAAGAGAGGAGAAATGGAGGAAGGAGGAACCATAGAGCCAAATGATGAAAGCATTCTAGACCTCCATGAATGCTCGGAGGATGAGACAAATTCATTGAACAAACTATTCCACTGGCAAATGGACAATTATGAAGTTTTCCAACAAGATTGCAACATGCTACAAGTCAAAGATGAAGGGACTGGAAAAGATGAAGCGTCAACAAGCCAAATGTTCCATCCAAAGTACGGAGAATATAAAGAAATGGCTAGAGTAGATGACACACCAGCACATCACTTCGAAGGAGATAAAGCGATCAAGTACGAGGAACCGAACATTAAGAAGGTCAACCTCAAGGAAGAAGACAATCCTCGTATGATCCTAGTGGGAGATGACTGGAACCCCATACTAAAAGCAACTGCATTGAAAATTTTCATGGAGTACAAGGATGCCTTCGCATGGACGTTTAAGGACTTGAAGGGCGTACCTCCTGTTGAGGTTTTTGAGACCACACCAACACAGAATAAAGTTTCCCAACGGATACCCTATCCTCTCTTGAACAAAGTATTCAGCAGGCTAAGATTGCAAGTAATATCATGCTTTCAACTCCAAGGTTCCGAATACTTAGAATACCCTCAGTTGGTTTGATGTGAGTTGCTGTGTTCTCACGAGGGGACTTACACAATTGTTCGACAACTAACAACAGACAGTGGATTAAGGGATTTCGTGTAATTCAAATGATTTGGCGATTGAGCACAAGTTTTCTAATCCTAACCAGAAATGAACTGAATTTAAAAGAGTGTAGGGCCTAAGAAGTTCTAATCTACTCTAAGGCGTGGGACATGGCGATCAATTCTCACAGGCTTCAACCAAGCTCCGTTTTGCCTCACTTAGACAGCTTCCGCAGAACTGGTGCAATCTTCAGAGGAGTGACTCAAGATGTTCAGATCACGATCTAGCATGAAGACACCATCACGACGACGCATGCCAACATATCAACCATAATCGAAGTTAAGTTTCACGAATTTCCAGTTGACCACGCAAGGCGAACCCACCGTCAGCGAGCCCGCTAGTGGTATGGACAAGCAAAGTCTTGTTCAAATCAAGCACCACATTCCACAATTGCTAAGTACTTGCATGAAATGAAATCTACTTTATTTTAAGCTACTTCAAGATACTACGTGAATTAGAAGGACGAAGAAGCCTCAACAACTATTCACAACAAAGAAGAATTCACCATCAATGAAATATCTTTTATTATGAAAGCATACATGACAACTTCTTACAAAGTATCCAAAGGGAAGACTTTCCTTCCTTTTCAATCTAAACTATACTATCAACTATCTAATTGCTCTCTACTCCTTCTCTGCTATCCTAACTCTGATCTAATTCTCCTTCTAATTTCTAATGAGTACAAATGAGGGGGACTCCCCCTTTATATAGTTGGCCAAGTCCAGCGGACGGCTCAGATTACAATCTGCTGGATGGCCCAGATCGTGCCACCTCAGCCCTAAACAAGATTCACCCTAAAAACCGCCACCAAGAGGAGTGGGGTAATAAATGAGCCATAATGTCCATCATCCTTCTAGAAGATTCCCGTTTGTAGACGCGTTCACACTGTTCTCGATCTTCTTCTTGACGTCATTCTTCAACTTCGCCTTTGTCACTTGAGTTATACTAAGTCTCAACACTTAGCCATTTTCTTGCAAATTTTCTTCCTTCGAGGTTGAAATGTCATCTTGGATCACTTAAATCATCAACGTTTGGTCCCGACGTTCTTCCTGCAAAACAAGCAAGGAAAAGAGCATCAGAACACTTCACAATATAAATTCAACTTACTTACCAAGATTTTCGCGCTCTAACTTCCAAGCGTTCATCGCCTTCACTAGCCAACTTCTGCCTTCTTCATGATTCTTCATGCCTTAGCCAAATTTTTAACCTATCTTGTATTTTGCCTAGGCATACTTCACTTTGCCATTTCATCCAACTCAGACTCGAGAAGAAATACCTTCATCAGGAACTCGATCAAAAATCATCTAGGCGATCACTTTCAAATTCATTGTCTGGAGGATTTTACCTTGAAAACACATTTTCTTCACATTTGCCTTAGAAAAATTTCAAATTTCCCTTAGGAAATTCATCAACCTGGTGCCCATTTAAAATCTTTACCTCAAAATCCTCGGCAAGCTGTGGAAGACCTTAAAATCTATTCCTTATCGATAATCTTCAATACCCAGAAGAAAATTTCCTTCAGAACGCGTCGAACTCATGGGTGCATGACTAACGGGTTCATTTAATTTTCTTGAATTTTGAACCTTTGAAAAATAACTTTCAACAATTTATTTCATTTCTTCATCTCCGTGAACACCCGTTGCTGTGACTTGAGAAATTTTTAAATTCATCCTGCATTGTCATCGTTCTAACTCCATCACTGGAAAATTGTTCGTGCTTCAAGAAGAAGAATTCACCACCTTGAGCTCTAGGTGTATTTTCTAAGGAAGAAAATATTTTGCCTTTGAGAAAATTTTAAATTATCTTGAAAATTTTGCCTTAGAGAAATTTTGCCTTGGAATTTTTATTCAATCTTGCTCATCTTTGCCTGTGAGAAAATCATCAACTTTACTACGAAAATCTTCCTGCAAGCACATCATTTTAACTTCCAACATCTTCAATGCCTTAGGAAAAATTTATGATTTTGTAATTCCAACGCCTAGCAATTTGTTTCACTTCACATTTTATTTCACACTTGGAAAATATCTTTACTTGAAGCTCCAACGCCTTAGCAATATTATTATTCATCTTCTCTCAACACCTTGGGCGCAAATGACACATGCTGAAGGGTATTCATCACCACGTTTAGGAAAATATTTTCAACACTTTGCATTTTCAACGCCTAACACACTTTATTCACCCTTATCAACTTTGGGCGCACATTACACTTCAAAAGGATAATAAGAGTCTTCAACGCCTTGGCACTCTTTAAATCCATCCACCTTTTACACTTTATCTTAGGCGCATATCTCACTTCAAGGGGAATATTAACCACGCCTAGCAATATTCATCCATCACTAGCAACACTTTATTTTACCCCTCCAACGCCTTTAGTAATTTCATTTCACACTTCATGCACTTGGGCGCATTTCTCATGTAGAGGAGAATGAAAACTTTCAAACGCCACCAACAAGTGACCTTTCATCTCACACGTTTTTGTCCTCACATGCCCCCTTTTGGGCGCATTTTGCCTAGGCAGCAAGATTAAAAATGTTGACTACTTTGACCTCTTCTCAGCTGGGCGCATTTTGTATGATGTGGTGGATGAAACTTCCAACGCCTTCATGTGACTCTTGGACTTCCAGCCTTTTGTCCTCATATGCCTTGATTTTGGGCGCATTTTGCCCATGTAGGAGGATGAACTCCTTTGACTTGTTGACTTTCTTCTTGGGCGCATTTCAGCTTGCTAGAAGAATATCCTCTTTACTTAGAAAATTTTCATAGCTTCCTTCCTTCTCCTTGGGCGCATTTTGCTATAGGAGCAGGATGAAATTCGTTGACTTCTTGACTTTCTCTTGCTGCATGCGCACATTTAGAGGTGTGAGGAGGACGAGATTCTTGCCTTAGAAAATTTTGAACTTCTTCCTAGAGTGAAGGCACATTTAGAGGTGGCAGGTGGATGAAGTATGTTAGAAATTTTTCAAACACTTATTTCTCCTTGGGCGCATTTGGCATGGGGAGGTGGATGAAATTTTAACTTAGGATATTTTCTTCACATTCCTCAGGCAAGTTGGGCGCATATGGAGGCATGAGCAGGATATCTTCATCACTTAGAAAAATTTTATCACTTGCCAACTAGATGAGGGCGCATTTGAAGTAGGCTACAGGATGAAACTCAGACTTAGACATTTTTTTTTTACTTTCCTCTGCCGGCCTCCCATGCCTTACTATAAATAGTAAGTCCCTCAATTTTCACACTTCAGAGGCTCAGGTCGGTTTGAAATTTTGAACACTGGATCCTCATGACTCCGTCAACCCGTTCACACTGCTACTCTAAGCTGACTTGCTAAAAATAGCATATTTCTGGACGTGTTTTGCTATAAATAGTAACTGCTTGCTTCTGATAGCTCCATTGCTCCGATTAACTTGAAATTTGAATGAGGCGATCCTCACCACATGACCTACCAGCTGACATCAGCGCATGCACTTGACTTGCTATTTTTAGCCTGTTTCCAAAATGACTTACTATAAATAGTAAGTGCTCCATTCGACTTCAAATTTTACCAGCAGATAGCCTGAAGGATGCTGATCGCGGTGGTTTACACCGATTTTCGAAAATTCTGACCTTTTACCCCTCTTTTCAGGCTCTGAAGCTGGAAACCCTAATTTGCTCTGCATGCGTATCAAATGATCTCTGTTTGCCCTCGTTTCTGCTGCATTGCGATCACTTCATGATTCTGAATTGCTGGGAAGCGGCTGCCGGGACGCACCTGCTAAAAATAGTAAGTTCCTTACTGAGTGATTATCTCCGTTTGCATGTCACACCATCGCGAAGCTCTCGAAAAACCCACCAGGAATCATCCGACATGCAAGAGAAACCCTGACATGCAAACCCTGAAAATAGCCTCGGAAGATTGAATTCTGAAAGTTGTCTCGTTTTGCATGTTATACCGTTGCGAAGGTCTCGAAAAACCCAGAAGGAATATGCAGACATGCAGAGAAAAACTCTGCGTCTAAGCCCTGAAATTTATCCCGGAAGCTGAACTGCTAAAAATAGTAAGTCCTCTGTTTCAGCTCAAATTTCGCACGCGAGCAGCTTGGTGTGTTTTGAATGCAACATGACTGTCGGAATTTCAAAAATGTTGACGGGTTGCCTGTAATTGCACACTTACTAAAAATAGTAAGTTGCCAGAATTTGATGAAAATTTGCTGAGAACCTGCTGGGAGCAAGCTAATATCAATGTTAGTCTCAAATTTCAAGTTATTCACCTTGTTTGACCTCAAATTGGCAAGGAAGCTCAAAACCCTAATTTTCAGACTTGGCCAAACTCACGTTTAAACTCAAAGGCGGATAAATCCCCGGAAAGGCGGACAGAAAAGAGATGGAGAGAGAGAGAGAGAGACAAAACACAAGCCAAAAGACCAGAATGGAGCAAAAATTAGGGGTCCCCATTTTGAATGGGGCGATGTGTGAAAAGGTCACAACACCTCCATAGTTGTGCGTACACAGAATCCCACTAGTACCAAGAGCACAACCCGTACGGAAGAGATTGTACCGAATGAACAAGAACTACGCGGTGAAGCTACAAAAAGAAATTGAAAAGATGCTCGAGGTTGGGATCATATTCAAGGTAGAAGTGAGCGACTGGGTGTCACCAATCGTGATATCACTGAAGAAAGAATCGGAGCAGATCCATATATGCGTAGACTTTTGAAGCCTCAACGCGGTGATGATAAAAGATCCCTTCTCAATCCCATTCATCTATTCAATATTGGAGGAAGTAGCAGATCACGAGATTTACTCATTCCTCAACGGGTTTTCAAGGTACAATCAAATAAGGATAGTTGAAGAGGACAAACTCGAAACAACGTTCGTTGTTGAAGACGGAGTGTACGCATATAACTAAATGCCATTCAGTTTGTGCAACGCCCTAGCAACATTCCAGAGGATAATCCTACACATATTTGATAAGATGTCTGTGGGGAATTTCAAAGCATTCTTGGATGACTGGTCCATTTTTAGCAATGAACAAACACATTTGAAGGCCTTCAGGAATGCATGGAATGTTGTAGAGCAGCTCGATTGGCACTCAACCCCAAGAAGTGTCAATTCATGGTACCCCAAGGGAAACTACTCGAACACAGTCTGTAAGGCGAGGCTGAAGACGGATCTTAACAAAATTTGGGTGATCGTGTAGATGGAGACACCTCAGAACGTCACGGGATGTAGTATTCCCCCTTAATTTTTGCTTCAGTTTTAACACAATAAAACCAGCACCAAACACTAATTAGCGTTAGCTCCAAATCAAAATCAGCTTGTAAACAACCCTCACCAAGAATATTCACCAAGATCCCAGTGTGGGCGAGGTGATAGCATATGGTTCCAAGGATTGTTAGCAACTGGAAATGAATTTCAAATCAACTGTAGGCGGCTGGGTGACCATGAATGAAAGTAAATACAATAGGAGGATAACCGACCATGAAATTCCGTACTACCACTTATTCAATGGGGGGAATATTTTCCACTCTACCACTTATTTCGTGGGGGGGAATTAACAAGACAGAAAGAAAGATTATTTGACTCAACCACTTCTTCGTGGGAGTGTATACAAACATATAATTTGCAGCAATAATAAAAACAGCTGATAGTACTACTAACTAGCTTTACAAATATTGAGTTTTAGCTGCAAACATCAAAACATATACTTCCAAAATCATCCAATGGTTAGAGTAATGAACCTCTAACATTTACAATACAAAAATGATATGAAATTTAAGCTCAACCAGCAATATGCTAATAATCACTAAATCTGATCAAAAACAGTATGAATAGAAAATCAGACCAGCAACATTGAAACTTACTAAAATGGACGTATCTTCTCTGATACAGCTCGGATTTCCCTCAAACCACAGCCAATCAATAGCTAAGAGAAAGGCATCCAACTTCCAACCAAAAATTGTGCCAAAACAGCAAACTACAGAAAGGCACGAATCCCAATGCAATCACCAAGAGATGGTACGACCTCCAAGAAAGGTCGACCTTCTCTTAAAATTCAGAAACTCAGCAATAAATTCTGATAATTTGCACAAATGGGCGCCCTCCACAGTAGAACAGCATGAGCTAATACCCAGAAAGAGAATAAATTCAATGGTGAAGCTACCAACAGAAAACCACTTCAGCCATGATGTCCAGCAGCAATGATAAACAGATTATACAGCAGCAACCTGCTTATAAACTTCAGAAATTATGCCCAATCTGCACTTTTGTGTGAAGCACAGTCTCAATCAACCACCTAGGAAGCCATAGTTTCAGGGCCTAAGGATGGTACATTTGCTAAGCTTCCCCTTAGCCAAGTTCTAGATTTAGTCCAGCAACATAACTTTACCAAAATAATCAAGCATAAGAAAACAATGAGCAAGGCATCAATATATAAGCTTCGATTGAGGAGATGAATCAACTGTAACTCCAAGAAGTCGAACCATTCATTTTCCAAGAGGGACGCCACCTTTAAAAGCATTTAAAAATTAAATAAAACTCTTCATAGCCTTAAGTTGTCCCACCTTTTTGAAGAGATATTTAAATGTTAATAAAACATTCTTCAAAATATTAAATGCTCAAGTCGACCCCTTTATGTCCCCTTTTTAAAACAACTTGAAGTCATCAAGCCTAGGCGTGGGGTACAACTTCAAAACATAAAATTGATTAAGTATGAAACTCAGTCCAAGGAGTTAATCAAAACCAACGCCAAAACTGAAACTGATAAATTGCCAAGAATAGTATGATGACCTGAACTGGACTGCTAAAGATGCCACTACCAAAATTAGACTTATAAAAATAGCCAATGCCAAAAATAGTAAGTTCACTTCAAAACCAACAAAAAGCTGAACTGAGCTAAAAACATGACTTACTATAAATAGTAAATCTCCAAGAAAGTTGCAAGGATGACATTGCCATAAATAGAACTTACCAAAAATAGCAACTACTATAAATAGTAAGTGTTCCCAAATGCCTTTTGAGCACAAACTAGGCAGTCATCATGACTTACTAAAAATAGTAAGTGCCTGGAAAGGTCGTCAGATGAAGATGCATGTTACACCATTCTGAAGCTCTCTGAAAACCCAGAAAAACCCGGAAAATTTTCTCGCATGCAAGGTATCTGCCAAAATTGCATGTCATCTTCTCAACATGCATGTCACCACATCCTGCAACCCTCCAAAAACCCAAAAAGCTCCACCAAACATGCATTAGAAACTCACACATACAAACCTTCAAAATTGCATCTAAAAGTGGAAACCCTAATTTCCATTTCTACTTAGCCTACGAGTTTCCGGAAATAGGCTAAATCCAACTGAAGAGCGTAGGGCTAAATCGGGGACATTACATGGGAGTGAAGTCATTCCTCCATCACGTTGGATATTACAGAAGGTTTATAAAGAACTTTGCCCAAATATCATACCCATTAGACATACTTACAAGGAAAGGGCAACCATTCGAGTGGACCGAAGCACAGGAAGCAACCTTTAAGGAATTAAAGGTATGGCTAATCAGTTCACCAATCTTGGTGTACTTGAATTGGAGCAAGGAGTTTCAAGTGCACGGATGCTTTGAACTTTGCAATCAAAGCAACACTCGCACAAGTGGGCGTTCAAGGATTGGACCATCCGGTGTACTTTGCCAGCCGGCTATTGTTCAAAGCGAAGAAAAACTACAGTACGACAGATAGGGAAGCCTTGGGAATGGTGCATGTCGTACAGAAGTTCAAGCACTACTTACTAGCGACCTCCTTCACATTTTATATGGACCATTAAGGACTAATGTACCTCGTGAACAAGCTGATCATTCAAGGGAGGGTAAGCCAATGGTTGCTACTCTTGCAAGAGTTTACATTCACGATCACTGTACGACCGAGGAAAAGTCATGTCATCGCGGACCAACTGTCAAGAGTACGGTCCAACGAACCACCCAATGGCATAAATGAAGACTTTCTTGATGCACATCTATTTCAAATAGCTGCACTACCCCCGTGGTACGAGAAGATTGGGGAGTACCTATCAACATTGTCGTTTCTGAAGGACATGCCACACACAAAACGACAAAAGTTGGTACTAAAGAGCAAGATCTTCAAGCTCATCAACGAGTTGGCGTACAAGATGGAACCCGATCAAGTACTGCAATGATGCGTCATGGAGGAAGAGATCCCAGGAGTGTTGAAGGAAGCACATGAGGGATTGGCCGGAGGACACATGGGGCCCAACGCCACAGCAAGAAAGGTTCTATTGCCAGGCCTCTAGTGGCCAACTATTCACACTAATGCGCGGGAATGGGTGGTAAGGTGTGACACATGCTAGAGGGTTAGTAAACCTTTGAAGAGGGACTTCATGCCACTATTTACGTCACAATCTCAAGAGCTATTTGAACGGTGGGGACTTGATTTCATCGGGCCACTGAAGGTCAATCAACTGCACAGATGCAAATACATAGTCGTCGCCACGAAGTACCTAACAAAGTGGGCAGAGGCCAGAGCACTACTAGACAATACTGCAATAAGTACGGTAAGGTTCATGTATAAGCAAATCGTTACGAGGTACGAAATACCAATTCAGATTATAAGTGACAGGGGAGGTCACTTCATGAATCACATCATTCGACTAATGACAACTGAGTTCAAGATTATACACAACCTCTCGAGCCCATACTACCCAAGAGTGAACAATCAAGCAGAGTCAACCAACAAAGTGCTCGTATCAGTCATCCATAAATCTTGTGGCATTGAAGAGGCAAATTGGGAGGAAAGACTACCAGTCGTACTATGGGCATACCGTACGACATACAAGGTAACAACCGGCCACACACCCTTCCAACTCATGTACGGTCAAGAAGCTGTAGTACCGATAGAGTACATGGTGCCCAACTCACAGATTGCAGTAGAAATCAGATTGGGTGATACGAAGAGCTTGAAGGAGAGATTATTCCAGTTGAATAAGTTGGACAAACAACTAGTACTGGCTTAGTGGGTGACAGAGGTGTTGCAAAAACAATGGAAGTTTAGGCACGACAAATATCTCCGATGAGCAAACTTCCAACCGAGACAGCTAAATCTGAAGTATAACGGTCATAACGAACTGAAACCAGGAAAGTTTAAAATAAGGTGGTTGGGGCCATTCTAAATTCACAAAGTTGGAGAAAATGTAGTCAAATTAGAAAGACTAGACGACACTGTATTGAAGGATCTTGTCAACGGATCAAAGCTAAAAATCTACAAGGGGAGAAGAAGAGAACCCGTGGAGATCAATATGCTCGAATACGCCACCAAAGAAGATTGGCCTGTGCAGAGCGAAGAAGCCATTGGAGAACAAGACTAGGGCTTAGGCGGCAGCAGGTATGCTGCAGAGAAAGACTAGGCCGCATCAGGCAAAGACAAGTTCATTGAGGAAAGGTTGGTAAACAAAAGAGTTGAAGGTATTACAATACTCTAGGTGAATAAGCATCTCATGAATGTGATATTCGGAACACCTACCCTTTGGCGATGGATAGGGGGACACTGGAGTTACCAAACACCATATGAAGGTATAAGGAGGGGGTACTTAGCCAAGGAACTAGACAAAGAAGCCCAGAAAGAAAAGGAAGAGCAAGTCCCAAAGGAACAAAGGGAACGAGAGCAAGACGGAAGCGATGAAGAAGAGTGGTTGGATGACGAGGAGTGGAATGCATACACAGAAAAGGTGGGTCCGTGCCTGAAAACAGTTATAATGACGGAAGATACCTTCATCTCACATGTTGATGGATATACAGAAGATTTACTCAAGTACATGAGAACAAACAGACGGAAGACGATCAAGGTAGGAAAGGTGGTGAAGACGGATCGGCTATGGAGGGTCGTACCGAATCTAGCCAGGCCACCAACAGTGGACGGGTAGGACGTGACATGGTACCACCAGTACGGTGGGTGATACGTCAACGACAATTTCAAAGGTATAGGCCCCGTACCTGTTGGTTCTCAGTTGTGATCATATGGTTTGTCCTTGATGACAAAATCCCTTTCAGTTGATTCTACTTGTTGACAGTTTCAGATTGGTCTCTCATGCTTTATCTTGTCTCAGGTTATCTTATTTATACATTGTTTCGGTGACAGAAAAAGATCATATCGGCGTGAGAATGCTAGGGTCTCCCTGATCCATTTTTTCTGATAAACGTTTGTGTTGCCTTTCGGCAAGACGTTTCTGATGTCATAACGATTTGTTTTTTACATACAGGCAGCTTTCGGCATGACATTCACGTGGTCTTGGTGACAGTGGAAAGGTCTATCGGCATGAGTTGTGTTCACCGCTGAGAGGTCTTACCGAATGAGTCGGGTCTCACCGATTAATACATGAGGTGGTTCATCGGCGTAAGAAATCCCTATCGGCATGTTGTTTCATCGAGCACTTTGTGTCTTGGCGACCGGCACAAGAAAGATCATTTCAGTATGACTCATGTGCTCGAAGAAAGGTCTTAGCGAGTTTGAATTCTTATACCGACCGACAACATAAAGGTATACATCTAGGTAAGAGTTAGGGTTTTCGGCGTGAGGTCTCGGCGAGTGACCTTCGGTCTCGCCAATGGAACACAAAAGGAATTTGTCAGCATAGGATCTGATTTGTCTCAGCGACACACAAGATGGTGGGTGACTTTCGGTATAACGAAGTTTATCTATATGAGGTCTCCCCGAGAGCGAGATGTTACAGCGACAAGTTTGTTCACGGTGGCTCTCGGCAAAACAAAGACTTGTCTACAAGATGTCTCTCTGATATCAAAAAGCTATAGCGATAGTGAATGAAACTAAAAGGCATCTCGGTGAGAAACTTGCTTATGTCTCAGCGATTGGAAAGAACATAACACATGGCTCTCGGCGTAACATAATGTATTCGTTATGACTACTCCCCGACGGTTGAAGGTTACAGCGACAAACAGAGGGATCAATGACTGGCGATAAAGTTGCCTTTAGCATAGGTATCGATATGTCACAGCGACAAGTTTGATCACGTGGGCTTTCGGTAAGACACAGGATGCTCTACGAGAAGTCACCCCGACTATGCATTGTCTTGGCGAAGGCGGATGAAGGATACATCTCGGCGAGAGTGTGTTTTTGTCACAGCGACTCAAAATGGATAAGGTTTAAGTCTTTCGGTAAAACAAAGCATCATCTACGAAACGTCTCCTCGACAGCAGAATGTCACAGCGACACACAAGAGATAAAAGGGCCTTCGGTGAAACTTGATTTGGTCTGCGAAAGGTCTTCCCAACTTCACTGGGTCACGGCGAAAGCAAATAAGGAAAAAGAAACGCAATTCGCATAAGGTCATAGCGAATCACAAAGAACACGTGGCGACTGTGGTCTCAGCGAATGATTAACGAAGACTCATACACTGTGGCCGGCATGGATTTTTCTAAGTATAGTTGCATGCCGACATCATTGATTGGCATCGAATCTCAAAACCGTTACATGGCAGAATATTCATTGAGTTTCTTTATTGAGCAGTTGTGTTTTTGAAATAATGGATGATTTGCAGCTCTCTAGATAAGCATTACTCTTGATTTTTACCATCATCTACAGATCATCATTATCCAGCTTCAGATTCTAAAAATAGCAAGAGAGTTTCAGAATCTTGTGAAAAACGCTTGTTGAAGATTTCTTGATAACAAACATACTTGAAATGCATATAAAAACTAGTGTTGAAAACTGTGAAGGTGCTGCTGGCCTGTAATTCTGAGAGATAGTTATTTTGGCCGTATCAAGAGATGTATTGAAATACTCTGTATTAAAAAATCTGAAAAACAGAGAGTTATGAGCTTACTAGAAAACAGAGAGATCCTCTGATTTTACTATTGTTCTGAAAATAATTTGAGGGGTTGGTGCTCCTTGAAATTGGTGTTTCAAAATGAGGGGTTGGTGCTCCTTGAAATTGGTGTTTTCAAAATGAGGGGTTGGTGCTCCTTGAGTTGGTGCTCAAAAATTAACCTATAAGGCATTGTTAACAGTGGTTTTTGAAGATTAAGCCAGTAAGGCAGTTTAGGAGTGGTTTTTCTACCC
The DNA here is from genome assembly GCA_007258455.2 of Sequoia sempervirens. NCBI lineage: Eukaryota > Viridiplantae > Streptophyta > Pinopsida > Cupressales > Cupressaceae > Sequoia > Sequoia sempervirens. The sequence continues at coordinate 103,720,703 of VDFB02379711.1, forward strand.
CAGGAGGGTTTTCCACTCGGCAAATCTTTTGTCTCTTTATTCTTCTGTGTGCTCACTGCTTTTCTGTGTTGTTGTTTCAGTTCACTGTTGGGATTATTACTATTCTCAATTTTGTTTATGAATGATTACATTCAACTCATGAATGCATTAATCAGAGTAATATTGAGATCAAATCTGAGCTATGTTTTTGGAAAATGCAAGATATCTCACTCAAATCATATTTTCATAAGTTGTCTAATAGACTGAGTTAATGTTGTCATATCTTTGTGCTTTCAAAAGTGATTACTCTACTCTATTGTTGAAAGAAAAGGAAATCAGAATTAAAAATCTTGGTCGAAGTTGAAAAAGTTTTGACACTGATTCACCCCCCCCCCCTCTCAATGTCTGTCCATAACTCCAACAGTACCCCTACTTGATAAATGATTTGATTTAACATACATGGGTACTTGTTGTGAAGAGGAGTACTATAAAAGGCCTCCCTATACATGTAAATGGTGCTATGCTTCAAAATTAAGGGTTAGAACAGGCGACAAAGTCAGACGGACGAAGAGGAAATATGGAGAGGAGAGAGAAAATGATAAAAATCAAAAAAACAAAATTGAAGAGAGAGGAGAGAGAAAATGACAAAATTGAATTGGCAGAGACAAGTGGAAAAATTAAGACGGGGGCAGGGAATGAAAATATGGAGAAAAATGGAAAAAATACAAAAAAGGAGAGAAAAAATTAAAAGACAAGGAAAAAGTAAAAAATCAAAGAAGGCGGAAGTATTAAAAAATAAAGTGGGGAGTATTAAAATGAAAAATATCAAAATCCATATATTAACCAAAAAGGAGGTCGTACAACCATATAAGCAATTCAAGGAAGCGACCAAAGGAAGTAAATCTTGGCGAAAATTTACATTAAGAAGAGCTATCAAATTAAAGGCACTAAAGGCTGTACGACAAGGAAAGGGAAAGAAGGGTCAACAAAAGCAAGGAAAAGGCAATAGAGTACGCCATGTGGAAACCAAGTCGGCCAAAGCAAAATTGTACGAAGTGGCCCACTAGAAGAATTACACAATTGGGAAGGAGGCTATACGGAGGAGAAGAAAGGGACTCGTACGCCAAAGAAGCAAGTACCGTACGACATGACAGAAACATAATAGGTCGAGTGAAGCAGCGAAGTGTGTACAAAAGCAAAGTCAAGAGGCCTCAGGCAAATCATCCAAGAGAAAGCTCGTATGGATTGAAGAGCACAGGAAAAGGAGCCGTATGATTCCAGGAACACATTGCCGTACAACTTGATCAAGAGTTGGCCATAGAAATTGTCGTACTAAGGAAGAACAAGCTAGTCCTTTGAAGGAGCAAAGGAGTAACCATACGGGTTGGCAAGGGTTCCATCGTGCAGGGAATTACAAAATAGAGCAGCATCGTACGGTTGAGGAGGGATTTGTATGACCAAAAGGGCCAAAACGCCACAACAAGGAAACACAGGTAGCCAAAGACTCAGTTCCTTGTACAAGAAGAGGAGTCTATATGGCAAGAAAGAAATTACATCGTATAGCAGAGGGGCCTTGGCAAGAATTCGACATCATACGGTAAACTTGGCAAACTTGGTACAGTTTATCAAAGCAATATATCATTAAGCCCATACAAGGAAGAAGAACCGTACGAAAAAATCAAGCCACAACCATACAAGCCAATCCAATTCCAAAAAGTGACAGTTACAGTAACCGCTTTGTGCCAAGAATTAATTGTCGTCTGAGAAGAAACATACTTGATTTGCATTGGAGTCATTGCCAACAAAAATACAATATGGACAAAGGAAAAAAGATAGTGCAGTACAAGCCGAAAGTTGCATCGACGAAGAAGAAAAAGATGAACACTGATACATGAGTGGACACCATGACTTGGGAGATCTTGAATGGTAATGAATGTAAGCAGTGGTGGAGGAACGCGCTCAACAATCATGAACGCTCGAGATTTCGAGCCCTATTTGAAGGCGATGGTGGAGAACTACTGTCGGCACTCACATAGGTCCATACTGGATTATAGAGGGTGTGCAATGACCGTATCCTTCTAGCCGAAGGATTTTGAGAGAGTACTTGGCATTCCAGCAATAGGAGCGGGGATCAATAAGCCTGGTAAGATGACGCAGCAACACAAGGAGGCCCTCGTGAAAAGAGTTTTCCGAAGTGACTTGATTGGCCAAGAAAAGGATAGTATCTGGAATGCAGGCAATAGGAGGTTGGGCAAGCATTACCTAGCGACGCTAGAATGGAAGTGCTTACTGGATTTATTGAAGTGTAGGTTAACAGCGGCTAGCCGAGCCTCGAACATAGCTATTTGAATGGTGGATTATATGGTAGGCCTCAGCAAGGGGAAGGTTTACAACTGGGCATGGCTGCTCTCAGAGTGGATGAGAGAGTTCCTAGCACAGAGGCACAAAGCTTTCTACATGACTCAGCAAGCAATTTCCCTATTCCTCAACACTTTCCACACACAAGTTCCAGCGAACAAATGGCGAAGAGTCGCCACTGACACATTTGGATCCAAGGTTGTCGACAGCATTCTACTGGACAGAGTTGGAGCTTAAGCAAGTTGGCGAAGACTCTGCATGGTTGAGAAGGAAACAGAAGGAAAGAGAGGCGTTGGTGGAAAAGGAAGTATCGGCTGATAGTGGGGAAGAGGACGAAGAAGAACCAATTGACTTATCTTCTTCCACATCGACCACTGGTTTGCCGATGGACAAAGAAGTGTCGTTGGTAGCTGAAGAGACTATACCAAAGACGGAGGTAGAGGAGGTACCCACACCACCAGACTTGGCACCGTTAGTTGCCACACTGCCAAGGTTGGCACCGCCAGACTTGGCACTGCGAGGGTTGGCACTGCCAATTGATACACCGCCAGGGTCGACACCGCCAAGGTCGACACTACCAGAGTTGGTGCCGCCAATTACAATGGCACTCGCCACACTGCCAAGCACGCCAATGTCGATACTGCCAGCCACATCCTCAGTGCCAGCCTCGGTGACAAGGCCAACCACTAGGCAAATGACCATATGGGGAATGATCACAACACAAGCACAAGTCACGGTCATGGCCAAATCACCAGCTTCCTATGTTGCACCCCTAGGAGCGCTAGGAAAGGCACAGATTGACGACTGGTTAGGGTCAGTTAGTATGGCGCTTGAGGTCACGAAGTTGCCAAGCCCTTTAGAGATTTTGGCAAAGGGCCCGGACCAAGGAGGGCCACTCCTCAAGACACAGCAGAGCTTTACCACCAAGGTGGCAGAAGAGGAGGAAGCACATCAAGAGACGCCACTAGGGGCGACAGGAGAAGTTGAGCCAGTAGTAGTCGTGCAAGAGAGTGGGAGACTGTCATTGATGGAGATGGAGCCCCCCACGATAGTCGAGGGCTCATTGCCAGCATCTAGCGAAGAGGATGGGTCTAGCGAGTCCAAAGGATTGGTTGTGGAGATGTCACAACTGAATCCATAGGATCCCTTGAGAACAGTGCAACAGTACGTCGAGGAACTCCAACACATGGGATGGCTAATGGTGCAAGTGGGGGAGATCTCCAAGGAGCTCAAGGTTGACCGCTCTCCACTAGTAGCACGGGAGGTACAACAGATCTATCGATTTGTACAGATGGGGTGTTAATTGAAGTTTGCCCATATCTTTATCAATCAAGGTTGGCCAGTAAAGGAGACTGTAGCAATGCTCTGAGTTTGGCGTGGTGCACCACCAACAGTGGCAGGGAGGGTTGCTCGAGTCCTGGAGGCCCTCTACAACATTGAGTTAGCCTTCCAGGATGTTTTTTATTCATTGAAATGTCAAACAGTGTCCACAAAAGTAGCAGCGGCAGGGAAGGTGGAGGCATTCTGGATGATGCAGAAGGTAAAAGAAGAGTCGACAAAAAGTATGCAAAATCTCCAAACACAACTAGCCGAGCAGACCCGACTTGAGGATGCCCACGAATCGGCCTTGGAGGACAAAGTGACCGCCGTACAGGAGGAGGCATGGCAAAAGGTACAAACGATGGAGCAACGGGTGAGAGAGTTGGAAGAACAATTGGCGGCGAGGAGCACAGAGGCAGATCAGGCCAAGCACCAATTGATGAAGGCAGCTCGCATGGTCAAAGTGGCCAAGGAACTGTTGATGTGGGTTTTGTGACCTCAACCAACATTAGAGTAAAATACCCAATGGAATATCCTACTCTCTTCAACAAAGTTTCCAATGTGCTAAGCTAAGTGATCACAAAGTAGACTCCAAGGTTCCTAATGCATATAGGATAGTCTCAGTTCGTTTGATGTGTTTTGTTGGTATTTCAAGGGGGACTTACACTCAACTTTATCACTTTGGACTTCGAATGTTATGGATGATGAGTGGTGAAGTTCTATTACTGCCGATCTTTGAAAATAAAACAAAAAAAGGATAAGGGTTTAGAGACTAGACTAATTCTAAACTACTCCTATGAACTCAAGAGACAAGTGTTGAATGGCGAAATTCAGACCTATCTTCGCTTTGCCAAGTACAATGACTACAACAACTAGACAAAGATGGTGCAATCTTCAAAGGGGGTTTACGAATGATATCCTATTACTCAAGACCATCATCAATTTGAACAATGAATATAAGTAATAGAATTCGAATTTAGTAATTTAAAAGTTCAGACTAACCTTGCACATCAAATTGAAAATCATTCAATTGAAAAAGGTATGAACTAATTTCACTATTATCAACACTATCAATCTTTCATTCATTTAAAATTGTTGAAAACAAATCTATTTTATTGAAGAAATATGAAACCATGCAAGCTTTCAAACTAACAAATGCTCATCAATGAGTCTAATTATTAGTTTGAATAGCACTCTTAGCAACAAATTCACAAGTCTCCCCGAATAAATGAAATGAATAGGGTTTATATAGGCACCCCAATTACAAAGCAACGGCCTAGATCGATATGAGATCAATGGCCAAGATCATTTCCAGAAACCCTAACCCTAAAAAGCATAACTAACTTATTGGACACATGGCACGGGAAGATGAGCCACTTGGAGTATGGAGAACGCTGACACCCTACAAGCTAATCAAGTAAGCACGAATCCAAAATGCAATTCCCCTTGGCTTGCTCTCTAGCTGCAAATGCAAGAAACTTTGTCATAACCAAATCGAGTTCCTCCATTGATATGTTTGGCATAGTATCCAACTGCACTCCAATTACGTCCAAGGCTTCAATGCACTGAGTAAAAGTATTCTCCCATTTACCTTCTTGCCTCTGAAGGTTGTCCATAAAGGTCAAAAGGGATGAAATATCATCCAACGGGTTTTCTTTAATAATCTCCATTTCTTTGAAATAAATATTTGTCATACTTTCTTTTAAACCTTCCAAATCCAAACCACTTGTATCATGAGTCTCCTGCCCTGTCAATCCTTCAAGCGATGTGAGGATCCTAAGCTGTATCTTTCCAAGAGGGTTTTTCCTAACAGCACACTCTTCTTTCATCTCATCATATATCTTTTTCTTTGCTAACAAAGAACAGTACCATCTGTTGAAGTCATATGAGGCTCCATTATCAATAACACCTTCCTGGACCAACACTTGCATGGATATTTCCTTTAAAGCCTTCAGGCAAGGTATCACTTTGTCCTCTATGTACTGGAAATCCTCCCAACTCTCTTCCATCTAGCGAATCTCAGTTACAAGCAAAACTGATTTGTCATAAGTTTGAGCACATCTCTCCAGGAATTGCTCCACTTGCTTTGAGATATTGCTGACCCAACTTCGGCTTGCTTGGCTTGTAACTCTCATTGCTTCAAGGTTGTCAACAGATTCCTGAGGAAGGGACGATGGTGGAATAAAAGCCTCATTCTCTTGCCTCAGTGGGGCTGTTATTTGTTGAATGAACTCTACCAATCTCAAATTCTCCACCTCTAATCTTTCTTTCTTCTCCTCTGTTTTGTCAATTTTTTCTTTGATGGCCCTTGAAGTGTCTGCTAGCTCATGAAAGTCCTGTTCTATTGTGGTTGGTCCAATGTCCAGTGTTGTAACTTCGTAATCCATAGGGGTAATTTGGTCCCTAGGCTTGTCAATCTTTGGAACTGCTACCTGTAAGATCCTGGATCCTGTACCATCTCTAGTGATTTGAGAATACTTCTTAGGCTTCTTTGGTGTCTAAGCTTTACCAATCCTTTCCAAGAAGTCTTGCATACTTTCAATTGGTTGAATTTCATTCACTGGCTTGGGTTTCTTCATCAAACTTTCAGTTAGCCAATCTGGTACAGTAAATAATTCCATCCCATCTTCCAGTTGAATATCATCATTAATCCCCTTCAGGGCAGAAATTATCTCATCACCCAATTCCTCATTGGTTTCTAGGATCTCAGTACCTCCCACGTCTTCAATCATAAGTGTATCCTCTCCCTCTAAGCAATCTGTGAGGGTTTTCTCTTGAAGAAGCTCCAGTTGTTCTATTTCTTGAAATTCAGCTTCTTGTTCATGATTTGATTCACATTCTGCAATAGACGCCTCTTCAATTACCCTGATGGATAGCGTACTTGAAGATGATGGGGTTTCCTTAACCCTCTGCTTCTTAATCTCTGACTCTTCACTTGCTGCCTCCTTTGCCTTTTCTTGAAGATCTTCATTTATTGCTTTCCTTTTACTTGAACCTAGAAGTTCCCCAAAACCTTCTCTTCTTTCAAATTCAACTACTTCTCCCTGACTTTCTTCATTGTTTGATTTGGCATAGGTAAGGGAGACACCTTTTCTCAATCTACTGATTTGGTGATCTACCCACTCCCTAGAATTAGCTATAATATCCTTCATTAATATATTCAAATCTGTCAACTCAAGCTGTGTCCAATTTGGCAATAAGATGGGCTTAGTCTTTTCTTGTTCAAATTGAGGATGTACACACTCTGCATTGTCCTTAACCTGGTCAGGAACAGGGAATAAGTCGCACTTCTTCACAAGATCTACTGGAATTCTAGACCACATCTTCTTTCTTACTCCATATTCATCCACCAAGTTAGACCAGTAGTCTTCTATTTGCATAACATGAAGTGACTTCTTTCTATGAACTCTCAAGTACAGATGTAAATCTAACCTTGGTTTATACGTACCCAATTTATAAAATTGCAATTCTGATTTGGATGTCTTGGCTACTTGCAATGAAGGGCAGACTTCCAACATTTTCCCAATCACAATAGGAAAATGCACTCCTTGTTTATTCCTTTTCTCCTAGATGGAATCCAAGTGAACCAACTGTCTTGCCACTTCAAGCATGACCATCTTATCTGTCGGGTTTCGTGGGAGTTTATATGGAGCTTCTGCAAATCCATGGATCCTTAAATATGTAAAGGTTGGAAATTGAATGAACCATGATCCAAATTTTTCAAGCAACGCCATAGCCTCCTTGGACAACCTCTTTTGGATTCCTCCTTGAAGTAACCGAGTGATATACATGAGAAATGCATCATTGGTTATTTTATAATTGTCTTTATAGTACAACTGTAGTTGTGTGTAACAATCATATGCCTTGAACCGGTTACTCTGAAGCCCTACTCCTTTGCAGATTAATCCTCTATACTTTCTAAACCGGGCTAAGATGTAGACTACGTAGGAACTCATGTAGAAAGTCTTGCTTTTCTCCAGATTTCTCAACTGGATATCAATATTGTCACTTATTAGTTTAGCCCAATTTATCATTTTCATTCCCAACACAATTTCCTCCACGTATGAGAACATCCAAACTTCAAAGAACGCCCCCTGAGGAGTACCCATAATTATGTTCAGCATATGGATCATATCATTGTACTCTTCCTTGAAATCAGTGCAAATCAGCCTCTTGGGTAACTTAGAGCGATGCTTCTTCGATTCCTTGACCCAGTTGGAATTAACTATATCCATACAAGCCTCTTTTGCTTGATCAAACATTGCTTGTGATTCCTCTTGAGTTTTGCTCAACATTTTGTGATGACAAGGAATGCCAAACACTTCTCTGACTGAATCTTCAGTGAAATACGCCAAAGTGATACCGTTAGATGCTTTGATGGATCGTGCTTGTGGATCATATCTTCTGGCGCATTCAACTATCAGCTCACTACATTGAACTGCAGGTGGAAAACCAGCTGCTTGGTGAAGTCCGCATTTGATCATGTTGGCTACAATGGGCGTAGGCATTTCATGTTGGGTGCCAAACATACTCTTCTTGTGCTAGATTACGCTGAATTGTTCGAAGTTAGTGTCTACAACTTTCTTCCATTTAGATGATAGTTGGGATTCTAGATAAAATCCTTTGAGTACCTCCCTAACTTGATTCTTTCTGACTCCTCCTCCGACGTTCTTTGAGGTATAGACATAGCACCTGTATAAAGCTAGAAGTTAGAAAACATTCACAAATTGCAAAGAAGGCATTATACTTGAGATTTTAAGGCTGGGGAGTATTTTAATTAATTAATGCAAAATTCCAGAACTCGACTGCAAAGGCTGATTAGAAAATAAATTCAAATAAAAATGAATTCCCATTAGCAAGCCTTGTCTTTTCAAGAAAATTCAAAGAAATTAAATTATTTTACTAGAATTTGTGAGCTGGAAACTAGAGTTTATCTGCAAATTCAAGATTTAAATTCTTTTTCTTCTCCAAATTCGCCACTTATGATCCTGCAGGAGATTGAGAAATCTAGAATTTTGAGGGAATATTTGACCTCTTGCACCTGGATTGATCTAATTTGCAGCTCATGCAAAGCTGAAGGAGGACGCCTATGGCTGTGTTGAAGCTTGCTGAGAGAAATTTTAACTTGTCAAAAATGAAAAAAAACTCTTCAAGCACCTCCTTTTATAAGTAAAACCTTTCCTTTTTCACTGAGTTCGACCTCCCTTCTGATTGGCTGCTTTATCAAAAAAAACATAAAGAAATCTTATCCTCCTTTTGATTTTTTCTTGGGCGCCCCTTTTGCTTGTTTGTGAAGTTTTTAAATAATAAAAAAGACTTAAAGTTATTTTCATTTTACCATGCCTAGGAAAATCGACCTTTAGGTGGAATTTTTCACTTTGGAACTGGATTTTCCCTCCTCCACCAAGGTGAATCCATGCCTTAGTCAATTTTATGAATTTCTCCTTGGGAAGTATGCCCTCTAACAGGAATTTTCATCATTTCAAGTGGATTTCTTACCTTAGGGGGGGTATTTTGATTTTGAAGACTTCAACATGGAATTCTTGAGGTTTTAACTGGATTTTCATCATTTGCCTTAGCCAATTTTATCCACTAAAAGTTGAATTTCCACTTTTAGACATATTCGGCCAACTGGAATTTTGCTTCATTAAATTGGATTTCACTCTTGGAGATGGGAGAACTTCCACTGGATTTCATGTAATTTTAAGTGGATTTCATCTTTTATTTCAAATGAATTTTACTTCGCAACTAGATTTCTCAAGGATTCAACTAGATTTTTCACCATGGGCGCACTTTATGTCTTGAAGATGACTTCTTGTTTGGGGCGAACTTTATAGGCTTTTTGCCTTGATAGCTTTGAAACCCTAACCCTAGCACCTTCTAAAAATAGAAATTACTAAAAATAGAAAAAAAGCAAAAAGCAAAATTTCTAAAAAATAGTAAATCCTCGATTGATCTCAAAATGCCAAAAATGGAACTTTCGAAAAAGCAAAAAAACAAAATCCCTAAAAAATAGGAAGTGTCAGAATTCGCCCATTGAACAGTCATTTTTATTGCAACACCCCTTCGGAGCACTCCTGTGGCATCAGAAACTTCATTTAACCCTCCGAGCACTGACCTAACTAACTCAGCCATCTCAAATCTTGACAAATTCTAACTCAAACCCAAACCCCGAACGTGCCAACCCATTCCTACTTTGAAAGAGGCTCAAAGAAATTGAAGCTAATGCCAGAACTAATTCTAATACTAAGACTAAAAAGGAGGGGTCCCCATTGTGGTGGGGTGATGTGTGATTAGGTCACAACGGGAACGAGAGATAATGGTCGAACACCAACTTCGCATATGTACAGAGGAGGTGAAGCGATTGAGGGAGCTGCGATCTCTGACGACTACCCCGACCTCATCAATTCATCCAGGGACGTCCTCATTTCCCCCTTCTTCTCAGTAGCATCTTTTGTGGTATAATTCCCCTTTTACTTGTCATGTTGTCTGGAAGATGACTTTTTTGTGGTGGGGATGATGTAGACGGTCATTGTCATAGTCGGGTAGTAGTAGTCCGCCGTAGTCCGCCGTAGTTAATTATGTTAATAAAACTATAGTTATAAAGCAAATATTCCATGTAATAAATGTCACATGTGCTCAACTAATTAAGTCCCAATTAGTGGTAGATGGGTTGTTACGAAGCGTCACAACAGTTGGTTTCTCAACCATTGTTACGCAGCGTCACGACAGTTGGTTTCTCAACCATCACCTATGACTATATGTACTGGAGTCTTTGTAGTCGGGAATATCATTATGGTACTGCTGACGTCTATGCTATTGCAATGTTGGCATTCTACTATAAATGAATAAAAGCAAATCCTTATTTCATGCATCATGTGTTCTTGAATATGATGTACGCATCCATGTTCTGTGAATAACTTAGTTTACTCTTGTAGTACATCATAACATCTCAATGAGTAAACAAATATATACATATAAAGTGTGTATGTGTGTATATCCATATATGTATGATTTTATACTGCCATCCCTGAAATGCATCCCACCATCCCTTTCCATCCCTAAAACAAAAACACCATGGAACATAGACTTGAAAAGTTGAATCCAAGACATTTCCCATCCATTCTTGGGCTGCACACAGAAAGAGATAGATAGATAGCCTATGTCAGGATTGTATATCATCCCCATACTAATATTGGATACAGAAAAACAAATACTTTAGTAAGGTAGCATATTCAGTAACATAGCATATAAATATATATAAAATATGTGACCATATTGTAAAATCTTCTACTTAAGGATAAATGTAGTGGTCTACAGTCATTACATTACACCAGAAATATTTAAGCAGAAGATTGAACACATAATAGCAGGACATAACAAGCCCCCAAATTGCTTTTCTAGGATGATGCTTGACCACTCACTGTCAAGAAGATAAATTACTTTTAGGTATGCTCCACTAGCAAGTTGGCTGCTAACAATACAGCCTCCTGTCCTATGTACTTTTCTCTCAACTTATTGAATAAAACATTCGTAACTATCTTTCTTACCAGCATCTATTAAATGACTCAAAAAACAACTGAACACACTTTGAATACTATTGCAAATATTTTATCAATCACACACTGGTCATGTGCTTCACATAGATCTCTATGAAGCTAGTCCATAACCAGATACTACCTTAAAAGCAAGCAAATGCTTTAATTTCAAGTACGTACATCCTTTTTGCAACCAAAATGCTGGCAGATGCAATTAAAGCACAGTTAACCTTTACAAACAATCTGCTTTTTGATAGAACAGCTGTTGTTTATCCAGCGTCGAATTCATCTTACAAATGTACCATCGGCAGACAGACCCAGGCTATCTTCACGCTTGCAATTAGATCATCTATTCTGCTAATGGGATCTATTTTAGTGTGTCTTATTTCCACCTGTATGCATTGAACTCTATGAAATACCAACCTTAGATTAATGTACTCTATTCCTAAGCTTGCCTATATCTTAGCATCTTTATCTCTACCAATCCTACCAATTTTCTATCCTAATTGTTAGATATAATACCAAATTGAACAGGGTGGATCTTGAAAGTAAAGCAGAATGTTCTGATGCTTCAATCGTACTGTGGCTCACAAAAATGTTATCACTTGGAACACAATTAAAAAGCACGAATTCTGTAAATTTGCTTGCTTCTATTGTTCATATCCTGCTTTTGTGGCATCCTTTGATTTGTTACCACTGCTTCTATAGCAATGGATTTTGTGAAACAGGTTGAATGTTATTTATGTACAATCAAATAATATTATGGACTCAATTTTTCTGTTAAGGCATACAAAGGAATGCTGAATATCTATTATGAGCATAATAATTTCAATCGTCTTTCCTATAAAGCAACTCTGATACCTTTAGTCTCTGAAATACAGTGAGACACTTTGATTCATCTCCTACAGTTGTATATCCATTCATCATTGTATGATATAGATCCAATGAAGCCTCAATTCCATTTTCTTCCATTTCCCTGACCAGTGCCTCAGCTCTCTCCATATTACCAACTTTGCTGCACATGAATAAAAACACACGAGTACATTACTCTATTGGAAAACCTAATGCTACCTAGAAGCCTTATGTAGCCAGATAACCTTGAACCCCGTTTCCCTTGCTTAACCATAGTGTAAAGACTCCTAAAATTTGAAAATGGAAACAGAAGAGCAAAAACTTTATATCTGCATAGAGAGCAAATCAGTCACCTATATACTGCAAATAAGACTTATCATAGTGGATGGTATGAAAAATTAAATGCTTCCTACTTGATCTTAAACAATAGTGCTTGCAACCTATCAAATATTTCCATTGAAAGTCATTAAGGAAAGTAGCATACAAAGGCCATATACAAGAAAGTAAAAGAAGAATCAAGGCAATCACAAACCACATAAAGCTCACATGTGCCGTCCTGAATAGGAGTCCTAAGTATATAACAAGTGAGATAACAGTTATGACATATCCATATTTTCAAACAGCTTAGTATCTTCTGGTACACTATAACTTAGCATATCAATTCCCAGAATAAACCATGCTGCTGTTCTGTAATGTCCCCTATTTTAGCAATATTGTTTCATGAGCTTTTGGCCAGTTTTTGGGTTTTGCTATAAGCTTCTAGAGGTGTTGGGAAGAACTCCAAACTTCTTGGAGAGAACAGGTTCAATCTTTCTTGGTTTATGTTGATGGCATTGAGCTCAGTTGGTGTTATGGATTGCAGTGACGCTTTCAAAATCATTTTCGGACTCCTTAGGTGTTCTCCAAACTTCTTGGAGAGCATGTCTATTTTAGTAAGTCTCTGAGTTGGCACCTAACATTATCCCACTCTTCTTGGCATGATCAAAATTGGATTCTGAAGTTTTTGCAGTGCTTTCCACAACTTAGATAAGTTATTCAGTTATTATTTAATTATTTAATTAACATTGTCTAATGTTGAAAAATAATTAAAGGACAACTAAGTGTAATAGCCTAATAGCTCATTGGAAAGTTAATTAAGTGTTTTAAAGGTTGGATGCCTAGACAAGGGAGTCTTTTGCTTGTAATGAAATATTTAAATTTTTTTTAAAAACATTTTTTCAAAAAAAAAACAAATAGCATTTTTTTGGAAAAGATATAAAAGGAGGTGTCGGGGGCTCATTTGATATGTTGAAGATTACACATACTATTGTGTTGCCGGATTGAACCTACGAATTCTTCCAAAGATCAATTGAGGACGAAAAACCCTCATTTGATTACTAGTTTCGGATTTGAAACACAATCCCTAGCTAGGATTGAGTGGTTGTACAGATTGTGTTTCCAGCTTGGGGTTTCATGTTGAAGGTTTTTGATGTTTTATAGTTGCATAGATTTTTGAGATTTGAATGGTAAATCATCTTGCAGAGTTTTGTGAAGGAGTTGAAGGCAATTTTGAAGGGTTTCCTATTTGTTGGCTGTACCCTTCCTCTCCAAGCCTGTCCGTACCATTAATAGGTATAAGGGTTTGACAAAATTGTTATTATTTATTTTTTCAATGCCTATCTTGTGTTTGCAGACCGTACAGGACAATCTAAGTAGATTATTTAGTGTGGGAAGTCATACCAAGTTCTGGCTGGCTGTATAGGATGCAGCTGGTGTGGGTTTTCTAGGCTGGAACGCCTAGTTATTTGGGGCCTATTTGTTCCTTCTGGTGGTGCCCTGACATTTTCTCTTTTATTCAGACCTTTCTACAGTGAACAATCAGTGTTATGCGGTTTCCTTGACTAATCATTGCTGGCTAACCCTGTTCCAACACCATTCCCAGTGCTGTTCAAGACTGAAAATTATTCCAGACTTTTTAAAGCTTGTTCTCAACAAGTTATTTAAATGTTTACAGCTGTTTGAAATGAAATAACAGAATTACCACTGTGTGGGAATGATTGAGGCAAGTTTGGCAAGCTTACTGGACAGAGATTGGCTGTCCCAAGATTGTAGCAGCACTCAGCTAGTAAAATCAGACCTGCAATCTGTCATTTTCCTTGCTATTTAGAGGCTGATTGGCAAAGCTGAGTGTGTAAGAAGTTAACAGCCATTTCTAGGAGGAGTTCTATATGAGTTTGGAAGATGTCTTTGAAAGGGGTACTTTCAGACCTGCAACACCTTATCAGACATTTTCAGCCCTGTAGCATCTCATACATCAGCTTATGTAATGATTTCCAGTCTTGATATGAACTTCCAGCTCTATGTCTTTAAGGTACAACTTGTTATAGTTGGTTTGAGTGTTGTATGTATGACCTTAAGCTCATTTTGGGGAGTAGTTCCATCAATTCTATATTGTATCTGCAAGTTATTTGTATCAGTACTATATGACAACAATATATCATTGGTTGGCATGTTCATGTGAGTTAACATATTTTTTCAAAAAAAAACCTTAGAGGTGGTTATTACATGTTCCTGAGAAATCAAGATGTGTTTCCTGCCCCTTATCAGCAACTCTTTGGAGATTTTTCAGCTTCTTCAGAATCATTTCTTTAAATTTGAAATTTAGATTTTAAAATGCCTCTGATTTCTACAGTTTCTGTTAACTAAACAGAATTCATAATATCTGCACTTGTTCTCTTGGTGACATTTATACTATGAAAACCATTCTCTGAATCATTTTGTACATTTCCAATCACAAAACATGTACAAAATTCAATAAGCATATCCATTTGCTGGAAAAATGTCACATTAGAAGAGAAAACCAATCACATTAAACTTTATAGAGTGCCGATTCATTGTATTTTACCAGACATTTGACATTGTACTCAGTACTGCTGATGGTAGTTGATTTCTTTCGGAATCCATTCAATCCAGCTGATTCCTAATCACGAATGCAATTATCTAGATTAATGAACAGAATTTAGGTTCAAATTGAGGTCCTTGAAGATGCTCTTCTGGAAAATTGGACTCAGGAAACACTCTGAAGGCACTCAAAAATTAACATTCAAAGCTCAGAGAAGGCTGAATAATCTCTAAACCTGATGTAATGTTCAAGCAGTGATCCATAGATATGTTTTTTTACTTAGTGATTGTGAATTTTTAAAGTAATCTGCTCTGATATGAAAAACAAATAGAACTCACTTAAGAATCTTTCTAGGCGAGCGACAAGCCAACAGAAACAGATTTCAGTTTGCATTATATAAATTTCAGACTATCAAGGAAAATGCAAATTTTGAAAAAGCTAACCCCTAGAGCTCTATTCACCTACTTAGGGTCAATGTGTTTGATGTGCCCACATGAAATTTTTCATATTGTGTCAAGTTGTAAGACAAAATCCAGTCATTTCTCATTTGTAAGCCAAATCTGAGTCTTAATTCCCAATGGTCATCAATGTGGTCATTGTCATTTTAGCTAACATTTTTGTAGGATCAGTAAAAGGAGTGATCAGTGGATTAAACAAGGTGAACATGGAAACCCAAAGAAGGAAGGAATGTCAAAGGCATTCTAGGCCAGAGAAACAATTGTCAGGTCTTTTAAGACATATCTTGGCAAAGGAAATATACCTTTTAAGGATTTTAAGTCCAGAAAGGGTACACAATAGTCTGTATGTGATGAGCCCTGCTGGCTCTCAACTCAAACCCCCAAATTTTCTTAAGTCTTTTAGTGTTATTTAGTTTTTTAGAGAATATTTGATAGACAGAAGAGAAGGGGCGCACAGCATAAATGCATATAAAATGTAAATCTGAGTTATTTCAGGCGAATTGACAATACAGAAGATAATAAATATGCTCAACAATGGATTTAGAACTCATAAACATACCCGGAAGTGTCCAGATTATTTATTTAAGAAAGTAGTCCAGTTTGCCAGCCAAGATGGTGAAAAACTGACCAAATCTGGTGTAGAAAGCTACAGAATGCGAAATCCAGCCTGAAAACGGTGGCAGATGAAGAGTACAAGCCAAACGCCTAAAATGATGAAGAGAAACCCTCAGAAAAGAAGGCGTTTCTCCAAGAAATGCCCAAACGCCTTTGTACAAGAGCCACGCACTTCACTGCAAACAACCTGAATTCTCACTTAGAAGGTACGGCCAAGAAGTATGATGTCTGCCAGATGAAATGAAGGCGCCATCTCCCAAAACCCTCTGAAACTGAAGAAGAAATCCAATAGGAAACACAGCTCAAGCCCAGTAGAACCTCTGTATGAAGCTCTCACAAATTGCACAAATTCAGCTGATCTCTCCAAGCCTCAAAAGTGCTCAACACTGAAGAGTTATCGTTCTTCAATGGACAAATTGTTCAAACCCTGATCACAGGAGAATGCACAGGAAATAGCACAAGGCAAAGTTGAAATTGTCAAAAGATGAGTTTCTCATTGCCAGAAATGCCCTTTTATGCAAAGGCACGCATTCCAAGAAAGTACGCCACTTTTGGGATATTAAAATCTTTTAAATAATATTTAATCCATTTCAATAGTATATGAATTAAATACTTGGGCGCACTTATTCATTTAAGTGATTTAAAATATTAAATCACTTTTAGAGAATATTTAAGTGATTTAAATATATAAAGTCAATTTGACTTTATAATTAAATATTAAATCAATTAATATTTAAATCACTTAAAAACCCATAACTCACTCAAAACACCATATAATCCTGTGCCGTCAGAAGCTGTCGACTCCTGCACTGCCAACGCCTGCTGTGAACCAATCACCGGGCTCTGAAAACCAGAACGATCAAACTCTCCAGAAAGTACCACTGACCCTCTAACCAATCCAGTTAGCCTACGAGAGTCTGAGTAAGAGGCTAACCACCATCAACCATGATCATGCCGAAAAAGGGGACATTACACTGTAGCATGCCAAAGAGAGAGAATATCATACCAGGAGGCCAAAAACACACAAAGAATGTCCCCTAGGCAACCAGACATGCACCAAGGAGGGTGGATTTCATTTTTGGGATGAAAATCACTTGAGTTGAAAAAGTGCATGCACTTTTCAATGTCAACAATAAACTAGAATGTGAAGATCGTTTAAGTGACTCAAAATAACATTTTCTCACTAAAGTGACCAAACTGAACATCAAGTTAGGATAAAATGGAACTTACGTGGCTAGAGGCACCCAAGATGACTTAAGTGTTAAAATATCAATTGCAAATTAGAATCATAAAGAGCATTTAAGTGGCTAGGGGCACCCAAACTCACTTAGTGTCAAAAATTCAAGAGTGAAAACATGAAAAAGTAGCATTTCACCTCTCTACAAAATCCACATCCCAAGATGACTTAAATGTCGAATTTTCAATGAAAAAACATAAGAAAAGTGGCATTTTAACCCTCAAGTGCACCTAGACACACCTAAATGTCAAAACATCTATGATGAAATAGACCAGAAACTAAAAGTGCTTTAGGTGACCAAGTGCACTCCTACACACTTGGATGTCAAATTGTCAATGGAATATCATAAGGCAAAAGTGCTTCTAAAGTCCCCAAGTGTGCCCAAGAAGGGTTGAGTGTCAAAACTGAATTTGAAAACATGCGCTAAGTTGCAAAGAAGGCTCAAAAGCATGCCCTCTACATGGAGATGTCTAAGTTTCATCTTCCAAACACAAAAGGATGTCATTGGAACAAGTTTCTCACCATCTTCGCAGCAAATTGTTCAAGTTTCATCATAGTTATCCGAGGATCAACATTTGTTTCCTTTCTTCCCACATCAAGAGCAATCGTCATGGCAAAACTTATCATTTCCTTCACTCTTCATCCAAGGCACTTCAAGATTTGATGATTTGATCCATAGAAGATCTTCATCACAAACAAGGTCCAAGGCATTGAACACTAAATTCCATAAGTTTATGTGGAGGGAGCCAAATTCAAGCCATCAATGGTCATTAGGGTTTCATGAGTTCTTCATAGTATCTGCCATGGTCAGAATAGGGAAGTTGCATCAAAATCACTACTAGGAGCAAACTATCAAACTGGTTAATTTTAGCCCATGCACTTTTTAACGATTGCTTTTTTGGAAGACAATATTCAAAGATGATCTTCTAGAAGATCTATTTATGGATTTCCTATTTTTAAATGACCCTCTAGAAGGTCTATTATAGTAGCATATGTTCTTATCAAGAATCCTATTTTTAGTAGATGTATTCGAAGACAATTTTGTATTTTAAGGCATGCTTTGAGTGAAAACAAAGTATTCATAGCACAAGAGCTACAGTTAGCTTTTTATTTATTTTTCATGCAAAGTCTTTTATAAGTGCTTTTTGCACATAGGTTGATATGAATGATAAGTTTTATGCCTATTTTTTCTTTATATTACTATTCAAGCTTTTTGTAATCCTACATATGTGTTGTTTAGGTAAATCAAATTACTTTCCTTGAAAATTGCAAGCTTTGTATTATTGATTTCAGTGAATTGTGGTCGTTGAAGCTTTGCATGCAATTTCCTTTACATGATTTGCTCAATCCTATGTCCCATAATGTTTCTAGAATGAGAATGGCAAGAAAAGAGAGGACACATTTTGGAAAGCAAGGAACATAGAGCCTTTTTTTTGGGGGGAGGGGGGGATAGCTAGGGAAATTTTAATTATTCTTATGATAAGGTATTCACCATATTCATT
Organism: Sequoia sempervirens; assembly: GCA_007258455.2. NCBI lineage: Eukaryota > Viridiplantae > Streptophyta > Pinopsida > Cupressales > Cupressaceae > Sequoia > Sequoia sempervirens. The sequence continues at coordinate 103,739,443 of VDFB02379711.1, forward strand.
ATATAACCATTCAACATAATATTAGAGCTGAATTGAGAATTCACATAAGTTGAATACAAATTAACAAAATTTCATTGTTTTCATTGTCAATGTGCATATACAACAAAGGCCAAAAGTCTACAACTAGAAAATGACAAAATGTAGAAAAGTTGAAATACAATATATATCATAATTTAGAGCACATTTCTTAATTGGGCATTTCATTAAGTTGGTAACCGTGCCCTTCTCTCTCTAAATCACTTTTAAACTATGTTACACCAAGCTTCTAGGATAGGGACAAAGGAATTCCTTTCCAAGATGAATTTTTTAGGAGGTTATTTTCTAGGGGATAACTACTAAAAAAATAGGGAAAATTTTAAAAATATAAGAATTTTCAAATATGATAATATCAATAAGAGCATTCATCATGTATATTATAGAACCTTAATACATAACATTAGAGCTTAATTGAGATTTCACATGAAAGTCGACACACAAATTAGAAAAAGTTCATTGCTTGGATTGTCAATGTCCATATGTGTTATATAAAAATTACAACAAAATGCCTAAAGGCTAGCATTTTCAACTACAAAATAACAAAAACGTAGAAAAATCTGCCATTGCCTCTAATCAACATCTCTAATATTATATCAAAATTGAAGTCTTAAGTCTTAGTCACTACCACTATGAGGGACTACTCATCCAATGGAACCCCAAACAATCCCTCTTGTGCCTCCTCACCAACATGTGTGGCATCTTCAAGATCAACATCCCAACAATTGGTTGGAGTTTGACAATACTCAAGTCTAATGATCCTCAAGTTATAGGAACAATGGCCACCAATTTCTCTTGTCAAGAAGTAAGCATATTCCTCTTGCCTAACTAGATGAAATTGTATGTGGACCAATTCCTCTCTAAAGCAAAGGAACTAACAACCTCAAATCTAGTGCATCTTTGCCATGCCATGTCCACCATCCAAGAGGGTTGGTTTGAGCTATTGTAGCTCTATCTTTCTTCACCTTTGGTTTGTTGAATGTTGGAATGCGAAGATTGACAAAGGCTAGCCAATGCATTCAATGTAAAGTAGACTCCTCATCAATATATATCTATCGAAGGGCCTTCATGAACCTTTATTTCACCTCTTCATCATCAAATGGAGGCACTCTCCTAGGCTTTAATATATACCACTTGAGATTTAGAACACAAGCTAACATATATACTGGGTTGTTCATAGTCTTCCACCACCACGTCAAAATCAGCCTAATGCTATGCTCCACGGGGACGCATCCCCTGTGTTTTTATGCCGTTTCCCTTACCGGGTACGAAACGGGGACACGGGGATGGCCAGGAAACGTCCCCTAGCAGTCCCCTTTTGCCCTCCAAGTACCCAGTACTTCCAGGGGACTTTTGGCAAAAGGCAGGGGACGTAGGGTACTTCTAGAAGTACCCGAAACTTCCCAGCCGTCCCTCATCCGTATCGGGTACTTCTAGAAGTACCCTATGGCCCAGCAGCAAAAAAAACACATTTTTATAAAAAATTAAAGTTTTTTAAAATGAAAAAAAGGCATGGGCGGGCCCACAAGGGACGCCCCATGCCACTTAACCTAATTTATGTCTTATATATGCCCTAAAATGAGAAAAAGCAACTCATTTTTACATTTGGCTTGTGAAGTGAAGGAGAGCAAAAGAAGAGCAGCTGAGTGAAGGATCCCCAGACTAGTCAGTATCGTTAGACTCCAGCCTTACGTTGGGATGTTAATCCCAAAGATGCTATGCAGATTGAGGAGAATGCACATGAGGGATTGGTTGGGGTGCCATTGGTTGAGGCAGATCCTTCTATTGACATGGACACTGACACTAACTTAGACTCGAGCTCTGATGGCGAGGGCCATGCTGATTTGGACCTGCCTTCTGCTGATTAGAGACCTTGGACAGCGATATATTTTCTTAGTTTTATGTTTAGCATGTCATTTCATAGTTGAGACTTGGAGCCTTTGGGCATTTTGGTTATAATTATCAGACTTTTATATGATATGTGTGCACATTGATAATGAAAAGCATTTGAATTTTGTTAATTTGTTTGTCGATTCTCATGTGAAATCTCAATTCAAGTCTAATGATATGTATTAAGCTTATACAAATGTCTAGAATGGATGCTTTATCAATGTTATGCTATGAACATTTGAAATTTCTGTATATTTTTTAAAAATTCCCTATTTTTTTATCAGCCATCCCCTGCCGTCCCCCAAAAAATGACCCAAAAGTACCCCCGTACCGAAAACTCGTCCTGCAGTACCGGGTACTCCCTGTCCCCGAAACCCCATGGAGCATAGGCCTAATGTCCTTTAAAGCTTTTCTTAATCCCAAATTAGGATCCCTACTATGTATGGCTTGCTTCATCAATCTAAGTATGTTGTCAAATGTCTCATAAATCTCTCCAAGACCAGGAGAGTCTATATCAATATATCTTATGGCCCACACAACAGGTGAAATGAAGGACCAAACATATCTACAAACAAATTACAAAGATGAAGATTTCAAAAATGATTAAGACTTAAGTGACAAAGAATGAATGTTATTACAAAGAATGCAAATAATTTACAAGCAAGAATCATTACTAACAAGAATTATTAATAAATTAATATTTTGAGAATAAAATCAACAATTTCTTACCTCACTATGGACCACCAATCATCATCAAGGATCTTTTGTTTCACACTTTTTCGTGCAACCGTGTTTGCCTCCAGCTATCTACCCATTCTAGATTAACCATTATTAACTATAGAGACTCCATATCAAACATCCTCTATGAAAAATAAATGTAGCTAAAATATCTAGTATCCACAAACTCGAGGAATTCCTTCTTTGAAAAAAACATGAATACAATAAGTGAGTTGTGATGGTTGGAAATAAACAGCTATATGTCTTTAGCTTCTGTCAACTCTATCTTCACCCAATCTATCTTCCCAATGTATTTCAACGCATTGTTCAATGCATGAACACAACATAGGGTCCAAAAAATGTGCTTGTAAAAACCCTCCACCATCAAGCCAACTAACTTATACACATGGGCTAAATCAGTCACCACCTATACAACATTTAAGGGTCCAACCTCATCAATGGCATCATTCAAAATTTGAAATTGAAAGTTTAAATACTCTTCTCTACACAATCAATAGCTCTAAGAAAATAAGGGTCGACTAAACAAATGACAATGATATTGATGAGTGATCAATGTTTAATATCGGTCCACCCATCCACGACAATAAAGCAGCCCATCCTTATCCAAGTTTGTCTCATTTCATCCATCACCACACTCACCTTTGAATACTCTCTATCTAGAATGCTAATGCATAATTTATGTTTTCCAGGGGAACAAATGAGGAGACAACAACAATTGCAACTTTGAATATTTCTTTAAAATAGGAAGAATGTGCCACATGGAATGGTATGACATGGGAAACAAAAAAAATGGTAATAGAAAACTCAACCATTTCTTGTGATTGCATATTGAACATCTCTACAACACTAGTGGCCCTTCTCTTTCCCTAGGTAGAACCCTCTCCCCTTTGATTCTCAACATCCATAGTTTGGGTAGGCAATGGTATACTAGATTGCATAGTCTCTATTGGCATTCTCTTATTTCTTGCCTCACCATCCGTGTAAAACATACTCACCTCTGCCTTCTTAATCAAGGCTATTTTTTCACAATCTTTTACCCCGTGTCCACTTATGAACAAAAGATGAGAGTAAATCCTTGTATAGCTGCCCCTACAATCCTTATTGCATAAATGACATAGCTATATCTAGTCCCCCCTAAGAAAAAAAATTTTGTCTTTGTCTATAGTTCTTATAAATTGTACAGAGGATTTTTTAGGATTAAATGAGCCATTTGCAGTTTTTTTAGGATATAAAAAAGACATTCAAATGGATTGTTTGAACACATGGTCCATACAACATTTGGTCCGTACAACACTCTAGCTCTAGAACCCCCAATAGTACCTCTATGACTTCTTTGTCATATCTGAATTTCTTCAATCTCACTACCCTCATTATTGCTCATTGTACTTTTTGTTGGAAACTTGAAACACACTTGTAAGAACAAACATGAAACAAAAAGTTCTCCTTATGTATTTGAAACTTTTAAAGAACAAAAAAAAACCAAAGAATTTGTGCAAATGAACAATAGATGATAAACTTACCTCAAATGATGTAGTTTTGATGCTCTCTTACCTTCTCCTCATTGTTGTTCTATTATCTTCTCACAGCTGTTCTCTTTCTATCTTCTTCACAAAATGAGTTCATTTTTTTAGTTGTCAATATAGTTGTTTTAGGTTTAGGGTGGTTGTAAAGGGATGCAAGGGTCCTTATTGGCCCACCCAGACCTTCTTTGCATTTTTTTTGTTTTTTTTATATCTTTTTTTTTTTGCTTGGGTCATCCCCTATTATTTCCTTATATTTCCAAAACAAAATTGATGTCTTCAGGACGTTTTCATTTTTTGCTGCAGATCATGGATGATTGGGGGATGATTCTAACCCTTCCCCACATCCCCAAAGCATTTCCAATAGGGAATAGGGTTTTAAAATGTAGGAGATAACATATTTTCTGAAAGAAACTTACTCAAGATTCATAATTTCAGTCGATATATTTGAGGACAAATTTGAATCTAACACTTGCTTGGTGCAAGTAAACTGCTTTTCGTTTAGAAACTATGGTGTGCTTTTTATTCATCTTGAATAAATTGCATGCCAAAAACTTGGAAACTCTAACAAATAAGTGCTATTGGCACTTAGTTTGGCTACTTGTTGCTAAAATTATTGTTCAAAGTGTTTTGTGAAATCTTGTGTATGTGTGCCTAAGTAGATAGAATTATTTTTTTGAATTTGCAAACTTTGTATAGCAAGTTTCCATAAATTTGGCGAATGTAGCTTTGTATTCAATTCCTTGATTCCATTTGCCAAAGTATGTCTTTATGAAATTATATTCAATTAGACCCTCATGTTGTAGTTAACACTTTTCAGTTTCTGTCATTTCACAAAAAGTGTGAGTGTTTCCTAAATAGTTTAGGTTGTCCACATTAGGAAAAAAACCATAAAACCTCTTGTCTTGTGAGGAAGTGCTGAATAGCCTTGTGCCCTATCCTGAAAACAAAAAGAGAGGTTTCCTTTAAGTTTGTTTGCACTACATGTTGTAATAACCACCCTCAATTTTTTTTTAAAATACATTAGCCTCAAAGTAAAAGAAAGCATAACAACTTCCTTTCCACTTTTTGATTACCCATATCCTAGATTGGGCAAGGTAAGAGTATACAGTGTCAAGATTACAATTTATTGATTTACAACTTGCTAGAAAGAAGCATCAAGCGGCAAGCCAAGCAAACCACTTATTCAGTGGGATGGATAAACAATACAAGAAAGAAGTCGTCCGCTTATTCAATAAGAATTACAAGGTGTTACATCCCACTTGTGCCCTAGCTATTTTGATGTTGTGCCCTAGATATTCTAGAATTGTGCCCTAGTATCTCGATGTCGTTTCTCAAGCATGAATATATATATGCCGTTAATTAGCTTGTTGAATGGAGATATACAATGTATATATATAACTAGTTTGATTAAGTTCATTTGACAAATGTTTTCATGTTTACATAGATGCAGATGCAAAGATGTAATGAGATATCGGACTAACTACTTGTTTTTGACCTAGTGGTTGCAAGAAATATCACCTCCGAGGAGGGACGAAAAGTATCATCAGGTAGGAGGGGTAATGGAAGAGAAGTCTAGTGCCATCTAAAACCTAACCTGTAAATTGTGACTGTCATTTGAGTAGGCTTGGAACTACAAGTTTAGAGTTGTCAGGTAAACCACAAGGTCAACCCTAGGTGTTAGGATCACCTCACCTACGTTGTTGGTCATGTAGCATCACCTTGTTATTTCCTTTGAATTAAAAATTAAAATTTAATCTTTAAAGGACCTTGTCTTTTGGTTAACACTTAAAGGGCTCTCGAAAATATTTAATTTTTATTTAATTGATCAAATATAAAAGAATTAAACTCAATATATATCGACAATTTCGAAACACATATTTATATAAAGGAAATGGATATAATTATTAATAATGTTCTTATTAAAAGGATAATCGTCAATTGTTATTTTTATTATTTAATATTTAAAAAGAATAATCTTTATGCATTTATATAGGGGCGAGTAATTTATATTTATCAACCCAAATATAATATTTATCAACCCGAATATAATATTAAAGTTTATAAAACACCCGAATATAAAACACTAGGGATATTCATTTGAATAAAGTTTAAAATATTTATTTCTCTCGTCACTGGGGACTTTCATTCAAATAAAGTTAATAATAGTGTTATAAAAACAGTGACATTCGAAAGGGAGATGGACTAAGCTGCATTTTCTCCACGACGCCAATGAAAACGGAGGTGGAGATATTGGTTTTTTTTTTTCTAAATTGATGCAAGAGGGAAATCAGTTAGGTTTTTAATTATTGATAGAGGAATTTAAATTTCAAGTCCAGGGGAAATTAGGAATAGAACTTTCATTCACACGAGGAAGGAAAAAAGAAAAAAAAACGAGATGGAGAAGATACACAGAAAGAAAATGTAGAAGATAGACGGCAAAGTTTAGGAGAATGGTGGAAGAACAGAGAAGTTAGCAGAATAAGGCATGTCTGAGTATAGGATAGAAGGGAGACAGCAGTGTAGAAGATAGACGGATGGGAAAGGAAGTCCAAAATGGTAGAGAATAGAGAGCTTTCACAACAAGAATTAGGAGAGTACGGAGATAGCTTGCCTGCTGAAAAGGTCATGTCATCCATCCTTCTTGTCCTCATTCCTCTAGAAAAGACTATTTTGTTGTTGTCTCTTTCTTGAATTCGTTCTTTATTGGTTAAGCTTTTATCTACGTTTTGCAAGAATTTATCTGGTAGGGTGAAATGACTTAATTAATTAAGCTGAAGTAGTTGCTATTAGCGATGACCAGACTATTATATTAAAGTTTTGTTCTTGCTAAGTGTGTAACCAAAGTTGTGGCTTAGACTGAATATTACATTCTTGTTGCATGAGAGTCTCCATGGGAGAGTAGTTATTTTCTTTTAGAAGAGCATTGAGCTCGAATGTTTCGCTAAACTTGAAGGATACTTATGTAGTGTGCACGATTCGTGACCTGGATTGTGTTTGAAGAAGGATATGCAATATAGATTGTTAATGAAACTAATGCACAAGATTGAGCTAAGTTACTGATTCGCCCAGAAAAGGTCTCAAATACAATTCGATTCAATATGGATTCGAGATTCGATACGGATTTGATTCAAATTCGTTAAGGATACGGGTATAGGCCTGTGGATACAGGCAAGATACGAAACCCACCCTGTGGGTACAAAAATTTTGTACCTGGTATGTACCCAAACCAAATCCGACTGTTTGAACGCCCAAGCCACGGAATATTCAACGTTTGTGACATTTTTTATTATTTTTTGACTTTTAGTTGACTTCTATGGCACCATCCATCTTGCAAGATTGGTTTGTTGAAGCTGAGAATCTTGTTTCACCAGGTCAAGTAAACATAAATTAGGTTTTTTTAATGGAATCATTGTGACATCTTAGAAGCATTGGAAACTAAGTTGTTACTTTTCCTACCCACTGACTACCCTGATTCTGGTGCAACCTTCATCAATTGTTGTATAGCTTGAATGTTATTTGATTTGATTTATATGCTAAAAGCAACACAATTGCCAACTTCTTTCACATATTTTAATGCTAATATGCTCATGAATTCGTCCATTTCAAATTTTCAATTGAAAGCAACAGAAATCTTGTTTTTAAATGGATTCATTGTGAGGTCTTAGAAGTATTGGAAACCAGGTTGGTACATTTCCTACCCATTGATTGCCCTGATTTTGGTGGTAGCTTCATCAATTATTGTATAGCTTGAATGTTATTTGATTTGATTTATATGCTAAAAGCAACACAATTGCCAGCTTCTTTTATATCTTTTAACACTAATATGTTCATGAATTGGTCCATTTTCAATTGAAAACAACAAATTATCTCAACTATTGGACCTTTTTCAATAAATAGTAAATCTCCCAATGTAAGTTGATATTTTATCATTATGGATATGGTGCAAAGACTATTTCAGAGGTCTTTCAACAAGTCACCAATGCTATGACCTTCCAGTATTTATGTATGGTATTGATCTATTCAATTTCATGCCCAAAAAGCTTAAACTTATTTCACAATGAATCCATTAAAAAACACAATTTCTATTACTTGACATTTTTATGTTTGAACTTTAATTTATAATTTTATATCATGACATTTGAGTATCACTAATGTTTTAATAGTTGACTATGAAAGTGGTGGTGTATTTTTGCTATGTTAGTTTGACTATGAAAGTGGTGGTGTATTTTGAACTTAATTACTACTGCAAATATGTATATATTTCTGATTTTTATATGTTTTTGTATTAACGTACCCAACCCAAAAAATATTTTTAAACGAATCACGTACAGGATTCTTGTACCCATACCCGAACCCAAAAATGAATCGGTAACTTAGAGATTGAAGAAAGAATCAACTAGGGAACAAAAGGTGCAGTTGGGCTCTAAGCGGCAAGTTTGCTGCAGTATAAAGGAGAGTCATTGTATTGTTTGCAGAATCTTTTTGTTTTGTGAAATGAATTCTTAAAGAAAAATTTGCCAAGGAGAAAAAGAATAGTAAAGAATGTTCTTTTGAACTGTAACAACCAATAAATAAAAGGAATTATTGTTTTTCATTTCCAGATTTAACAAGAAATTATTAAACCAGAAATGTGTTAATCAATAGAAGGTGGATATCCCTCCAATTGTAGCCAACTTGTTTTTATTAAACATTATGAGCAACCTAGTCCAGTCATGATAGCTTAAAGATATCCTCATGAGTCAGTATGCAGTAGTATAAGAGACAGACATGATGGTTAAAATTTCATTATTTGATTCTTGCCGAGTAGAGTGATAAACTTGACTACATGACTACGTCGTGTTGCACTTATTTAAAACCTTGGCCAAGGTGATGCTACTACTTGATAGTGTCAATCAGTTTCCTTGCCCCAGATATGCACCCCAATCAAAGGTCATACTAGTTAGGAGTTGCCTATAGTGTATGACCAACTAAGGATTGTGTAGGGTCAAACACTAGTCTCAGATGGCAATAGAATCTCTTTCCATTACTTCTCTGTGAAGGGCCAGGCCTTTCCAGTAGGAGATGGCATGGGAGACTAGTAAGTCCGTGGATGGGCGGAAATGCGCCCTAATGATATTTTTCCTCCACAATTTCAGCAGTGAAAGGTGGTTAAAGTTCCAGATGGAATAAACAGATTCAAGAAAACTGTAATCTCAAACTCTCTGTATCTTTGTAATGGTTACTTACTCTAAAAGTATTCTTTTCAGTTATCTTTCATGCATTTCAATTTAAACCAGCTTAAAGTTCATGCTCTTTCCTTTCTTTCCTTTTAAAAAAAAAAAATATTGCTGCTCTGTATCAATATTTATGCATTTCAGTTTATGCAAGTTTACATCAAAATAAAATGTTGCACTTTTATTAGTTGCTTAGTTTTAGTTTGTTACACAAGGCACTTCCACTTTTTAGTGGGAAAGCTTATACAATGTTTGAGGACATTTAAACATGCTTCTTCCACCTTTCAATGGTGAGCTATTACAATATTACCACTTTTTCAATGGGGTAAATACATCAACAATAGCAAATTTAAACCAACTGGTAATACTACCATCTAGTGCTTACAAAATAAAGTACATAGAAATTGAAGCTTTTGATAATATAATCATCCAAAGCATTACAAGGTTAGCACATATGCATTGTGAACAACAAAATAAGAGGATTAACTACTGATATAAAGTGCAGATGTTATAACTGCTGAAACACCCCACAGTAGCACCAAATAACATGTACCCAATAACCTAGCTATGAAATAGCAACGTGATACCTTGAATGGATGAACTAGAAGGCTGGTATAGGTCTGAAAACACCCTTTTTGCTGCTGTATTTTGGACAAATCAGAACTGAAACATTGTTGTTGATGCTTTGGAAACTCAGAAAAGGAGCATACAAACACACCCACAAGCAAAAATACTGGAAAGCTCCCTTCAAACTTCACCAAACACACCTCAAAACACTGAATAGATTTTCATCTCAGCAACATCAAAAGTTGGACTCGATTTGCAGCACAATGGTGATCTCTGGAATGAAATCACTTCAATCTAGCTTGGGATTATCTCTCAAATCCAAAACTAGAAATCAAATGAGGGTTTCCATCCTCAAAAGATTATGGAAGAACTTGCAAGTTCAATCCAATAGCATAACAGTATGAGAAAACATCAGCATGACCAAATGAGCCCCCAACACCTCCTTTTATAGCTTTTTCGTTGCTTTTTCAAAAAAATGTTTTTTTGCTTTTTAGTTGCTTTTTCAAAAAGTATTTTACTTTTTCGCTGCTTTTTCAAAGAATTTTTGCTTTTCGAAAAAAGTTTTTTTACTTTTAGACAAAGTACTTTTCGCTTTTTTGAAAAAGTACTTTTTGTTTTTTCGCTGTTTTTTTCTAAAAAAACATTTTTACTTTAAATTAAATAATTCATTATGTGCAAACATTTAATCACCTTTCTAACGAGCTATTTAATTATTTCCCAACATTAGAAAACATTAGTAAAATATTAATCAAATAACTTAATAACTCACCTAAGTTGTGGAAAGTACTGCAACGTCATCAGAATCCAACTCTGACCACAACATGATGAAACTGAAGCAATAGAAAGCTGATTGAAATCAACTTGGTGACTTTCTTAAAACAGCTTGCTCCTCTAAGAAGTTTGGAGAGCACCCAAAAGGTCAGAAATCGATTCTAAAAGCATCTAAGGGCTCCAACTAACCAATTGAACTCAAACCCAAGAACAATTGCTTTGCAAGACTAATCAAATGCTTCTCCAAGAATGTTGGAGTTCTCCCTAACTAACCAATTAGCCTCTGGAAGACTTGGAAATTGGCTAAATGTGCATGAATAAGCTAAGCACCAAAAGGGGATATTACACATGCTCAAAGAAATTCCACTAGTTCTAAGTTTAATTTTAATTTTACATGTAAGGGAATATATCATCTTTACTCTTCAAAAGGACAGTTCCCCTTCAAATTCAGAGAAACATTCTACCTTACACATTGTTTTGTTTCAAGTTGTCCTATAAGGGACAAGTTAAAATGATAAGAGTGTTCAAAGAATACAAAAACAAGCAAAAGTATTTTTAAGTTTTTAACAATATGAATCTGCTATGCAGAAACAAGAATTACAAGAATAAATGCTATTAAACAAGAAATGATGATTCAAAATCCAAAACTGAGTGTAAAGTTACCACCAAAATGTAATATCCCCAATGGGATCTGCCCTAAAATTTTGATTTTTATTTCTGCTCAAACCCTAATCCTGATTTCTGATTTTTATTTTTTGATTTTAAACAACATAACATAGCAAACATACAAGTGCCCAAACATGACAAATAATATATGTCAAATGATGCTACCAATTGATATTCATATCAAACATAAGATTCACCATGAAAAACACAAGATAGGGCATCCAAATGTAACATACAGATATGATTTTCTGTAGATAACTTCTGCTGTTACAAAACTGAATATTCTGGATTGATTTTACAAAGAACTCAAGGGCTCAAACATGCCAAACATTTGCCCAAATTTCTGCTCTACAAATTAGATTTGAAACTATGATTATACATACCAAATATATGCAAAATAGTCCTCAAATATCAAACCCTAGATGGGCAAAATTCCTCCTTGGTAAGTGCTTAGGGTTTGCTCCTCCAAATATGCTCCAAATAATGCAAAATTTCCCTCCAAAGGTGGGCGCTCTGGTCTGCTCTAAGTGGCACTCCAAATTAAGGCAAAACCCTGATGCAATCTACTCACAATGTAATGTCCCCATTTTAGCTGACGTTGTTTGTTGAGGAGTGAGCCTATCAATTTGACCCTCGTAGGCTGACAGTTTTGATTAGAGGGTTGTCCTTGGCAGTTATCCAGAGTTTCGAGACATCACTCCATCAGTTGATTCAGGTTTGGGCCTTGGCAGAGACTTACAAAGTGAAATTCAGACACTTACTATTTATAGTAAGTCAGGCAGACAAGGGTTACTATTTCTGGCAAGGCACCTGGTTCAGTTGGTCATCTCAATTTCGACCCAGTTTGACAGTTTGACGAGCAAACGGTAAATAAGGGAGCATTTCATAATAATTAAAATAATTATTATTATGACTATATTATAAAGTCACTTTAAGTGAAATATTAAAATATTAATTAATGGCGAATTATAAAGTATTTAATACTTTATAATAGTTGAGTAATATTAATACTAAATGAGTATTTATTACTCATTAAAAAAGGACGCCATTTATTAATGAAATTGCCTAAGTTTCAAAGAGGCAAATTTTATATTATTAAATGCATTTAAATTGTTTTTTTGAAGGGGGTTGAATTTTTGAGAGAGTTATATATTTCTCAAAGGCACAATAGAACTCATTATGATATGATTATTCGAATTTTGTCTTTTCTCTCTGAGAACATTTGGAGTTGGAGAAACAAGGGTTTCTGCAATCAGGTTTTGGAGAACGTCAACTCTTCAGAATCAGGCATACTGAGGTTGTGAAAGATTCAGCTGAAGATTGTCAGTTGAGTGGCTTCACACAGAAGTCATTACAGAGCTTATTGGTGAAGTTTTAGATTGGGGTTTGGATCGATTTTCTTCCAGAAGGAAATCCTTTTCATTGGCCGTTATTCATTTAGCATCTGGCACACCTTTCAAGGCAATACGGATTTCATTAATTCTGGTTCAGGCCGTACTTTTTACAGCAGCAAGGCCGTACTTCTCATCACAGGCAAATCACCTTGCCTTTTTGCATTCTGACTTCTCCAGTTTGGACGCCTTGGTCTCTAGAACATTTTGCAACATTTTCGAGGTTGGAGAAGCCTCTCAGGCAAGCTGACCGTACCATTCTTCTATCTTATAGGCGGCTGCAATAAAACCAGGTTTTTGAATAAAATAGTGTTGCCTTTTAATTTGCATGTTTGAATCTAGCAGTTGTAAGCACTCCGAAAGATCAATAAATCATCTGCCATTTGATTATGAGCTGTATTCCATATTATATTGTCATCTAGTATTTTATTTATATTTTTCAAGCATTTATTGTCAAAATTGCATAAACCCTCTTATTGCAAAAAATCAAAACGACAAACAAAACAAAAAAACGCATTCCTCAGTCAGAAGATTTGGGTTGAAAGACACCTGGTCTCTTACACACAAAATGCCACAATAATTCTGCTTTAAATCTGATCTACAAATCTGATTATGCAATGATGCTCCAACCTCCAAATGTATCCAATGAAGTGCAAATAGAACTCCATTATGAGTCCTCCACAAGGTGAGTTAGGTTTTCGTCCAACTCCCTTTTATGCAATAGGGTTTTCGTCCTAAAGCATATGCTAAATCTCCTAACGAGAAGAAGTCTATTGAAAATGAATTCCTTGAGTGATCCCTTGAAATGCCTCAAAGACCTTATATTTATACTAGTTTTTCCTTCTCCTCACAAGCTGGCCAACCTAGGCTTGTTTTCAATTTTATTTTTTTTTAATTCCTCAAGAGGGCCGACCCCAAAAAGAAATCTTATTTTATTTTATCTATTATTTATTTAATTTTTCTTTTAATTTATTTATTTAAAATATTATTATTATATTTAATTAAAATATGAAAACTAGTGTTCAAAAACAATTTTCCCACCTTTGCAAAATTTGAATTTCAAATCAAATTGGGGACATAACAGTCCTCCCCTCCCAAATGTTGCTTGTCCTCGCACCTGTATGCCAAAACCAATCACCAAGATCCCCTATCAATCTCATGAATGCTCCACCACAAATTTGTTGCTCCACTCTGATACAACAGAAATCAACAAGTCTATCTCCCTCCATTACCCTGTGAAGCCGTTCATCTAGATCCAAACAAAATGATGTGCCAAGCATGTCACCACCTGGATCCCAAATCCCCATATCCTTACATCTGTCAAATATGAGGAGATGGAAGCATCTCAAAGTGCTAGCAACACAAAACCACTCTCCAACTCCTGTAGATCTCCCATGGGTGTGAAGAATACCCATCATGGGTGCAAGTAAATGTATAACTCCTAGGTTGCTGATATGGAACAAAACAACAACTTCAAGAGTGAAAATCAAACCTATGTGGATGCAAATAGTACCACCAAGGTCATAGGATGATAGAGTATCAACCCTATGCTCTTCTCCAATGACGAGGAGATGATGCAACTTTCCTCCAAACTTTCAAACAACCGTTGTCCTCCATGAGTTATGTAAGAAATCTATGTCCCATGAAGAAAAGCAACAATCTCCTATCAAAGTATAGAGTAGAAGCTCATGAAATAGGGCAGGAACACCAAGATATTCATGCTTTCTTCCAATCCCTATGACATAGTCCAACTGGAACACAAGCATTAGTAACTCAAACCAAACATTATAGCAATACCTCCATACCTTGTGTCATAGTTCAGCTCCTTGGAAATAATGTTCCTTTCTACACATCCTTCCATAACATCTTTCTTGACCCTAAATTGAACTTCTTCATCATGCCAAGCAAAAGGGCTATGATCTAATATACCCAAGTCATTTTGCTTGTCACCATGATGTAGAGATAATGCAATAATGCTATGCTCAAGAGAAGGATCATAGTAATACCCATATCTTCATGTGGCTGATTACAGGGAAGCAATTCTTCTTTTATCACTTGGGCAATTCCAACATGTTTTTCTTCAATGGCTGTCCTAGAACATTGTTCACCTATAGGCTGATCAATGACTGCTGATTTACCACTCTTCACAATAGCATAACCCTTATCTTGTAAATCATCAAACTTTTCCACATATTGCAGCTCATCATCAAAGGGTTTGATTACTTCAATACTTTCTATTTCAAGGTGGAAAGCCTCTTCTTTTTGTTGGACCTCTTTTTCTTGCTCCTGCTCCATGGTTGGTTCTTCATGTTTCCGGATTTCTATCTCAACGTCTCCTTGTAATTTCAATTTTTCCTTCATCAATCTTTCCTTTTCTTTCCTTCTATTTTTTGTGAACGTCTTCAAGTACTCATCATAGGTGACAATGGACTTATAAGCAACAGGTTCTTGCACATAATGATAGTAGGCAGCCAACTTGCACTCATCTCTTTGTAGTTGATCTTCTAAAGCCCTTCAAACAAGATCATCTTGATGTGATTTGTTGAACATTTCAAGATTCCTAAGGCTGCTACAATATTTCTCGAGGAGTTGTTGTTTCAGGTCTGTTTCCTCTTTCTTCAGTTCTTTAGCAAGAACTTAGGTAGCCAACCCATGTCTCTTCTCCATGGATTCATTCTGCAAATGGATCCACAGGCTAGCAGGATCAAGGCTCTGATACCACTATAATATCCCAAACAATATTTGTGCAATTTTCTAATTTTTTTGTAATGCAAAAATGATGCCCTAATTTCTGATTTTTAATTTCTGCTTAAACCCTAGAATGCTGATGTAATTTTTTGAGTTTTATAATCCATGAACAGCAGCACATAATGCAACCAAAAAATAGGAAAACTCATAGCAGATAATAGTAACATTAAATCACCAACATAGCATGATTAGATCCTTCCATATGAGTCAACAAATGTCTGATATAAACCCTCAGTCTGCTGCTACAAAATATGAATGCAAATTACAAAGTAAAGTGGGCTTCAATGAAATATTCCCCCTTAATTTTTTCCCAGAATTAATTTTCAAATCAGCAACCAAACACTGATTAGCGTTAGCTCCAAAATGTAAACCAGCAAAGAAGATAACTCTAACCAAGAATGTTCACCAAGATCCCAATGTGGGCGAGGTGATAGCATATGGTCAGAGGATCGTTAGGCATAAACAAAGCTGAAAGTACAATTGATTTGCTGATGCAGGCATCCACAAGTAGTGCAAATACTCCACTTATTCAGTGGGTGAGTTTATAACAATTGTTAGGCGGCAAGCCAGCCTTTAAATCCACTCTTCCACTTATTAACGTGGGGGGAATACTGTCCACACAACCACTTATAATGTGGGAGGAAATTACAAACAAGATAAATGTTTATTCTAAAACTCAACCACTCAATCGTGGGAGTGTAAAACAGATATAAAATTGCAGCAAATAAGAAAGAGTTGTTAGTACTACTAATCAGCTTTACAATAATGAAAATAAGCTGCAAAACTCAAAGATATGCTTCCAAAATCAACCAATAGTTAGAGTATCACTTCCTCTAACATTTACAATGATTAAATAATAAAAAATTGAAGCACAACCAGCAAATACCAATATTTAATAAGTCTGATCAGAAACAGCATAAACAGAAAATCAGACCAGCAGTGTCAAACCTCATATAATTGGACGTATCTTTGTCAAATCAGCTCCGAAAGCTCTCATACCACAGGCGAACAACAGCTAAGAGCTAGGCGTCCATATTCCATCCAAGAAACGAGCTAGAAATAGAGGATAACAAAAGGCTCGAATCCCAATGCATCCCTAGAAAAGTACGGCCTCCTTGGAGAAGTCGACCTTCTCTAGAAAAATCAGCAATCAAAGATAAATTCCCAAAATTTGTAGAAAGGGTTGCCCTTCACAGTTGCACAGCATGAGCGAATACCCAGAATGAAATAAAATTCGTTGGTGAAGCTATGATCAGAAACTTGCTTCAGCCATGACAAACCAGCAACTCAGGAAACAGGCTATACATCAGCAACCTGTTGAAAAACATCAGAATTGAAGCTCAATCTGCACCTCTGAATGAAGTACAGTCTCATATCTCCACCTAGGAAGCCATAGTTTCAGGCCCAAAGGATGGATTGAATTTGCTAAGCTTCGCCTTAGCCAAGTTCTGGATTCATTCCAACAGCGTAACTTTGCTCTTCAAAAATTTTTATAATCAGCTCATCATAAAACATCAATATATAGACTTCAGTTGGCAAATGAAGCAACAAGAGACTCTTCAAATTCCAAGAAGTTGAATCACTTCAACTTCCAAAAGGGACACCACCTTTTTGCACTTTACTTTTTTTGAAATAATAAAAAATCATTCAACTTCCCCTTTAGGCGTCCAACTTCACTTTGCAACAATAAAGCATTTAATAAATAATTAAATGCTCACTTGACCCCTTAATGTCCCCTTCTTTAAAAAAACTTGAAGTCATCAAGCCTAGGCATGGGGTACAACTTCAAAACATGAAAATTGACGGTACAACTTCAAAACATGAAAATTGACTAAGTATAAAACTCAGTCCATTGAGATAACCAAAACCAAAGCCAAAACTGAAACTGATGAAAGGCAAGATGATTGGAGCTGAACTGATGATGATGCCACTGCCATAATTAGACTTACTAAAAATAGCCAACTGCTATAAATAGTAAATCCACAACAAAACCCACAAAAAACTGAACTGAGCTGGAAGCAGGACTTACTGACATTGGAAATCCTAAATTTAACACATCTGATTAGCCTACAGATTTCCGGAAATAGGCTAAAACCTCAAGAAGAGCATAGGGCTAAAATGAGGACATTACATTCAAACATGCGCCACAACATGAAGAAACCCCAACAATGCAGATGCAACTAACCCTAGCTGGGTGAAGCTACTCCAGCTACAAAAATGCAACTAAATGATGAAGAAACAACTGAAATAACCCTACCAAGGGTGCGCTGGCCTGCTGGACTGATGTTAGGGTTTTGTCATCCTAGAAATCTGAATTAGAACCTCCAACTTGCACAACTCACCCTTCAAATCAGAAAATCTAAATGTTGATGCAAAACTAACATGAACTAGCAATTATCTCCATTGAAGCACATAAGAACCTCCGTCATGAAGTTCGCCCTTGAAGAAGCTAAGGTTTCGTCCAACTTCTCCTTAATGCAAAATAGGGTTTTTGTTCTACAGCATATGCTGCTCAAAAGTGCAAACCAAAGTAGCAAAACAATTTCGAATGATGATGAAATGCTCCACAAGATCTTGTATTTATACATGTTTCCCTCCTTCTCTATGCTGGCCGACCTAGGCAAAATTGTTATTAATTTCTTATTTTTTCCCCATCTCAAGGCCGACCTAGGAAGAAATATAAAATGTTTTATTGTTTTTCTTCACAAGCCCGACCTGCTTTTCCTTAACATGAGCCGACCTACAAAAAGGGATTAAAAGAGGGGACATTACACATAAGCAGCCAAGGAATTAAAAACTTAAAGTTTTACATCCTAATGTGCCTCTAAACTTCCTACCTCTACTCCCTCTCACAAAAAGGCCAAACCTCAAGCTGCCATTTTCAAAATACTAGTCTTACAAGGAACTTGCTGATCTGTTTCATGCGGACATTAATCTGTTACTGTCAAATCAATCAATGTTTTGTCTAACTGTATTCGCTAGGAAGGTACCATTGAAGTGTTGCATTGTGATATTTATTCTGCTCCTTCCTATTTCCACACAACACACAGCAAAATTTCCAGCTGCATTTTCTACCATTTTTCAAGTCTGCAGAGGAACTTTGCAAATTAGTATTTGGTTTTGTTGCTCTAATTCCTCAATTTATTTAACTTTGTCTCAGCTGCTGTTATATCCAGCTCATCATAGTTCTGTTTCTATCCATGGTTAATACGCCTCCCCTGTGTGCCTGATAATTATTTATTTCCCCTGCAGACTTGATACTATTGATGCAGTAACACATTGTGTTTGAGGTCTTTTCATACTTTTTCTGCAAAACATGATGAAAATTGAATTAATCTTGTTCTTCCTTTAATATTTCTTGAGTTATGTACGGACATTCTTTAACTCAAGATTTTTAGTCTTCTATTGTCAATGCATCCTTTATAGCTTCTACCGTTAATGTCCATTCTTTCTCATTTTTTTTATGGATTCAGTATCTTCTATTTGTATGCAAGACAAAGTGTGGTGTGTGCTATTTTGTATTCGTGCATGTCCATATTTAGAAGTATATGGTCCAAATATCTGCACAGAAAATCACACTAGAGGAATGAATCAAAAATTCTTCAATTTGATAAGCATGTTGTGACTGTACTGGAATCAAAGGTAGCCAGTTCTGAGAAACAGGTTGTTGTACTCTGACAGATGGCATCTGAATTAATGGAGTCAGTTTTGGTGAGTACATTATGATAGGATGGTGTGGCAGTTAAATCTCCATGTAGATTATCTAAATTAGATAAGAAAATGAATCTAATTGCTGGATAGGTGTGCATTTCCCCAGTTCTGTAAAAAAAATATTTTATATTTTTGGGAAGGTCCACAAGCAATCCGTATTTGCTTTCTGAAAAATTTGTAAACTGTAGGAACAGTCACAATAACATATATGGCATAAATTCATTCATGCACATACATACACACAAACAAATCCATCCAAACACAAATATATTGCACAAATGTTCCTCTTGAGAGCATAAGTATTATTACCTAAAAGATTAAAGAAACGACTATAAATCTTTGAAAATTATTTAAATAATTTATTGAAATTGAATGAAACTTTGATGAAACAAAGGCACAAAAGATAATAGTTAAAGAGCAAAATATATTGCAACACAGAAGCATAAAATGTCTAAGATCAAACATGATTTGTTGGGCCCATGTCACACTCACCAATGTGCATTCACTATGTTGTTGTAGATTATTGAATTCAGTGAAACCTCTCTTCTCTTTGCCTCCTCAAACCAATGCTCTGCAGCTCTTCCCAAACAACAACAAATGTATATTTAGTATCTATTGCAATGCTTTGCAATAACAAACAAAAAAAAAGTAAATGCATGACTTTCTTATCTAGGAATACTAAAAATTACAATTTAAAGCACTTCACTAAGTTAAAAAAATAAATGAGAAAAATTTGTCACTGAATAAGATCCAAATGTGCACTGACATGAGCCAATTTGTTGCTCTCCAAAGCCTACAAACTCAAACTCTTCTATTCCAACACTAATGCTCTAAAAAAAGACTCCAAAACAAAATGCAAATGACATTTTTTGTGTGTAAAATCACATTATGAAACTGCATGCAAGCTTTTTGACAGAAGTTGTGAGTTTTTGGTGAGTAATTGACGAGTTTTTGCAAGATTTTCATAAAAACTAGCCAATTATTGGGCTGCTATTTTTTATGTGAGTTAATCACAAAAGTTTGACTCGAGTACTCACAAGTTTTGCAAATAATTGGCAGGTTTTCCAACTATGCTAGTGAGTATGTAATGACCATCAAAAGTAATCAGTGTTACATTCAAGTATTGATGACATGTTGGTCCTATGTTCAATTTTGTATGAGGCACTGAGTATATATGCAACACCCAATTAAATTTGGTCTTATTGTTGGAGTTTACTAGAGATGATTTAAGTAGAGACCACCTAGAATACACATTCAATGTGGACTTCAAACACAAGTTGGTGAACACCTACCATCATGTGTAAACATTAATATTAACCAAAAATTCATTACATATTTATTTGTATAGTATATGTCAATTTCAAGTGATTATGTTAATTAATGAGTTTGGCATGTGTTTTACTTGTATGAAAAATTTTCCAACTAGAATTGTTTTTGCACATTTTGTCAAGTCCTTTTGTCAATCTAACACATAAAGATGTCAAATGCCAAGATTGTGCTTTTTTCACTTGTATTTTTCTTGAGTGAAATTCATTGTTTTAACTTTTAGGGATGTGCCAATCAATTTGTTAAGCCAATGAATGAAAGTGAGGTCCAGGAATCATGGTCTAAGGTATGAATTTGTTAAAACAATAAATTTCAAATTTGTCTAAGTATAGGTGAAATGGCAAAATGATCTCCATGGTGCACCTTCCCAAGTTTGAAATGACTAACTATTAGAACTTGGCTATGAACACTTGCTTTTGGGGTATAAGCCAATGGCACAAAGTATTAAAATCACATGTCTAGGAAGTTAGAAGTTTAGAACCCAAAAACACTAGAAAATGATTAAGGAAATGAAAAGTGACATGGAGCATCAAAGTGCACACTTTCCAAGTTAGATTCAAAAGTTAGGTGGCAGATGACTGTTAGTTTTAGACCAGAAATGTAAGTAAGCAGAAATACAACACACTAAACAAAGAACACAGCGAATTACCCTGGGAAAACCCTCCCTCTTACCCTGGGAAAACCCTCCTTCTCGAGGGAGAAAAACCCAACAAAATATCTCTTATATATTGAAAGAATAAGAGCAGAAATCTGCTTACAATAATCAGGCCTTATACAGGGCCTAATCTCATACAAAAAATATATATCACTCCTTCTTGAATGAATGATGATGCTTCTTCAAAGAATCGATCTGCTGCTCTAAGAATGTGAACTTCTGCTACTGCTTAGGAGATGCGAATTAGAGAGAATGAATTGATGATTTGAAATGAGAGACTTCATCTCCCTTATATACATTGCTAGGCGACCTCTTCTCTTGGTCGACCCTAGAAAATACAATATTATTTGAAAACCAAAAGGCAAACCTGCCTTGGACATTGTTTATTTAATTTTATTTTAGAGAAAAATATCTCCCGCCACTATAAACATTAACACTCCCTCTTAGCTAGCGAGGTATTTTTCCAGAAATCCTCGTCATGGAGTCTCTCGACATGACGTCCACAATGGCTACGCCCATTTGTGGAAAACCACATCTCAGTCTCAGAGATGTACAAGATTTCATTACGGAGTCTCTCAACGTGATGTCGTCATGGAGTCTCTCAACATGACGTCCACAATGGCTACTCCCATGTGTGGAAAGCAACACATGTACAAGTGTTCATCACAGAGTCTCTCAACGTGATGTCATCATGGAGTCTCTCAACATGACGTCCACAATGGCTACTCCCATGTGTGGAAAACACAAGTACAAGGGTCCATCACGGAGTCTCTCAACGTGATGTCGTCATGGAGTCTCTCAACATGACGTCCGCAATGGCTACTCCCATGTGTGGAAAGAAACACATCTCCGTCTCAAAGATGTACGAGGGCTTTCACCTCATATTTCTCTATCTCAAAGAAATATGCATTATAGCAAAGCTCACTGATGCTGAGTCTCCCTCTCGACTAGGGCAACATTCTCCACTACCCCAAGCATGTCCCGAAAATGTGCAAACTTCACTCTGGAAAGAGGCTTGGTGAGAATATCAGCCGTCTAATCATCAGTGCAAATGTACTTGAGTTGAATTGCTTTCCTCAACACCATGTCTTTGATGTAATGATACTTGATCTCCACATGCTTTGTCCTATCATGAAACACTGGATTTACTGAGAGCTTCACACAGCTTTGATTATCACAATGAATCATAGTCGGCTCCAATGTTTGCCCAAACAATCCTGCAAGGAGCTTTCGAAGCCACACTGCTTCTCAAGCTTCCACACATGTTGCAATATATTCAGCCTCTACAGTGCTTAGTGCCATAGAAATCTACTTCCTGCTACACCAAGAAATCATGGCAGACCCCAAACTGAAGCAACATCCAGAGGTGCTCTTCCTATCAGTTACACTCCCAGCCCAATCAGAATCAGAATAGCCTTGTAACTTTAGATCTTCACAGGAAGTATATCTCAAGCCATATCCCACAGTGCCACACAAGTATCTCAAAATATGCTTTGCTGCAACTAGATGTTATTTGTCTTGGCTCACACATGAATTGACTGAGAGCACTCACTGCATAACAAATGTTTGGTCTAGTGTTGACTAGATACATCAATGATCCAATCGATTGTCTATACATGGTGAGATCTACCAAATCTGAATCAGCTGTCGAGTCACTCAACTTCTTCAAATTTGTCTCAATAGTTGTAGACATGGACTTGCAGTCCATCATCCCAAATCTCTTCAATATGTCTATAGTGTATTTTCCTTGACTTAGAATAATCTCATCAGGTCATTGCCACACTTCCAATCCTAGGAAGTAATGCATAATACCAAGATCCTTCATCTCAAACTCGGAGGCTAACTCTTTCTTGCATTTGACAATGAGATACTCTATTCCAGTGAGAAATAAATCATCAACATAAAGAACTAATATCAAAGCCTCACCATCAACTATCTTGAAGTAAAGATTGGAATCTGCATCATTCTTGGAGAATCCTAAGCTCATCAAATATCTATCAATCCTTTCGTACCATGCACGAGGTGCTTGCTTGAGGCCGTACAATGCCTTCTTCAATTTGCATACATGAGACTCCTTCCCATGAATCACAAAACCATCTGGCTGCTCAATGTACACTTCTTCAATCACATCATTAAGAAATGCAGTCTTTATGTCCATTTGATGTAACTTCTAGCCTTTAGCGGATGCAATAGCAATAATTGTTCTAATAGAAGTGTATCGAGCAATTGGAGCAAATGTTTCCTCATAATCTATTCCCTCCTTCTGAGAGAAGCCTCTTGCCACAAATCTTGCCTTGTGTTTCTCAATGCTACCATTAGCTGCATGCTTGATTTTGTAGAGCCATTTGGAAGACTATTGATTTCCCTTCAGGTCTTGGAACAACATCCCATACATCATTCTTAATGATGGACTGATACTCTTCTGTCATTGCATCTCTCCATACCTGTTGGTTGGATGCCTCAAAACTGGAAGGCTCAGAATCAATGATGTGAATCATCAATGCCACATAACCTAGAAACTTATGCGGTCTCTTGCTTTCCCTAAAGGTGCCTCAAGGAGCTGCATACTTTTCTGCCTTTTGCATAGTTTGTCGAGCCCATAGAGGCCTCTTCCGACCTACAGAAATGTCTCTAGGCCCATCAGTTGGTTCTATAGGATCAACTGGATCAATAGTCTCGGCTGATTTGTTGGACTCCCTCTGAATGTCGGGAGTATGATCGGGAGATATGTCCATATCCTGAGTAGTCTCTTGCTCTTCACTGTCTATCTCCATGTAAGACCCTTTAGATCTTTTGTAGGCTACTTCCTCTTCAAAGGAGACATCCCTACTAATCTCAATCTGTTTCTGCCTTGGAATATAGACTTTGTAGACCTTTGAAGACTCACTGTATCCCACGAATATACCCTTCTTGCCTGAAGGTTCTAGCTTTGATCTTTTATCCTTGGGCACATGAATGTAAACAGGACAACCAAAAATTCTTAAATGACTAACCTCAGGTTTCACACCTGTGAAGGCCTCCTTAGGAGTCATGTTTCCCAATATTTGATGAGGACTTCAATTATGAACATACACGGTGGTTTTGGAAGCTTTTGCCCATAGGAAAGTCTATAAATCTTGATCATGAATCATAGCCTTGGATGCCTCTACTATGGATTTGTTCTTTCTTTCAGCAACTCCATTTTGCTGAGGGTTGTACGGAACACAGAACTCCCTCTTGATCCCTGCCTCAATGCAGAAATTACGAAAACCTCCAGAAGTGTATTCTCCTCCATTGTTTGATCTCAGAACTTTAATCCCTTTCTCGGACATGTTTTCAACTTGAGCCTTGAATTATTTGAATCTATCAAGTACTTCTTCAAACTCCTTAGATTTCAAGAAGTAAATCCAAGTCTTTTGAGAGTAATCATCAATGAAAATCGCATAGTACCAAAATCCACTCAAAGATGCCAGAGACATTAGTCCACATAAATCAGAATGAACAAGATCTAAAATTCCTTTTGATCTACTGTCACTACTATGAAAGGGACTCTTGATATTCTTACCAAGTGCACATCCTTTGCAAATGCCATCGTGCTCCAGACCAAGCTTAGGAAGACCAGTAACCATCTTCTCCATGGATGGAAGGGCTCTAAAGTGTAAGTGAGCAAGTCTCTTGTGCCATAGCTCACTCAAACTGATAGAGTCATGCAATAAGGCCTAGACTGGAGGATTTCATAATCTGTATAGGCTCTCCTGACGAACTCCAATTACATGAGCAAATTTTATACTAGAGTTCTTAGGCCAAGCAAGAACTTTCCCTTCAGAAAAGGCAACCTTGTACCCTTTGTCCTCCAAGGCTGAAATGGAGACAAGATTTCTTTTGATCCCTGGTACAAACAAGACATCACTCAAATAAAGAGGGATACCTAAATCTAACTGAAGAGAAGTGGTCCCAACTCCTTTTATGGAATAACAAGCATCATCTCCAATTATCACTTTCAAGTTAGTCTCTTTCTCACCAAATCTGTAAGATGCTCTCGATATCCTGTAATATGTCGTGAAGCACCACTATCAATCAACCAAGTGTCTCTGTCAATTGGAACATTGCTTGAAAGAGCGGAGATGAATAGAAATCCCCCTGAGTCGTCTCTAGATTCATTTTGAGGTGACACATCATCAACATCCCCTAAAGGACAATTGCACCCATCTATGCAATTGGAATTCAGTGAAGCTGAAAAAGAGGTGCTTTTACAAGGCCTCAAAGATGCCGAAGACATGGGAATCAAATTCCTATGTGTTAAAGGTGATGTAGAGATGATCAATAAGCTGGTCAAAGGATATTATCAGGTCAGAAAAGATCACCTACGGCATTATAGAAATAGAGTTTGGAACTCGATCGACTGGTTTGAAGAATTCAACATTCCAAGGATGGACTACAACACAACTAATGTCTCAGGGGTATTAGATTTCCCATTTGCATCATGTTCTAACTTTTGTCAAAGTACCTTTGCATGGATATATGAATACCTAAGAATCTTCATTCCAGAGATATTGCCTCCTACAATTCCCAGGAGAAGAGAAGTCAAGCCTTTCAGGCAAAAACTACGTCGATGGGAGGCTCTTCCCGCTGCCATGTAGCGGACAATATCCAAAGCACTTCATCTCTTCGGGGGTGGAGTGATTTTCTTTAAGTAATTTTACCTTATGCTTTTTCGTAATGTCGTATTGTGTTTCCCCGTTCCGTGATGTTTTATCGTGTTTTAGGTGATTTAGGTAGTCTTGTTTTAGGTGATTTTTAGGTTAGGTGATTAGGAAACTCCAAATGTTTTAGGTGATTAGGGAAATTCTTGACTCCGATGCCCAAATCTTAAATCACTGGTCTACGTAACACTGAGATTCTTAGGTTCTCCTATGCCGTAGGTATCCGACATGGTCACCAAACGGAGCCTAATGTTGTACCCAAACCAAATTTTTTGCTTCATCAAGGCATTTTGCGTAAAAGAGTCTAAACCTTGCTAAAATGATGTCAAATACAATTTTTGGGCAATATCAAGCATGGAGTTTTGTTAGTGTTTTGTCAGTCAAAGGCAATACTTGTTGATTAGAACCTGAATCAGAGACTCAGAGCAAAGAATTTCACGATGAAGGAGCATTTCACGACGACATTTATACCTTTGTATGGTCATTTCAGTGACCAAAACGAAGATTTCAATGGTTAATTTTTGAAGATTTCTCAAGGAAAAGCAAAATTGCGCTCCTGTAGCCCAGGGGCGCCCTTCTTTTTGAAGGCCTAAATTTTGTGGTACATGCTCATGAATATAGTTAAACTCTTCAAGATTACTCTAATTATCCAATGAGCTATTCTGCGAGGCTATCCAAGACTCGTGACTCCGGTAATTGGCGACAGAAGTTGAAGATTCCAGAGGTTACAGATTGCAGAAGTCTGTCATTTTCCAGCTTTTGCGCCCCTGTGGCTTAAGGGTGCACCTCTTTAAGGGGGGTTAAATCTTGTTATTTTTTATTATAGATGCATTCAATCTTTTCACGACTAGTTTGCCTATCCGACGAGCTATTGAATGCAGTCATCCAAGTCCCAGAGCTCCGGCAGTCAACGTCAGAAGATGAGATTACAAAGAGAGTTCATATCACAGAACTTCCTCAAATGGTGAAATTGCGACCCTGTAGCCCAGGGGCGCCCTTCAAATTGACTTCTGAGATGATTGAAATTGCTGACGAGGTCTTCCTAACATCTGTGCTACTCTAGTCTGGCTTCGCGATGCACGAACTTGCCTGTCAATCCGATATTTTGACAGATTGTGGCAGAGATTCTACCAGGCACGTAATTTAGCGGGCGGAAAAACATGTAATTTCATTGTACTTCTGTAGGCCAGGGGCGCCTAGCCTTTAGGCCTGTCAGATGGAGTTGTTCGCTTTCGAAGTCTTCACGGGACTTGTGCGTAATTACTCCAGCTATCCAACGAGCCCAACCGTCAACCTCCGGGATTTGGCAAACGCTCGTACGTGCGAGGTCTTTGTGAAATACTGAAAAACGAAGACAGCTCAAAAAATGGCTAAGTCTGGTCGTCTATTCCATCTTGGGAAAGGCCCCTTTCTCTTTGAGGTCTTAGAAGCAGTTTTCTCGCTTCGTCACCTCCAAAGACATCTCTCGTAGGTCCTTCTAGCTACGCAATGAGACAAACAGTGCTCGAATCAGGTCACCCCAACTCCCGATATCAGAGGTCAAAGTAGGGCATCTGGTTGAGAATTGTACTTTTGCCAAAATGGTGTTTGAGCCTTTTCAGGCCAAGGGCACCCTTACTTTTGGGGTCCTTAATGCAGCTTTCAGATGCCTTGCGTATATTCGTTGGATGCGGAATACTCCTAGTCATGCAGTGAGCCTGTTATTCAGTCAGCAGGGTTCACCGTTTGTCGTCAGTAGCCGTTTGAAGCATCATATAGCAGTTTGGAGAAATGGTTAAGTTTAACATTTGAAAATCAATTTAATCAAAGGCGCCTAATTTTTTGAGGTGTTAAATGATGGATTTTGCAGTGATGACTCCCAGCAGACATTTCTTCCTTGCTCTGCAGGCTTCGCAATGAATATCCCTGTTTAGTCTCAGCATCACCCGGTCACCTGGAAATCAGTGTCGAAGATGGTCAGTTGTAACTTTGTAGTCAACTACAAAGTAGGAAGTTAATAAAAAATGTCATATCTTGAGCAAATGGACGCCTATGAGGTCAAATGAGGACTTTTCGAAATCAGTGAAGTTCGCCAAATCCATCCAAGTGCTTTACATGGTTTGTCAACTGAATAAAATAATATTTAATATTTATTTTGCATGTCAAAGCATTAAATTGAGATTTTCTCAAATTGGTGCCTCTTTGTGCTGGGATTTCATAAACGCATGATGAATATTTTTATTATTATTTTAAAATCCGGAACTCCGAGTCAGTCACAGTTCAATTGAAGGGGGTCCAATCAAAAGCCTTATATTTCAGCCGAGGGTTTTTAGTCTTGCAGTCACCTTTGAGGTGCGAATTTATTCTATTAATTCAAGCATGGCGTCATATTTCATTCACACAGCTTGAGCAAATTCGTAATTCTTCAGAGCAAAGGCAAATTTCCTTCAGAGTTGGGCGAATTTCTCATCAGCAATCATTGGTGAAGACATCAAAACACTTTCTTTGCAGGTACAAGTCAGAATTATCAGCAGACTTCAAACAAGATGGCGATTTTAGCATAAGCAGAGCACTAAAAACTTCTATCTTCTGTCTTAAATTCTTCTATTTCTCATCTTAAATTCTTTCGCATGTTTGAAAAACTGGCGACTTTTGACAAAACAAATATCTGGGTTGATTCAGAATAGCTTCCTCGAGAAAACCCATGTGCCAGAATTTTTCAGGAAAATTTACTCCAAAGCATCAGTTCTCGAGTTTCTAATTTTCTCAACTGAAAATTCCTTGCATGGTCGAGTAGAAGTCAAATTTTCGCATTTCTGACATTCTGGGTTGTCTTAGAATCTTTTTCTGGACAAAACCCATATCTCAGAATTTTTTGTGAAAATTGCTCTCTAATAGGCTATTTTTAGCCTTAGCAGGCTATTTTTAGTTTTCCAAAAAAGTTGTTAGAATATAGCTGTGTTCACAGTCAACAGGGGAGTTTTTCAGAGTGCAGTTCACGTAGACTGAATTCAAGACCAAATCGGTCTTAATTCACAATTTCATCAGAAAAGCTGAGACCGATTTGTATCAAGTGCTTTCAGAGGATTGACAGGCGCAGTTACTCAAATCCATATGGTTGCATGCCTCGATGGCTGATTGTCTTCCAAGGCCGGTTTAGAGGGTTGAAACCGTTGGAATTTTGCATGTGCAACAAGTTCGTTTGCATTTCTCACAACCAAAGTCTGTGCAGTCAAACTTCACAGTTTCGTCATGCAAAAGCGTCAGAAGCATCAAGCTGCAAAAGAGATAGTGGCCATCACTTCAGTTACGGAGCCGCCAAAGTTACCAATCAGTGAAATGCTAATTTGAGTGTGCAAAGATTGCCAAGTTTGCTCAAGTTGCTGACAAGCAATGAATTGTGACAACCTTTAGATGCTGATGCAGTTAACAATCTCGTTGAGGGATTGGTTGCTCGAGATCACGGTCAGTAGACTTCAGTTCCCACCTCTCAGGATAGACATTACACACAGGAGTTAAACTTGGTGTTACCTTCTCAAGTTAACTCGCTGTCTCATCTCATGCATATCTATTCTGAGATCAGCTTTATTCACTTGGAGTTACATTTAGGGTTTACGTTAACTGATGGTAGTGTTCCAGTTAACATGCTTTCAATAAGGACGTGCATGCTTGCACAATTGTCCATTTTTAGATTAGATGTTTCGATTAACTAATGGTAGTTTTCCAATTAACTGTATAGTTTCCTTTATTAGGGTCTAGCAATAAATCTTGCATGAATTGCAAGACTGTAGTTGACTCAAGGTGATTTTAGGGTTCCCTACACCTTTTGATGTTTATAAATAAGAGCTTTTGCTCATTTGTACATAACTTTTGCACGAGAGAGAAATATATGATGTGCCTACCTTGCCTTCAATATTGCTCGTTTTGTATTTGTTCATGCGTTTTTCCTATTATGATGAATTGTTATGCCACTTGGGTTTCATGCAATTATAATGGTGAATTCTTTCCTTAGTTAGATCAACTCTGTTTTGTGTTCAATAAACTTGTTCAGATTGAGCTAATAGATGTGCCACCTTGCCTTCAAGTTGAGAATCTGTACTTGGTTATCGTGTGATGTGTGTGAATAATAAACTTATTCAGATTGAGCTGATAGTTGTGCCACCTTGCCTTCAAGTTGAGAATTTGTACTTAGTTTATCGTATATTGTTGTTTCCAATAAGCCTATTCAGACAAGTAGATAGTTGTGCCACCTTGCCTTCACGTTGCGAGTCCGTACCCGGCTTATCGTCAGATAATCATTCCCGCTCCATTTCCTCATGCTCTGAATTCTTGAGGGAATTGGGTAGTTTAAGTTACTTAGTTTTGTAAGTTGTAGTTAAGCGAAACCAGAAAATACTTAGCTGCAACGTATAGAATTTTCGTGAAAGCCTTGTACCTCTACAGCTGAGACAAAAAGACAAGATATAGTTTAGTTTACTTTCCTTTTCAAAGCACTTTTTGTCAAACACAACGAGGTAGCTTCCCCTCCTAATTTGAAGAGCACTCATTGCGTAGTGTGCATAGCTGTCCGTACCAACTTGCACTCCAAAGGTGTTAGTTGTTACACCAACACTTGGCATGCCATCTTCAAATGTGTGCTTTACAAAAAATTGACTAAGTATAAAATGGCAAGACACCTCTAGGTGTGTGCTTTTAATATTACATCCAAAGAGTGAATGGTTAGACTCCTCAAAAGCATGCTTTTCCTTATATGGACAAATTTCAGAAAGCAAAATCCAAAAAAGCATGTGTCTCTCATTCCATTGCCAATTTTTCACTCAATTTGCAAATTACAAGTGGTTAAGTCCTCCTAGGAAAATTACAAGTGTCTAAGTCCTCCTAAGCATGCACTCAGCCTCTCTACGCCAATCAAAGTAACAACAAAAACATAAAAATATCTCCACAAAGTGGATACAGCCCCAGGGAGCATCATAGATCAGCAAAAAAGAGTTTATTTTGACATTTCAATTGGAGCACTCAGGTGCTTGAGAGAGATCAAGTGTTAAATTTTCAGATTTGTAAGGGATTGAAGTGTGCTTCATTTCAGCACTTTCACCATTAAAGGGCAGCAGTGAGGTTGATTTTATTTCTTTTTGCAAAAAGATGATGAATTTATCATATAAAACCATAGGGCGTCAGAGGAATATTTTCAGATTTTGTTAAGAGGTATCTAAAGGTTGTGCCTTGCTAGAGTATTTCCTGTTATTAATTCATACTCCAGCAGTTTTTAGTTTTGGAACCCAGGATTTTCGGCCAAAATCTCACCATTCAAGTGCTAGTGCTTCAGTTAGTGTTTGAGGATTGATGCTACAAGCTTTCACGAGCAGATTTGAGCAAGGGTTTGATACAAAGTTCAGCAATTCAAGAGTATGCAAAGCAGTCTTTTGACCATTTGCATACACAAAACAACACTTTCAATTTCATGTCTGATAAGGCCCATTCATTTAAAAATAGAATTCCAGGAACATGTTATAGTGTTACACCCTGATTTTGTTTATAAATCACTTTTAACTGTTTACGTTAAAATGTGTTTTGATATCTGATGATGATTATACGTTATTCAACATTTTGATGAGATTAAATGCAATGCAATGTATTTTAATTTTGATGATTATCATTATTATTAATCAAGATTATGATGATGTTGTGATTAGTAACGGGCTAACTATTTGATTGGATTTCTAAGTGAAATGCAGGACCAATTTCTTACCTTCCAGAGGAGAGGAAGAGTATCACCGGAGAGAGGAATATAGACTTTGTATTGGTTTTCTTGTCCATCTGAATTGTAGCTTTGTATGCAGCTTTAGTTATTTGATTAATTTGATGTTATTTGTGTTAGATTAGTTTACTCCTTAAGTTTTCATATACATGAACTTGTTGGTTTCTACTTTTAGCAAATAAGATAAGCAACTCTACTATTTAAAGCAGTTGTTGACTCATCAAGCTAGACTCTTAAACTATAAAATCATGTTTGTGAGAAAAGAGCTGATCGCAGTCTTGTGCTCATCTGAGGCCATATAGATGGCAAAATTCATTTAGTTTATTTCGCTTGGCAAAAAACCCTCACAAATCTATTGTGCGTAGCATTAGTACTTTTATATTTTGTCTACATTATACTTTCTAGAGTTTGTTTTAGGTTGTAAGGGAGCTTCCTCTTCCAATTTGAAGAGAGGTTTACCTCACATACAGTTCTGTTTTGCATTGTACCAAAAGGTGCAAATTAAAATGCCAACAACATGTTACTTGCAAATCACCTTTGTTATCAGCAATGATGATTACCAACACTGCTAAGCATCAAACCATCTGAACTGCAGTAAATTTGATGACAATGCCAAGTTTGGTCGTCATTGTGTGGAATGAGGAGCATAGGGAAACAAAGAAGCATGATAAATTTGTCTATGTGCCTCAGGATTGACCAGGTCTTGATAAACACCTATGTGTAGTGATTGTAAGGATGATGCACAAATAGAAAAAAGAGAGGTAGTGAGTTTTTTAAAGGGAAGCAATGGGAGTTCAATTGATCCATGTCACAGCTCAACACAAAGGTCTCTTCAGTGCGCCAAACCAAAATAAGGCATCTTTATTTTCCCCTTGGACTCCACAGAGACAAGCAGCAGCAGAAACATGAGCCAAATATAAAGATTTCTGAACAAAAATGATAAAGTATCATTCAGCTTCAGATAGACAAGATCTGGTTAACCAATGCCAAAGGCACAAATCTGAACTCAATGGAAGCCACCAGCAACCTATGCAATAATCGCTCACAAGGGAGCAACAATAATTGACTCTGACAAGGTAAGTACTGGTTTATCTTAAGAATTGTGGAAAATCTAGACATCAAGTAAAATATCCTTGACCAATGGTCTTTGATTTGGATTGGTAGCCTCAAGATGAGTGAAGGAAACCTCTTCCATGTGTGATGACTAATACAGCTTAAGTTAGTTCACACTGAAAACAAAGTGGATGCCAAGCTAAGCTAGAAGATCTATGAAGAGGCATTAACCCCAACAGCTTGGAAAAATAGTGTAAAGCTATTTGATAGGCTTCAACTTGTGATGGTATTTTTTGTGAAACCTCTACTTATTCAAGTGAGCCCAAAACCAATTGCTAACATAGAAAGCATGAGGTATTCCATATTGATAATGCCTTTGCTTGAATTTGGCTGTAATTTTCACTTGAAATTTAGCTGAATTCTGGATGAAGGAAGAAGCTTTGTCCTATATCTTCTATTGGTACCAAAGGTTGAAGTCATACCAAACTTTGAAAAGAGAATGCCCAATTGAAATATCAAGTGGGAGCATTTGACATTCCACAGCTTATTCTGTTGATGATAGATGCAGAGACCATGGACCAAGGAATGATTACAAACCTTAGTCTGGCCATCAGTCCACAGATTAAATGAACTGATCTGCACCATGCCTCTTTTGACTGCAGAATAGAGAAGCAGTAGCCAAAACTTCTTGACAATGATAAGATCCATCCTATCGCTTCTCCTTGTAGTTCTCAAGGCCTTACTGAAGAAAGAACAAAATCAATGGAGAGTAAGCATTATCAAACAGAATTGTGAAAAGTCAGTATCAACTACGTAGGATCAATGATCTCATAGACCAGTTAAAGAGGGAAAAGTTATAGGCAAAACTGATCTACCTGCTAGCTATCATTGAGTACAAATGGAAAATATCTTCAAAACAATTTTGGAAACAAGATATAGCCTTTATGAGTGACTACTAATAAATCTTGGTCGTACTAATGCTCCAGCAATATTCATAAGAATAATCCATGATATATATGTCCTACAATCGGGGAAATCCAAAGTAGTATATTTGGATCACATAATGTTCTATGTCCAGCATGTTGAAATTGTTCTTGATCTTCTCTGGCAACATAAATTGCAGGCCAAAATCAATGACATTCTTTAGGCTAATTTTCATTCAGTACTTGAGTTTTTTCATTGGCCACAATGATATACATGCAGAACCAAAATAAGTCAGTCATTATAGGATTGGCTAAGGCCATCTTATGGTGTACACTACTTGTGTGCTTACAATAAAAATAAATATAATAGAAAATATATTTCTCACAGTATACATAAGAGCAAAATCAGTGTAAGAGAATCTTCAAATCTTATGCATGACCAATTTCAAATGCTGAGACATGCAAATTATATTTAAAAATCTAGTCTACACAGTAAGGCAACTCATAGCTTTCCCTTTCGAAATGCAACTCATAGCCTTACTCAGCATCTCCAATTTTCGCATAGCCTGAGATAAGAATGCTAAAGGTAGCCAGGTTGAGTTCAACACCCTCTGCCTCCATTTCTTCCACACAAGAAACTGCTCCACGCATATCTCTGGCAACTGCATAAGCATGGACTAGGCTGCAAAAAGCAAAAAAATGTCATGAATAAGCAGAAACCAGCATGCAACGCTTAAGGCTCTTAACTTACCAAGATGTCCAAACAACCAAACAAATTGGAAGTGACGAAAATTGATTTCAACAAAAGCTCGGGTACTCTTATTTTAAACACATCAACCAGTAACTAAATGAAAGAAAGAAAACATGAAGATTGGGAAACACAGTGATTAACTTGACTTCAAAAGAGTTTTATATATAAAAGTTAAAAGAAGGGCTTAGTTATTAAATTATGAATAACATATATAATTCTATTTAATGAATGGAATATAATACCTCAGTGAAGGGAACACATTAGGAGAAGTAGTGGGGAGTGGCAAATACAAATCTACTACCAAAGAAATACCAGTCATCTTATCATTTGATAACTAGAAAGAGTCCTCCAATTGCTAATGGCAGCAGATATAAATAAGCATGCTTAACGAAAGTAAAATGGTCAAAACACCCCAGAGAGCTCATCTTCAAAATAAATTGAGAGATCTTAGAGATAAACAGCACAAAAAATCAGGAAACTTGTAAAAAGAATTGCTGAAAAACTATGGCAGAAAGATGCCAACTTCTCTATAACTAAGAAGCAAGGCCATAGTAACAAAACATGAGTAAACGCATTTAATCGCCATCTGGATCCAAAAATGTGCATGGCATGGCCAGGTTTTCAAAACCTGGTCAACGCAAAGTTAAACCCAGGTTGACCTGCAAATTATACAAGGGTTTTTCAAAATTCCACATATAATTCACGAGTTTTCCAAAAACCCTCACTTTTCCTTATAAATGCCCCCTTTTTTTTTTTGGTTCATTTTTCAACTTTAGAGTGCAAGAAGAAAAATCAGACTTTACAGGTCAAAAGCAGGCAGCATAACAAAGAATCTATGAAGTAATGAACAACAAACTAGGGCACAGAGGCATGCATTCAACATTCACCTATTTTCCAGCTACAACAAAAAAGAGGTAGAGTATTTGTGCATTTTTAATAATTCAGCAGTCTTCAACTTAAATCCTATGTTCTAAACTTCTAGCAAGACACACCCTATCCCTAACCCCAACCCTAAGTTTTAAGGTTAAATTTAAGATTTTTGTTTTTAATTTTAAATTAAATGTTGGCATTTTTATGCTAGACCTAACTTTAAACATAAACAAATTTCTTTAGTTTGTGGTTAGGGTTAGGGTTAGGGTTTTATTTTGATCTTTTTAATAATTAGTATTAAATATTTTTTTCTAAACGTTGCACTTGCTAAACATAAACCTAGCCCTTATGTTCCTAAATAATATTTTAGTTTAGGGTTAAATTTAGGTTTACAAGCAACAATTTAGGGTTACATTTTTTATTTTTTAACTAACCCTAAAGGTTGCTATGTGTTTAATTTTTATATTTTTATTGACCGTAACAGCTATGTTTCTTGCATTTGTTTTTCTTTCAGCTCATGCCATGGGAGAGATTTTGTAAGGGCCTACTACACACCCATACCTAATTCCAATCAAGCTGAAATGCAACTTTTGTGAGAATGAAAGTGGTTGGTGAATCAACTATTTCAAATAACATCTTACAAAGATGTCAAGACATGATTTTAAGGCATGAGAAATTTGTCCTATTGATATGACCCACCAAGCATTAGGCCTTTGCAAAAAACAAGGTGAAAACCAAAAGGGCAAAAGCTACCATTGGGTAATTGACGCAATCATCTAGTGGTGTTGACATTGGTGAGAGACTTTTGAATGAAGAGTTTGAGGAACTTCCCAGGCATGATCCTTCGATTGCCACACCATCTTCCACACTAGATACCACTTTCAAAAAACCTAATACTAGTGAGAGAAATGTGAATGTTGTCTTTTTGCATCTCATATCACACAAAAGCCCAACCATCATTGGAGAACATGGGATGTTGGAAAATTGTTCATGCATGGGCAAAAAAGCAATAGCTAGTTTTTGGCAATACTCGTTCCATTCAATGTTGCTCAATCTCCTTATTAAATAGTGTCTAATTGATGTTGTTGATATTGTCAGTCATAGATTCAAAGCTCCATCATATGAAAGCCTTAGAGTTAATATGTTGAAAGAGATGGTGCAGGATGTTAGTGAGATAGTTGCTAAGCATGCAAGCAATGGAAAATTACAAATTGCACCATTATGTCAAATGAGTGGACTAATGCAAAGGAAAGTTGAGCAACCATTGTAGAGTTGCCATTGTATAAGCAACGAAAAGGCTTCTTCCCCAACATATGCACAATGAAGTCATTGAAGATAATAACACCACGCATTAAATTTTAAATTAATAATTTGCAATCAAACTTCATCTATAGCCTTTTTGCTTACTGAAAAAATTGAAGTTCATTATTGATTTATTATTAAATTTGAATTTTGCAACTAATATAGTATCAATGCAACGGCAAGACTCCTTGAGCCAAGAGGCCAAATCACTTTGTAATAAATCCACTACTTTAATTGGTATGGTAGTTTGAAGTACTTTCCTTGCAATAATTTTATTGAATTGCAATTGATTTATTATTGTACTTGTTTCAAGTGGCAACATTCATTATGTATAGCATGCTCTACCTCGACTCTTGCTTCATGAAGTTTTTGTTTTTCAATACATGGGTCTAGATACATAACCTTCTTTGCTTGGCCTCAAGTGACGGCCAATACTTCATTGTATCTCTCTACATCTAATTATATTGGTGCTTGCCTTTTGTTTCAAACATCTAGCATCATCGTGTTCTCTAGGCCCACACCATTTACAAAGTAGTTCTATTCTGCCTTGACCCCATTTGTTGCATTCTCACATTTTATAATGGGGTGACCTCTAAAGTCATCCTATATTCAACTCTACCCTCCCCATCTTTGATTTTGATAGCTACCTAGAGATGTGTTCTTGTTATTTTGCAGCTTTGATGGAGTGTTTGGTGAAGTGGACTACACTCCTTGTGTAAAGAGTACTTGTGTACTCTTACTTTCAGATTGTACGAACACTCTTTGATTGAATGGCCCATAATTTGACAAATATCACACATCCTTTGCTTGGGACAATTAACTTTAGTGTGACCCACATTTTCACAATCCATACACCATAATTATTTAATTTCTTTACTAGTTTCCTTTTATGCCTTTAATTCCAAATTCATTGTCACTAGTTCCATCCAAGTCATCATCTTCATCCATTTTTCTTTTGGATCATGAAGACATCTTATCCTCACTTTCTATGTTCATTGCTCTATTATACGCTTTTGTGTAACCCACATTTTCACAATCCATACACCATAATTATTTAATTTCTTTACCAGTTTCCTTTTATGCCTTTAATTCCAAATTCATTGTCACTAGTTCCATCCAAGACATCATCTTCATCCATTTTTCTTTTGGATCGTGAAGACATCTTATCCTCACTTTCTATGTCCATTGCTCTATTATACACTTTTGTGTATGAAGACATCTTTGATTGAATGGCCCATAATTTGACAAATATCACACATCCTTTTCTTGGGACAATTAACTTTAGTGTGACCCACATTTTCACAATCCATACACCATAATTATTTAATTTCTTTAATAGTTTCCTTTTATGCCTTTAATTCCAAATTCATTGTTACTAGTTCCATCCAAGTCATCATCTTCATCCATTTTTCTTTTGGATCGTGAAGACATCTTATCCTCACTTTCTATGTCCATTGCTCTATTATACACTTTTGTGTATGATGCTTTATTTTCCTTAATGAGGGAATAAAACCTTCAATGAACTATCTTTTCTTTAAACCATCTACTGATTTTTTTTCTAACTTTACAAGTAATTCCTTGAGCCTGCGATTATAAGCTCTTACATTTTATGTAGCCTGCAATTGTAAGCTCTTATACTTTTTTTCTTACTTTTCCTAGTGTTGTAGATTTCTAATACATTTTCATTGTCATAACAAAGGAGTTTGAATTCCCCTTCAAATACCTTTCATAAGTTCTCCCATGTAATTTAGGAGGTTGGCTCAACCTCTGTGTACCAATCAATAGCCACACCTCTCAAGGTGATTGGAAAGGACCATAGCCAATATGCTTTGTCATTTTGGCCATTTGCTACCGAGAGGGTTTCATAAGTCTTACAATGTTGTATTGGATCCTCTAATCCATCACCTATAAACTTAGACAACTTCTACCTCTCTACACTAGGGCTTGATGGTGAAGTCACCTTGATTTTACCTTGATGCAAATTTAGTGTTCGAACCTACTCCTTAGGAGATTCTAATTCAAACATTCTAGTGCTCCTCCAACAGTCTCAGACATGTGGGAATACTCTACTCTTCCTGCAACTTTAGCATTTCACACACTCGTTTGCCTTCAAGTTCTCTTTTTCCCACTCACACCCTTTGTCATAGAATTTTTGGCTCAATTCCCTATTCTTTTGCTAACAATTCTTCAATGCCTCGAAGGTTGCTCTCCTATACTTCCCTCTCTCCATCTATGGAGGAATCCTCAAACTCTATCTCCCAATGAAGACTTTCCCTGTATAGAGGAGGTTGTATTGATTCTTCGTACAAAAATTGCTCTACAAGATCAATGCATGCTTTGTCTAATAGTGAAAGATGTATAGCTATTTACACCCACTTTTCCTTCATGTGGTTGCTTGTAGCGGGTTGAATGTTTTGGTGTCATAACTCAACTCTCACTTGTACTTAGAGTCAAATTTCAGCTTTGAGTATGCACTAATAGAGTCTCTTCAACTACTTCTTGTAGTTGTCTTTTTTGTTCTCTTTGCCCCACCAACCTTAGAGATTATGTTATATCTTGGTCTTAACGACATTGCTTCTCACCTTTATTGAGGTCTAAGGGCATTAATGTCTTAAATCAGACCCAACTTCTTGAAAGCAATGGCATCAAAGTTTACTCCTACATCTAATAAGACTAGTACTTGCAATAATGAACAAAAATAATAATGCATACCAAATAGAGTAACAAAAGTATATCTTTATTCATATGAAGTTCTTACGCAGAAGTAGACCAAAGATGATCAGTCAAGGATAAAACTACTTTCCCTATCTATGCAAAGTCTATTTAAAAAAATTTATGGTTGCCAAGTTGAACACAACCATCTACAACTACTGCCAACTGACTCCTAACAATTGCCCAAAAGCCAACAAGTGAATAATACATAGTCAATTACAACCAAATGAGCAAAACATTACAAAGGCCCTTTATGCTATTACAGTTACCAATTTTTTAAAAAATATCACAACCAGTTTATTTATCTGACTTATATAAATGTGATTCTTTCAACATCAAAGCTCTTATACAGGTTGAACCTTAACAACTGAATTTAGATGGAACAGGATCAATCTGCAAGTGGATAAGTAAATTGTACAACAAAATCCAAACTACATTGATCCTTGCAGTTTCTTGTGACAATTTGAAAGACTAAACCATGGGGCCATAAATAAGCCAGAAATACCCTAAGTCAATGCCCCCCTTTAAAAATTGTGAGTCTATCTTCTTTTGCATTTAAGTTAACTGTTGAAAAATTACTTACAGTAGTCTATGCATAGTTAACACAAGACTTTTCAAAAATTCCATATATAAAATAACAAAACTTTTATCAATCAAATACATTAAATTTTGACAGTCCATAATATTAGATCTTGTATGTTTCTAGCTTAAACTATGTAATCAATGTCAAAGCAATCAAGTATACGCAAACTTAATCCATGTCAAAGTAATCAATTATACGTAAACTTAATCAATGTCAAAGTAATCAAGATAAGGTACAGGAAACAAAAAAAATGAACGATGCATCAAGACAGGAAGTAACATAATGAAAGAAAGACACCAAGCCAACTAGTCATGAAGGGGGAATTTGAGGCAAATCTCTGCACAACTCTTCTACAAAAGATTTGGTACCACATGACTTTCCTACAAAAGATTCAATTCCACATAATGAGTTAGAGAACAAGATGGTGCAAACCCAACAAACACAAGAGGACTCAACAGTTACCATTCAAAACAAAGATACCTATATGAGAGATTTACTAGAAATGAAACAACAATTAGCTCCTTAGGTCTGGCTTAGAATGACCCTTCTCAAAATGCAACAAAAGAAAGGAAATAGTGGAAACCCACCCCCTCTTTTAAAGACCTAAACTGAAAGTTAGGAAATTTTGCAGAACATGGCATGCAAATTTGAAATGAAGCAGCAACTCGCCAGTCCCCCAAGATTTTATACTGACAATGGTACCTGCTTATGGGATGCATGCAAGGCATTTTCCCAAATCCCAATATTTTGAATGCGCATTTGGCTATCAAGCTGTAATGTCCCCTTTTGGGATTGCCCTAAATCTTGCCCTAGAATCACAAGTTCAATGTAGTTAGGGTTATAACTTACCAATTAAATGCTTTAAGTAAGATGAATCTTGGTTTAGGTCCTGCAATCATGTTAGATAATATTGGAGTATAATTCATATGATCAAACATATATAAATATTTGAACCATGTAAAATGCATAACTATTAAACTACACCATATCCATAATGCATAATGGGAGTTTAATCATAATAGGAATTGGATGGGAAACATGATAAGTCCGCCCAAAGCTATCCCATCTAAGCCCAAGAGCACCCAGTGTCCAAACCAAGGCAACTCACCTCTTGGCCCCAAGCGGCAAGAACGTCCAGACTAAGACAATTCCACCCTTGGGGTGGGCTACTTAGTGGGTGACTTGTATCTACATTCCCTATCCATGCTGCCTTATCCATCCTTCTTATGATTGAGACTCCTTGAAACCATCCTAACAACCAATCATAGTTTGGCTTGATAGGATAGCCTTGAAAGGGTGCCTATAAACTATTCAACCCATCTAAGCCCAAGAGCGCACAGCGTCCAAACCAAAACAACTCACCTCCTGGCCCCAGGTGGCAGGAACATCCAAACCAAGACAATTCCACCCTTGGGGTGGCCTACTTAGCATGGGAGAGCCCATAAACTGCATCTCCCTAACTTGCTTCCTTCAACCTTACGTTTGACTAATAAAAGACAGCAATAAATATATCACAATAATCATGATAGAGCATACCACAATGCTTGCTAAAATATAACACTGCTATGTTCTAAGATGCAAATATATTAACGATTGCTGACTTCTGCCCTTGTCTGCTGAGTGCAGATAATTATGTTTGATCTGCTCCACTTACCTTGTTGTTCAATCTGTTCTTAATATTCAGAAGATGTTGCTTAGTGTAAATCAAACAAATAAGAATCTATTACCCATATTCATATTAAAGAACCATAATTACTTATAAGGCTTAATAATTGCTGCAAGCATCATTATTGAATAATCGTATATATATATATTTATTTATTTATTTATGTGTATATGTAATCATAGTAAGCTTACTGCCCTTATTATTGATTTATAATTGATTTATAATTTATCTTCATATATATCTCATTGAACGATCTTCTACATACTTCTTGATATCTGCTCCAATC
The DNA here is from genome assembly GCA_007258455.2 of Sequoia sempervirens. Taxonomy (NCBI): domain Eukaryota; kingdom Viridiplantae; phylum Streptophyta; class Pinopsida; order Cupressales; family Cupressaceae; genus Sequoia; species Sequoia sempervirens. Next base: position 103,781,240 of record VDFB02379711.1, read on the forward strand.
CCAAATGATATTCTATTTCCTTTACTCTGCTGTTTTTATTCAGATCGCTAAGTGATTTCTATTCCTCTATTTATCTCTGCCTTTTCCAAAAATGCCTCCTTATATACCCTTCATGGTGGGGTGAATAGTCACACCCCCTTATTACAATTGCATACTTTACAAAGGATGCACCCCTTCAATCTTAATTGCTGTCTTTTAGCTTAACACTTTAATCGCTGCCTCCTTATGAATGCAGTTCCTGCCTCTTTTGAAATATAATCGCTGCATCTTATAACTAATACAAGTTTCGCTGCCCATATATAATTTCATTGCTTTACTTTTGTCATTAATATTTACTTATTGTTTGACATTTTTTATTGCTGTCTCTAACATGTAATCATTGCTTACCATAGCCCTTGTTTGATCGCTGCCCTTTAGTAATGCTCCTTATCATATTCTCTGGTGCTGATTATTTATATAAATATTTTATATGTTCTATTATTTTAACATATTTATTTTTATCTTAACTTTGTATGTATATTTCATATAATTATAATAATATTAAATTATTAATATTTATTTTTATATTTTTAATATTTATATTATTGTTTATTTTATTTATCAATTTATTTGCATTTCAAATTTCGGGGGCATGACACAAGCAAGCCTTCTGATAGATAACAATTGACACATGCAAAGTCTTTTAAAGTATTAATAATAGGCATGCACAGGGGACACTTGATCCATATGCATGGTGGACACCAAATAATGCATGTATAATGATTTAATTCATGAATGTAGGACACTTGTGACACATGGAAGAAGGAAGCTGTAAAGTTCTTTTTATTTGTGATTAAATGATTTTTATTATTTTAGAAAAAAATTCAAAGCTACTTCAGAAATCCACATTTTTATTTTAAAAGATTAGAACTTGAATACCCTAAAAGATAACTAAGTAAAAGAAAGGTTTGATATCTTATACTAATGAAGAAAGCAGAAAGCAGCATAACATGCAATAAGTTCATCGTGCAAATTTTTAAAATTTCTTTCCCATGCCCAAGTTAAAGGCCATAGAAAACAATCCTTACTTTGTGTATACGTATGAATTTGGTTCTATTCCTTTTGCACGCATACTTTCAAAAGTGCATCTTGCATGATGCTTGTCACCTCGGCTTGCATAATAATTCACCATTAATCCATAATCTCGTCTGGTTGGCTGGAAGACACTGCAACATAAGTTAGGGTTACAAGATAATGCAGATTTAAATTCAACAAAATAAGTTCTTGTAAACAGAATATTTTAACAAAATGGAATTCCTCATGGGACATGATTTCTTCAGCTTTTAGCATAACCCCACTGGGCAATTCAAATGACAAATCCCTTTCCCCATAGCTTTTTCCTAGAACTGTCAGATTTTCTCTTCCGTATATCAGGGGATTTTGCAGGTACCATTTTTTTTTATGTATTAATAAACTTCCTTTTATATCACTCACAACTAAATGAGGCATACCAAGCTAGCAATGGATTTCCTTTCTAATTTGATGTGGTCAATATTTAGCTAGAAAAACAAAAAAACCAATAAGTTTCTTTATATAAACAAAACTGAGCCTTATCCTCTGGTTCGTAAAATCTTTTAATAGCTTAACTTCACAAGTGCACTCTAATCACTAGACCTGCCTTAGCATCCCTTCTTGCAGTTAAGATAGCAACTTCAGGCAAGGCCAGCAGCACCCACAGGGTGATAAGCAGCATGCACAAGGCCAGGAAGTGGATTCACCACTGCATGGCTGACAAAATTACACTCTATCTCCATACAGGTAATTGCAGCTTGGAATCCAAACAGAAGCCACACTTTTTAGGTTAGCTTTCCTAAAAGAGACAAGCCAAAGCCACAAACCTGATTGCTCAGTTCAAATTTGAAATCTAGAGCATTTATACGAAAAAATGATGGCTAAAGAAACCTTAAAAAAAGGATAAATTATCTAATATCTGGAACATTGTTGGTATAGATATCCAAACATTTTGATCTAACTAAAGTTATGAAGTTTATATTTGAACCATTCAGTTAAAAATCTCCATTTAAAAAAGACATGCTGAGACCAACAGTTTCTACAACACAGTCATTTTGAAGGGAAAGAGAGAATTTTGAAATTCACTCAATCATTGTTAATTTGTAGAGAGCTATAAAAAGCATGAGTAAGAAAGAACATATACTAGTGTCCACAGATTAACAAAAAATTGCAGCCCTTGCAACTGTCAAAACCATCATGTAGGCTACACAAAATGATGCCCATGCCCTCTGAATGCTGAAGTATGAAAATACAATACTGTGGTTTATCAAGCATAAAACCAAAGTCAGCAATTTTCAGATAGTGGGTGCTGCAAAATTTAAGGTTTAAAAGTATCCCACTTGCATATTGAGAAAACGACTCATGATGGGCATATATTCTCAAGAGATTGTCATGGTTCAGCATCAACAATTCAAAAAAGTATCAATTCAAAGACATCTTAACTTACTCTTCGTAGTAAGACAACTCCTTGTATGTTATGGTTGTCAATACTGCAAGGTTCAAAGAATAAGCTCACAATTTGAGATTCAAAAAAAAACTAGTTTATGTGCACTAGTGACATGCAAAAGAACTGTACTTTTGCACCCACACTAGTTCCCAAAATACTTTATCTATAAACATGACTATGGTACAACCCATATAAGCAAGGACAAATGTCGTGTCTACATCCCTATCAGTATGCACTGCTGGCTATACTAATAAGGGAAAGTGACCTTAACTGTTGAAATCCTAATGGAAACCAACAAAAAGTGTCATGTCCCCTAAATTATACATCTTGAAATACAAATAATAAGACCAAACAAATATTAAAATATAGACGATCTCAATATGGCTATCATAATTATGTGAGATAATATTATAATTAATAATATTATAATATAAAAACAATTTAAATATTATAATCATAGTAGACATTAAAATTAATATAAAATACAAAACTATAAGTCTCAAATGATCATCATTATAATGGATAAAAGAGATATAATATTTTAATATAAAATAGGATATAAGAAGCATTACAAGGAAAACAAATCCAATCGTCCTCTTGACTGTTCGGTCATTAGCATATCACCTTTATTATTGATGAATTGACGTGTGTGAACCGACGATATTCCTAGCCGCTGCTACTTTGTATGTTGAGGACGAGGAAAGACAAAATCTTCGAAATACTTCCATGGCCTACCATAATGGCGGATATAAAAGGGATGCGACCCCGTCGATACTCTGATCGCCATATTTGTATATATACATTTCTTCATGCGACAAGAGTCAAAGCTATCAAGGTCCACGTCAAAAGCACGACCAAATATATGCCGACCTTGTTAGGCATCGTTGAAGACTCAACCCGAAGACAGCAAACAATACTAATAAAAGGCATTGCTGTGTTAAAGAGTATAAAACTAGAATTAGTTACCAAAAAACTTCGATTAAGGGACATGATAAAGAGACTAACACAAAGTCGATTACCATAAAAGAGACTAACACAAAGTCGATTACAATTAAAGAGACTAACACAAAGCCGATTACATTAAGGAAACTAACAAGCACCCTTTCAGTCACTAAGAGACATCTCTATTCACAAAAGACGTGACTGAATAGAAAGATGTGACTGCTCATAGCCTTAGAAATTGAGGATGGAAAGGCCGATCATGGGGTCATAGCGAGTGAAGAGAAAGGCGAGTAAGGATCAGAGCACATGGAGGATCACAGCAACCAGGTGAGGTTATTTCACTTAGCCATTAATCATCTAGCATTTCCAAATATCTGATGTGATAACTGATCAGCAATAACTGGTTGGATAGTTTAGGTGTTGGAATTGTATTCTGAAAATCTTCTTAAAATGCACGATGAATTATCCTTAGAGGCTGATACACCATAAGTCTTTCTAGCCGATAAACTATATGAGCAAACCCACTGTACAGTGAGCCTAGGCAGGGAACCTGGATATCTAAGATTGCTGCAAATTAGAATATGAATGTTTCTAAGTTTTATATATATTGTCTTTTGCTAATACCTGTTCACATGTGCCATTTAGTGGAAAATCTTGAAAGTTCTAACATGATGCAGATATATATGCTTCTCCATTGATTCAGTATTGAATATACTAACTAGTTTATCTGATTATTAATGCAAAGATTTCTTTAATGTTATCATGGTTATAATTGCTCTAGGAACTGATTATGGTTTCTTTTAGTATTATCATGATTATAATGACTTGTACATGAACTTAATGAATGCAAATATATTTGATTACTTAAAGACTGTCTTCTGAGTGTTTCCAAACCTACTAGGGAGGAAGGGCCTAAGAAAAGTGGTGCCTAGAAACCCCACTTAAGATCCACCCCTGGAACCCAAGGCAAGGATGGGCCATGGAGGGGTGGAGGTTCCACTTAAGGTTCTGCCCAGTCCAAAGACATGGGCGGGCCATGGAGGGATGGGAGTCCCACTCAAGATCCGCCACAGCCATGGAGGGGTGGTAGGCCTGGGCCACTTATAAGCTCCACTGGCCTCCCCCATAAGGCCAAGTGTTTTCCAAGGTGATGACGTGGGTAGAGAAAGCAGGTACAAGTGTATCCACTAAGCACGCCACTCCAAGGGTGGAATTGTCTTGGTTTGGACATTCTTGCCGCTCGGAGCCAAGGGGTGGGTTGTCTTTGTCGGACGCTTGTGCTCTTGGGCTTGGATGGATAGCTTCGGGCGAATCTACCCATGCCACTCCTATGTATTAATAACTGCTTGTGATTATGTTTATATTTTGGATATCTAGATATTAATGCTAACAAATATGTGTATGTGGAAATGTTGTTGATGGGGTGAATGCATATTTCAATCCAAGATTACTTCATTAAAGAAAACATTCCTTTGAAAGAAGAAACCCTAAACCTAATCAACAAGCAAATTCTCGGGCGAAGCAAGACAAGGGACATTGCAAAAAGTCACTTCAAAAGAAAGTCAAAAAAAAAAGATATGACTATGATGTTCATCCAAAAAAGAATGACAATAAGGATTGAGGAGATTCAAGATCTACAGATAGTATCCATTACATGAGCCAAGGATGAGTGCCTTTTAAGTCATTCTCTATTTATATATATAAAATAAATTTAACCTAAACTAAGTAGACCATATGTAATAACTAATATGTGATACCCTTAGCCAGTGTTCTAATACCATATATAATTAATTTAATCTGAACCAAGTAGACCATATGTAATATGTAAAACCCATAGCCAGTGTTCTAATACCATACAAAATCAATTTAACCCGAACCAAGTAGACTATATATAATATGTAAAACCCTTAGCCAGTGTTTAATCCAAATTATGCTATCTCCTGAAAATGGGAATAAGCAAGCAAACTCTAAACCCTACAAATGAGGAATTGTAGGCTCTTTGAGTGGTGGCTATGTTCAGCAGAATTAAACGATTTCCAAAAGGCATCACAATACTCTTGTAAACGATAGAAGAAATCTCCTCATGCACATCATATGCGAACCATCTAGACTCTATACATTTTTCAAATAAAACATTGTACTGGTTGATGATATAACCACCTATGTAATCAATAGGAATTCTTGATGGATCTTGATAAAGTTGCTTCTATTCATGCATTGAGTGTTCATATTCTTATCCATGATTGGCAATTTTATGAATTAGCAGAATTCACCAAACAGATGTGTTAACATAAATGAATGCACAATATCATAACGATTCCAAATTTGTTAACTTTTTGTGTGCGGGAACATGAATCAACAAAGTAAGTTGTACACATGCAATAATTATGATGCAGTAATGACTTCAATTAATTATATCATTAATGTCAAAAGTTCAGTCTTTATGGCAGAGGTATGCACAATTAGTATAAAGTAATACATTTTATAAACTAGGAGCTCATGCATATACCAAATGCAGAAGTACCCTAATGCTGCCTATACTACACACCTTGCCACCCCATCCTCTTAAAAGGAACTCCAGCCTTCCAACTAGCTCCATCTCTTCTAGGGAGTGTTGATCATCATTGGAAAAAGTTGCCAACTTCACTGCTGGACTTGATTCCTCCAGAAGCCTATTTGCATGTTCCTCTTGATCAGGTTGGATTAGGGGATCTACCTGGTGCATCATAGGTTAGGACTCAACAATATCAACCTGGCCTTCATTGGATTTTGTATTCACCTGAGTACCACCAGATGCTTGGGAAGATATTATCACTTACGATTTGTGTTTTGCACCTTGTAACTATGGCTTGCAAATAGGGTCTAATGGACGAAGCATTTTAAATTTTTCAGCTCCCATTTTAACTGATCACCTTTGGGAAACCATCAAACATCTCTTTTTTGAGCACCAAACTCCAGTTCAGCATTGGTTTTTTCAAAGTACTTCTGGTAATCAACAGCAAGTTCTTCGTGTACAATTTCACCATCCAAGTCATTCTGTTCATTTCGATGCTGCTCAACTTCTTGTCACAGCATTCCACTTAAATGTTGATTTTCTTCTCAAGCTGTAACATTTTGCCCTAGCCTCATCTTCATCAAGTCTCTGCCATACCAAATCTATACACTAACCATAATTCCATGCCTCCAAAAACAATGTGCAATGATTTTTTCCAGGCACAGCGAGGTCCCTAAACACTTGGGTTGTCAACCTTATAGCTGTAGGGCCCATCCCAATTTGTGTCAAGCTAGAAAAACACAAATAGCTGGCACAAGGTGCATGCTTTAAACATGTATCCTCATAATATTTAATTTTAAACATAGAATATAGATCTTTGTACTTGATGCAATGAATACAACATTATCCACAGTATTGATGTAATTTGGGACCTAGTCCAGTCGGTGGGAAAAAGCATTTTTAAATGCTAATTCAAAATAATATTAAATAACAATAATATTAAACAACAACAATAATAATATAAAATTCAAATTATTATAAAATAACATTTAAATTTAAATAAAATCTCTAGCCAACCATTTGGAACGAAAAATATTTCATGGAGTCTTGGCTTAATGTTTCGACATTAGATATCACGATTTGAACTGAAGCATAGCTTATGGGCTTTCAGGAACGTAGTCTCCTATCAGTCGACCAAGTGGGATGACACCCCCACGCTGGCAACTCGCAATTTCCATAGCACATTTTGTGAGTTTCTTCAAGTCTGCCTACCATTGCAAAACATAGTCAACTGGAGGGACAATATCTTGGAGCAATCTATTCTAAAGCTTAGCCATCATATGGGATCGCGCGACACTCACAGGTTCATTTCGCACAATCACCCGTCACTCGAGATACCTAGGCGGCTTTCTACAATAGTAAGATAGCCGTGCCACTACCAAGGGCGCGACCAACAACAGCGAAGCCTTCACCAAATCTTCCCGCGTGACAGTCATGGGAGAGATCATTCTTGCGAGCAATCATTTGCCAATGTTCCACCTCACGTAAGAGTTGCATTTGTCACATACGATCATCCGCACCATTACATTAGATGACGTCCATTCTCACGCCAATAACTAGGTGAATACGCACATCTCCAAGCACTGCCATTTCTGAAGAATCACCATCCACGCATCTCTGGCGACAACATTGAATTCATACAATCTGAGGTAGAGTCAGGAATAGCATGAAGGAGTTGCACATCATAGGAGAATTCGTTGGAACATCACATCACAAATTCGTATGTATATGCACGACCACATGAATTGATATAAACCAATCTAAGTCTTGCACTTCATTTGCTGAGTGTGGGAGTGGTTTGATATATGTTGTGTGTTCATAAGATCGATTTGGAACTAATTGTACACAACTCTGAATTAGCTGCTCATCGTTCAAGAGTGCTTATTCTCAAGACCAGTGTTCATTCAATAGTGCATGAATATTATCGGTATGTAATACTCTGATGCATCTTGATTGTTGATAGTCAAAATGGTATATTGGGAATCTGAGTGTTATTTTGCACATGACAATTGAAATCTGAATGGTGTATATCCTAGGTGTCAAATCAAGTGTAATACTTTGATTTTGGCCACTTGACACATCATAGTTTGGAGGCACAGACAATTGTAGATCAATTATTAACTTGCAGTGCTGATTAGAGCTGGGAACTTCACATGTCTAGGGGACACCCACTCACTCTTCAGGTATGGAAGTAATCAAACTTTATGATGACAATTTGCAATGTTTGGAAAAGTTTGATGATTTGCTAGATAAGGGTTATGTTATTGAGAAGAGTGGTTTGACTAAGTCTGACCCCTGTGAGGAGGGATGGCAAGTTTATCATGAAAACCCTAAGGATAGTAAAGAGATAAAAAGAGAAAACTCCATAGAGGTTGACCAAAAAACATTTAAGCTCCTTTGCTCCAAGATTAATGAATTTGTTGATTGGTTAATTTGTAATCCTGAGAAGGAAATTTCTAGTGTACACATGATGGATCTAGGAGAGTTGATTGAGTTTGAGAGAGACACTGCACTTGAGCATGAGGTAAGGACTGATTTTCTGATGTATGACAGCAGTCCTTTATCTTCACATTATCATGTTATGACAGCCAAGGGGATCAGCCTTAAGGCTTGTGATTTTCATGGAGAAACTCATGTTGGACCAGCACTTGGCAATGGACAACTAACAAAGGATGAAGAATTGATTGAGTCCCTTGAAGACACTACAAATAGGTATGATGCAAATTCTAATTTTCTGTTTTATGACAGCAGCGATATTTCTGAGCATAACCATGCGACAGTAGCTATTTGGATGGTTTGGAGAGGTTTGGATCATTGCTTCACCATTGGGGAATGGCGTATGGATGATACTCTATCATCATATGATATTGTCGATGGTACTTGCATTCACGTGAGTCCGATTTTCAGTTGGGAGGTTGTTGTTCTGATTGCTCAGTGACATAGGAGGGGTTGATGTGTTCTTCTATGCTCCTATGAGGGGCATCCTGCACGTCCATAAAGCATCTTTCGAAGTTGGAGAGTTGGTGGGTGTTGATAGCTCCATGAGGTACACTCATCTCTTCAATTTTGATACATATGGTAGGGTGATGATATGGGATCCAAGTGGCGGTATGACATCATTGCTTGAGGACAAGCAATTTCGGGAAGGGAGGGTTGTAATGTCCCTTCTACGAAAATCAGATAAAAATAATATTTTATTATTTTGGGTTTGGGTGCCCAAAAAGGAGGGAAAAATATGTAAATATTTGTGCCAGAATATTCTTTATATATATATAGGCTTGGTCAGCCCTTTTGGAGTGATAAGGGTGTTAAAAAATAAAATAAAATAAATTAAAAGCAAGTTATTTTTGAGCGCCCAAATGAAGGAGAGAAAAATGAAATTTAAAATAATTTTTAAGTGCTATTTGGTGCCTAGAGCTAGGTCGGCCAGATTGGGAGGCATATGGGGAGATGTGTATTTATACAAGGTGAGTTGGAGGCATCATTCAAAATTTATATCTGCTCTTCTGCTCTGCTTATTGGCGAATTCTCTAAGGACGGAAACCTTTGAGAATCAAGAAGTTGGACAAAAACCTAGCTTCTTCCAATGAGAACTCCATGACAGAGGTTCCTATGTGTTTAAATGGAGATAATTGCTAGTTTCATGTCAGTTTTGCATCAGCATTTAGATTTCTGATTTCAAGGACGAGTTGTGCAAGTTGTGCAAAGCCCTAACATCAGTCCAGCAGGCCAGCGCACCCCTTGGTAGGGTTATTTCAGTTGTTTCTTCATCATCTTGTAGCATGTTTTTCGCTGAGGCAGTTTCGCCCAGCTAGGGTTAATTTGCATCTGCATTATCGGGGTTTCTTCATGTTGTGGCACATGTTTGAAGCCCACTTTCCTTTGTAATTTGCATTCATATTTTCAGCAGCAAACTGGAGGTTACATATTAGTAATATATGGGCTCATATTGTTGGATCTAGTCGAACTATGATGATGATTTAATGCTACTGTGATCTGCTGTAACTTTATCTACTTTTTGGTTGCATTAAGTACTACTGTTCATGGATAAAATACTCAGAAAATTATATCAGCACACTAGGGCTTAGCAGAAATTGAAAATCAGAAAAACTAGTGCATCATTTTGCATTACAGAAATCAAAAATTTTGCAAAAATATTGTTTGGGATATTTCACCAAGCCAAGCCTGTTATATATTAGAAACTTGGCCCAACCCTCAAATAGGCATTGAGGATATGGTCAGTTATATGCTTGTTCAGTTCAGTAAACCATGGAGGAATTTTGGGTTAGAAAAATAACACTTCAATTGGAGGAGAGCATGAATGTTTGATTCAGAAGATTTGATAAGAGGTATTTGTTTCTTTATTGGTGGTTTTGCATTGACAAGAAGTAGTGAGAGTGTTGGTTTTGTAGAACCAGTATTAGGGCCTCTCAGCCATTCTAAGTGGGAGTTGAATGGGCCTCAAGCAATTGATTCTGTTAATGTTATTGCAGCTTCGGGTTCATCCTTCCAGCCACGAGTGAAGACATAAATTAATATAGCCTATCGGCTATTTATTTATATGTGATATTTAATGTGAAGGGGCGCTTCACTTGGCAACAATGTAATTTCTAAAAGGGCCGACCTTCCTTGTAATTCACATATTTTAATTGTAATTATATCTCTCTATTTTGGCCGACCTTGTACATGAAGAGGTGCGACCTCTCTCTCATTGTGTATTTATACAAGGTCATTTCCATCCTTTCCATTATCAAGCAAGTTCAATTCTCTCCTTCATTCAAGTGCGAATTTTCTCCAAGAGCAGATTGCGAATTTCTCTAAGTGCAGATTTAGGGTTCAAGGAAGGGCAGATTATTATCTGTTTTGCATCTAAAGTTGGTGCTGAATATTGGCCTTGTGATTGGCCTCATTGTAAAGAGAATTGTTGCCACTATTTATATATATAAGAGAGATCTTTATTGCTGGGTTTTTCTCCCTCAAGAGGAGGGTTTTCCCAGGGTATCTGCTGTGTTATTGTGTCTGATTTTGAATTAATTTCTGTACATTCAATCTGATCATTAAAATTTAACAGATTCGAGCCAAGTCCGAGAAGATTCTTGAGCCCTGTTTTGCATATTCAAACACCAACTATGTCGGTTACATTTTATCAAAAGAAAAGTTTCAAACTGTTTTCTTTTGCCTAGAAAGTAGGTGATAATGTAGCAGGGGGTATGAGAGGTTGTTGCACTCATCCACCCACCCACACAGCTTGCCTTGTGAGGCGGGTGAGCGGTGTAATACCCTCCCAACCACCTCTACTGGTATTATTATTCACTGCCTATGTTTAAACTCCTTGGATTCCTAATTTGGCATTGATCTATGATATCAAATCTCGGCCATGGTAATGACAACAGTTGACTTATGTGGTATTGAAGCATCAACCCAGGTTGTAGTTCTGAGCATTGTGAAAAACTATGTTGATTGTTAGAAGTGTTTATGTGGTATTGTAAAGGGCAATTAGTTGACGTTTTGGTCTTCACATAGTAATAATATGCATGACTGTGTCAGTAACCGTTTTTGGGCTTACGAGGCAGTATTTTTCAAAAAGAAATGAACTGTCAAGTTCCTATGGCAGTTTGACTGTGCTATCATTATTGACTTTAGCACAAAGCTTTGGGATTGATAAAGTTTGTTATGAACTGTTGTAATATATTTCAAGTAATTAGATCCTCTGTTGAACAAAACTTTTAGTAATGAGGCCTATCAGCCCTCTATCTTAATAAGTTAATACCATACTCTGAAATTATGACATTGTTTCCTGCCATTTTTGAATAAGACTTTGACTGTGACATCTCACTGTTATCTACTTTGTTCTCAAACTATCTCTTGTTCCTTTTAGCAGTCCTGGATATACATATTGGTTGTTAGCTCATTGAGATTCTGTGAGCTTTGATATAACTTTATAGCATATCATAATTGTGTTCACTTGGTTTTGAGAATATGACTTGTGGAAGTTGTCACAATGAGCTCTTTCAGACTAAACTAATCAAAGCATGTGATTCCAACCAATGTCTTTCCATGTAAAAGTTCATATAACTCAAAACACTTAGGACAGATGTTTTATACACTGTATGGTGTATAAATATTATACTTGAGATGGATGTCATTTGGTAAGCCATGGGCCTTGATACAATGAACTCGACCTTTGGAGATATGATATACTAGTTCTTATTTGTGAAGGACATGTCCACATACTAAGCATATCTTGTAAACTCCTTGAGGACTACATTTTTTTTTGTCAATTCTGATATACTATATTTAAAGAGATGACAATCAATACTATTGTTTAGCATAACAGCAGACTGATTTATGAACATATGACAGTTTGGTGTCGAGCATGACACGTTTTGATAGTTAAAGTATATGACAGGTTAGTATCAAACTTGATAGATTGTAGCAATCAAAACATATGACAGATTTATGATAAATGGTATGATTTTCATCAACTTCTCAATAGAGAGAGTAAACTTGTTTAGTCATACGTCAAATTTATCATCTTGAACTTAATCAATCAATGATATATGTCTGATTTGCATTTACTACATGCCAATTGTCTAAAGGCAGCGAAGATGAGCACAGCTTATGGGGTCACTCATTCTTCGTGTGTGTTCCAACTTCCAACAACCTGCATCCATGTAAATGATGTAATCATGTTGAGTCATGCATAGGAAAAAAGTAGGCCAGTGTTTGGAATATCTTTGATATTTCTGAATAGTGGGTGAGTCATGCCTCTATCCAGTGTATAGAGGTATTGTTTGTACCAACTACAGCTGTAATGTACTTTAGGTGATCAGGCGAGTTATGTCTGAACCATAATTAGATGATCACTGTTGTACCATGGCAGCTATACTAGTTGGAGATGAGGTATTGTTGTATTGTGCCACCTGTCTCAAATCCTTGGCCAAGGTATTTAACATTTAAACTAAATTGTTAGAGGTCAAAAGATCGTTACCCACACTGGAAATTTCACTTCCTCTCCATATGAGGTACTTCTTTATGACCAAGCCCCTGAAGAGTAGAGTCCCACCTATTTTGTGTGGCATACGGAGGATTTTTTACAGTTCTGTGATTGGAGAAAAGCACTCACATGATGCTGTCTCCCCCCTTTGGACATTTGCAGATACTCAGCAGATGTATATAGTTTATATATTTTGATCTTGAGGTATATATTATGTTATAAATGTTTATATACATTATCGTGAGATTACTGTGATTGATTTGCACATGTTTGATGATGGTTTGATCTGCAGGTTTTGTGATTGGTAATTATCGGGTTGAGGGATATTATACCTAAGACATATATGGTACTTGGTTAATGAAATCATCCATATGGGCACGAAATCTGTGACGTATATCAGCATTTATATCTTCTGTTCCATACTTCTACTTGCAGTCCTGTACTTGGATCAGCTATGAGAAAATTAGATTTCTGATGTACAGAAAATATAAAGAACTTGTCAGAAAGATCTGTTTTTTAGTTGAATTTAGTTAATTTACAAACTGACTCTGATTTTCCTCTTGAGATGTATTGAAGTGGGTATGGAGAAATGATTCTTTTAGTTGAGATGAATATGGCATTACCATTTACTAGCAATTATGTCTTCTTAGCTGATGAATTCACTTCCTAGGAAATACAAATATAAATATACATTGCAACGAATTCTAACATGACTATTCAAAAGAAAACAAAAAAGATACTGGATTTTGGTGTAATCTCCTCATAACCAAGGTCGGGTTGTGACATTTGATCAGGTTGAAGTCACTGCATACAGAAGACTGGTTTTATAATTTGTAAGTGCGATAATGAAAATTTTATTCTTTGAGCTCTAAGTCATTGTAGCATTAGTGTGATGGAACTGTTGTTAATCTAAGTGAAATTTCTAAACACAGTGGATTACAATATCATATATATATAGTCTTCTCCATATCTAATGCAGATTAAGAAGACTGAAAATCTAGTTAGAAGAGCCTTATGTCAGGAGTTTTCTGCCAAAATAAATGAGAAATATGCATAATGTTCTTAATCAGAGAGCATTATATACACTAGTTTCAACTTTCAAATGAAATTTGATGTTTTCATATTTTAATATTAACCTACACACTCAATTTGTTAGGGTCCGCAGCTTGCTTACCCCTGCACACATAAAACCAAGTTTTGGGAGTTTGCACCAAGTGTTGTAACGGTGTAACCCTTGTAATGTTGCTTGTATATATGAACTTCACAATGTTTTACTCACTTTTAGCGATATATCAAACATGCACATTGCTAATGATTCAAAGTTCAAACATCATCGAAGTCACGTGAATTGGGTTTGGCGATGTCTCTCAGCAAGCCAAAGCAAGAATCAACTAGCTACTCGCAAATATAGAGGAAAAGTTGGTAGTCTCTAAAACATGAGAAACATTTAGAAAATTCACTGACGACAAGAAATGGTCATTGAAAAACCCATTTAGGTACAGAAAATTGAAGTGCAAGCCTTGGTTCAGGTTTCTTGCTCCTAGGGTTTCTCGTTTCTGCACCAAACAAAGTTTCTGGCACTGTTACCGATGTAACGGTAATACTGAAATGCTTTCTGGATCCAGAGAACATTATTCTGGCACCTTTGTGTTTGGGAATTTGATAATTCTGGCACCTTTGAGTTTGGCACTTAGGTACGTTGACAGTGGAGGCAATTTGCTATGGAAATTCCAAATTGCATCACTCTTTGCGCTGGTAAACTGAAACCAAATCAAAAGATTTTAATCGCTAAGCCTTTTGGCACAACAAGTGTTACAACCGTCTCGAACATCAAAAGGAGCTTAAGCATTGGTCAATGTTGTTTCTTTCTCAAGATTGATTATTTTTCTAGTCATTTGGATCATTAAAAAAGGTAAAGAAAACTTAAATGTTTGGCTTGGCTTCCATGGTGATTAAATTCCGAAGCGTGTCCATCGGGTATCACCAAGTGAGAATCTTTCCAAGCTTTAAGCTCACAATTCCAACCAGAGAAGAAAAAAACTAAATTATAAATTTGACGTTAGAGAAAAGTGAGGCCGTACCTTTTTAATTTTGAGGAAGGCATTTAAGACATTCTGCCAATTTTCCGGCTGAGTTTCAAGAATCCTTTTAAATTCTTGGGAAGCAGCTTCTCTTTCTTCGTGCCAGTTTGAGCGAAATTCTCTGCCTTCAATACCCCCCTTAACCCATTTGCCCCTTCTCTCTGCCACAGCCCTCAGTCTTCTGCCATCATCCAGCTTCACAGTCAAACACTTTCCATGAAACTCCACCCCATCAAATTCCACGGCTTCGGCAGCACAATCGTCGGCCTTGAGCCCACCATAGATAACAAAGCAATACCCCACATTCCTCTCTGTGTCATCATGCCCCTTTATCAGAATCACGTTTTTGACGGGACCGAATTGGCGGAAAAACTCTGCAATATCGTTCTTCTTGATCCAAAAAGGCAAATTCCCAACAAAGATTTTTCCTTTTTCACGTAATGGCGGAGTTGTTAGGATTTCGTCATCAGATGTAGATTCTGCGCTATCTGCATCCGACTCGGAAGCGTTAGGTGATGCATTTTCTGTGGATTGAACTTCCACTTGTGGCTGCGGAAAGAGCTTGCTAGATAGCCAGAGCTTGTTCAAATGAGGCTGAGGGGGTAGCGGGTCTGTAACTTTCACAATGTCTTTTTTATGAGGCTTTGTAAAACCTCGCAAGGGGTTTAACTGGGTCGCGGGTTCAAGATCCTCGTCTGGTTTGCTGGCGTGGGCACGTTCGAGAGTAGGAAGACCAGGACGGCGCACAGTCGGTGCCTGTTTCTGTTTCTGTGAAGAGTTTGAGGATGTGGAAGGCTTGTTAGGAGGAAGAGATGTGACCGAGAATGAGGGGATTGCGCAGCAACACTTCATTGTATTGCCAGAAGAAAATGATTTGCTCTACTCTCAAGCTTCGACGCATTTCAAGCGTCAAAATGATCTGCAACAGCCTGCATGTGAAGAAGTGTTTAGAGTTGAAACAGAAATATTTCTGCAAAATTCACGACCATCGACAAGGTATGATGTACTTGTCATGAGACATTTGGCTGCAGGAAACAATTAGAACTGAAACCAGCCACCGTGAAACCTTTTCTTATCAGATAAGGAAATGATGAACACAATACAAAGCTTCTACAAGATTTTAGATTTTTAAAAATTTTGTTTTAAGGATTCCCATTTACGTGCTGAAGCCATGTCGATATACTTCTGTATCCAATTGTAATGGGGAAATGTACGTCATGTTTCATTTAGTTTTTGTGTATTTTAGTAGATAATTTTAAATATAATCATATATTAATAAATAGGATTTTTTTTGCGCAAAATTTAATTTGTGTTTAAAGTTATTTTATTTTTACTTACATATGTATCTTTATCTTTTTATCATTTGTTTGTTATTTTTATTTTCATTTGCATTTATTTGTATGCATTCATTATCTATTTCTAAATTATTATTTTAGTGTTTTAGGTTCATTTTCTTGACATATAAGATTCACCTAATTCAATCATAAGACATACAAGAGTGAATCATAAATTTAAATTTTTCAATTTAAATTTTCTTCCCCCTTTCTATTAATCATTGTGAGTTGACTTAATATATCTTTTTGCAACATGTTGTTATATTATGGTATTTAAAGATATTCATTTATGATTTAAAGATCATTCATAAATAAGGAAGAATATGGGGCAATTACAAGGATAATCATTAAGACACACTTCTATTTATAAAGCGACAAAGAATCATATCCATGTCATATGTATGTTGGTGAATGTTATCTTCAACATTCTTTATTGTTGTTTATTCAATATGTCAAGGGGGTAGTCTAGGAGAACATAGTAACCTATCAAGTTGGTGATCTCCCCAAAAGTGTCTTTAGACACCACCTTGACACATAGTTATCAATGAGGCAAATGTAGATAGGTTTACAAGCATACATTCTAACAAATTAATCCTACACATCACAAATCAATTTCACATGTCTAATCAAATCACACATATCGAGATCAACCTGATGGTACCTAAATTTGAACCACTAGGTTTTCTAAGATTGTAGAAATTCTAAGACTGTAGAAATTCTAAGACTATCAGTGGATATCAAAGACATTAATTTTGTGGATAAAGGAAAAACAATTCAACACCACATGTGCATCATTTTTCCACAATCAATCCCAGAGCTAAGTAGCCCTAACCCTCTCGTTAAGTTTTTAAATATATTGGCATGTCTCTAATTTAATCTAGGTCTATTTTTGTTTATTGATTTTATTTATTTAATTAGCCTAAGTTTTATAAGTTTCTATCATAGATATTAGATTCACCTTTAAGTATTAATATGCTTGGGAATTTGTACAAATGCAAAAAATAATCACATTTTGTAAAGTGCCTGGTAAGTTATTTTCTTACAATTTTTTAAAAAAAGTAGTTGGTTTATGGCATGTTGATTAGTTTGTGCTAATTTTGCTGGTAATTTTTTAATTAAGAAAATCAAGGAAAGAAGACAAAGCTAATCAATTAGTATGTAGCAAAAGTTAAACTATTTTATTATGTTTATGGGTATGTGTATTGGGTGCAACTTGGTTGGCAACAATGTCATCGAAAAATTATATAGGAAACTCAAGAAATCAAATGTGATGTAGCAAAGAATTAAAGTATTTTTTAATGTTTATGTTTGTGCATATTGGTCACAACTTGGTTGGGGTCAATTCATGGAATAAATGTTGTGTGGCTAGCTAATGAAATTTAGCCAATAAAATTAATATTTTTGCTTAATTTCTACTTCATGTTGTATGTGTCATAGTTCGCACCACCCTAATAGACATGAATGCAAAGTGTGGAGGCATGCAAGAGGCTACAATTACAAGAGAAAAAATGTGTTCTCTTCATGCTCTATGTTTGTAAATAACAAGAATTTGTGTTTAGTTTTCATTTGAGCTCACATTGTTTAGCGCTTTATGAGGGAGGTTTTCCTATGTCTATTTATGGTTATATTTTTTTGTTTAGTATGTGGTTGGTCTAGAGAACAAATTTTATTTTTAATGGTGTAAGAGTCATGGTTAGTTTGGAGAGCAAGTTTGGGGATTTCCTCAATGAGGGTTTAAAGGTTCGTATTTCATTGTTCAATATTCAAGCATGGTAAGGGTTTGATAGTTTAGTGTCATTTTATATGGTTGTCATTTCCATTTCATTATTAAAGCTTTGCATCATGAGGGTTTGAAGGTTTACTATCATTTTATACTATTGTTTTTTTAAATAAAAGAGAGTAACAACTTTATTAGTCAAAGAAAGCATTACAGAGTAGAAACCATCAAGAAAACCCAAAAGGGCCAGACCACACCATACAATAAATCAAGAAGAACTCAAACAACATCTCATGTCCTCCATAACCAACTCGTCCAATTCTTGAGCAAGGTCCCTAGGTAAATTTCCCCAATCATCCATCATCCAAGTCCCAATCTTCTCAGACGCCCATTTGGCCAAACCATCTGCCACCTTATTCCATTCCCGTGGGATATGAGAGTAGGTGATAGACTCTAAATTTGCTCCAAGACTAGTGATTTGCTTGACCACCACAACTAAATGCCAACTAACATCATCCAATTGACTCTTGTTAAGCAAGTTGATCACTACCTGAGAATCTGACTCACAAATAATCCTCTTCCAACCAAGGGCACATGCCCTCTTCAATGCCACAAGAATAGCCAAAGCCCCCATAAAATTATTAGAATGTTGCCTGTTATACTTAGAAAAGAAAAACTCAACCACACTAGAGGAATCCCTTCCAACCCCACCAACTTCAGCATGCCTAGGATTGCCTCTTGCAGACCCATCCGTGTTAATTTTCAAAACTCCATTGGGAGGAGGCACCCAATGCTCCCCCTAAAGATCTTCCCTCGAGCACATCTACTATGCCCAAACTTGGGTTTATCTTTACCACCAATAGAAATCCCCAAATTGTGAACCACTCTACCATCATAGGATCCACAAGGATCGACAAGTCACATTTATCATATAAAGTCTCCTGCAAAGTTCCAAGGAAGCGCAACCAAACTTGACCCACCTGAAGCTTCTTGTCCAAAAAGATCTCGCGGTTGCGCTCCAACCAAATGTGTCGTATAAGCAAACTAGGACAAATACTCCAAGCTATGTGCAAAATGGAAGTCTTGACTGGAGTGGGCCCAAGATTCTGCTAAAATTCATCTAAAGAAGAGGAATGACAATACTCCAACTTCCAGACGCCCCACCAGAAATGCCAGATTTTCCTAGCAAAGGGGCACTGAAAGAAGAGATGAGAAGATGACTCAGTATCCTTTAGACATAAAAAGCACATTGAAGGACCCTTAAAACCATGTTTCCAAAGGTTATCCCATGTCAAGCATCTACCATAAACCACCAGCCAAGAGAACAAATTACATTTTGGCCAAGAGAACCTATTCCAAATGTGCTTCCACCAAGGGACCTCAACACTGCCAAGAGCATCTTTGTCCAACACCTGATAACCCAAAGCAACAGAGAACTTCCATTTTGGATTCGAACCCCGCGCAAGAACATCTCTCTCAAGAAGAGAACAGCAAACCCTCTCTGCCAAAATAGAAGCCAACTCCATCATATCCTCCAACAAGCCACCTTGCAGCCATTCATGCATGTCCTTCCACCTGTAAACCATAGTCTGCCCCAAAGCTTGAGGGGCTTGAAAATCCATCACTCTACTCCATCCAACCTCAACAAAAATTTGACATAAACCCTGCAGATGAGGATGAGAGACAATAATAGGTGGGAATCCATCCCAGGAGTCATACCAAAATAGAGCATCAAAGCCCCTGTTGCAGATCCAAAAAAGGCCTTGTTTAACCAACTTAGCCCCCCTCTTGAGTGTTTCCCAAATCATGGAACCTTTCCCCATAAGGCTAAATCTAGGAACCTCAGCACTATCCACATCCCCTAGGTATTTAATGGTAAGAATCTTGGCCCAACACTGATGTTGTTGGGAGCACCATCTCCAATAAAGCTTGGCAGCTAAGGCCTAACCATTCCAATCCGCCCTACATAAACCCAGACCACCTTCCTGTCTCAGTCGACAAACAACTTCCCACTTGACCAAGCTCCACTTCCTTGAAAGGAGATTACTGGACCAAAGAAACTGACGACAAAGGCTCTCAAAATCTTTGATAAAGCTAGAAGGGGCATCATTTTATACCATTGTTCTTTCCATTTCCATGTTTCATTTGTTTTAGTGTATGTTGAGCACTCTATGTGAGAGGTTTTGTTCTGTGTATTTATGGTTTCTTTTATTTTGTGCAAGGGTCATGATTGGTTTGGAGGGTAAGTTTGCAACTTTGCACAATGAGGTTTTGAAGGTTTACTAGCATTTAATGATTGTGCTCAAAAATATTTTTTTGTTGACTATTAGACACTACACCAATTCCCTATGAGAGATAAGTGGGAAATATATATTCTAACAAATTGCCTCTACTTCCTTTCAATTATTTTCTTTTAGTATTGTCTATCCCTTTTCTTTTTTTAAAGTAAGCTTAGCTAGAGTAGAAGATACCAACCCACTTTGAAGATTGTTCTATTGAAATAGTCCCATAGCAATAAAAAAATTCCATGTTGACACACTTTGTAGGAGGTGGCTTAGGGACAATCCTAATAAGAAAATTGTGAGCAACCATTTTTGGAAAATCTTATGGGACTTGAATTCATTATTGATAGCAACCTAGGGTGGCTTCCAACACAAACAACCCAAATCCAACCCTATTCAACAAGTATTGAAACTTCAAACCCTCACAAGGGCATTTCTTCACACAATGCACTCTCCTTCTCTACTAGGTTTGCAGACCTTGAATTTTGATCCTAACTCACATCAAACTCTTTCACCCAATAGACTTATTATGGATTCAGACACCCATCTAGGCATAGTGTAACATATCTTAGAATCTTAGGCAACTCTTTTGGGACATTGATTTAAAAAGTTGACTTCTACGCTGACCTAGGCCTTGAATTAAGCAAATTTTACAAAGGGTCACCACATTATCCTTGCAACCAAATCTAGAAAAAAATGGGGCAGCACTCACCAACCTCCATAACCTCCAAATCCACTATTTTTTTGCAGAGTTTTCCCTTCCCAAATGCCTATTCAGGAAACCCTTGTTTCAAGCTATTTATATGAGGGTTTACTGAAAAACTATGAAACATACCTCTCCAGACCTTGGAACTAGTTCAAACACTTTGCATTATTCTTGCATATGGTTAAAAGTTCAAGAAAAATCACTACCCTCAAATTTTTCATCAAACTCTAGTCAAAAACCACCATTTTCATGCTCTTCTTCACTATAATTCATCAGGGACAACAACTCAAACTCCCTTGATTCTTTCTCTCTTCCCAAAACCTTTATTCTAACACCTAAACCTCACCTATTAGACTCATTCCTCTGAGCCACAGACAAAACCCTTAAATCTGCAAGTTCAAACCGACCCCTTGTAAATTAGCAATATAATAAGTTTTATTCAATGAAATTCCTCCCTAATGGATTCAAAAGAGAGCTACAACAATCCTCCACAAGTTCTCAACAATTTTAAAGCCTGGTATAGCAGTACGGGTCTGTACAGACTTGTAACTGGCAAGAAAACACATAAAATTTAAGAAAATAGGGGAAATTCTTGTTGTTATTGCTTCAATATCCTCCAACTAGCCCTTACATCGATGGAATCCACATATTTAAACCTTCCCCATCATGAAAAAACTAACTCAACTCCCTACAACTAACTTTCAAACTCCCCATGACCGTTGGAGTTCAAAACTTGCACCTTTACTATTTCTCTTTGTTGAACATGCTTTGATCTCTCTTCCATCTTTGACCCAAGTAGAACTTCTACTAACTGCCCTTTGTCCTATCCATACAACGTACTTATCTACATGACTCTATCCTTGCCCTTCTACCTATTCCACTCTTCCCTTTGCCTTGAAATTAGGCATCAAACTCACTGTCCTCAAAACATTTTCACTTTCAGACCTACACATCACTATTTTATCAGTCCTAGGAGCCTTTTTCTCAACAAGGCTTGACTGTCCTTCAACTTTTGCAACCACTATAGGACACAACATTGTTCCAACCAGAATTTAATAATCTTTCTTCAACCCATCTTGCTTCATCAATTCACCATTAACCTTCTCTAGGTCAGTCTCTATCTTCTTCTTCTCACTATTCTTCCCTTCCAACTATGCATCACCCTATATTACCTTTGTCCTAATGTCTGCAACCTTTGTCATGGCTACCAACTGATCATTCTTGACTTCCCCAATCTTCACATACTCCTTATTACCCATCATGATTACCTTGGCTTTCTTGATATGATCTTTAGTTTCTTCTTGTAATGGAAGCAAAGTGAATGTGTTCCCCTCATGCTCAATCTGATATGTATTAGCCCATCCATCATACACAACATGTTTATCAAATTGCCATGGCCTTCCGAGCAACAAATGGCAACTTTGCATTGGTAGAACATCACAAAGTACCCTATCCTTGTACCTTCCAATCTGAAATTCAACTAAGGCCTACTCATTGACTAGAAGTGACTGCTCATCATTTAACCATGACACCTCATAGGGTGTTTCATGAGGAACTTTCACCAAATTCAACTTATCTACCATTTCCTTTGATACTATATTATTAGTGGAGCCTGAATCTATTACTAACTTGCATACTTTACATTTTCTCTTGCAGGTGGTCTTGAAAAGATTTCTCCTTTGCAATGGTTCTTTATCCTTGGAGGCCTTCAAGAGTTGTCTTTGCAGCATCAAACTCTCACCAACTTGAAAACAATTATGACTAGATGAATTGGCACTTTCCTCTTCATCTTCTTGCATAATTTGAACCCTCTTTTCCCCTCTTCTTTCACCCCCATTAGAAGTAGCACCAAACTTATCAGGACACTTAAAAGATGGATGTCCAAACTCACCACACTTGTAACACCTTCCTGCAAACACATTAGGATCTCTTCCTTGATCTTTATATTTTCCCCTATAGTTTTTTCTTCCACCTCTAGATTTAGCCACTTGTTCTTTTCCTTTACCAACATCTTCTTGATCTTCTTTGGAATGTTTTGGTGTAGAAAAAGTACCTCTACCTCTAGAAGTACTACCTCTTCCTCTTGTTGTGTTCTCTTGTCTTCTCTTCACTTCCTCTTTAGCTCTAATAGCCATTTGAAAACATTCTTCTACTATTTTGGTGTCATCAAACTAATTTCATCTTAGATATTATACCTTAGACCATTAAGATACCTTGCTACTCTTTCTTCCTCATCATCCTCATGTTTTGTCTTTATACTTAACCTATAGAACTCCTCGGTGTATGCTTGCACATCTAAGTCCTTTTGCCTAAGATTTTGAAGCTTTTTAAGAAATTGAACATTATAATCATTAGGAAGGAACTTACCTTTTATTTTTTCCTTCATTCTCTCCCAAGAAGTGATCTTGGTCTTCCCCTTTTTCTGCCTTTCTTCTTGCATAAAATTCCACCACAACAAAGCATGTCCCTTTAACATGGTTTTTGCCTTCTTCACCTTGTGTTCTTCATCTACCTCTTCACTTTCAAAATAATTCTCCATGGCTCCTATCTAGTCCAAGAGCTCTGCACCATCTAGTTTACCCACATACATAGGCAAGTCCATTTTTCCATGTCCATCACCTTTCACAGCCTTCAAAAGTTTCAACATCCTCACATCTTTTGGATCCAGTTCTTCCTCCTCACTAGAGGTCTCTTCCTCTTCAAAATCACTCTCATCCATATCAACCCCAACTTTATACTTCAATGCAACTATCTCCCTTTTCAAGGCTTCTAACTCTCTAGCCTACTGATCAATCTTCCTAACAACAGTGCTTCCCTTAGGAGGCATTTTGATTCCTCCAACTACACCTTTTCCTTGCACACAAACCTTTAACCTTCTCCCTCAAGATACCTACTCCCATTGCTATGATACAAAATGATAACAACCTAGGGTGGCTTCCAACACAAACAACCCAAATCCAACCCTATTCAAAAAATATTGAAAATTCAAATCCTCACAAGGGCATTTCTTCACACAATGCACTCTCCTTCCCTACTAGGTCTACAAACCTTG
The DNA here is from genome assembly GCA_007258455.2 of Sequoia sempervirens. Classification (NCBI taxonomy): domain Eukaryota; kingdom Viridiplantae; phylum Streptophyta; class Pinopsida; order Cupressales; family Cupressaceae; genus Sequoia; species Sequoia sempervirens. The sequence continues at coordinate 103,805,402 of VDFB02379711.1, forward strand.
AATTTTGATCCTAACTCACATCAAAATCTTTCACCCAACATAATTATTATGGATTCAAACACCCATCTAGGCATAGTGTAACATATCTTAGAATCTTAGGCAACTCTTTTGGGACATTGATTTGAAAACTTGACTTCTACGCTGACCTAGGCCTTGAATTAGGCCAATTTTACAAAGGGTCACCACTTTATCCTTGAAACCAACTCTAGAAACCAATGGGGAAGCACTCACTAGCCTCCATAACCACCAAATCCACCATTTTTTTGCAGAGATTCCCCTTCCCAAATGCCTATTTAGGAAACCCTTATTTCAAGCTATTTATATGAGGGTTTATTGAAAAACTATGACACAGACCTCTCTTGACCTTGGAACCAATTCAAACACTTTTTATTATGCCTGCATATGGTTAAAATTTCAAGAAAAATCACTACCCTCAAAGTTTTCATCAAACCCTAGTCAAAAACCACCATTTTCATGCTCTTCTTCACTAGAATTCATCAAGGACAACAACTCAAAATCCCTTGATTCTTCCTCTCTTCCTGAAACCTTTATTATAACACCTAAACCTCACCTATTAGACTTATTTCTATGAGCCACAAATTTTACAATAGGAGGAATGAGTTATAATTTCATTTAAAACGTCAAAACCCTTAAATTTGCAAGTTCAGACCGACCCCCTATAAATTAGCAATATAATAAGTTTTATTCATTGAAATTCCTCCCTAATGGATTTAAAAGAGAGCTAAAAGAGTCCTCCATAAGTTCTCAACAATTTTAAAGCATGGTATAGCAGTACGGGCCTGTACAAACCTATAACTTGCAATAAAACACAAAAAAATTAAGAAAACAGGGGAAGTTCTTGTTGTTATTGCTTCAAAATCCTCCGACCAGCCCTTACATTAATGGAATCCACATATTTAAACCTTCCCCATCATGAAAAAATTGATCAACTCCCTACAACTAACTTTCAAACTCCCCATGACCGTTGGTGTTCAAAACTTGCACCTTTACAATTTCTTTTTGATGAAAACATTAGCATTGTTTGGCATTATGTGCACTTTGACCCTCCTAATCACCTAGAACATTTGAGTTGGTATATTTAGATCTTATTCAACCTAAGAACCTGACTTGACACAAGAAAATGACATTTTTTCTTCCTTTACAACTGTTCCCCAAATTTACAACATCCTTGACAATATTTAGCAACTCCTACAAAATAGAAACAAAAGACCTCAAACTTCACCAATCACATTTGAATGGTATCATTGACCTTATTTTGACTCAAACCTTCAAAACTATCTAGACCCAAACAACCTAGACTCAACTCTTCATAAAACCACTGAAGCAAATTCATTGAAAGGATTGGTACTCCTGCACCATTATGATTGAGATTTTGATGAAGGTCTTAATATATATGCTTCTCGAAGCACAAGCATCTATTCACCTAGTGAATATATCTTGATAAGAATCCAAAGGTCTATGAGAACAATGGTTATAATTATATCTATTGCAAGAGAGAATCTATAAGAGGTTATTTTTTATTCTATAAACATATCTTCAAAAATAAGATTTTAGTCTCAACCCTGGCCTTAACATTGAGTTATTATTATAAACCAAGTCATTTAAATCAAGTAACCCATTTCATTCTTACTAGCTTAATTTCCCCTCCTTTTAATTTGTAAAGGTACACCAACCTTACTTACTAAACATGGAAATCTCAAAGAATATTCACTTTACCAATTAAAGATATTGATACAAAATTAATTTCTTCATAAGAATAATGAGACAATATATATATAAGATTGCTACCAAGAAATTCGAATGTAAAAGTTTACATCAAGTAATGTTACAACATCTATTTCAATGTTACATATGTAAGTACATATCAATGATTACATCAAGTTCACAAGTTAAATTACAATTGGCTATGCCAGCCATACAAAGTAATACAGGAAATATATATAAGTATCCATATGATGATAAATCCTCGGTGCTCGACCACCATGACACTGCTTCAAATTTTGTTTTCAGAGAGAAATTGAAGAAAGATGGAAGAAAATAATAAAATTCAGAATGCCTGCTCTTCTTGAGAATTAGAGAGTTTTATAAACTTTTATTTACTTTTTCCTACTTTATTTTGCTTTGTTTTTTGTTTTGCTTTTCTATTTTTTTTAATCATCTTTGCTCATATTTTCCTTTTTTTATTGTTTTCTATCTTATCACTTTGTTTCCAAAAATCTTCCTATATTTCATTTTATTCTAAGTTTTCTAATAAATATGATTTTAAAATAAAGCAAGATTTGTTTTCTATGCACACATTATCCACAATTTAACAAAATAATATCTTAATCTTCAAATAAAATATTAACTAAAAATATACTAAACTAATTATTTTATTTTCTATGCATTTTAAATTTACCACTAATTAATTTAAATAACATTGCAAAGTAAAATAATATAATTAATTAATTAAATAACATCCTAAATGCAATTTATATGATTACTAAGTGGTGTGTGCGTGCGAGAGAATCTGTTACAACTTAACCCTGCCAGGTGGCTAACCTCCTCTACCTTAACCACACTCTTGGTCTTCGACAAACTTGCATCTCATTTAAACTCAGGCACCCATTAATAGATTAGTGTCCAAAAATATAATCAAAGAAATACATATCATTCTAATACATCATTCTCTATGTTACATGATAATAATCATCACATTTCATTTTATTGAAATAAAATATCATCCATTGCATTTCATCCTTCAAATAAAATAATCATTCACCTAATTCTTATTCAAACTTCACAACAGTTATTCTACCACACACATTTATTCATGTTCTAGTTCCACATAAAGTAAAAGCAACATCAACCAAAGTTTGAGACGTGACATAATTGAATCCCTCCATTTATTTTATCTATGGTAACACTAGGGAATCACCCTTTTATCATATAGAACAATGTTATCTCTTTAATGGATCTCGTACCATTTTCTTAATGGAATCCAATTCCACCTTATGATAATATATGTTTTGAACATGATATAACCAACTTAGATGTAATTATCAAGCTACTTATAACATTATTTAAGGGAAAGGTCCTTAATTAGTGCATAAGATTGACTCCAAAATCAATAGAAGACTAAGATTAGTTGGGATATACACTATATAACCATTTCAAGGAGAAGGAAGATAACTTATCTCTCATGGAGTAGCCAACTACTATCAAAAGATAACTTATGCAAATAGTTGTTGACTTTAACATTAATTAGATTCAAGAAAACTTAGTTTAGAATTCTAGTAGATAAGGGCCCCCTACTATGGAATATTTATTTTTATAAGATATTTTAACCTAAAAAATAACTGTGATGATTCAATCTATGGCTGTAATGTCCCCTTCTTGCTCTTGAGCAGTGTAGTGTTCAATTAGCCTATTCCTGAGTTCACGTAGGCTAGTTGATGTGGTTAGGGGACTCAGTGGCCAACATTGGAGTTCAGTGTTGGGTTTCAGAAGGGTTTCTATTTATAGCAGTGACCGGTTTATGGTGTTTTCTATCTTCAGTTGGTCATAGTTCTCTTCAGTGGTTTTCAGTTTTGCTCAGTTTGGCATTTGGTGCACACTTACTATTTTTAGCATTACTATTTATAGTAAGTCATTTTTAGGAGTTGGTCCCAGGCCAGTATGTACAACAGTATTATTTCTGATATGGTTTGGAGAGCCTAAGGTTGAAGTATTTGATAATTGTTTATTTTAGTGACTTAAGTTGTTTTATAAAGTTATTTTATAAACTTAAGTTGAGGGGGTGAGTGGTCATTCAAAAAAACACCTTGGGCCTAGGCATACAACTTAAATTGTTTTTAAAAGGTTTATTAATATTTTATTTCCTCATGTGTGGGACGCCTAAGGGAGAAGAATAATTTAAAATGTTCAAATTTTCAAAGGCTCAAGGGTGTGGGTTTTAGGAGGGAATTGAGAAACATTTCAAATCCAGTCACCTTAATCTCTTTATAACCTCGTTTTGGCTCTCATTTTAATATCTTCACTTTGACAACATAACAAAATGTTGTTGGATTTCTTCCAGATTGCTTGGGATGCAAACTAAGGATGAAAATCCTCATCATTTTGGCTGATTTCAATGGTGAAATATCCACCCTAGTCAGATTGTGAGTGTTTCCACAGCAAGGATCACATAGTGCTTCACAGTGTTCAGTTTCAAGGGGTTTTGGCGCAAGGAGATTAAGATTTTTGATATATTTTGATGTGATAGTTAGTGGGTTTGGTGTGTGGATTCCTGACATCATTTTGGTTTGGTCTTGGCATGGTTATTTCGAGGTTTTTTTCCAGCTTTTTTGAGTTTCTTGGTATTTTCTGGACTTTACCAGTCACAGGGCTGAAACTAATAAATTGGTCATCTCCTGTTTGGCACGAAGTATTGTTATGGGTATTGCATCATTGGATTATTTGGTTCAAGGCACCCAAAATCATATATTCACTTGCATTTTTTGGTTGAGAAATGATTTTTCTAAAGTAGGTCAAACTTCTCCAAGTGGCACACCTTTCTGGGCATTATTGAACAGAGGTTGCTATTGTATAACCTCTTGTTCTAGTTTGTTATTCAGTGCTAGTTGATGGTTTGAAGGCGCTAGAAACTCATATACAATCATTGCTTGATTTCCCTGGGATTTGGAGATGTTTGGAATCATATTGATGTTGTTACAAAGTCATTATCAGGTCTGAAACTTCATATATCAGGTCTGATAACTCATTGCAATATTCTAATTTTAAACTGAAAATGAATTCTCTTGATGTTTATTGAAATTTTTATTGAAAGGCATTATTATCTAGTATTTACTTGTCATTTTCAAATTAATCCTTTATGTTGTATACATGTCTAAAAATGCATTTGAAAACAAACACAAACATATCAACAAACATACAAATAACATATAGTGAACTTTCAAAAAAAATAGGGGTGTATGTTACAGTGTAAACACGCTACTAGTAGCCTATGAAATTGTTGTTAGAATTGAAAATAGTCTCATTTAGGTTGGAAATCTAGCTCCTAGGCCTACCTTTCCCTTATTTCTTGATATATATGCACCTTCCTAGATTCACTCTCAATCCTCAATCTAATTATCATCTTAGTTTTAAACCCTATACTTGAGCATCCTTGTATAATCTCTTCAACATCCAAGGAGTTGGATGAAGTGAAAAATATGCTTATAAATATGTTAAATTAGTCGATAGCCCTCAAAAGGCAATATGTTGAAGCTTTTCAAAGGCTTTCTTTTTAGAACAACTAGGGGTACAAGGTCATTAGTACTAGGCCAATAAGAATCTAAATATTATTTAAAAAATTACATGGTCCTTGCAAGACCTAAACAATTTGTTGTTGTTGTTGTTGTAAATCCTAATAGGGATATAGTCCTTGGTTAAAACAACCTATCTTAGGACCAAAACATTGGGTGTTTTCCTTGCGATGTGACTCATGGTCCTAGATAATGCCAAAGAGATAATCCTCAATAGGATTTGATGGTACAAAATACCGTGAATATGACATAATGCTTGAAAGTTTAACATCTTGTTGTTGATCAAACTCAAGTTTCTCCTAATGAAGATATAGTGTGTTGGAAAGAAAATCATTTCTATGTCTAGTTAATGAGGTAGTAATCAACCTTGAGAAGACCCCAATTTTAGTTATATTAGATAACTAGATCAAAGAGGAGGGGCATGGAAGAATAAGCCAAACTAGATCAAATGGACCTTGGTAGCCAAAATCCCATAGTAGAATCAAGGAAACAAGAAATTACCACTAGAACATGACAACCTAGAGAAAAATTCCCTATGGCTAAGAAGATTAAAAATAAATGGGTTCCCTATCTACAACAAAGGACAAATTCATCCACTCCATTCAATATATTCAATGAAATAAAGAAAATGTCTAAAAATGTTTCATTATGGGAGATGTTGTTCATCCTTGCATATAAATGAATCTATAGAAAGAGGCATTGAAGCAATGGGAGAGGATTGTTACTCAAAAGAATCAACCAACCTCGAGAATGTTATTCATTGCAAGAAAGAAACTATGCTTCAAGTGTCCACTACTAAAGTAAGTATAACAAATTATCCCCCCTTCTATGTAAATTCAATAGTTAGCAAGAAAATATTGTTTGTAAATATGTGATATATAATGGAGCTAGCAATGCAGTGAATCCCAAAATAATTGTTGACACCTTAGAAATATCTTATGTACTTGTAGAAATAGAGTCACCCAACTTGATGGTACCTAGTGAAAACTATTGGAATCATCAAGAATCTCCCTCTAGCCCCACATGCATGTCCAAATCTTACAATCCCTTGAGAAATTATAGTCATAAACCTTCCAAACATTTTTCACTCATTCTTTTCTAGGGATTTTACTAAAAAAGTGGGAGGGTAATATGTCTAGATCAAAGCCATATGTTTCCTAAAACCAATTGTGGGATTGCAACTAGGCTCCCCAATATGTTGATTTCTTAATTCAACATGTAGTGCCACTCCTGTTTGCATCTTGTTAGTGTGAGATCAATGTTTTAGCTTCGCCATTTCCTCATGATTGTTGTGGTGATTATTTTATGGCTTTGAATGATGTGTATGTGTAAGATTAAAAAATGCAAAATAGCTAAGACCAAGTAGCAACCACTCTACCTGAGATCTAAGCCAAAATCCCAAATCTAAACAAGAGAGTACAAATGATAAAAGAGAGAAAACAATAATGAAACCATAAGAAAAACTCCCTTATCAAATTTGCTTCATCTCCCTTGCTTCTCCTCCATTCTTTCTCAAGTTGCAAAGATTTTCCATCAGATTTTGAAGTGTTGGAATACTTGCAAATGACAATGACAAGATAACAAGAACTTTGGAGAAAATATGGTTGTAAGAAAAAAATGGAAGAGAAGACCTTCTTTTATAGAAAAGATTTTGAACGAACGAACAAGATCAATCTTCTAGAAAGATGCTAAGACCAACGGTGGAGGATTCATGCACCACAAAGTAGTGGGCTAGGTACGACTAAGGATAGACGGTCAAGATTTGAAATGAGAAAGTGGAGGGAAAGTAATTAACGAGAAGAGCATTTTTGAAGATTTTAAATTTGGTAAAAGATAATGGAGGAATAAATAATCATTTAGATTATTTATTTATGGAGGAAGGGAAAATGAATATTTAATTTAAATGATTATGCAACTGTTTAAATTAAATATAGAAGCAAATGGCAAAAGGGAATTAAATAATTAAGTTAGATTAATTATTTAATAGAGGGAAAATGGAGAGAGGGAATTAAACAATTTAAATAATTATTTAACCAAGGAAGGACGAAAAGGATTAGTGAATAGACAAATAATTAAAAATAATTATTTAACTATAGACGAATAATGGCAAGCAAATAATTAAATAAATGATATTTTATTTAATTATAGAGGGAAAGGGTGTTTGCGATGCAATTAAATAAATATTTAATTGATCAAAGGAGAACAAAGACCAAGAAAATGAATTAATTAAATAATTAACATTATTTAATTAATAGAGGAATGTGATCAAAGAAAAAAATTAAATAATTAAAATTATTTAATTATGCAGGGGAGAAGACCAAGACAATGGAAAAATGACGCTCACATATCAAGACATTTTTCAATGTCTATAGTATGTGTTGATGCCAAAAATTGGCAAGGTAACAACTTTTATGGGAAACTCAGTTAATGGGGGGACCAATTGCGCTAAACTGAGTGACCTCCGGGTTTTTAAAGAAGTCGACTTCTTCTGTAATTGGGGTTTTGGAATGGGAAAAGGAAGCAGATATAAAAAATATAAAGATCTAACTAAGGCAATGCGCCAAGGGGTAGATATAGGCACGATAAATCTATCTTTGGGGATTTTATTTAAGGGCTTGATCAGTAATCTGCAATGTTCCAAAATTAACAGAAATCAAAGCTAAAGATCTGAACAATTCATGTAATGAAATAAAATAATTTTCACACTCATTTACTGAAAAGAGGAGTCAAAGACATGATCTAAACCAACAAACTTGTATTAAAATCATAGAAGTTCTACAAATGAACAATTCAAGACAATAATGGCACAGTGTCAATGTTTTATCAAATAACATAAGAAAAATAGAAAGGTCGAACAATGGAACAGTCTGAAAGTCTCATACAATAATCTAAAAACATAAAAAAGGCCTAGTGTCTTTCTCTAATTTTTCTGCATCTTTCGAACTCGCTTTCTAAAGCAAGAAGCAGCATATATAGTTAGCAATCCCACCGCCTGGTGGGACAGTAGCATAAGAGATTTTGTATCTTGAGCAATGATGGCAATGATAATGATTTCCCTTGGTCGTTATAACAAAAAAGATTTCGACAATAGCACGTAGTCGCTCCCCAGCCAGATGCATTCCCTATGAATGATGGCAGTGGTCTACAAAAATACCGTGCAAACAAGTGTCGCTTATCTATTCAGGCAGTTAGAATATGTGGCAACACGTTGCAACTTGATCTTCACTTTATCCTTCCCTTCGATAGCACTCCCGCCGAAAGGACGTGTGGTGGCAGGTCCAAACTGTAATTCATTCTTGCCCTTCTTCAATTAAAGCTTACATTGGGAAGAAACCTGGCAACATTCCTTACTATCGACACCGACTGTGGGGTCCACCAAAAAGTGCATGCGAATCAAAGCTACATGGCACGTGGACAGGGATCGACGAAAAAATGAAGGGGAGCAACTATGAATAGACCGCAGTGGCAACACGTGGAAGCATGGCAGGAGCCGGTAGAAGAGTGAAGGAAGAATTTGTTGTAAGGAGTGCCTGGCAGACACGTGGTGGCAACCAATAGAGTTTAGCAAAAAGCGGATTGATTGAGAAGCGAAGGATGACACTTCAAACATTTGAGGCGTGGGTCGATACTTAGAAAAACAAAACCACCCGAAGGGAGCTCGAGGAATTTTATATTCACAACTTTTGGCGACTACCAAGGGAATTTTGTCTGTAGAACGAGGAACCCAAAATTTTCTTTGGCTTGCAAACCAGAGCCCCATCCATAGGGCGACAAAGTTAGAGCTTGGAAAAAGCTGCCTGCAGAGGCAAACAGTCGGCCTCAGATGGTCTCGATATATCGCACAGATTCTCTTGCGCTCCACTTAGGTCGAGCATCTATTTATAAGGCAATGTCATAGGTAAACTGGCCCTAGACTCAAATGGAAAGAGTAGTTGCGCAATCAGATGAGTGACACCCTCAATATCTGTCGTGGTAGGGGGTTGGCTAAAATTTTGGAAAGCAAACGTGTCCTGTTGCTTCTCTTCAATCTTTGCTACAATTTTCTTTGTTGTGGCCACCAAATCATCTACAAGGAACGGGGAGGGCAGGCCCATTTGAGTTAGCTGATAAAAATTCTCCTACATGCTATCCATAGTCTGGTTCAAAGTGGTTGCGCATGCGTTAGCACAAAGGATAGCTGAGTGGTAGTGGATGAATTTTTTTGCCGTCTTGGCAACAGCCTTTCGATCCTCGATCCCTACCTTTGCTAAGTCTTCATTTGAGACCATGTATAATTTACTTAGCAAAATTTTTGCCACAGGAACCCTTTCTACAATAAACTGCGAGAACTGTTCAATTGCTCTATGGACCTCCCTGCTTAAGCTTGTCACCTGCGACATAAATTGGAATGTCGACTGTAGTGTCAAGCAGAAGGTCTTGACCTTTTCCTAGTACGAAACATTAATTGTTGAGTGACTGGAATGAGGTCTGACTGGGCAGTGGGGGCTTGGGGAGCATTTCGTAGAAGGGCGATTTCCTCATCTTTCAAACTGATACTCTGTGTCAGTTCAGCAACCCTTTTTTCTGCGGCCGCAAGTTGTCCTTGGATGTTGGTCAATTATTTGGACTAGTTTTCCTCGACCCGACCTTTGTTCTCTGATTCCGCCACAAGGGAAAGTTTCGTCTCTTGGAGCTCCCTTTCCCATTGGGCCTTTTGGTTCCCAAATTTTGCATCCTTCTGTTGCATTTGTTGCTTGAATTGAGCACGTTGTTGTTCAAACTCCTCACTTTTTTGCCGCACCACCTATTCCATTAGAGCTAACTTTTTCTAATAGTCTTGATTTCTCCACTGCAATGCATCAACCAGTGTAGGGTCAATGGATTGGAACTTTGCCAATTCCTCTTGGAGTTTGTCATGCTCTACCTCTGTTTCCTGTGCTTTCTCCAATAAGTGTTTAATTTTTGCTTCCATCGCCTTTTCCTTTGTTTGCAGGAACTCGACCCTATCCTTTACAAGTTTCAACTCCTCTTCTTTCTTCTTTAGTTGGTGACCAGACTTGAGGAAGTTAGTGGTCACCACCCACTGCATTTCTTCCATGAGCTCAACCTTGCCCTATGGCCGGGCTATGCTCAGATCGAGTCCCATGGTGAACATGTTGTAATCGTCAGGCTGCATCTCCCCTTGCAGTTTGATGATGTTCAGATGCATGGTTGTGAAATGGATCAATTTCTGAAATTCATTGTAAATAGTATACACCTTTGGCTCCACCGGCTTCTTCTCATCCTTAGCCTTTCGCTTCTAGATTCTAAGAGCTCACACTTCCTTTGTAACATCGCCTTGTGCCATAAATTGGGTTGGTGACTAAACTAGCCTGCCTACGAAAGGTGCACCAAGAGATAGAGCAAAAGGGAATGTGAGGGTAGTGGTTCTAGGTGTTTTCTTCCTTGGGAGATAGATTGTAAGCGAGGAGAAATGAGGGACATGCCAAAACCAGGTTTTTGAACCAGCAAGAGGACTCATTGGCTATTGCGGCGATTGTGGGCTCATGGTGGACTCCAACTGTTGGGTGAACTGGGCTAAGCTTGATATAGCAATAGCAAGAGGGGTGTCAATGGAGTCCATGCTCATAGAGAGAGAGAGGCAAGAGCAGATTGGGCAGCGGCGGACGGTGTAAGGGTCTGCGGAGGCATCAAGATAAATGGCCTCATATGAGAGAACTAGGAGAAACCTCTCGCGACTATTGCAACAGAGGTAGAAAAGGAAGGGCCGACACTAGTAGTGATGGGCGTCGTAGAGACAACAGGGCACACTAGAGATTGTGAAGTAAGAGAAGAGGGAGCAAATCTTACTTGCTAATTGGATGATTGTGGTTCTTGGCTCGCCACGGCCTCCTAGCTTGCTGCAGGTGTTTGCGAACTTTCCCCAACAATTGCTTCTATGTGTTGTTGTTTGGTGGGTGGGGAATCTTCCACCTCTACGGTTTTCAACTGTTGTTGAGTCATTCTTGTCCTTGTTGCGGTCCAGGTGAGTTTCCATGAAGCTCGTGATAGGTTCAACTGCACACTTGAAGTAATCTGGTTAGGCTGCTCAATTGCCTTCCTCTTTTGCTGAGTAGAGGGTGACAAAACTTGTGCTTCTTTCTCCTTTCCTTTCCTCGCATGCTCTTCGAACTCCTTACCAGAGTCATCATACTTATCAGCACTAGCGTAAGAATTCATGTGCGCCTCATTCCATAATCTATCAAATTCATCATCCAATGCCACACTTCCATAAGGGGCCTTGGGTTGTTTGATTTCTTGGTGATACACCCAGAAATCTTTATTTCTTTCCTCTTTCCATACTTTTGTTTTTATTAATTTGTTTTGAAGGTCAACTCCTATTTTGTGGTTCTCATCATACTTCACCGTGGTGAAGTAGAACTTATGCCATGGCGGCCTACTATCCTTTATAGGAATGTGAATCAATTCAACCAGTAGATCATCCAGTTCTTTCAGCGGGTTCTGCCTCTTTTCCCAGTAAGGCCGGGGACTGTGCGTTATCTTTACATATTTATTTGGCAAGTCATTTTTGAGGTTGTAATTCCATTTATCACAAATAATCACCAACCCCAGGTGAGCCAACTTATCTTCCAACAACTTGTGCGTCTGTTTCTTGTTCATGACCACCGTTTTAAAACTTAGCGGGTAGATGAAAATCCCCTTTTTCTTGGCCTTTCCCCCATAAAAGATGTAGTCGATGATGGATACTTACCAGAATATTTCAAGGGCTAGCACCAAATTTTTGACACATGTCGAAAGGAGAAATGGTTCCTCAGTGAAACCGCGCATCTGGATGAATGTGAAATCCACTATGAGAAACCAGTCACATTTTGGAGTGAAGTTATGCATATACCTTGTCTGCTCCTTGGTGAGTTAGTCTATACCATCATCTCCCTTTAAATCTTGCAAAATCGGAGTCAAGAAATAATCTGAAAATGCATAATAATCATAAGTAGAGGAGAGGAGAGGAGCCCATATAGAAACCAGCCTCCTTTTGCCAGATCCATCAAAGATAGCCAACTTCACATGCTTCTTGAAGAAATCAGGGTTCTAATGCAAAAATATATGGGCAAGGAAGGAAGTAAACCTGAACCTCCGTTGTGTTTGGTAGTCCCTTATTTGCCTTAACATCTCATCGATGAGGAATTGTGCAAAATCATACCAGAAAAAGGAATGTTGCTTACAGAACTGAAACCTTGGACCAACTGAAACTCGTGCACATCCTTATCGGTGTCTAGGCTGCCAACAAATTCCAACATTGAGAAGGCCTCTTGCATGTTTGTTGGGAAGACATTGTGCGATGTCGAGATCTTTGGTGGCTTTTTATGATCTTCCTTAGGCCTTTGGGTTTATTTGTTATAAAATTCTAGAGCCTTTTTCATAGTGCTCCATATTTCCTCTCCTTTCGCTGAATTGAATGGCTCTATCTCTTCCGATCTGGAGCGTTGGTCAGGGATGCATAGCATATTCCAAATAGCTCCCAGGTAGATATTGACCTTCAACTCCCGACCTTCGATGGTGTTGGTGCTCGGGTTGAAAATCTTGATGGCTACATCGACTAGTTCTAGGCAATAGTGCACAAATGGGACCATATATTGTGGGAGCCCACTAAACCATAGGTTTTGCGCCAATGCATCCAAGTCGGTGAATTTCTTCATTCTTTCGTAGGTCACCTCCCTCAAACACTTAGGGTTCTTGGTGAGAATGGAATCATGAATATTATCCCAACCCTCCTTGATTAGGCTCTAGTTTCTGTAACCTTTGGGCCTATCCAGGAACCGTGTGTTTACCCATTTTGGCTTATTTGGTATCCTAGGCGAAGAATAAGGGACGTCTTCAAAGACATAGACAGCTGATGTTGCACACATAGCATAAAACAAGCTCTGTGTTGCCTCTTCCTGCGTCTCTACTTGAGCCTCTGCTTGTGCCTCCACTTGCAAACTTTCTGCCATTTTCCTTTTACTAGAGACTTTTGCTTAGCTCAAATTTTCTACAATTTACCTTAGTTCTAGTTGCGCTCTAAACTTCTTTTGCTCTAGATAGCATGTTTGAAAATCTTTCACAATTCTAGCCTTTTGCATGTAATACTTAGTTATTTCCTTATTGAGGTGGCCAACAACGCTCACCTTCTAGCATTAAATTTGGCATGTACCGCCAGTCATTTGCTCGTGTGAAACGAATTACTTGTCATTTTGAAATGACAAGAATTCACAATGACCTTTGGTAATGATGTACTCTGGTGTGATTTTCTTAGAACTTGAGCCAACAATTTGAATGAAGCTGAGGAATTCGTATGTCGTGGCAATTAATATCCCAAACAGAATGATTAAGCCAAATATGCAATAAGTGCATGAAAAGATCCGGGTTCTGCCTTGGAGTTCAAAAAATGCCTGCAATGCGACACCTCAGCCTTTGGCCATATGGACTACCGCCAAAGACCATCACCGGCTTATGATTAATTAATTAGCTCCTAATAATCTTGCACGCAACAAATTGTACTTAGCAGAGACAACTAGGTGGAAAATTCGAGCGAGCCTTGGTGCAATTTTTGAGATGGTACTTGGTTAACATCATGTTTATGGTATGCAAATTACCATGCTTATCTTGGTCCTTTCTATAAATAGGCACTTAGGAAATATCGAAATCACACTTAGCAATCTTAGCAAAATTAGTAATAGGCAATTGGCTCAGCATTCGACGTTAGTAGTTGTGTAGAATTTGCATAGAGCTTAGACTTAGGCAGCTTGTGTGTAGAGCTAGTATTAGGTGGTTACATAGAGCTTGTCGCCATGAATACCTGAACTAGGCTAGTATGCAAGAAATACCAGTTGGATTTTCTTGGTGAAATTTCAACTAGGCACCTCAAATGAATGACCAAGAATAAGCATGCTCTGGCCATTATAGCGATAAAGTGGTTTATGGGGAGGGACTGCATTGACTATGAAGATAAGTACAGAGTTAGCACTAATGTGTGCTCTCACTTCATGGTGTCCATGCTCGACATTATGGTTCCCAAGCCGTTGGTTCTTTGTCTGGTGCTTGAAATATTTTCAAAGAAATACCTGGACGGCCTCAGAGAGGTGGTGGAAAATGTTGTGTTCAGTATAGGCTTGCCAACAACAGGCGACCTCTGAAGAAGAACATCACTAAAGGGTCACTCGTGCTTTTCATTTCCTATTTTTCCTGTACAACATGGTGCCCTTTTATGACATTGACTGGTACACTGACTTCAGGAACCTGGTGTTCCCTCCGCCACTTGTCATTGCTCTTGCAGATGCTGTTGGTCCTACTACTACCCCTGCTGACGAAGTGATTCTAGATGCTGCCATTGATGCCTCCATTGTTGCTGCTCATGCCCATGACTAAAAATTTCCTTTTATGCTTTTAAGAACTAATACCCGTTAGTCCGTTTTTTGTACATATGCTTGGAAAAGGCTTTATAGTAGCTATATAAAGAAGATACAAAAAATATATAAAAATATACTATAAAAGTGTGGCCTTTGAGCCATTTTTCACAATGTATTTATCAAAGTATATAAATATAATGAAGATATAGCTTATATTATAATTTTGTCTCCTTTTTCTTCAATTCTGCAATGTGGGTTTGCTTTTATCTCCCTACACTTTGCAATAATGGGTTCCATTTGTTTCTACTTCCTCGCACTGTAGAATTAATTATTGAAAGATCGATTGACAAAAACATGAAAGAAAGATAATTACATTACTCACATATTTACATTGGTGGAATAATTTTGAAGCTTAATTGAATAATTTTAGGTGGATTCTGTTAACAGGAATCCCCAACACCTCTTCCTCCATGGTTTCTAATTCAAACACGTTATGTTGTTTGCATTCAATTATTTTGAAAGGGCCTTCTCAGAGGCTGTCGAACTTTCCATGTTGACCTGGCTTTGCAGCCCTTTCATTAAATTTTAGTACTAGGTCCCCACATTTTAGACCTTGGTTCGAAGTCTTCTTTTTGAACTATATTTTAACCACCTATTGGCGGTTGGACATCGCTATTAGGTCCTTTTCCCTTTTTTCCTGCACTTCTAGCAACTTGACCAACCAAACCTCCATGGCGTCATTTTGCTCTACCCTGAGAGATTTGAGTAATTGCAGTGCTAGAGTGTCCATGGAAATAGGCAATAGCATTTCTTTTCCATATACTAGCTTGTACGGCGAGGTTTTGAGGACTTTCTTAGGAGTTATGTTGTATGCCCAGAGCGTTGCTTGAAGGTTTTTATGCCATTCTCGTTGGTGCTCTGAACTAATTCTTTTGATGAGTTGGACTAATTTTTTGTTAGTCAACTCTATCAGGCCGTTACCCTGCGGGTAGTAGTTTGATGATGTTTTTAAGAATATGCCATGCATGAGTGTGAATTGACATACCTTAGAGCCTAGGAAAGCCTAGGCATTGTCAGAGATGATGGTTTTAGGAGGGTCAAATCTTGTCACCAGTTCCTCAAGGAAATCCACTATCTTTGCCTCTGTCGCATTCTTTAGGGGCATTGCTTCGGTCCACCTGGTAAAGTATTATGTGGCTGTTAGGATCCATTTATGTCTGGTATTGGAGGTGGGATTGATCATCCCGATAAAATAAAGGCCTCATTGTGCAAAAGGCTCATCAACCACTATCAGATTGAGAGGCATTGTGGAGTTTTTTCTTCTCCCTATGTAGAATTGGCATTCCTTGCAAGCTTTTACCAAGGAGTATGAGTCCTTAAACAATGTAGGCCAAAAGTACCCGACGTACATGATTTTGATGGTGGCAGTCTTTGCGGAGAAATACCAACCCACAGGACTGTTGTGGAAAGTGTCGAGAATCTGCTTTGTGGTGACACATCGCAATAGAATGCTGTTGAAGTTCCTCTTTAAAAGGACCTCTTCAATGAGCACATATTCATTGTTTTGTAGTCGGTAGAATCTTCTCTTTTGAGAAGGATGGTTAGGCAAATATTTCCCTGTGTGCATGAATCTCACTCTGTCTGCCAGCCAGTAGCCTTCAGGTCAGACTCATTCATTAGGACCAGCTCCGGTTGCTCTTCCTTGGCTGTCATTTCCTTGTCGTGTGCCAAATATTCGCACAATCTTCTTCCTCAAACGGTCTTTGTAGGTTTGACCTCAATTTCATATTCGAGGATCTTAGTGATCCAATTAGCCCTCTTTTCAGTGATTTCCCCTTCCATGATGTATTCACACACACTAGAATCCACAACATAAACAATTACCTTATTGCAAGATATTAGGTGTTAGAAATTCTTGAGTCCCTTAACAATTGCAAATGGTTGCCTCTCGACGAAGTTGTAGTTTGTTTCATATTCCTTCAGGGTCTAGGAGTGAAATGCTATAGGATGCTCTCCCTTGCCTTCATCATCCTTTTGAGTTAAGACAGTAGCAATGCTTGAATTGCTACTGAATACATACATTATGAAGTCCTTCGATAGGTCTAAATTGACCAACACATGAGCTGAAGAAATAGCATCCTTTACCTCCTCGAAGGCTTCTCTAGCTTCTTTAGTCCATTTAAATAATTGATCCTTTTTCAGCATTAGGGTGATTGGTCTAATTATCCCTGCAAAATCTAAAATGAATTTGCTCACAAAATTTACCTTCCCTAGGAAAGATTCGACTCCTTTCTTGTTGATCGGTAGGGGAAGTTCTTTGATTGCTTTCACCTACTCGGGATCAATTGCAATTCCTTCTTTGGACACTACATGTCCCAATAGCTTGCCTCGCAACACTCCAAAGACACATTTTTTCAGGTTCAGGGATACCTCGAACTCCTGGCATTTTTTGAAAACCATCTCAAGGTGATTGATATGATCATCCTTATGTTTGGAGAAAATAGTTAGATTATCCAAATAGATGAGGATAATCTTATTGATCAATTCGCTAAAAGCAATATCCATTGCCTATTGGAAAGTGGCTCCCGCATTTGAAAGGCCGAAAGACATTTTAGCATATGCGAACGTTCCCCACTTGGTAGTGAATGTTATTTTGTGTCGGTCCTCTTCCTTGACTCGAATCTGATTGTAACCGAAGAAGCCATCCAACAGAGAAAACATTTATGAACCTGCCACTGTTTGCAAGATTGTCTCCATATAAGGCAATAGATAATGGTCCTTTAGGGATGCTCTGTTCAGGTCTCGAAAGTTAACACATAGGCGGATGTCTCCATTCTTCTTTCGGACTGGCACCAGATTGGATACCCATGTGTTGTGCTTGATTGTGAAGACAATCTGAGACTAAATTAGTTTTGTTAGCTCTTGCGCCATAATGGCTTCAATCTTCGGGTTCACTAGCCTTTGTTTTTGGCGGATTGGTTTTGCACCTTTCGTTAGCTCTATTGTATGCTAGATGATATTAGGATCATATCCCTTAAGGTCATCATATGACCAAGCCACCACTCCTTCATACTTCTCACAAAAGTTGATGAGCCTTTCTTTATCATGATGCAAAACATCTTTCCCGAGTTTGAACTTTCTTCCATCTCTGACCTGAAGGTCTGCATAGTTGCTTTTGTCTGCTACAAAATTTATTTTATCGTTTCTTGCATCGTCACAATCAAACAGGTTTTCAAGAGTGACAAGTCCCTTCAAAAGCTTATTAGACCTTAGATGAATGATTTGTCTGTCGTAGGCTTCAACAATCTTCAGTTGGAGTTGGTCGACGAATTCTCCTGACTGTTAGATGAATGAGGCAATGTGTTCATCGCTATCAAATACCTGCCAGCTCTGATCCTTATCTAGAATTGTCGATCGAACTATCACTCATATAGAGTTTTTGTTATGCATTAGGTCGCAGGTAGGTTCAAATTAAAATCCGATTGCAGCCATGCGATCCACATCAACATTTTGTTCTCTAGGTACTATTTGAATGTTAAAGGCTTCAAAAACTTCTATCATATCCCAGACTTTGTGTCTGTAGGATCTCATACAGACATTCTTAGCTATGGAAACCCCTCAGAATTGGTTGACCACTAGTTCAGAATATCCAAACACTATTAATTGCTTAATGTCGATCGCTCGACAAGGATCAGACCTTGCACTAGGCCTTCATACTCAGCTTCATTGTTCGAACAAGCAAACTACAAGTGGAAAGACCGAAGTGTCTTTTCATTGTGTGGGGATATCAAACATATCCCAGCTCCTAAGCCCACTTTTCATCTTGCTCCATCAAAGTGCAACATCCATAGCTATGAAGTTTGACTGTTCTTAGGTTCTTTCATGAATTTTAGAATCTCTTGTTCCTCGTTGAAGATGACATAGGTGCCTAGCCCGGTAGCATGATAGTTTCCGAAAGGGTCAGCATCTATATATTCACTTAAGAGAACTTCCTCTTTATTGGTCTGATCTCTGGTCACCTTTTTATCTTCTAGCAACTCAGTGCAATATGTCTCTTCCTTAGTGAAAGAGGTATGGGCAGCTTCAAAGTTGATCATAGCTTCATCAGACATATGTTCCAAGTGTAGAGCTTCAGACACTATTTTCATTTTAGCTCCATGCTTGGTCCTTAGGATCAAGTGCAACCAATCCAAAGAAAGATGCCCTCCTATCTTTGAAGTGAATTATCGGGATAGGCAGAGGCCGAACATAGGGGGGACATTTATGATCATAGTGTCTTGCAAAACTGTGATGCTAGGGTAGGAGAACAGAGTCAAGGGGAGGTCTTTGATGACACCTACAATTTCAACTTTTTTCCCATCAAGTTGCATAACCTCCTTCTTTAAAGGCTCATAGCTAAGTCCTAGGGCTTCAACTATCTTCTTGGGCACAACTGTAGTGCTAGCGTCGGATTCAATCATGGCATTGTGCAATAATTTCTCTCCCACAATGAGGGTTAGGAAAAAGGGTTTCAGTTTCAGCTTATCTTTAACCTCAATAGGGGCTTCCTTCGTGCTATTCGTGAGAACTTTGGTAGGAGGTGAATGATAAAATACCTTTCCTTTGAGCGATTGCTCTGCTGGCTCAATGATTGGATCCTCCCGGAGAGCCTTATGTAGCAATGCTTTATGTTCTGGAATAGCTAGGATATCCCACAAGGACACATTAGCGGATGATTTTTTTAATTGTTCCACCACATTGAATGGTGGCGGATTAAGAGGCTTCTGCTCCTTAGCTCTTGTTACAACAATTTCCCTTCATGACGGACATTGTTGTGCTACTGCGGAGGTACTGAGCATCTGTTCGAAAACACTTTTGGGTTGCAGACTAACTATTTTCAGGATGACTGGTTCGCTTGTGAATCTCCTCTTTGAGTGAGTGTTGTAATCAGACTAGCGGTGTTTTCAATGTGGATGCATCATTTGCGAACACTACTTCTTCTTCTTCCATCCATGAGAAGAGCGCGTGATCGGGAGCAATATCCGTTTCTTGCTCCAAGGATATCCCCTACATTTGTGCGGTAAGTACCGTGTTTTCCATTTGTGGAGAGACATATACATAACCTCCACGGTCTGACGTTGTGACTTGACTGCACTGCTCTGCCACCTTTTTTTGTAGATTATCGTGCAAGCAGTTTTGGGGCATATATGAGTCGCCACAAGGGAAGCACTAGGGGTTGATGTCATCAACTAAATTGTTTTTCCTCACTGTCATCTCTCTACTCGAGCTTGGGTTAGCACTCTGCAAAGGAGAAGGCATTGGTACTATTTGATTAGTTGTTTGCACCTGCAGATTTGTGCGAGTGCCTCCTTGGAACTAGTTTTGTTGGTAAGAAGACCTTCCACCTTGATAATTCTAATAAGTTGGATTCGAAGGCATGACTTGGTTCTGCTTGATAATAATTATCTCGTTGGCCATAGCCCACAACATCTCCTTAACGTCGCTTATATCATCCTTTGAAGAGCCAAATGTGGAAGCAACATCCTGCGGTGTGCCCGAGTATGTATGCATCGATTGAGGAGGAGCGGCTGAACTGGTAGATGACATCACCTAGGAAAGAACTGATATCTCATGAAACATAGGCATGGCAAGCCGAGGCAACAACTTTCCAGTGTCTATTAGATTGTTCTCCGCTTTAACTGCGACACTATATGCATCTGGTAGAGTGGTTCTGCCGAGTGACTAGATCATCATTGAAATGTCAGCATTGATGGACTTCAAGTAGAACATGAACACCAAGTCGGGCAGCGGGAGGATTGCAACCTGAATTCTTTGTTAGGTTATGTGAAACTGAGCGTTGAAGTTAGTCATGGCTTCATATGGGGCCTGTTTTTTGATCTCCAGTTGATGATATTGCAAAGACCTATCTCCATCATTTTGGAATCTCTCGTAGAAAGTGTCTCCAAGCTAATCCTAGGTATCGATAGTATTAGCCTGCAACGTGCGGTACCAATCTAGTGCCTTTTCTCTGAAAGAGGCAGTGAGCAACCTTAGCGCTACATTGTGGTCTGTAACGTCATGTACCAGACAAACGTCTATAACATTTTGCAGATGTTCAGACGGTGTTCTTGAGCCATCTCCAGTGAGTTTAGGTATAGCTTTTAGAGCAGAGACCAAGATAGGGCCCAAACAGCGAGCACTAGAAGAGAACTTTTGGAATCCCTTGCCACATAATTTTTGTTAGCAGCGGGAAACATGGCTAGCAAAAGGGGTGGAGGAAGTGAAATGTTCACTAATTGGGTCGCGGCTTGTACTGTCCCTAATGGCGACACTAACAGCTCAGGGTTATTCGTTGTTTGAGATTTAGTAACAGGTCGACGACTCATATACCCTCTTTGAATTTAGATTCATTTAAGCAGTCCCACCGGGCATGCTATAAAAAAGAAACTGTTGATGCCAAAAATTGGCAAGGTAACAACATTTATGGGAAACTCAATTAATGGGGGGACCAATTGCGCTAAACTAAGCGACCTCTGGGTTTTTAAAGAAGCTGACTTCTTCTGTAATTGGGGTTTTGGAATGGGAAAAAGAAGCAGATATAAAAAATAAAGATCTAACTAAGGCGATGCACCAAGGGGTAGATATAGGCATGGCAAATCTATCTTTGGGGATTCGATTTAAGGGCCTGATCAGTAATCTGTTATGTTCCAGAATTAGCAGAAATCAAAGATAAAGATCTGAACAATTCATCTAATGACATAAAATAATTTTCACACTCATTTACTAAAAAGAGGAGTCAAAGACATGATCTAAACCAACAAACTTGTATTAAAATCATATAAGTTATAAAAATGAACAATTTTGGACAATAATGGCACAATATTAATCTAAAAGCATAAAAAAAGGCCTAGTGTCTTTCTCTAATTTTTTTGCATCTTCTGAACTCGCTTTTTGAAGCAAGAAGAAGTATATAGCTAGCAATCCCACTACCTGGCGGGCCAGTAACAAAAGAGATTTTGTATCTTGAGCAATGATGATAGTGGCAATGATTTCCCTTAACTATTGTAACAGAAAAGATTTTGGCCATAACACGTAGTCGCTCCCTAGCCAGATGCATCCCCTTCAAATGATGGTAGTGGTCCAAATAAATACTGTGTAGACAAGTGTTGCTTATCTATTCAGGCAGTTAGAATACGTGGCAACATGTCGCAACTTGATGTTCACTTTATCCTTCCCTTCGGTAGCACTCCCGCCGAAAGGATGCGTGGTGGCAGGTCGTAGCTCTTGGTTCATTCCTACTCTTCTTCAATGAAAGCTTGTGCTGGGAAGACATGTGGCAACATTCCTTACTATCGACGCTGACTGTGGGGTCCACCAAAAAGTGCATGCGAATGAAAGCTACGTGGCATGTGGATGGGGCCCGATGGAAAAATGAAGGGGAGAAACTATGAATAGCCTGTGGCGATGACACGTGGAAGCATGGCGGGAGCCGGTAGAAGAGGAAGGAAGCATTTGCTGCGAGGAGTGTCTGGCAGACACATAGTGGCAACTGACAAAGTTTAGCAAAAAGTGGTTCAATTGAGAAGCGAAGGACAACACTTCAAACATTTGAGGTGTGGGTTGGTACTTAGCAAAACAAAACCACCCGAAGGGAGCTCGAGGAATTTTATATTCATAGTATGAACTACTACATGTTTGAGATGAGGTTCCTTGACATGTCGATTGTTGGCATTTTATATTTATATGCTTGGATATATCAGTTTGCTTCAATTCAGTAATGTACATTATATATGTTATGGTCCTAATTATTGATGTTTAGAAGAAATGATTTATATGATAAATGTATAGATGTTATTTTATGCTTATGCTATTGGACCCCATTGGGATGATTATGTTGTGCTTTGGCTATATATACATTGAGCAGGTATTCTTGACGTGCATTGAACAGTTACTTGTATAGGGTTATTTCTCCACCTGGTTACATAGCTTTGAGTTATTTCCCCATGGTGTTTAATTCAAAGATGTCACATTAGGCCTCCTCATTCATTCCCTGGTCATACTCAAATCGAGTACGATATGTGTCATATTTGACCTTATGTGAACTTGGATTCGATTTAGGAGTTAATCTAAAATCCTTATGTGTTGTGAATGACTAGTGAATGTCTGATTTAATTAATTATTTAAATTCTATATTTTCACAAATGGAATGTTAGGAATTTAAGTTATTTTTATATTTATTGTTAAAATATTCTCTATGTTTTGAGAAAAGGGAAAAATAGAATGATTGGAAATGAAATAAGCTATTGTTTAATTATATTGTGAAAATTCAGTGGGTTGGGAATTGTAGGTTGTGTTTGATTTAAATATCTTGTTTGAATTATGAATTTCATAAATTTAAATGAATATATACTTATATGGATTCAACTCATGAATTTAAATGATATGATTTATTTAAAAAATTGATTGATATGTCTATTGGGGTTTTGAGGAAATTAGGAATTAAGAAAATAAAAATGTATTTTATTAATTTTATAATGGGTTTTGGAAAATGGTAAATATAAAAGAAAGTGTTTCATTTCATTTGATGTTTTGTTTTAGGGAAGAAATTGAGAAGAGAAAAACCCTCTTTGGAGCATTTTGGTAATTTGTTCTTTGGGTGAGCATTCACAGGTGGAATTTGAGTTCAAATTTATTGGGATAGGAATGGGTAGGGGATTATGCATGTTAGTTCTTGCAAGCTATTATTTGGTGTGTTTGACATGGTTCACATTTCAAATGTTGAAGGAAATTAAGGTGTTTTGCTTCATTTAATTAATCTGAGCTATTTCTTTCAAATTTTTTTGTAGGAATGGGTTTAGAGGAGTGAGGAATCCTCCCAACCTATGCTACTTCATGATTTAGCTTGTTAGATTTATTGTTTTATTTAAATTTTGAGATTTTTCCAAAATACGGGGTTATGATGCCCAAATTTTCATGAAATGAGTGAAAAGTGAATTTCATGTGAAAAGTGTGTTGTTGGGCATATTTAAAGCAAAAGGGTATCTTTATAATTTTGAAATTTGAAAAAAAAATTGAAGAAATTTTAATGGGCTTTTGAGAAAATTTCTTGGTTTTGAGTGTATTGGAAAAATGAGAAAAATTTGTATATTTTGAATAAAATATGATTAATTTTAATGTTTTAATGAAAGTGTCCTTCATGAATTATTTTTATAATGCTCATGGGAAATTGTTAGAAATTTTTGATGAAGTTAAATTTTTTGCCTCATTTTTCATGCCACATTCATTGGAGGATGTGATGAGCTTAGGGTGTAGGTATTAGAGAGAGTAGGGGAATGGCTCCCAATGTGAACTTGACCCAAAGTGGCACATAGGAAATCATGGTGTGGGGAGTTTGGATTAATAAGTGAAAACTAATGAAATATGGGCAATTAATTAACCAAGATAATGGATACCCTCACATGCCTTAAGTGCTTGTATAGGCTAAGGATGATGGAGGAAGACAAGTTGCGAGCAAGAATCATAAGACTTGTAAGATCAATTACCCTTGTCTATATGAGAGGATACTTCGTTTCACGTTAAGCCCCTCATGAGTATCCACAATGGCATTCCCTCTCTTTCTCTCTAGTATCTAATCCTAGTGTAGTTGAGTAATACCTAAAGGACAATATGTTCCCTTGCATGTGATAGTATTGTTTTCCCTTAGCGGGTTTTCCCAAGGATGATATTTTGTATGGTATTGGTGAGTTGGACCAACGTGGATTTGTGATGTGACATTGGTGAGTTTTCCCAATTTGGATTGAGCTATACTATTTGTGATTGTACCAAAAGATTTCTTGTGTTGGATCCATCTTGAGATTTTGGTTAAGTGTTTTGATATGATGTATATATTGATTGTTTGGTGTGAGCGTTGTGATTGTGGCCTATGTGACTATATCCTGGCACAGTGGGAGTAAATCTTTTGATTCCACAAGGTAGGGTGGCATAGTAACCACCATTGGGGATTAAAGGTTCGTGGTTCGAGGAACATCATGGTACCATATTCTACCTAGTTTATTTAATGTAACTAGATTATTTACTTTCATTCAAATTATAATATTGATATCAAAGGACATCTCATTGAGAAGGATTGTAAGATTTGTAAATACTAGTGTTTTAACCATAATTATGTGTCCCAATGTTGGTGTCAGGCATGATCTTACTCTTATGATGTATTTATGTCTTGGGAAACGAAAATAAACTTAGGAACATTTATTTTGGGTTCAAAATGAATTCAGTGGTCACATTTCATAGTCAAGTGGCTGGGTGTTGTATCTGGGCAACTTGGTTTGCTCAAGAGTCTCCCAACTCACTCAAAAAGTTCCTAGCACTATTTGGGCAGCCTGGTAACATACTAGGGTGCCTGGTTAACAATGGGGTGGCTTGGTTTAGCAAGGTTAAAACTAGATTTTGTCTATCTCTGTTTAGGTAGCCTTATCTTGTGTTTGGGTGGCCTCATTCCCATAAAAAAGTAGAATGTAAATCCTCTTAACCTTAGATAGAAAGTGGTTTTCTAAGCCTAATTCGACTAATCAATAATTTTTATGCCTTGTAGTTTTCCTGTTCTAATCATTTTAGTTGTTGGAACCCTCAAAAACCTAGTCAACTTTCTTTGTTTTAGGACTTGATCTTTCTTTTTTGTTTAAAAAAATTATTCCTTATGATCCCAGGGGTCTATTGGTGTTGTGTGCATTTTATTATGTGTTTTCATTGAGAACTTGTGGCTTTTCTTACCTCATTTTATGTGGATTTTTCAGAGTTGCTTTTTTGTCAAACCTAGGGTTAAGGAGATTGTGCAACTATTTTTGTGAAGTCATGGGAAGGTTGTAATCGTTCATGGTTGGCCTTGCTATAATCCTCCACAATCCTCATGGGTCATGGGGTTTTTTGGATTATTTCTTCCTCTTGTGTGTTGTTACGTTGCGACGAGATATCTTGGAAAGTGTACGGTTGTCTAGAAGAGGCTTGATGTTATTCTAGTTTATGGTGAGTTTATGTGCCTTGGTTAGGAAATATCTTGTGGAGATTTTCCTCTATGTTTATAGTTGTGAAGTGTGCCTGGATGTGGATTGTATATTGATGATTCCCTCATCTTATGCTAGTGTGGTGTTGTGAGAGAAATCGATCATGGTTTAGTAACCGATTGTCATGTAGGTGTTATCTCTTGTGTATGTTTATCATGGTGGATTTATCCCATGGGTGGTTAGTCTTCCATTGTTGCCACCTTTCTTATGGAATGGTGAATTTTTTCGTTGTTCTTGTCATTGCAAAACTTGTGTGCACATTGTTGTGCAAGTGTGACATGTCATTGTTCCAGGGTGATCCCACAATAGTGGTTTACAATTTTTGGCCAAACTGGACACTAAAATTGTTTTTTTAAACTAAATCTTCACATTCGGGCACCTATAGCGGCTAAACCATGAAGAATTTGAAGATGATAAAAACTAGAGTCTCGTCATATTTTTTCTGTAGATTCTAAAAATATTTTTTTCAAAATTTTTGGAATCAGATTGCACTTCTTTTTCCATCTCCCACGAAAACTAGTTTTTTTCAAAAAACAACATTTTAAAAAAGTGACGCACACCGTATAATGCATAAATTTTTTTCCATGAAGGATAAAATTCTAATTCTTTTGAATTTATATTTTTAACTCTGATATCTAGTGCTTCCACTTGGTTAGATTGCTTTTTATTGAATATTTTTTCTTTAATCAAGTTTCGAAGTCAAACCAATTACAATTCAAACATAGCGCGACTGTATAACGCATAACTTTTTTTGTATATATCGAAATTCAATTTTTTTTTTTGGATCAAGGACTTCAATATCTGGTGCACTCATATTTTTCAATTTTTTTTTTTATAATCTGCTATTTTTCCACATGTGCAAAACAAAGACCTTCATTTTCGATGAAAAACCTATGTTTAATAAAACTAAAAAAACAAATACATAATAAAACCAAAACATATTCAAATTATATTCATTGGATAGCTCATTCTGAGGACTACCTGATTCAAGTTGGGTTTGTGAAGATTCCTCCATTTTTATCCTCAACCCGAGCTCCGAAGTGCCAAAATTCAGGTTTTTTTGGGTCTCAGGGAGGGGATGAGGAATAAAGGGGGTTCAAACGAACCCCTAGGGGTTAGAGCGAACCCCTAGGGGTTTGCTTGAACCAGGGTTCATTCGAACCCTCGTTCATTTGAACCCCCTTCTATAAGGGGTTTTGATGGCTTTTTTGGTGGGAAAGTATTAGGAGGGTTCGCCCGAACCTAGGTTCTAGTGAACCCCTAATGGGTTTAATCGAACCAATAGGTTCGTACGAACCCCTAAAATATATTTTTTTGCCATGCATTCGTTTTCTGTGATTTTTCCTTCCTCACTTCAATTGTAAGCCACTATTGTGGCTTCACCCTCCATTATTAGTGTTGTTATCCTTGTTTCAAAAAAAAATGTTTCATTAGGTTTTGTTTTGAGTGTTTTGGATTGGGGCATTACACAACATATAAGTTCATGCACATATAGTTGTTGGGTGTAGTCATGTGTTAATAGCCCAAGATGAACTAGTTGAGGATGACTTGAGCATTGATAAAAAATAGAGAGTCATCCTTGATCACTAACTAGACCAATGAGCTATAGATAATTGGGATTTTATATCATATGCAAAGTTTGAGTCTATAGGCATGTGAACCCATTTTATCCATGATGAAGAAACTTGCATTCTAACATCACCAAGGAAATAAAGAAGAATAGCTAGGGAAATTGAGGTTATTTTTTATTGTACAAAATTTAAAAATGTGTTAGGAGTGGGTATTGATTTATTCTTTCCAAAAGGAGATAGACCTTGAGCCTTTCATATTGTAATTTTGAAATATAAACAATATAGTAATATATGAAGCCTCTGTGAAAGGTTATTAATTTGCTAAAAAAAGTGGGATAAAGTTGCTACAAGTTTTTGATGTCATAAAGCTTATGATTAAGAAAGTGAGATCTCAATGTGCCATCAAGGATCCCTTAATGAGATAATATAAACACTAAATTTGGGAGTGTATTAATAGATTTTAAAGCTACCAATGTCTAGGTTATTCCTAGAGCTCAAAATACTAAAGCTAACAACATGACAACCATTGATCCTTAGTTTAATCATGTTAAGGATCTTTCCAATAATAAGATACAAGTCAAACTAGTATTTATGTTGTCAATTGTAAATTATGACATCAATTATTTGGTGTTTGAAAGTGATGCGAAGGTAACCCACTGTATCCAACAAGTATCTTAGTTTGTTGATGATCTAAGCCCCAAAATTTAAGAAGTGCATGGGGATAAAATTATATAGTTCAAACCAACAAACTACTGAGAGGTCAAGTCACCTTGTAAAGTTTATTTAACCTTGATTAACAATTCAATGATAAAAGAAGGATTATTACCAATAAGTGAGACTATGAGCATGTGGCAATCACTATAGGTAGAATAATGTTGGCTAAGCTATGCAATACAAAAGAAAGGAACTTGTTGTTTTATTTTGTAAAAAATGTGAGGATACCATAGCATAGAGCTATGAGGATCTTATAAGCTATGAAAAAAGTGTTACTAGACACACGATTGAGCTACAACATGAAGTAAAACTAGTAAGACAAAAATAGTGACTAGTGAATCCTAAGATTGAGCCTCCTATTAAGTAAGAGTTGTCAAAATTTATTGAGTGAAAAATCATATATCCCATTAAGCACTCAATTTGAGTATCCAATTTGGTATTAGTTGGGAAAAATAATGGAGATATAAGGTTGTGTGTGGATTTTAGAGACCTAAACAAAACTTCATTAAATGGCCATGACCTATTGCCTTCAATGGATTAGATTCTATAAACTATGGTGAGATTAGATAATGTTGATTAGGAGTTTGATATACCCAATAATAGGGCAAGTAAAGTCACAATATCACTTTGCCTCTCCTAAAAAGCAATGGACTCTTAGAAGAAATTAAACTACTCTAAATTCTATGTTACTAGGTCATGGTAGTGTAAGGTAACCTAGTGATCTATGCAAATGTCCCTTTTTAATTCATCCTTTGATGACATCTTAGTGCACATAATGATAGCATGTCAATCAAATGGTAAGTAGTTCAAAATATAGGGGTTTAATATCTCTACCAATATATTTAGAAGATTTAAATATATGAAAATTAAACTTTAAAACCTTGGATCTAAAAATGAATAAGTAATTTATCTTTTTTGTTGCAAGGTGTGATGATTTCTAGTATTGATTTTGAATGTGTTATCACAGAATCTAGCAGCGCTCGTTCCACGGATAACCCCCCTACGAAACTTGTCTGTTTCTTAGGATTCATGAAGTTCAAGTACGCATAACGAAGTGATTTTCAAGCTACCTCGAAATGCGTTTCAAAGCCTCGAATAGTCAATTCGAGCATCCCCCTATGTTTGCCTCGTGAAGACCTTCGAAATGAGCTCCTTCACAAAGTCTCACTGTTCGTACTTAGCGAATTGCGAAAAATGTAGTGGCACTGAAAAAGTGCGCTCCTGCTCTGAAGCCAAAATTTGGCTAAGTATGCAAAGTGCAGGGGCGCTAATTTTTAGCGCCCCTGCATGAAAGTGAACTTTCTAAAAAATGTAATAGTGCTGAATTTTAGCGCTATTACACTTTTTCCTGACACTTAAACTTTTTTTTGGCCCTGGTGTGTTTCTTCATGATTTTCGCGTTTTTCGTCAATCGTGCCACTTTTCGTGCCTAAATTTATTGCTCGACTTGAGTTAGGTTTTCAATTTTCTCTTTCACTTAAAAGTGTTTTAGTTCGCCATTTTCATTGTTTATGGTCTTTGTTCTTCTTTTCTTCTTGCTGGGCGAGTTTCTTCTCAAGCTGCAAACACGTTTTTGAGAATTTTGACATTCCCTCTCCAGCAATCTTTGCGTTTCATCTTGGTAAGTCGATTCCTCTTGCTTCCTCTCATTTTTCTTTCGTTTCTTTGTATGTGTTCTAAGATTCACACATGCGTTTTTCATATGTTTTTATTCCGACGCGTTTTTCTTTCTCTTCATTCGCGTTTTGATCTTGCGTATTCTTTACTTGCCTCCCTTCCATGGCGTTTCTGCGTGGCTTTCTCCTCTTACCCTCATGCAATGGAACTCTTGCGTTTTGTTTTCAACACATTCCTCTTGCTTTTCACTTCCACTGTTTTTGTGCTAACTTATTTCCTTGTCGCCCTTTCTATAATGTCCTGATGCGAACATTAGGGAATCTCTTGTCTTGTAAGAATGGTTCCCTTGAAAATACAATGGTGATGAAACGAATTTAAATTACAATTCCATACAAACAAACACTTTGCCAACCCTGAGCGCCGTTTTCATGCACCGTTACATCTGTTTTACCAAAATATGTCTCAGATGCAGAAGCGTTAAATTTTAGCGCCTTGACATGTTGAACATGTTGAAATATATTCTAACTGTGCAAAGTACAGGAGCGCCTTTTTTTAGCGCCCCTGCATCAAAACTGAAATCTCCAAAAATGTAAGGGCGCTGAAATTTAGCGCCCTTACACTTTTTACAATCTTTTTCAGATAAGCTTCATTTATGTCCATTTCTCTCCTAAACCTTGTTCCTTCCGTTTTGTGCATCGTTTTGCGTGCCTTATCATCCGCTCCACACTTTCCTATCATCGTTGCTCGTTTCACGCATTTCCATGCTACCTAACAACTAATGTTTGTTCTGGCTCAACACCTTGCAGTCTCTTTTCAAAGATTTTCAAAGTCTGAGTTATTAAAGTTCTAGTTGTTTCTGATGACTGCCAGTAAACCTCCGTCTTCTTCGAGAGCAAAAAGTAAAATGAAGTACAAATATCAAGGTGTCTATCCGCCAACCGTAGTGGTCTCCAAGGTGGAAGAGATAAAAGATACAGAGGTTGGCCATCAAGACTTGGTTGACTTTGGGAAGCAAATAGAGACGAAGCCTCTTCCTGACCCAATGAGAGCAATTGCACACAGTAACTTGCATTTGGTAGCTATGTTTCCTACAACTGCGCATAATACAGAGTTTGTTCTTTAGGTGGCATCTCACTACATCAGAGAAAGTAGAAGTGTGATCGATTCTTCCGGGTACGAGATTCTTAGACTTGACCCTGATTTCTTTGACATTGTTTTCAAGGTTCCTCATATGGAGAAATACATTGATATTTCTATACAAAAAGCACAAGAGGTCTATGATGCTGATCCCAACAAGGCTAAAAACCTGATAAATGCTCAATGGTTGAAGAAGCCTAGACCATTTATTTCCAGATGGCCAAAGAGACTCCTTCGAAGTGATTTCAAGGATGACGTCAAAGATATGATCACATTTTTGAGCAGAGTGAAAGGCTTGCCGGAATCATCCACTTTTCATGATTGGATGTATGAATACATTAGGATCATAAGAAGACAGAAGGTGCATATTGACTGGGGCAAATAGATCAGTGATGAAATACATGAGCAGTTGATCAATGCTCCTTGTACATTGAAATTCTACATGACTTCTTACCTGGTGTACGCAGTGGCTATAATGAGGCAATTCTCGGGTCTATCTACAAAAGGGAATCGAATGATGGTACCTGTGTACAGATTTTTCTATCAATTAGAACTGAAGGAAAGCTTTCATCACTTCAGGTGGGTCACAGATGCTTTCTTTGCGCCTTTGCTTTTCAATTTTGATCCAGCTCTTGAAAGAAGGAGGGTATCTGATGAGGCGTATAAGGTGGTAAGTAAATTTGGATGCCTATTTCTTCAATTCCCAACGTTTACTTATTTGAGAGTAGGGTGCTACACTGGTTGTCCCTACATGCTGCCACGTTATCCTTCGGATAAGTGGGTTCTCATGGAAACATGCAGACAGTTGATGTCAGTGCAAAAGGAATGAAGAAGCAACGACAAGCGTGGATTCAAGTTCCCACTGACCATTGGCCGATATACTATCCAAACTGCACAAAAGGCCAAGTCTGTCTATGCTGAAATGCAGATCATGACAATCAAGACTTATAGGTATAGGTTTGATTTTGATTACTGAGATGTCAGAAAAAGATTACAAAAGGGTCATCATCACAAGTACTATTTTGAAGACATCTGGGCTAATTGCAGAGATGAAGAAGCCATTCACAAAATGGACTATTGCAGGTTGATTGTTCAGCAGATCAGAGATCTTGATATTGCTGACCCACCAGAGGATTTTGCAGATCCTAGTGATATCATGAATGCTGTCTATGATGAGCAAGGAATTGCTAAAAGGCCGTTGCCTGCAATTCAATGGTCTAGGAAAGAAATTACCAACATGAGAGAGAGATGGAAGCCAATCCTAGCCAACACTGCAGAATGGTTACATAAGCATGGTTATGAAATGAAAAGTTTCAGAACAGACTCGGAAGGAGAAGAATCTGAAGCAGAAGCTCGCCAACAGCAAGAACTCTGCGACAAAAATAAATCAGCGGCTGTTCCCACTTCTTCACGAAGAGGTCCTAGGATTAAGTTCACTGTTGGAAAGAAAGATACCCAGTCCGTCCCAGAGACAGAAATCATGGAATCTAATCCATCTCGCTCTAAAGGTAAAAAGTCTATTCCAGAGGAGGTAGATTCCAATGAAGAAGGAACTTCAAGTGATCAATCCGCTGAAGATGAAGATTCAGCAGAAGCAGACTCTGATGCATAAGAGGTTTCTGAAAGCAGGCAAGAGTCTAAAGAAGTTTCTGAAGAAGGATCTGAAGGTGATTCTGAAGGTGAACGAGGATCAGAGAGACAAGAGGGTGATCAACAAGAACCCGGGCATGATCAAGAAAGAACTACTTCTCCTCCTGAGAAAGAAGTTGAGGAAATTCCTAGAATGTCATCGCCTGTGACTTCCAATGTTCCTCATACCCCTCCAAATTCAAACACTCCTCCACCTCCTGTTCCTTCATCACCTATCCCTAGCACATGCATTCCTGCAGTCGAGGTATCCACTATCCCTGCAGCATCAACCCCGCTTGATACTCCCTCAGTGACAAGCATTCATATGGTTGATATACTGTCAAGTCCTCCATCGTCCATTCCTAGCCTATCTTCACCAACATATGATATCACTTCTAAAAATGTATTCAATCGTTTCATGAATGAGTCAATGCGTGATCAACTCAATGTGCAAACTACAGGAGCAATGATGACAGACACTTCTCCTATTGTCACGATACCCATGGTAACTTCAGACGTGACAATAACTTCAGAAGTAGCAATGGCAACTGAATTGACAGTGAATCCAGAAGCTCACACTTCCTTCCTTCCCCCTTGGCTAATATCTCAAGTGTCGAAGTGGAAGAAGCAAATGATTTCTCCAGAGGAGCTCGACCTCGAAGAGATAGTCCTTCCAAAGGCTAAAGGGAAGAAAAAGGCGTATACTCAAGGCTGAACGTTGATAAGTCTGGCCACAAGTATGCGGAAATTGGCATACCACCACATGAAGAAGGTGATGTCAATATGGAAGACTACACGGTGACAAAGGTCCAGCTTGGCAAGGTTACCAATGAAAGTGCAAAGGCCGATGCGCAAGTGACATTGGATATCTTGGCTGGAAGACTGGATAAAGTAGAGCAAGCTCGCAATATGTACAAACAGAGGGCAGAGCATTATGCCACTGTTGTAAAGAGACTTGCAAGTTCTCCAAGCAATGCACAACTGCTGACAATGGTAAATATTGAAGACCCAGTTGTCAAGAAAGCTGAGAAGTTCGCCTCCAAAGGCAGAGTGTTGTATGATTTTGTTGAGAAGATCATTGAACACAGATCTCAGATTATAATGGCTGCAGACGAGAAAACTACCTTGTTAGCCAAGCTCACCACAGAGCTTGATAAAGAGAAAAGTGTACTTTCCCAAGAGCGCAGAGACATGGAAAAATGCCTATTGTCATGGTCGGAGATGAAACAGGTAAAGCTCAGTAAATTGGTGGAAGTTGGGGTAATTCCTGACAAAGAAAAGTTCGTTGAGGTAAGAGAATCTTTGAAACATCAAATTCAAGTAATTCAATCTCTTATGGAAGATCTCCACCAAGTACAGGAAGATGTTGAAGGACATCGTGCTATTCTTGAGAAAGGTATCAAAGAATTGCCCGGTCAACTTCTTGAGGAAAATCGTATCTTCTTGCTGGCCACAAAAATATCTTAGATCTACAAAGAAGCCATCATGAAATTGATTGACAGTTCAGACTTTTCAGAAGCCTCACTGAACATCATTTGTGATACAAGGCTCACATTGGATAACCTGAAAAATCATCTTGATAGGTGCAAGAAGGTTCACTCATCTGCCATGAGATCGATCACGAGAATTCACACCATTGTGGATTACACCGTTGGTCTAGATGAGAAGTTCGTGCAGGAGACCAGGAAGAAATATGAAGACTTCCGCGCCCAAAGCAAGGAACCATGAAGATTCTTGTTCTCCAGTGTTAGACATTTCCGGTGCATCCCTTTATGCATCTTGTAAATATTTCCTGACATCTTATATGTCTTTTTGTAAATTGTAATTACACCAAGTTTAATCATTTGAAAACAAATTACACTTTGACTTTGGTCAAAGTTAGGTGAGATCTCCTAAAATCGCTCACCTAACTTTCCTTGATTTCCTCAATTAGATTCCTAATTTTGCTCATCCCTCTTTCTATATAATGTGAGGGATTTCTATTGTAAATTTATCCTTTAGTATTTTGCAACAAAGTGTTGCCCTTTTTGAAGCAGAATTGTGAAACTTTGTGTTCATGCTTTGTGAATGAAATTCGATCAATAAAGAAGAAGATTGCAAGCCAGACTTTGTGTTGGATTCGATAATCTTATGAATTGATCTTATTTGGTGGTGATTAGGTGATGGAATCTGAAGGACTCTAAGTAATTTATGTAAACTTTGTGTTGCATCTATTATTTAGATTTGCATTTGTGTTTTGTTTATCTTTCGGTTGAATAATCTACAAGACTTTGCGCTTGTAATTATTCACGTTCTTTGGATACTATTGTTGGATAATCTACAAGACTTTGTGCTTGTAATTGTTCATGCTCTTTGATAATTTGGTTGGATGATCTACAAGACTTTGCGCTTGTAATTGTTCATGCTGTTCGAGGAATTGCTGCGTCTAAGAAGACTTTGTGCTTCTAACGTGACAAACGATACACTCTTCACAGATCCACCATTGAAAAAGCTACGGAATGACTTTGTGCCTTCGTGAGCTTTCCCTTTTACTTTATTTGTTTATTGTTAATTACTTCTGGTATCTCTACGCTTTGCTTTGACAAGATAGAGGTATTGGTATTACTGCTAGTTGATTGTTTAAAGTTGTTAAGAATTGTGAACTTCCAACAGTGAAGCATTGTAAACATCTTCTCTGAAAAAAGAGAGAAGGATGAATGTAACACACCCCCCCACTTCGTAAGTATTGTGTACATTTTGTAATTAGTTGTTTGTTTTACTATCGCTTCTATTAGCAGTAAGAAGGGCGCCTCCCCTTTCCGAGAGGAGAGATTTACATCTCACATAGCTGTGGCTGAAGTTCAAGTTGTGTAATCTATCGAAAAGCTGATTACATAATTTTCACCCAACAAAATGTCACAACTAATTATTACAAAAAAATTATTTTATTTTATCTTAATTTAAAAAAAGCAAAAGGGGGAGGGTTTGGAGAAAATAAATAAGCAAAATGGATTTATTTTTCAATACCACCAACTTTTTAGTTTGTCGAGATAATAGAAACCAAATAAACTAACTTTTCTTGATTGATATTATGCACAATCATTAACACAAAGTAGTGCAATATTCTAAGGATTTTTTGAGAATGAAACAAGAATACAAATTTACTTGTTACACATGCAAATTATACACAACACTACCCATTATTAACTCACTATAAAAGAAATGACATCAAAATGCATTGGATTCCATCCTTCTCATTAAAATTTCAAAGTTGGGATATTACAACATAATCTAGTTCAAAGAACTTGTAATTAAAAAAATATGCTACTTATATCCTCTTCTTATCTATCTTCCTACTCCCTATTTTTTTGACCCTTTACAATGCCTTGCATATCCCCATATATACCTAAATTAGGTGTTCATATTCAAAATTATCAATTACATCTAATTGTTGGGATTTAAAGATCCATGGGTTCAATACAATTATAATCAAATGCACCCTCTAAATTGAGAGGAAAACATTTATTTTAAATCCTAAAAATAAAAGGTATACTTCTCATTGAAAGATGCAAAAAAATCTTCAAATGTGTATCCAAGCCTATTTTTCTTCAAGTTGTTACTACTATTCTATTTAACTATCTTGTTGCTATGAATCCTGAGGAAAATGCACTTTAAAGTACTTGATGGATTCCACAACTGAATAATAATTTGGATAACGTAAGTACTAAAAATGTATCTCTTGGAAAATATGGTCTTCTTAATCAACCTAGATACCTCCTTCATTTCCAACAGTCACTCCTTGAATATATTGAAGTTCCCTTTGATTCTTATCATGTCATTTATGGATTCCTCTATCGAATTCCTTTTCAAGTAATTAATTAACTATTTAAAAAATTTAGCAACAAAGTGAATGTAGTGTAGAAAAATGTATCCCTTCATATTTTCACACTTGTTTGGGCCCTCTTAATTAAAATAGACTTAATTATGCCTTAATAAGCCCTATTATTCATTTACAAGCCTAATAAATTACATTTTTCAAAGCGGAAACCTTATGAATAATTAATGTCAATACATAACACTTTACCTTGAGCAATGTGTGTTCCAAGAATAGGGACCTAGGACCCATTCACCTATGGGTGAATGGGTCATCCCTAGGCCTTTGAACCTAAATGTAAAATATGTTTTTGGCAATATTTTAAGGTCCCCAAAATCCATATTTCAATGTCGACTTGTGATATTTGAATTTCCATAAATTAAGGATACATACCTATAAATACAAGATTATTTTGTCAATTCAAAACATCTAGCAAGAGGTGAACTTTCATATGAGAAAATAATATTATCAAGGCATTCAAAAGCATATATATATCAGAGATTTGTTGCAGCATTCAAGTTCCATTCATCATGTCAAAGTATTCTTGCATCATGCATGATTTTGGAGCTAACATTGTGATGTAGGTTTCAAGATCAAATTCAAGAATTAAAAGCATCAATTCAAGCATCAAGATCCACATCCATTGAAGCCATTTCATGAAAGTTGTAGACCTTCCAAGATCTCCATTACCAAGGTTTCTACGAGGGTTTGTTGAGTGGTAACATAGCATTGTTCATTGTTCATTCTCTCTTTCATGCTTTATTTCATTTCAAGGTTTGATTACCAAAATGGGGTTTGACCAAGGAAAACCCCCATTCACTAAAAAAAAAAAAAATTTCCCCCTCTTGTATGTGTGTTGCAAATTCAGGTTGAAGAAGGATTGAAGACTTATTGAAGTGCAAGATTGGAAAAGTTGTCAAAGTTGCTGTCAAATCACATAATCTAAGGTCTATAGATCTGATTTCTAACTTTTTGACACTGAAACTTGGACAAATCAGAAGCTACAGATAAACATCAGAGGCTCCTAAAAGTTGCTGAAAAATCCTAACAAAAGATCCATTCACCCATGGGCGAATGAGTCTCAATTTTCCTTTAGAAACTAAATTTTGGTTACTGGTAAACACCTTTCTGCCCTTTTCAGATCCGCAATTAGTTTTCTGGTTCTGCTAATATTGAACTTTATATTGTTGTTTCAAGTTTAAGTTGGTATAATTAGGTTGATTTGATATTTATAGTTTTTTCCCAAAAGTGTTGTTTGAACTTGACCCCCGTCCTCAAAGCATAAGGAAATATGAAGATTCTCTCATTGAGTTGATTCACCTAAGGGTTGTTAGTCAATTCTTTGTGGGGATCTCATTTCCTAATGAAATAAAAGAAAATAGGTCTATGACTGCACACATTTACCCACATTTTAATCCAACCCCTATTTTTCTGATGTTTCATTTTGGTGAACCTGACTTTTGAGCATCATAACTTTTTGATTTTGGAGTCCATTTTCAACCCTAGATCTAAGATTTGCATAAATTTGAATTGATTTGCATCTCATTTAGGGTTGTTTACTTGCATTAGTTTGCATCTTATTTAGGGTTTTAGTTTTACACTTTTGCATTCTTTAAAATATGAAAAAATCAAAAATCTCAGTCATTTTGCATAATGTTTACATAACATTACATGATCAGTCATTTACATAAGAAAATTGAATCAAAATTGCATCTCAAATTAGGTCTTTTTGCTTGTCATTTAACATTGTTTTGCACTTGCATTTAGATCTAATTTTCTAGAAATCTGAAACTGTAACCACCTATTTGAAACCAGAATCTGAAAAGCATAAAAATCAACTCAAAAAATTGTAAGTTAATTTTTAAAAACCTTGAAGTGAGACCCATTCACCCATGGGTGAATGAGTCTCTAATCAAAGTTTTTTTTGAATTTCTAAGCATTAAAAACACTATTTTTGCATTATGTGTTCTTGCATTCAGTCTGTTGCTTTAGTTTCTAGAATTTATGTTTTCTGAAGTTGTTCATATTAAGGTTAATTTTTTAAAATAAATGCATTGTTTGAATTCAAATTTACATCATTTTTCAGATTTTTGCATGGTATAATCAGTACATTATCTTGTTTTAAATCTAGAAACTTCTTTTGCATTCTAGGGTGTTTGATTGTATTTTTCTTCTTCTCCATTTTGGGTGCACCTTGGGTTTGTGAAACTTGTATTAGCTTCACAACTTGGTGTCCCATTGCTAATACTGTCATGAGATGTAGTTCAAGACTCATGCCATCCTGCAATACATCAGTCGCCGTGGATCTTGGGTTTTCTTATTCTTTCACTCATAGTGTTGACACTAGTCAACCCACTATGAACCATACCCTTGACACTTCATTTCCTATGACATCCTTACCTACAACCAATGTGACCGATGTTGACACAATTTTTCTAATGTCCCTCAAGAGAACCTAAGGAGAATGGATGAAGAACTAGACAAATTGCAAGACTTTGTGAGTTCTAAACATATTGTTAGTATTGTTGTTCTCATCATAGATAACATCAGAAAGATGCTTAATAATGAACAAGGAATATAAATTTTTCACAACCTTTCTTACATCATTAATCACCACATGAAAAAGTAACCTATAAACCCTTTGGTCAACCTCATTGAAGTTCAACCTCATAAGGACCTAACCAAAATGCCCCTTGACATTGCTTTCTCACAACATGACACAATTAAACCTGCACTTGATGGTCGTCTTTACATAGCCAGAAGAATCAATAACAAGCCTACTAATGGGATATTAATTGATCCCATTTATGTAGAGAATGTGATCATTGAAGAATTATTTTTTGTGCATGAGCTTTATCAAGATACTTATGAAAAACCAAAAGCATGGATCAAAACACATAATGGTTTTGCTTGCCGTATGTTAGGTTCAAAAACTCTTCCTTTAAAAATTGGAATGAAACAATTAAGTGTCTCATTTTCCATCATCTCGTTGTTGGACCAATTTTGTGTGAAGTTAGGTTATCCATGGCTTCATTCCATGAAAGTCATCCCGTTGATAGTGCATAAATGTTAAAAGTTTTCATTTGGAAATGAGATCTTTACTGTGCATCATAGTGGCTTTAATCTGATGTCTTCTTGTGGGAATTTCTCATTGGATTTATTTTGGCCTAAGCCTATAGAACCTATTAGGCCTCGTGAGGACTTCTTTTTCAAATCTTATCAAAAGTTTAAGGAAAAGCACATAATAGAATTATCCCTTCGTAATATACCTCAACCCACAATTGAGCCTCCTATCCTTGATGAAACCATGATTGAACCAAAATCCCTTCCAAGTAACCAAGACCAAAACTTAGAAAATCCTCCACCTATTTCCTATAAGAGACCATTAGATAGCCAAATAAGTCTCATTGTGCCTTCTAAAATCAAACAATTTTATAAGGCTAAAGAGAAAGTGGTTGAACAACCTCCTATGGGTCATTTCGTTCTTCCCTTAAGGGAAGAAAATAAACATATAGTTGATAAAATTGCTCCTACACAATCACAACTTGAAAATCAAACAAAAAAACACTGAAATGCTAGAGAGAGCAGGTGTAGATGTTGTGTTATTGATCGTTTGTTTCAAGCAAAAGAAAAAAAGAAAAATATAGAAAATAAAAATCCAAACTTAGCTCAAGCAATGCATGATGATTCTCCACCTTCGCCGAAACAAGAAATTCCTTATGTCGACCACAACAAGAACCTTATATGGATATTATCATTAGATCTCCTGTTGTGATAAACTTAGATGATGACAATGAAATAACAAAAAATGATGAGGAAGTGCATAAAGAGTTAAATTTATTATTTTCCTCTTCCATGAGCTTAAATGGTAACAACCATTATGATCCTCCTACAAAGATTGATTTACCACGTGTTGAACTTGGTGATTGCCCTAGTTTGGCACTTGACATTGTCCCTTTAGCTAGTTGTCTACCTTTTGCATATTATGAAAAAGATTAGGATGCAAATGACCTACTATAGGTTGACTTGCACATGCCTTACTATTCTTTTTCTTTGTCTTCCTTTTATATTATTTTTGTGTGATTGCATGTGCGTAATGTGATCCCCCATACTTTTCTATTTGGCATGTATTTATATTCATTCCTCTATTTGTACCTACATTCTTCTATATCTCATAAACCTTTATCTTTTCTTTTGTCTTGTGTTTTCCTTTTGGGGATGACGCAAGGTGTTGATACATTTAGGTCTCTTTCATGTTAACCCAAAAGATTTTCTTTGTTTTTGCTTCTATGTGTCATTCTTCTCATTCCATGAGTTATTTGGGGAATGATGAAACTTTTGAGCTCTATAATAACATTGTAGCAAAGACATACACTGACCCCAAATCTGTGGATCCCTTATGTTATTTTGGGATTTCATTTTTGGGGCAACCCCTTTTTCATGGCAAAGCTTCATTTGGAAATATATACTTGACATAGGGCTTTCCAAATAAGCTCTCATGTCTTCCTTATTGTTAGCATTTGTCATTTTTCTACTTTAAAGTAATTGCTCACAACATGGTGTTTAGCAATTTCTTTAAAGTGGGGGCATAAATTGGCATTATCATTTTGACATTTTTGACTATATCTTATGTTTCATACTATGATCTTCTTACTTCACGTGACGTTCCTTCTTCTTGGTGTTTTTGAATTGTGTTTGATGTCCTCCAAGATTGTGAATTTTCTGAGCATACGACATTCCTCTTAGTGATGATGCTACGCATTGCACTTCCTAAGTTGTGAATCTTTTATCCTATATTTTCCTCTCTTGGAGACATTAGGCATGATGTTCCCTAAGAGGAGACCTTACACGAACTAAGAAAAAACCCTTTGAACATTCCTTATCCTATTTTCATTTGTTCATATGTGTTTAGAATAACACAAATTGCTAACCTTGTGAAGCTAGAAGTTACAACCTTTTTCATGGCCACAAAGCATAACACACCTTGCTTGCTAGTGGAGCCTTGTTTGTTCATAAGT
Organism: Sequoia sempervirens; assembly: GCA_007258455.2. Taxonomy (NCBI): domain Eukaryota; kingdom Viridiplantae; phylum Streptophyta; class Pinopsida; order Cupressales; family Cupressaceae; genus Sequoia; species Sequoia sempervirens. The sequence goes on from VDFB02379711.1 coordinate 103,846,651, forward strand.
TTTTAGCATAACACAGCTTGCTAGGCCTTATGAAGCTTGAATTTCATATTGTGTGGTTCCTTATTAAAGTTATCAAGAGGTATAACTTTGGTATGGTTATGGGAGCCTAATAAGATTCTCTCATTTGCCACTTTTGGGGGCTCACCTAATGGAAAATGGATTTCACTAGCCTATGTGAGCGTGCATGTTTGTTTGCATAGTGGATAGTGAGTTCCACTTGTAAACTATTTTGGACAAACAACTAAGGCTTGGTCCACATCAAGTTGGACAAACAATCAAGGCTTGATCCACCCCTTTTTCTTTATTTCTTTTAGTCTTTGACATTTTATGATTGAGTATCTTGTAATTGTTGCATATATATGTTTAACATAGGCATGTGTCTCTTTGTGCCTTTGTTGGTTTTTCCATGAGATCTTAGATCTTGGGGGCTTGATCATCCTCCTTGACCTTTGTCATCTAATCCTTCCAACAATTGTATAATTAGACCTCTCTTTATTGTCTACTTTAGTGTGAGTTTGATGCAAGGTCATCCTCTCACTAAAGTGGGGGCTAAATGTAGTGTAGAAAAATGTATCCCTTTACATTTTCACACTTCTTTGGACCCTCCTAATTAAAATGGACTTAATAATGCCCTAATTTAGTGTTGAGAAATGTATCCCTTTACATTTTCACACTTTTTTGGGCCCTCATAACTAAATTGGACTTAATTATGCCTTAATAAGCCCTATTATTCATTTACATGCCTAATAAATTACATTTTACGAAGGGGAAACCCGAAAATAATTAATGCCAATACATAACACTTTACCTTGAGCAATGTGTGTTCTAGGAATAGGGACCTGGGACCCATTCATCCATGGGAAAATGGGTACTCCCTAGGCCTTTGAACCTAAATTTAAAATATGATTTTGACAGTATTTTAAGGTCCCCAAATCCATATTTCAATGTTAGCTTGTGATATTTGAATTTTGGGAAATTAAGGATACATACCTATAAATACATGGTTATTTTATCAATTCAAAACATCTAGCAAGACGTGAAATTTTATATGAGAAAATACTATTATCAAGGAATTCTAGAGTAGATATATCAAAGATTTTTTGCAGCATTCAAGATCCATTCTTCTTGCATCATGCATGTTTTTGGAGCTAACATTGTGATGTAGGTTTTAAGATCAAATTCAAGCATTCAAAGCATCAATTCAAGTATCAAGATCCACATCTATTGAACCCATTTCATGCAAGTTTTAGACCTTCCAAGATTTCCATTACTAAGGTTTCTACAAGGGTTTGTTGTGTGGTAACATAGCATTGTTCATTGTTCATTTCCTCTTTCATGCTTTATTTCATTTCAAGGTTTGATTACCAAAACGGGGTTTGACCAAGGAAAACCCCCATTCACCAAAAACAAACAATTTTCCCCTCTTGTATGTGTGTTTTAGATTCAAGTTGAAGAAGGATTGAATACCTCTTGAAGTGAAAGATTGGAAAATTTGTCAAATTTGTTGTCAAATCATGGAATCTAACCTACAAATCTGATTTCTGACTTTCCAACACTGAAACTTAGACAAATCAAAAGCTACAGATCAGCATCAGAGGCTCCTGAAAGTTGTTGAAAAACCCTAACAAAAGACCCATTCACCCATGGGCGAATGAGTCTTAGTTTTCCTTTAGAAACTGACTTTTGGTGACTAGTAAACACCTTAAATTTCCCTTCTTAGATCTACAATCAATTTTTTGGTTATACTAATATTGAGGTTTATATTGTTGTTTCAAGTTTAAGTTGGTATAATTAGGTTGATTTGCTATTTTTAGTTTTTCTCCCAAAAGTGTTGTTTGAACCTAACCCCCATCCTCAAAGCATAAGGAAATATGAAGATTCTCACATTGAGTTGATTCACCTAAGGGTTGTTAGTCAATTCTTTGTGGGGATCTCATTTCCTAATGAAATGAAGGAAAATAGGTCTCTCACCACACACATTTACCCACATTTTAATCCAACCCCTATTTTTTTCATATTTCAATGAACTTTATTAGGTCTCTCCCAAAATGTGCAAGGAATTTCTTCAATGAAGCCTTCAATTTATACCATTATATCATCTATTATTTCTTTTATGTTGGAAAATTTCCTCTTGCAATCTCTAAAAAATTGTATTCTCAATTTGGTGGCTTCTAACTATCTAAGTGTATCTCAAGTTTTCATATGGAATGATTTTATTTTCTAGCAAATTTTTGAATAACGCCCTAGCCATCTTTTAGAGTGTAGGAAAAGGGACCTCAAGGGTGATGATATCTTCATCAACTATTTCTTCAAATGATGTCATTGCATTAACTTCATCGCTAACCTTGTGGAAACACTTAACAATATCTCTAACAAGCTTTTATTCTTGAGACTCCAAAGTGTCCTAAGTTCTTGTTGATTGAACTACTCCTCCTATACCTCCTCTCTGACCTGCCTTGTCCAATATTGGAAGGAGTGTGAGAGCTATTGTGCTAGAATGCACATGGCCCACAAGGTACTCTACATATGTAGATATCTCACCACTTGGGTAAATTTATTTCCTCCTTGTTTTGTTCATCCTACCTAATATGGTGGACCACTCGAAGTGATTATTTTCCCCTTCACTTGTTACTCCTTTGCTTGCACAAATCTCTCTTCTTTATTAATCAAAGGCACAACTATCTCTATAGTCTTAACTCCTTCATCATCCATAGATATGATAGATAACGTTTTTAATTTTTTGGCTTTAGTTGAGCCTTAAACAATTTTACCATAAACAAGAAATTCCTTTGTTACAAATTTGTAGTTTCTTCTCCTTTTCCCAATTATCATCCCCAATCATAGAGGTAAGTCTAATATGTCCATTTAACTATCCTCTTGTCTAGGAGATTTTGTAGGATTAGATACTCTAGGTGAAGGACTTTGGATTAGAGGAGGAGAAACATGAGGTGGACTTGGAAATTTAAGGGGAGTTGAGTTGGAGTTCTTTGAGGAGGACTAATGTGTGGGGAAGAAGGTGCCTTGTTCAAGTTAGACTCGGCAGAATAATTAGATGAATGGTTCCTTATCTAATTAGGATTCCCTTGTGAAAAGGGGAGGCTCTTCCTTAGATGACTATGATACTTGATTCACTTCCCCTTTTATTTCCATGTCATCTTCTCACATTTCTTGTTCTTACTATTGTCTACCTTTGAATCTCGTTGTTACCAAGGGCACACAAATTAAAGATATCAAGTTTCCACAATCCATCTAGTAGTTGTAATAAAATTTCTAGATTTGATTGTGTTTTAGTTTTTCACATCAACGTTTCAAATCATAGTACATGATCCATCATCAGGATGAAAGAGAGCTGAAGGAGAAGGATTTATTCTTCTTCTTCCTCACCATTTATTTTTTCCAACATTGGGATCCTTTCCTTCCTCTTCCTTGAGGATTTATTTTCATGTCTTTTTCTAACCAACCTCTTCTAGTATCTCATTTCATTTTGGGTGCCTTGATAATTCCACTTTCTCTTGCATGTCTTTCTCCTTGGTGGTCTTCTCAGGAATATCGATGTCATCCATGGGAAGTGAACTTTTAAGCAACTTATTTTCTCTTTTTATAACCTTTTGAGTCTGGATCTCATTAGAAGGGTCCTTATTAATGGATCAATCAATCCTATTTATAGGTTAATTAAATATATTTTTTATTGTAGGATGGATTGAGTGTTTTCCCACTCTCATTAATACATTTGAGAATTTTATTTGCATTGAAATCCTTGACCTATATAATTATCATGGAGCAATAATATGTAATTCTCACCTCATGTTTATTTAGACAAGTAGCCCAATAGTCCTCCAACTTTACTTCAAGTTTTTAATATGTGACAATCATAAGCCCTATTTTGTTGGTTAAGTTGAACCTATTCTAAATCCTTCATATTGTTACTTTAATAATAAAAGGTTGAATGGACATGCAACTTGTAAAGAACAAATTAAAAGTTCAAGAAGGTATAAAACATATAAAAAAGTGAGATTTGCGGCATTATAATACCTCATACATGGTAATCAATTATAGGAAAGTACAAGAATGTTCCTAATAGGTATTCTTAAGGTTGATCAAAACCTTACAAAAATATCTACCTCATGAACCTTAATCAAGGAAGCCCTACAATAATTATCAGGAAGTCATGATTTGAGATCCCAAGATGATCAATGTCAATTCGATAGTAATGAGTCAAAAGGTTTGGACTCTAACATGGTAAGAATAAGCCAATATAAGGTAAATACTCTTATTAAATCTATTAAAAATATGATATTGGGATTACCATCTACCACATTACCAAAATGATATAAAATTTAAGTACTTCAATAAAATGAAGCAACACATCAAGCATTAGGATTCAAGAATACCTCAAAATTATTACCAAATTGTATTTCGTTAGGCACATGATTGAAGTCTTGGACTCAAAAAGATATAAGGTGCACAATGTGAGAAATTAGGAATTGGGAATGCCTCATAACTCTTACTAAATAAGTATTTAACTAAGTGTAATCCTCGACTCTTGAACCCAAATGACTCAATTTTAAGTGATGAATAGGAAAAAGTAGCATGGGGATACCATTTGTCAAAGAAAATAGTTAAGTGTCCATTTGAAACTCTATCTTCAAAATAATATAAGAGATGAAAGATACCCCAACATGTCATGTGAAACTCCACAAGCTTTACTCCAAAAAGGAACAACTTTTCAAATTTGTGATAATATGTACTCATGGGGATTAAATCTATGAAACCTTAAAAATACCTAGGCCAAATGTAAAACATTTAAATTTTGAAAAAAAACAACAATATGAACTAGGATTTCACCTAACGCCATGACTATGAAACTAAGTGACATGAATGCACCTAGGGCATGGAAAAAAAGAAAAATTAAATTAAATGGCCCTAAGATTAAGCAAATAAAAACCTAAAGAAGACTAGACATGAAATTGAGGAAAAATTCAAGAAAAACCAATGGAAAACCCTAAAGAACAAAACCTTAAGAACATAAAAATCAAATTTAGAATGTATACAAATGAATGAGAGGGTAGGGTACATGAAACCTACCTCGATAAGGATGAAAAGGGACTATAAATCAACCATAAAATGGACAAATTATTTCCCATGACTCACTAATAACTTCTTTCCATGCAAATCGCCAAATTATTGAGAGAAATCATTAAATTCACTTGTTAGCACATGATAAATCAAAGTTTTTGGGGAGATAAGACACATCAAAGCTCAAGAAAAATGAATTAAAAAGTATAGTGTCAAAATGAATGACCGTTGGGTCTTTTGAATGCACCCACATGTTTGAGATCTACTATAAATGAAAAGCCAAAGGTATAGGTTAGGGTTAGGGTATAAAGTATTCCAAAAGATGGGGTTTAGAGTTTGGCCTTACCTCATGTCATCAATGCTTTGGTAACATAGGTAAAGGAAACCTAAGAACTCACACAAGTGCTACCACAATGCATTAAGACATAAATAAAATAAATGTTAGGGTTTCATAAATTATACTACTTGCATGGAAGTAAATAAAAGTCTAAACTTGTGGGTGGTTGGGTGGTTGCCACTCCATCCTTGTAAGCCAGTTTGGAGTGGCTGGGTGGCAAGTGGCAAGGGAAGCTAGTTGAGATGGCATCACTGTTTGCTGCGATAAAGGGAAACTTTCTAGACAATGTCATTTCCATCATTTCCCGCTAGCATTGTGAGGTGTGTTACATCCTTTCTAGGATGTTCACCAGCTAACATTGGCTTAAATCCAAGCACAAAAGCTCAGGCTCTCTTTACAATTGGTGGTGGCATTTAATTCCCTTAGTTGTGTGGAGGTATAGCCTTCGATTCCTACCTGCATTGTTTTCATTTGGCAATGAGTAGATTCATATTGCTGGTATCGACGAAGGAGTTGGATACGGGTGGCATGGATACACTGGTGCAGCTGAAGAGCTTGAAGCGACAAATGGATTTTGAAGGCAAGATTACATCCCTCCGTCTACAACGCATTATTTGACACCCGAACTACCTTACCTTCGAAACAATTAAATGCATTGTTGGGAAAGGTTTTATGGAGGATGCAAAAGGGTATTGGATTCTAACATTTCTTCCTGGGTGTTAGCAGGCTTGCTCAATATTGGGGTCTCCAAAGCAGATTCGAGGATGATAATGAGGCGATTGTTTCGTAAAGATATGCTGGTGGGCTTGGATAGGGCTTTGGTTGCAGCTCGGTTGGGAAAAGGCATTCCTCATCCATGTGACTTGGATCTTTTGGGTGATCCGGAGGCATTGGTAAAGTTTTTTCCTTTCTTGCTAGATGTGAATGGTTTGGAACTTGTGGAGCATAGATGGTTTGCTATTATAGGGGAAGAATTCCTGAAAAATAAATTTCGTTTGGTCCTAGTTGCAGACTCGGCATGAAAAAGGGAATTTTGTGTCATTTCCCAACAAAATGTTTGGTGAATGGGGTTTGGGTGGTGGGTTTTGTTTTAGGTTCAAATCATAAATGTGTTTTGTGTCTGTTTGTTCAAAGCTTAGTTTCCGTATGGTAATGGCACTGTATATTTTGGGTAGTGTTGTATATGGTTTCAACATGAAGGTAGTAAGGTTGTTTTGTGTTGGAAGCGTCTAATGGGTCTGTGAAATTTTGGTAATTATGGGAAAGAAATGTTGTGGTTGTATAGAATATTTGCAGGGCGAACACTGTAATAGTTTTTTCTCAAATCAATACAATTTATCTTGCTTATTGATAAAAAAAGAAAGTATGAACTTATGAAAAAACAATAGAAAAATCAAGGAAAGGTAAAATTTAAGAGACTCAAAACTAAGAAAATGTGACTTAAGATAAAATAAAATAAAAAGGGGGACACTAAGGGAAAAAGAATGATGATCCTTATTTTTTTAAGGAAAAATAGGGTGTATGCATAAGCCACAAAAAATGGTGACTCAACTAGGGAAATTCTCTTGGATATTTAAAGTAAAAGAATCAATCAATTGGTCTAAAATCTCCAATTTAACACATTCATAGCAAAGAATGACACTGTAATTGAAAAAAATTCAAAATGATTGCAACAAAGTATCTAGTGTCAAGAAAACCCAAGTATGTACATATGAGTTCATTTCCCTTCCCTAGATCTACTTGAATACATCATCACAAACTAGACATTTAACTAGTTTAAATAACCTTATCTTCAAATGGTTAGGGGTCGATTAGAATATGAAAGTATATAAGTAGACATAACCATGGAGTACCTAGACATTTCTCAATTTATAGCTAGGTATCTATAGCCTCAATAGAATTATCCATAATCCCACTTTAGGTATATCTCTATAACCAACCAAGAATCCATATTGATGATAGAGATTATATAAATCACCTATTAAATTGAGTTCTTATGATTACTCTATCTTCTTGTATATCTCTCTTTTATATCTTATTTGTGAAGCTATCTCAACCCACAATCAATGAAACCTACTGTTGGGGTTTGGGATAACAATGGTAATCATGAAGGTGAATGAAGATGCAAGGTTCTAAAATAGTTTCAATAATGTATCAATAATCTGAACTTTGACAAGTTAGCATACATTCACTTGACATGACTAATACAAATTAGAAATAGTTAAACCAACTAAAAAATATCTATCTAAATGGATCATGAATGTATCAATAGCTAAAATGACACTCTTGGGACAAACAAAGAAAATAAGAGAAACTTGTAAAGGACTAAAAGTGATCCAAAGAGGGGAAATAAATCAAGCAACAAAATATGAATTCAAAGAAAAATTTCCCCCTTTTAAAAAAGCAACACAAATAAAAAAATACACAAAAACATACTTAGTTTGTATAGTCAAAGGGGGGAATGTAAATTCCCTTCCTTTTTGAGAAACTTCCCATTAACAAACAATGGGACAACTTATTTGATGAGGGTATATAGTTTGAAAGTATTTTCTTCAAGTATTTCAAAGATCTGAAAATGTCCTAACCATAATTTACTAAGCTTAGCATGATCTCCTTTCTTCTCATGTATTTTTCCCACATCAAAACTAGTTTAGCAATTCAAAAGGCTTTGATTTTATATTTCTTATCAAATCACCTCTTAACTATACCCTAATACTTGACAAAATTTTCTAAAGTAGCATCTCTTTTTCTCCAAGATATAACAAGTTCAAAAGTTTGGATTTTACTTTATCATTCATCTTAAGGTAGTCTTTCATAAAATGTAAAGTTAGGATCATAAGTTTTAATAGAAATATGGGATGTAAACTATACACCAAGTGATAGTGGGAAGCACCCAAAGAATATTTGATTCTAGTCTTATTAGCCCATAAAGCAAATGCCAGCTAGGTATGCTAGTCTACAAGATTCTTATTTAGAAGTTTCTTTATGACATCAATTAAGTTCTTGCTAATGGATTATGCTACTCCATTTAATTCGGGGTAATAATTAGAAGATTATTTAATTATTAACTTATTATCGTAAGCCTATTCAACAAGATGAAAAGAAGGAAATACATGGAAATTGTCATATATTAGATCTATAGGCATCCCAAACCTAGTTATAATATACTCCTCAAGAAATTTGATGAAAATAATAATAGTGCAATTATTTGAAGCTTTAGCTTCCATCCAATGCATAAAATAATATATCATTATAAGTATGAACATGTGACCTATAGAGGAATTTATATTAATAACAACCAATAAAAATAAGGCCACATTGGGCTAACATATGAAAATATTATATTGTGAGGGTATGGTCAAGTTCCTTTCCTAGTAAGCTGAGGCTTGACATATGTGATAGCTTTTGGCATGTGCATGTGCATCTTTAAATATGTGTAACCAATAATAACCAAACATTAGGATTTGATGTGCAATTGTAAATCTTGAATCATGTAGTACCAAATTTTCTATGAAAATCTACAAAAAATTGTGCTACCTCCTCTTTACTCAAACATCTCAAATCCCTTCAATATTCCTTCTATATAAAAATACCTTATTTAATAATCAAATAGTAATATTGAGGCATAAATATGTACTCTTGGTTGCATTTAAATGAGTAGGGAATTTGTTATGTAAAAGATAAAACACCAAGTCAATGTACCTGTTGGAACTGTAAATTTCTGAACATTTTCATAAGTTTTCCATAACCCTAAGTTTCCATAGGGTCCTTATCATAAGCACTTGGTTTTGTTTTCATATCATTCTGCTCACTTTTTGCCCATGTTGCTCCATAGTTTACATCGGATCATGCATTTTTTTACATTCTGGTTCCTATCGGTGTGAGAATACCATTGTCTCCCCGACCCATTGTGCATTTTCTGCTAACATGAGTCTGTGTTGCCTATCGGCAAGACTCATTTGGTGTCACAGCGATCGAGGTTTGCATGCTGACGGCTTTCGGTAGGACATTTTCATTGTTTAGGTGAAAGAGGATGATTCACTTCGGCAAGAGTTGCGGCATCGATATAGGGTCCTGGCGAACTCTTTTGGTCTCAGCGACAAGCACATTATGGATTCACTTCGGCCAAACGGGTTGCTTTCGGTGTGAGGTCACAACGAGGTTTTATTGTCTCATCGACCGGTGGTGGAAGATCTAACATTTCGGCAAAGGTTTGGTCTTCGGTGAGTGGTCATAGCGAGATGTATATGTCTCACCGACAGAGCACAAAAGGTTTCTTTTAATTGGCTTTCGATGAGAAGTTTGTTGTGTCTTTCCGACTGACAACATAAAGGGATGTGATATCAGTAAGAGTTAAAGCTTTCGACATGTGGTCTTGGCAAGTTTGGATTCTCTTACTAACCAGAAACTAAGTGAAAACTTCGGTAAGACTTATGGGCTTCATTGTAAAGTCTTGGCGAGCCCGTCAGGTCTTGCCGACAAGTCTTATGAGTGACTTTTGGCGAGATGTTGGCTTTGTCTTGGCAACCTAAGGATAAAGGGATGCGATATCGGTGAGATGGGGTTTTTGATAAGAGGTCTCGACGAGTGACCTTCGGTCTCGCCGATGGAAAACAAAAAGGTCTTTGTCGACATGAGAATTGTCTTGTCTCGGCGACACACATGATGGTTGACGACTTTCGGTATGACTCAAAGCATTCTACGAGAGGTCTCCCCGACATTGATATGTCTTGCCGAGAATGTGCATGGGGATTATGTCAGTGTGAGAATTGCTTTCTCTTGGTGATCTGTGGTGAACTCAAGGGCTTTCGGTGAAACATGATGTGGTCTACGTGAGGTCTCTCTGATATCATAAAGTCACGACAACAATGAATGAAGCAAAAGGAACACATCGATGAGAGATATCCTTGTGTCTCAGTGAATGGAAGGCACCTAATGAAATGCATATCGGTAACACTTGGGGTGTTCTACGCGAGGTCTCCCCAATATCACAGAGCTATAGCAAAACACAAAGGGAACATGCAGATGCTTCTTATCTTCGGTGTAACAAGCAATATGTTATAGCGACATACAGTTTGATCATGGGGGCTCTCGTTGAAACATAATGTAATCTATATGATGTTTCCCCAACTTAAATAAGTCACGGCGAAGGCGAATAACACCACAGAGCGATTAACGATTGAATTGCCTTCGGCATAACTGCTGGATTGTCCTGGAGACTGTTTCATTAGTGAATAACAGAAATTCAAATACTATGGCCAACATGTATATGTTTGAAAACCGTTGTAGGCCAACTTGATTGGAGCCCGAATTCTATGGAAGGACGACATGGAACTTCAATATGATTTATTTTCTTGATGTTGGTGTATAAATAGGCATTTTGTAATTGTAAAATGACCACCAGTTATTAGATATTCGATACACAAAAAGTAGATACAGTGGAATAAAATTATCAGATCAGAGACTATTGTTGCATGATTTTAGAATGGAGGTATTTATGAAAATCAGTTGATGTTGCTGCATTTCTCTGGTGTCAATTATTTGTTGAATTTAATGAAAGTATTGCTAAGCTGTCTCCAAGATTGAGGCTTTCTGGTTGTTTGAATTGATATGACAAGTTCATATATAATTCATCAGTGCACATTTATTGTATCGGTGTGATTGATTGATTGGTTCTTTCAAGCAAAGATTAAATCCTTTTAGTTAATCTTAGTAATCAGAGAGAATCATCTGGATTGTTCAAGTAGAGCTTCGTAATCACCTTTTGCATGTTTATACAAGTTGTAAACATAATATATGCTAGATAGTTTGAGTTTCTCTAGAGAAGTGTTGCTCATCTTGATCTCATTTTGACTCTGCATACCCAATAAGGCACTGGTCTCTGCACTTCATCATTTTGAACTCATTCCGTTTCTTTATATTTGTTAATTAAGCATTTTAGGATTTAGATCAGAAGATTACTATTACTGTCAAGTTTGATTTCATTTGTTCGCTTCCATCTGCCATTGTGGACAAATCATTGCAAGAGGGATAATCATAAGTTAAGTCAGCCCAATTCAGAAAGGTACACCCGCCTAGGTTTGGCAGCACCTGAAGAGTAGAAGGTTGAGTTCTCTTGACCTTGTCTATTACCCTGAAGTGTACCAAGAGATTGGCAGCCTCTTGAGGCATTCTGCCCACATTTTTGAGAGCTAACACCACGTCAATGTACCTTTCATCTTCCATGTCAAACTGATTGTGTATTGATGAAAACCAATCTATGTATCTACTTTAGCAATTTCCTTGCTTAGACCTCCCCCCTAACTAGTTTCATTGGCTAGATTTATAAATTTAACTCTTGTAATTTCTATTACTCATTTTCCTCTTCTTTCTCCCAATTTATTTTGCATCAACATTATCTTGATTGCTTGGTTTAGCACTAAGGCAATTACTATGCTCCATAAACTATAAGTTCTACACTTTTTATAACTCTTACTAGTGTATAAGCCTACTACTTATTGTAAGGGTACCTTAGTTTAACACATTTAAAGGGTGCACTCATGAAAGCACTTGAATTTTCACCATCTTTTGTGTTAATACAACACATGAAATTTCAAAGGAAAATAAATAAATTTGAAATGGTTGTGAATAATCTAGGTTGGTTAACATGGGAGAATTCATATATTTTTTTTTAATTTTGTTGAATGCCACCTAGATATCACCATCCACTCAATTTTAGCTTCTTCTTTAGCATAACATTCATTGGCTTAACAATTTTTACAAATTTCGTAATAAATTTATGTACAAAATTAATCTTACTAAAGAGTAACTTCAGTTCCTTATTTATATATAATAACAGTGTATTCAAAATGGCATTCACTCTGTGTAGATAAATGGATATGCTCCTTTCTAAGATAATGTGACCTAAAATATTATCTTTCGTGATTCCAAAGATACCTTTCTTTGGATTCAATGAAATCTAATAATATTTACATATTTGTAGTTTTTTCCTTGGGTATACTATTGGAAGAATAAGGAGTTTATCATTGATGCATTTCTTGGCAAGATGAGCATGTGGGATGAGCACAAGTTATACATTTATGCATTACAATGTTGTCATTGATGTCAACATTGTATTCTGGTATGAAGACCATTATGTAGATCAATTTGGATGGCTTAAGCATGGTTGAGGATGATTATGAAAGGAAATTTTACAAGAGGGTTTGATCTAGTGAAGTTGGTTGATATGAAAATTGACTAAGTGTTAATACAGGTATTTTGGTATATAGGACATCTAGTTTTTGGGTCCACATTGGTCCACTATATAAGTTCTTGCTTTGTGCTTCTAATATAATTTTTTTGAATGGTAGAGGAACCCAAATCCAAAATTTCATCTTGTTTTGGCTCCTGGTGTTGAAGTTATGAGTGACAGTGTATCAGTTTGATAGTAACAAGTGTTTTCTAGTCTAGTGCATATATTTTGGTGAATCCTCTCTTCTCTGTAGATTGGAATTTGGCTTTGTGGTTTTGTGGAGTTGTTAACAGGTGTTAGTAGAGTGTTTATTCTAGATGGCATACATTTTTGAGGTCCATGTGTTTGAATTTGGGCATACAGTTGGAAAACTTTGTTATTAGGTCATTATCTGTGCCGACCTAATGATTTTTGTGTGTTGCAGAGTTTGAAAATGTTTTGATCCATTATGTGGGTGTTATTTTGGGTCCATGTCAACCTACTTTGAATTGTTATGGGTTTTGAATATTGGTGCAAAGTGTGTGTGTATAGATCTTGAGCTGACAAGTTACATTTTGTATATTACATCTAATTAGGCTGACCTAATTGATGTTGTAGGTGAAGCGGGTCTATATGAAGGATATTTTTTAGTATTTTGATTGTTGTGTCATATGATAAGAGTGTGTGGATGTGAATTGTGTAAAAGTAAAGCGAATGTAGAGCAGAGAAGAGTGTTAATTTAGATTAGTGTGAAGTGTGTAAAGTTTGTATTTTGAGCTTCAAAGGAACTATAATTCATGCATATGTTAGATGTAATTATAATGGTTCAAAACTTGGTTGTGTGCCACAATCTCTTCTATCAATGGGCAGTGATTCCACTTGGACAACGAGTCCACCTACAGTGAGCACTTCTGTAATATACTATAACTTGTTACAATATGTTGTGAGCTAATCCTCACCGTGGTTTTTCCCATTTTGGGTTTTCCACATAAAAATCTAGTGTTCATGTGTTATGTGATGTTGTTGGTTGTTTTCATGCTTTCATTCATTATTGCAAGATGAATATATTATGAGGATTGAATGCTTAAATGTTTAAGTGGTTTAAAAGAATATTGATTCACCCCCACTCTCAGTATTATGGGTGTTCAACAATTGGTATCAGAGCATGGTTCCTTGGAAGGAGCTTAACCACTTTGGGAAGATCTTGGAGGTTGAACACATGGTTGTTAGAAGACTACCTATTCCTCCAAAAGAGATAACTATTGTTGGGTTTATAGAAGAAGAGTGCATGGTTGACATGAATGGAGAACTCAAAATAACTCTTGAAGACTTGGAAAGAACTGAAGGTGAAAATAGAGATTTGAAAGAAAATGTCAAAGAAGTAGATTGGTATTAGAGCATGGTTCCTTGGAAGGAGCTTAACTGCTTTGGGAAGATCTTGGAGGTTGAACACATGGTTGTTAGAAGACTACCTATTCCTCCAAAAGAGAAACCTATTGTTGGGTTTATAGAAGAAGAGTGCATGGTTGACATGAATGGATAACTCAAAACAACTCTTAAAGACTTGGAAAGAACTGAAGGTGAAAATAGAGATCTAAAAGAAAATGTCAAAGAAGTATATGAATGCATCGGAAAATTGAGAGAGAAAATCAAGAAATTTAGAGAAAGGCATAAGGAGGTCAGTGAGAAATTGAAGCAAGCTAATGAGTTGATTACTAGTCTGAAGGTGCAAGTTGAAGAAGGAAAAAGAATTGAGGAATTTCTGAATTCAAAGATAAAAAGAAAATCTGAGGAATGTTCAAAACTTGAAGAAGAAGTTGTGAATCTAAGATCAAATCTTGAAAAAGAAAGGAGTCATGAAGAAAATTTCAAAAATGAGCTCTAAAAAGCTTGATGAAATGATTACAAATAAGAAAGGATCTAAAGACAAAGGTGGATTAGGATTTGAGAAAAGAGAAAGCTCAAAGATAGATCAAACTACAAACTAGCCTGGAAAGAAGACTGAAGACAAGAGGAACAATGGAAAGTAGATCTGGAATCAAAGGAATGAAGCTAGAAGACCATCAGTTAGACAACCAAATGCACAAAGGTACCCATCTTTTAATGGTTTTTGTTGTTCTTGCAATAAATTTGGACATAAGGCTATGGAATATAGAAGCATAATGGATTAGAATGATCAAAATTTTCTTGATCAGTGCTTTACATGTAAAAGATTTGGTCATAGAGCTAATGAATGTAGAAGTCAAATGATGAATGTTTATAAAAATGGAAGAATGGTTCAATCTTTCAATGGATATTGTTATACATGAAATGGATTTGGGTATAAAGCCAATCAATGCACATGTAGAATAAATGGAAGTAATATTGGTCAAAATATGCTACAATTGTAATAGACCTAGACACATTTCTAAGTTTTGCAAAAGCAGAGATATGAAGAAGGATAATCTTGTAAAGAAGAATGATCTAATGAAAAAGGTTGATCCAATAGAGATGAATAAAGAGATGGACAAGATTTGGAAAAAGAAGAGACATAAGTTAAGGATGAGTCTATACCAACATCCAGTGCAGATGTTTCCTTTGGAAACTAAGAGGAGAGCTTTGGCTTAGGGGGAGCCTTAATGGAAATCTTTCATCCCTGCCAAAGAAATGGTGTTGATGCTTTAGCACGTCGATATGAGGTATACATAAATGTGCTTGATCTATTGGAGAATATCATGGTAGAAAATATTGAGATACAAAAATTTGTAGAGCATTTAAAGTTGAGTATGTAGTCAGTTAGGCTTTTTACTAGCTTTTCAATTTGAGTATTCAATGCAAATTTAGGTTAAGTGGAAAATGTTTATAAGTGACTACACTTAATCAAAATTCATTTGCAATCAAGTTTTCAAGAAGAGAAAAGCAGTGAAGAAGCAAAGTGAAATGATCAAAGCGATTGAGTTCTGGTGCAAGAAGAAACCCTAGCCAAAAAGCGACATAGAAGGTATTTACAGTTTTTCAAAAAATACTTTGAAAGCATTTACAATGATTAATCCTAGGGTTATTGAGGTCACAGAAAAACCCTGATCTAAATTCAAGAAACATCCTAATAAATCCATGGAGGTCAACTTGGAAGGTGCTTTCTTGAGGGTTCCCTATGGTGTCTTACATACTGAGGACATAATAATCTACATACATGGAAAATTATAAGAGTATGATCATTCAAAGCTTGGCGATGTGTGGGTAAAGGAGCTCACTGGTGATGATTTCCCACTCAAGCAAGGGTATCACAATTTGATTGTGAAAAATCTCGATGTTTGGAAAAGGTTCCCCAAATTTTCCATGATAATGCTTGGGTGAGAATTGCATTGATTCACATTCATGAAAAATTTGTGTGGACAGATATGCCCGGGATGATCACAAAGGAAGTGATTAGGGAAGTTACAGGGTTATGCTTAATCGAACCAGTTCTGATGCTTAAATCAATAAAAAATGAGGTTGTGATGGAACTAATCGGTGCAACTGTTGGTAACACAAAGGAAGACAACTGAGAGGGGGGGTGAATCAGTTGTCTCGGATATATAAAAATTATTCAATTTAATAAATAATAACCATGAAAGTACAAATCAATAACACATCGGGAACACACATAACACCAATATTTTTTATGTGGAAACCCTATTAGTGGAAAAACCATGGTGGAGGTCAGTCCACAAGATTATACCCTGTTAAAAGTATGAAGAAATGAAATATGGGGAATGTACATGCATTTAGGCACACTGCCTAGAGCTCACTACTCAATTACAAGAAGGCTAGCCGCCCAAAGGAAGACACACTGTCTTACATAAAGAATTGGATTACATCCACAGAGATTTGAACTGATAAAATAACATCTACTAATGCTTGATCATAGTTTTGGTTAAGCACATGAACATTTCTTCACTCTTCTTCACTCTTCTTCACACTCTACTCTTCCTTCAAATGATTTGGACTTTATTTGCACATACAAACACACTCAACATCCACTTGCATACATCAATTCGAATAAAAAATCACTTATATATATATATCCGCAATAGGAAATTTCATCCCTACATGTCAGCTTCAACAAAATAATAAAATGAATATAAACTGTCGGCCCAAAACACTAAAGATTATTAATGCGAATTAACCAAGGTTGGCCACAACTTAGTGAAGACCCAAATCAAAATCTCCAACATGAAAACACTTCAATTAATTACTCCTCGAAGATCCACAACACACTATAAACACCATGTTGGCCAAGAACAGGAAAAACATGAACGCGCAAGAGAAAATCGCCAACCACGAGCGCAATGATCAATGCAGACGTGCAACAAAGATAGAGGACAATATAGAAACATCCAAAAACATCACAAATCACCAGAGAAGCATCCACAACAACTGAAATAATTGAAATAAAATCATCTTCAATCAGTAACACCAATTGAAGCAACAAAAAAACTGTCAGAATGTAAATGTTCATAACTCGAACAAATTGTCACACAGATCTTTGAAACTTGACATGGATAAAATAAATGCACTCAGTAACAAACATTTAGTCCACAAACTCTGATTGACAATGTATAGAACTTACCGACATATTGAACTTCACTTCACCATTGACAACTTGCAACTCATTCCATTACAATTTTCTCAATATCCTTGACATATACAACTTCTAATGAATTAATGCTAATAGTGTTGACATCAATGACAACCACATATTAGAAACATAACCAAAACATCCAACAATATCCCCCTTTGGCATTGATGGCAACACATGATGTGAAAAACACCATCAATGCAACTAACTCTTGACACTTACTCCCCCTTAGGTTCTGACTCATTTTCTCCTCAACTCTTCCACATGATCTTTCCCACAAGGCTCTTCTTTTCCCCCAGAAAGCTTTTCACAAGATCTTCTCCCCCTTTGGCATTAATGAAAAATATCTCTAAGCTCCACACAAACTTTGAACCACATATCTGAGCATCTGACTACTCCCCCTGAGTAGCAACCACCACAACATCAATCCAGATCAAGATATAACTATGAAATGCATGATATGATGCAATGCAATGCATCCTTAGTTCTGATTAGGAGGGGCAATCACCCCTAACTTCCCGAGCTGAGATACTCAAAAGTATCCTTAGACAACGACTTGGTAAAGGTGTCTGCAATCTACTCCTTAGTAGGCACATACTCCAGTCTGACTTCCTTTTCACTCACCTTTTCTCTCAAAAAGTGAAACTTGATAGATATATGCTTTGTCTTTGAATGCAACACCGGATTCTTGGAAATGTTAATAGCACTTGAATTATCAAAGAATATAGCAATATGATCATTATACACAACTTTGATATCCTTCAACATCTGCTTCATCCATAGGACTTGAGTACAATTGTTAGCAACAATAACATATTCGACCTCTGCAGTAGATAAGGAAATAGCATTCTGCTTCTTAACCATGAAATCAACTTCTTACCCAAGAAAAATGCTCCACCACTAGTACTTTTCTTGTCATTTGCATCTCCTGCCCAATCAACATCAGTAAAGGCACTCAAAGTAAGATCATCATCTTTCGGATACCATAGGCCAAAGTCAACTATTCCCTTCAAATATCTAAAAATTCTTTTCACAATAGTCACATGAGATTCCTTCGGATCAACTTGAAATCTTACAACAATGCATAAAAGATTCATGATATCAGGCCTAGTTTGAGTTAAATACAACAATCCACCAATCATTGATCTATATCTAGTTTGATTTGCTTTCGGAGAATCATCTTCTATTGTCAACTTGCATTCGGTCACCATGGGTGTATCAACTGGCTTTGAGTCTTCCATACTGAACTTCTTCAATAATTCCTTCACATACTTGGAATGAGATGTAAAAATCCCTTTATCTAACTGAGTAATTTGAAATCCCCAAAAGAATTTCATTTCACAAATCATTGACATCTCAAATTCATTCTGCATCTCATTAGCAAACTTCATGCACAAACCATCATCTCCTCCAAAAATGATATCATGAACAAATGCCTCAACAATGAAATCTGTATCATCATTCTTGAAATACAGATTTCTATCAGCAACACCTTTGTTAAATCCAAGCTTTAACAAATACTTGTCCAATCTGGCATACCAAGCTCTAGGGGCTTGCTCGAGTCCATACAATGCTTTCTTTAATTGACACACCATATCTCCCTTAGTAGTTAATTGAAATCCATCAGGTTGCTCAACATACACCTCTTCTTCCAATTCGCCATTTAGAAAAAGCTGACTTGACATCCATCTGATAAACCTTGTAGTTCTTGTAAGCAACATAGGCAAGAAATAATCTTACAACTTCAATTCTAGCAATAGGGGAAAAAGCATCTTCAAAATCAATTCCTTCCATCTGTGAATATCCTTTGCATACCAGTCTTGCTTTGTTTCTAACCACTTCACCTTGCTCATTCAGTTTGTTTCTAAAGACCCATTTAGTTCCAATGAAATTCTTATCCTTAGGTCTAGGAACAAGAATCCATGTATCATTCTTTTCAATTTGCTTTAGTTCCTCTTTCATTGCTTCAACCCAATGTTCATCTTTACACGCTTCATTCACACTAGTAGGCTCAGTCTTTGAAATCAAGCAATATTCTTCAGCAATCTTTCTCCTAGTTTGGACACCTTTGTTCTTATCACCTATAATCTGATCTTTTGAATGATTCAATCTTACATACCTCGAAGTCTTCTTAGGATGTTCTTCAACTTCAAGCTCTTTTGTTGTCTCTTTTGCTCTTGCACTGTTTTCTCCTTCTCGATCTTCTTGATTCACCAGAATGATTTAAACTTGATTTGTAGTTTGAACTTGCTTTCCTTTGTTTGCACTGTCATCCTGATCATCAAAGTCATATCCACAGGTTTTGGATGGTGTACAAAAGTCTTCATCAACCTTGTCATTTGCACTTTCAACAATTTTCCTCAATCTTTTATTATAACACCGGTAGGCCTTGCTTTTAGTAGAATAACCCAGAAAGATACCTTCATCACTCCTAGCATCAAACTTTCCTATATCTTCATCTCTCTTGATATAACATTTGCTTCCAAATATCTTGAAGTATTTAATAGTAGGCTTTTGACCAGTCCATAGCTCAAAGGGGTCTTACCAGTATCACCTTTGATTTGTACCCGGTTGAGTGTGTACACAACAATACTCATAACTTCTCTCCAGTAGATATGAGGGACATTTCCTTCCAACATCATAGTTCTAGCAACATCTTTAATTGTTCTGTTCTTCCTTTCCACAACTCCATATTGTTGAGGGGTTTGCGGTGTAGATAATTGTCTCTTTATTCCATGTTCTTCACAAAAGGAATTAAATTCATCGGAAGTGAATTCACCACCTCTATTTGATCTTAGACATTTAATCTTCAGACTTGTCTCTATCTCAACCATAGCCTTAAAGATCTTGAAATTTTCCAGTGCTTTAGATTTCTCCCTTAAGAAAGAAACCCACACCATTCTAGAATAATCATCAATAAGCAACATGAAATACCTATAACCTTGTAAACTTTTGACCTTAGAGGGACCACACAAATCAGTATGCACAAGCTCCAGCAATTCATTTGAACAATGTTGTTTGCTTTGAAATGAAATTCTAGTTTGCTTTCCTAACTGACATTCCTTGCATATGGAATTAGTAGGTCTCACCAACTTAGGTAGATATCTCACAACCTTAGTAGAACTTATCTTGACAATATTATCAAAGTTAACATGACACATTCTCCTATGCCATAACCAACTTTCATCAACTTGAGCAATCAAACAACTTTTACTAGCAACACTCAAGTGAAAGATATTACCTTTTGTTTTTGTACTTGATGTAATTTCATTTCCAGAACTCAATATTCTACACTTTCCATCCTTGAACTGAAGATTGTATCCCTTATCAACCATCTGACCAACACTTAAAAGATTATGCTTCAAGCCTTCCACATACATGACATCATCATTATTATGCTTACCATCTAGAGAAATGCATCCTTTTCCACAGATCACACCAGCTGTATTATCACCAAATCTCACAACACCACCATCATAGTTTTATCTCCTGTCATATGATGTGAACATCCACTGTCAATCACCCATTCATCTTTCTCTTCAACTTGAGTAGCTAGGGCTTTCTCCACATTTGTACAACTAGCAGATTTAGTAGATACAAGATTATTTTCCTTGATAGCAATAAATACCCATTCATCATCACTTCTATTTCCTTTATCAGATTCATCATCTGTCACACTTTCATCAACAACATAGTAACACTTCTTTTGAAATATAGGCTTGTTATGTCTTGGTTTAGGAGCTCTTTCTAGACACCTTGATGCAAAATGACCTAACTTATTACAAGAAAAAGATTTAAGAGGAAATTTTCCTTCATACTTACCTTTTCCTCTCGATACTCTTTTGACAATAAGTGCTTCCAGCTCTTCTAGCTCTCTTTCTTCTTCTTCAATCTGTCTGATTTCATCCTCATATTTGAATGTCTTTCTAGATGAACTCTCACCCGGATCATATCTCTGTCTATCTCTTCCAGAAGTAGTAGCCTTAAATGTAGATTCAATCTTAGGAAGGGCATCACCAAATTCACTCAACTCAAAAGTAGTAAGCTTACCAACCAACATATCTCTAGTTACATTTGTTACAGTCTAGAGCTCTTCAATAGCACTAGCTTTGACTTTGTAAGAATCAGGCAAGGATCTAAGCACTTTAGCAACAATCTTTGATTTGTCTATCTGTCCACCAACACATCTGATTCCACACATAAGTTCATTCACTCTTTGCATGAAAGTATTAATGTTCTCATCATCACCCATTCTCAACTTTTCATATTTCCCTTTCAAACTCTGCAACTTAGCAATCTTCACATTAGCATCACCTTCATACAAGGTTTCCAACTTTTTCCAGATCTCATAAGTAGTCTTCATATCCATAACATTTTTCATCTCAGAATTAGTCAAGGCACTCAACAAGGGTTCCTTAGCCTGGATATTATACTCAACATCTCTAATCTCAGAAGTAGTAGTAGGATCATTCTGAGGAATAACATTCCTATTACTTGTAATGTTCCAAAAGGGTTCACCAATGCATCTTAGATGGCACTCCATTCGAGTCTTCCATAGAGAGTAATTTGTTCCATCAAATCTAGGACTATCCTTCTTGTATGTCACCATCCCAGATCACCTCAAGTTGTTAAACTTCTTCCAAGGAACCTGCTCTGATACCAATTGTTGGCAACACAAAGGTATACAACTGAGAGGGGGGGTGAATCAGTTGTCCCAAATATATAAAACTTATTCAATTTAATAACCTTATTCTCAGATCTGAATAATAACCATGAAAGTACAAATCAGTAACACATCAGGAACACACATAACACCAAGATTTTTTTATGTGGAAAGCCTGTTAGGGGAAAAACCACGGTGGAGGTCAGTCCACAAGATTATACCCTATTAAAAGTATAAATAAATGAAATATGGGGAATGCACATGCATTCAGGCACATTGCCTAGAGCTCACTGCTCAATTACAACAAGGCTAACCACCTAAAGGAAGACACACTTTCTTACAGAAAGAATTGGATTACATCCGCAGAGATTTGAACTGATAAAATAGCATCTGCTAATACCTGATCATAGTTTTGGTTAAGCACATGAACATTTCTTCACTCTTCTTCACTCTTTTTCACATTTTTCTTTGCCTTCGAATGATTTGGATTCTACTCGCACATACGCACACACTCGACATCCACTCACATACATCAATTCGAATAAACAATTGCTTATATATATCCGTAATAGGAAATTTCATCCCTACATGTGGGCTTCAACAAAATAATAAAATGAATATAAACTGTTGGCCCAAAACACTAAAGATTATTAATGCGAATTAACCAAGGTCGGCCACAACTTAGTGAAGACCCAAATCAACATCTCCAACATGAAAACACTTCAATTAATTACTCCTTGAAGATCCACAACACACTATAAACACCATGTTAGCCAAGAACAGGAAAAACATGAACGTGCAAGAGAAAATCGCCAACCACGAGCACAACGTTCAATGCGAACATGCAAAAAAGATAGAGAATGATCTAGAAACATCCAAAAACATCACGAATCACCAGAGAAGCATCCAAAACAACTGAACTAACTAAAATTGCATCATCTTCAATCAGTAACACCAACTAAAGCAACAAAAAAACTATCAGAATGTAAATATTCATAACTCGAACAAATTGTCACGCAGATCTCTGAAACTCGACGTGGATAAACTAGATACACTCAGCAACAAACCCTTTAGTCCAAAACCTATAATCAAATATGTACAAAACTTACTGACATACTAAACTTCACTTGACCACTGACAACTTGCAACTCATTCTAGTACAATTTTCTCAATATCCTTGACATATATAACTTCTAATGAATTAATGCTAATAGTGTTGACATCAATGACAACCACATATCAGTAACATAACCACAACATCCAACAACAACATATGACAAGAGGGCATTGACAGTAAAGAACATTAGGAATCCTATGGTGAAGTATGTCTTAATGATGATTGGCTACAAAATCTACTTTTTAAATAGAGAAAACTTTGTTTCGACCACCGCCATTAATACTGCCTATGAAATGGTGGAGAAAGGAGTTGACTATAACTTGTGTGAGCTTTTGAGATAAAAATTGATGGAGAATTTAAAAAAAGACAAAGGATTCAAGATATCCTTTCAAGTATGGCACACTAGTCATATGTTTGTTATTTTATTTCTTGAAAGAGCTCCCCAAAACAAAGAGTGTTGTGTCGCTACAAGGAAAACTTGTAGCACACCAAATCAAAGACTTTTTAAGAGGACTTAGAGATGCTAAGGCATAGGATTATTCCCTTGTGGCATTCTTTGCAATGTTTCAGAAGAGGATGGAAGAAAAGGAGAGAATTACCTGGAAGATGGTACAAAAGTACAAGAATGGCATTACATTCTTGGTGATAAAGGATGAATGTATCATACAGGTTGTTGAGCGCATAACAGTGTGGATCCCAGAAATGGGATATGAAATTACTGAGCAAGATACTATAGGGTCTACAGATTACATGTTGAGCCAACCTAAAGATACCTCTGAAGGGAGGTATGGAACATATGAAGAGAAATCAATGAAAGTCCACTTAGACCAAAGGCAATCACAAATAAAGTAGAAATAAATGTTGGGATACCTGCTTTAGGTAAGAATGTTGAAGAAGATGTACAACTTGATGATGCTCAACATGAGTATGGAACAAAATAAGGAAATGCACAAGACAATATTCTTCCAGATATGGAAGAGACTACATAATAAACTATAGAAGTTGGGAAAGATGTTGAAAGAGAAGCAACTACTGGAGAAGATGATACAAAGGAGGATACCTCTACACCTCCTTCAGTATCTGAGGGAAAGGTAGAAAACACTCAAGACCAACTGGAGACAATCATCCCCTTGGATAACACATAAATGTCTATTGGTAAAGATGATATAGAAAAATATGATGAGAAAAAGAGTGAAGATGCCTCTAGTAATGCAGAAGGAAAGACAAAAGTGGAGACACCAGTCAACACTGGTGATAAGGAGAAGGAATTAGAAGAGAAGGCTGTACAGGAGAGATTGAAGGAAACTAGTGAATCTTCCAACACCTCTAGAGATTCTTTAAAGAATTTGCTAAGTATGCAATTGCAGTTCTTGCCTATTATATCCCCCCAACTGCTACAATTTCCTATGCAATAGGGGAATGTGGAATTGGAAAAGATATTGCCACTCCAAAAGATTCAATTGGGAAATTTCTTCCATGCATCTACCCAGAAAGAAATAATTGAGACTCATGAAAAGAGTGGGGAATTGATAGATGAGGCTATGAAGGCTCTGTAGGAAGATATACCCGGTGCAACCATTGAAAATTCACTCTTTGAAATGGAAAACTTGAATTTTTTGATTAACTCTTTTAAAGAATATGCTACCGAATTAAAAGAAAAGAGAGAGAATGAAATAGAGAAAAAGATAAGTGATAAGAAATTGATGGAGATAACAGAGAAGTGTGCCCATGCACATAATAAATTTTAAGAGAATCATAAGGGTACACGTTCTTATGTGGCAAAGGCCAAAGCCTTGTTTTAGTTTTGTATGAAGTGGCCCGAAGCCACAAAGAGCATAAAGAATGAAATTGACTCAATTGAGTCCCAAATTAATAAAGCTTCTAGTGCCTATGATTCGACACATGACCTGGATGGAAGAACAAGGTCTGCAATAAAAGATCTAAATGGGAAGTTCTTCCAACTACAAGCAAAAAAAGAGATCATTTTGCAATTTGGTAATCTCAAGGATTTGGTGAACTCAAAGTTCATATCTGTCTCCAGTGCCCTATTGAGTGATGATAAGGTGTGAAAGCTTAATCTGGTACCCAACACTTTGGAAGAAGGTGAAGAACTATAGATGGAAGTGGAAACCCAGAGCAAAATGCTTGGAATTTCCAAGAGAATTTGGGAAGAATGAAAACAAGAGTGGCAAGCTCACCTTGGGAAGCTACAAGGGTCAACCTCCTCTTTTGGTTGACAATATTTTTCTTTACTTTTATACATTTCAGTTTATTGTTTCAGAAATTTATATACATATGTGGATGGTGTGAAGTGTCTCCTGGTACAATTTTTTGATTTAGTTGTGGTAAATGACATTCTTAAGGGAGTCAATTCAGTTTTTTCAGTTTGTATACATGTATATATTCAAGGGGAGATCTAGTATGTAAGATTGTTGTTGTATGCACCCTTTTCTCTTGATGTCAAAGGGGGAGAATAAATTTAGAGATGTTTAAGGCATGTTGCCATCAATGACAATGGGGGTAATTGTTGGAAGAATAAGGAGTTTTTCATTGATACATTTGTTGGCAACATAAGCACGTGGGATGAGCACAAGTTGTACAGTTATGCATTACAGTGTTGTCAACATTGTATTCTGGTACAAAGACCATTGTGCAGATCAATTTGGATGGCTTAAACATGGCTGAGGATGACTATGAAAGGGAATTTTACAAGAGGGTTTGATTTGGTGAAGTTGGTTGAAATGAAAATTGACTAAGTGTCAATACAGGTATTTTGGTATACAGGACATTCAATTTTTGGGTTCGCATTGGTTTGCTATATAAGTTCTTGATCTACGCTTCTAATATAATTACATTGGATGTTAGACGAACCTAAATCTAAAATTTCATCTTGTTTTGGCTCCTGGTGTTGAAGTTATGAGTGACAGTGTATCGGATTGGCAATAATAGGTGTTTTCCAGTCTAGTGCATATATTTTGGTGAATCTGCACTTCTTCGTGGATTGGAATTTGGATTTACAATTTGTGGAGTTTTTCACAGGTGTCAATAGAGTGTGTATTCCAGATGGCATACATTTTAGACATCCGTGTATCTGAATGTGGGAATACAGTTGGAAAACTTTGTTATTAGGTCATTACTGGTGTCGACCTAATGAGTTTTGTGTGTTATAGAGTTTGAATATGTTTTGATCGGTTATGTGGGTGCTTTTTTGGGTCCATTTTGACCTACTTTGAATTGTTATGAGTTTTGAATCTTGGCATGAAGCATGTTTGTATAGAACTCTTGAGCCGACAAGTTACATTTTGTATATTACATCTAATTAGGCTGACCTAATTGATGTTGTAGGTGAAGCGAATATATATGAAGGATATTTTTTAGTACTTTGAGTGTTGTGTCACATGATAAGAGTGTGTGGATGTGAATTGTGCGAAAGTAAAGCGAATGCAGAGTAGAGCAGAGTGTTAATTTAGATCAGTATGAAGTGTGTAAAGTTTGTATTATCAACTTCAAAGGAATGGTAATTCATGCATGTATGTTAGATGTAATTGTAATAGTTCAAAACTTGGATATGTGCCACAATCTCTTTTATCTATCTCTTCTTTCAGTGGGCAGTGAGTCCACTTGGATAGTGAGTTCACTTGTAGTGAGCACTTCTGTAATATACTATAACTAGTTATATTATATTGCGAGATAATTCTCATCGTGGTTTTTCCCATTTTGGATTTTCCATGTAAAAATATGATGTTCATGTGTTATGTGATGTTGTTGGTTGTTTTCATGCTTTCATTCATTATTACAAGTTGAATATACTATGAAGATTGAATGCTTAAATATTTAAGTGGTTTAAAAGAATACTGTTTCACCCCCCCACTCTCCCCCCCCCTCTCTGTATTCTGGGTGTTCAACATATACTACATGATCTTCCTTTTTCTTGGACAATATATACATGTCATCCATGTAGATTGTTATACACTTACAAAATAAATCCTTGAATTCTATGTCTATAGATTGTTGAAATATATCCCCAACATTGATGAATCTGAAAATATTCTCCTATAATTAAATATTTCCCACTTGGTGGTAAATACACTCTTAATTATATCTTCATACTTCACTAATACCTAATCGTACCTTGAACAACCATCTAAAAAGGGCATCATTTGTTAATCATTTACCATTTGTAGTGCTTCATCCAAGTTGGGAAAAGGGAAGTTATCCTTTTATGAATCCCTATTTAGATTCCTAAAATCAACACATAGTCTAATCTCAACATTCTTCTTCTAAATGAAGACAAGGATTACTACCCAAGTGGAATTCCTTAGCAGAAAAATAAGACATGCTATAAGCAACTTGTACACTTCTTTCATAATCAATTGCTCTAGCATAGAATTAATTGGTCTTCATTTTTTCTTGAAAGGCTTTATATTGGGCTTTAATAAAATTGTGTGAGTCATAATTAATGTGCCAAATATTTTTTAGATCCTCATAAATCCATATAATGACTTCCAAGTAGTCTTTAAGAGCTTATATTATACCATTTTTTTCTCCATTCGTACAAACCTTTCCTAGAAGAATATTCTTTGTCTCGCTTTCAATGTCCAAGTTATGGGATTTGTATTTGTAGACACCTAAAGTATTCCACCAAACCCTAATCATCATCATGCCATCATTTATTGCATTCATTTATCATTGATCACCTAATCAATTAGCAATAATTTATTATCATAACAAATTATTTATTAATAAATAATTCCCATTGTCCATTCAAATATCATTTATCATTTAATCATCATATTATTTATTACTTATTATCTATTTATCACATAACAAATTATTTATTAATAAATAATTCCCATTGTCCATTCAATTAAATAATATTTTATTATTTAATTAAATGTGATCTAGTTTCCATTTTTTAAAATAATTTTCATTTTAAAATTGGTCCCCCCATCCCCCACTGGTGTGTTCAACAAATTGCATGTCCTTTAGAAATGAACTTCAGGGATAAAGTGTTGATGTTGAGGTGGGGAATGAATGTTTGGAAATTAGTGCAAATCAGGGTGAAATAGAGATGAATAGGGATGAATAGGTATAGGACTGTGAGCCAAATCTATAACACAAGAGTATGTCACTTGTTGATATTTATTGTATTGAAACATTCCCATCATGGTGGGCACAAGTTTAAATGGGAAATAGCAGGGGTATGCTGGTTTAACTGTTGCAACTAGTGTTCTACTAATATATTCCATTTTCATTTTTCTGTTATATTTATATTTATATTTTTCCCCAGAGTTTTGTTTTGCTGATACTAATAAAACTTGTTAAGGGCCATAACCTTATAGAAGATTCCACCCTTTAATTTGCCATCACAATAGCTACCAAATTTGGCTATTAAATTTATGATTGAATCTGCAATTGCATGATGATAATTAATTTATGACTTTTTTTTTTTAAGGATAAAAGTGGGATTTTAAAAGAACCCCAAAAATTTAAAAAACATCATAAGTTCACAACAGATACATTAATGAAGCTCAGCAAACAGCGAAAAAACATCAACAAGGAACAAACATCAACAGCAAACAACCACAACAAAAACAGCACCTATTTATGACTAAATTCAAAACAACTATTTATGATATATTTGATGCAGCAATTTATGACTGAAATTAGACCTGCATCTCATGACTCAAATCGGATCTGCAGTTATAACTAAATCTGGTTCTGCAATTTATGACTAAATCAGTCTCTTTTGCAGTAGAAATTTCTCCTAGCCTCAAAAGCATGCTCTGAAGTTCTGAACCACTTATAATAAAATGAGGATAGAACAATGGAAAATATAAAGTATAGAATATCTAATATAAATATGAGATGAGATGAGAAGAGTGAATATAGGGATGCATCCCCTCGAAGATATCCTATACCAACTGATTAGGATTATAGCATATGATCTAGTGCAGGTAACTGCCTTGACATCATTTGTCTGTCTTAACATATTAGCAAATGAGATTTCCAATTGCAAGAAAGCTTTGTACTGAGACACAAATGGAAAAGACAAGTATATAGACCCAAATTTGTACCTCGTATACTCGATGGGACCAAAGCAAACTGAGCCTAAACAATTGAAATTCCAAGGCCCACCTTATCTCGCTGCTTGCAGTGACAACATAACAGGGAAATGTCTCCAAGTTTCATAACCTTCCACTTTCTAAGATTCAATGTCCTAACGCTTTCCTCAATAGCATTATTTGTACAAAGTACAAACCAATAAATTAAAGCACAAATTTGCAACATAGAAATATTACATTCATGAGGTGCAGAGACCAAAAGCCCTCTTACTGAAGCATCTAACTCGAGATGAATATTGAAAATATCCGAGTAAGGTTTCTTCTAGCATTCTGAGAGAGAGATATATCTACATATTGCACCATAGTAAGTCTTTACAAAGGGAGACTCAGATGACTTGACCACAACTTCTATTGTCATAAGAAATATAAGAACAAAGGAAAGCACATAAAGTGATCATAAAGTCAACTGAAATCAAGATGATAGAGGAATTTCACAACAATATGTTCAAAAGGTTGTCATGATTAGTGTAAGGGCACTTGAGCATTGTGTTGCCATTAACTTTTGTCTATCAACACAAAAGACGTTTTGGCTATTATAGGCATCAAATGGCACAAGAATTAAAGCCATTGAAATTGCATTAGGAAAGCTTCCCCACTATATAGAACTATTCAAAACCAGAAATACAGGATGCCTTGGAAAAGCCAATAGTGGGGAGCACCAAGGGCACTGCAATCAATCTAAGGTATCGTGATGGAGAAATGGATCATGTAAGAGCATAGATTTGTGCTTATTCGTGTTTATTAGTTGTCCTGCAATTCCTCTCAACAGGATGTACCTTACTTTGAGGAATTTCATTTTGTTATTAGACTACAGCTATAAATTTGTTGATTTGAGTTGAGATCAGGATAGGCTATCCTACTAGCAAAGTATGTTAAGCATATTACAGATGCTGAAAGCATCTTACCTGTATGTTCTTATAATAGCATTTTGATTATGAACAAATTAATAGATACCTCTTATTTGGGGAAGATCTTATGAACTTGATGATTCAACGCATTTAATTGCAATGGTTGTAAGGACTCTTTTTTTGATGGGAGATGTGCAGCAATATGTTTGAACTTTGAGGATTACCTTACATGATTCCATTTAATATTTTTGTCCCCAGAGACATCATAGAGTGAAGATCTTTCATCTAATGCTCTATCCTTGAAAACTCATAGGCCAAGGCCTCTATTGCAGTAGCTATCCCAGTAGGGATCCACGGCGCAGGTGACCTATTGCCATCTGTAATATTGGGTGGATGGTAGGTACATATTCTCATTGAAGTGCATGTTTTAAGAGAATAAAAAGACGATAATGGCAAGTCGGTTGATCTCAAATAGTTGAGCCCAAATTCCAATGGGACACGAGGCAGTTGTTGTTAAGTGGTGCATATCCATCAAAGATACATCTTAAGATTGTTTTGGTGATATTCATACCCCAAAGCAAGGTTTGATAGCTTTTCTTTAGTGCTTGAGTAGGGGTGCATTCAACAATAGCTTAGTTTGCTATCATACTTCTCTCACCTGCATGTGCAATTACAGGAAACTGCTCATCAGAGAAATCATATGCTTTGATTAGTGGCATGTAGTAAATGATCACTAGTTGTGTACACCATTCAGTTTCATTTGTAAAATTGATTACTGCTACAAAAGGCAAAATATGATCCATATCTCCAAGCACCATTTATCAAAAATTGAAAATAAATGAGACTCCTTGCTACCAATGCAAAGGTGTGTTCCCACAAAATCATTAAATGCATGTCAAAATGCGGGCCATGTTTAAAGCTTAAGTTAATATCACCAATAGTCCCCACAAGAACATTGTCCATCTTTAAAATGATGATATCTATTGGTATCTCTCACAATGATTTCTCGTGTGACAATATTGGAGATGAACTTGATTGCAGAATGGCAGTCACCACAAACTCTAAGGTTTTTGATAACCCGAACAGTTTCACCACTGGGTGTGTTTAATAGCCCAAATGCAATTGCCAATTTCTCACTATGATGGCAAAGGGCTTGCTCCTTTTGCTCCTCTTCAATGTCATTCAACACAAACCTAGTATCAGGAACATATCCTTTTGCCTTCATCTCTCTATACAATCTGTCCAACTCTGTATAGATTGCTTGCATTTGAGGGTGTGACCTGTCTCCTACAAGGAAGCTGTGCAGCTCCTTATTAACCTCAATCCAACTGCATCCAGGTGTCTTTTTCACACCACTAACTCTCATCATTTTCTGCACCTTATCAACGTCTTTCCATCTACCAGCTGCGGCATAGATGTTTGAAAGGAGCACATAAGTGCCAGAATTTCTAGGTTCCAACTCAAAAAGGCGTTCAGCCACCTGTTCCCCTAACTCAATATTATTATGTATTCTACAGGAACTAAGTAGACATCCCCACACGGTAGCATCAGGTTTTATTGGCATATTGTTGATAAAACTTATTGCTGCATCTAGGTGTCCAGCACGGCCAAGCAGATCAACAATGCAGTTATAGTGCTCCATCACAGGCATGACATTATAATATTCACTCATTTGGTTGAAATATTGAATACCTTCATCCGCAAGGCCAGAGTGGCAGCAAGCAGACAATACACAGACAAAGGTGACTTGGTTTGGACTAATTCCAGAGTTTTCCATTTTTTTAAAAAGTTTGAGGGCTTCCCTGCCATGGCCATGCATGGCATATCCTGCAATCATCGCTGTCCATGAAATAACAGTTCTTTCATTCATTTCATCAAATAGTTCTTGTGCCTTGCCTAAGTTTCCGCATTTTGCATACATATCTATAAGAGCATTAACCACAGAGACATCAGACTGAAATCCATTCCTAATTATTTCTTCATGAACTTCGATTCCCTTTCCTAGAGCTGCCATATTGCCACATGCTGGAAGAACACTAGCAAAAGTTTTTGAATCTAGCATCACACCTGCAGATTTCATTTCTTGAAACAGTTTCAGGGCTTCAATACTGCTCCCATTTTGTGCATATCCTGCAATCATCGCTGTCCACGAAACGGTGCTTCTTTCAGGCATTTTCTGAAAGAGCTTCATGGCCTCATCCATATGCCCATTTTGTGTATATCCCACAATCATAGCTGTCCAGGAAACTGTGTCCCTTACAGGCATTTTGTCAAACAAACTGCGGGCCTTCTCCAAATCGCCACATTTTGCATACATGTTAATGAGAGCACTCTGCACAAAAACATCAGAATGAAACCCACATCTAATTATCTCTTCATGAATCTCCATGCCCCTTTCCAAAGCTGCTAAATTGGCACAGGCAGCCAGAACAACAGCAAATGTCTTAGGATTTAGCTTCAAGCCTTCCAATTTCATTTGCTGAAACAGCTTCAGGGCTTCCATTTCCCCTCCATTATGGGTATACGCGGCAATAATAAGTGTCCAGGATACCACGTCTCGTTGAGAAATTTTGTCAAACAGCTTGCGTGCAATCTCCAGGTTACCGCATTTTGCATACATATCTACCAGGGCACTCTGTACAAATACATGTTTATCAAATCCACTCTTGATTGTTTCTTCATGGATCTTCATACCCTGTTCTAAAGCTTTTAGTTTTGCGCAAGCTGAGAGAACAGTTGAGAAAATAAAGTGGTCTGGGCGTACACCTGTTTCAGCCATTTCGTTAAAAAGTTGCAAAGCCTCGTGTGTAAATCCATGTCTGGAATAACCGGAAATGACTACAGTCCATGAGCAAACATCTTGTACGGGGATGGCGTTAAAAACTCTGGTAGCGTCAGCCAGAGTTCCACATTTAGCATACATGTTAGCAAGGGCATTCCAAATAATATTGTCCGGCTGAGATCCCCTCAAATTGATGTGGGCATAAATTAGTTTTCCCTCAGTTAAAGATTTTCTCTCAGCGCAAGCCTGCAAAAGAGAAACATAAGTAGAAGAGTGTACATGTTGATCCACAACATTTAAGATTTGAATTCCAACTTTCACATCTTTGAGATTGACAGAAAAAGAAGTTGTAAACATTCTGAACTGAAGGGGGAGCATTTGCCAGACAAATGACAGGGTGGTTTTATTCTTTTGAGGATTCCACAAGATTTGAGCAGCCATTGGCAATTATGAAAGTACCGTTTGAGGTAATAGTTAAGGGTTGCCATTGTTCAGTAGAACATTCTGTAGCTGCTTCTACTTGTGGTTGAGATTGAATTTTTAAATTATTTTATTTCGTTATCGTTCCTGAGCTATAGAGCACACAGAGAGAGTTGAAAACCTTTATACTGCCTATTTCTAGTTTTCATAATTCTCCTCTTTTACAGTGTAAGCTGTGGTTCGTTCCATTGAGTAAAGTTTAGAATTTATACCCGAAATTGTAATTCTTCTCCTTCACAGTGGAAGATGCGTGGCTCATTCCATCCGGTATAAAAATTATACTTGAAAATGTCAACCTCTTTGGTGGGAGGAATTTACAATATAATTTTCATAATTTTTCTTCTTTTCGGTGCAAGCTGTGACTGGTTCCATCCACAAAAGTTCAAGATATATGATATTGCCTGCCGTTTCTTGCCAATTTAAACTGGTAGCATGATGGTTATGGAGTTGTATAAGGAATAGTTTATAAGGTATAATATTTGGTTGAAGGTTTTGTAGCCATGGTAATTTTGAAGTGACAAAGTAGTTTTTGTTTTATTTTAATAAATATTATTTAAAATTAATGTGTGGAGTGGATTGCAACTAGCAATTGTATCTTTGTGTAATAGGTATATGGAAGAGGTGTGGAAGGTCAATTAAGGAAAATTTTGGTCTATTTTTAAAATATATTTGTACAATACATGAGGTCAATTGGTAGGCCATTTATCAAATGATGTTGTGCAACAAAGGTCTCAATGGAAAAGTGATAGCCTCAAATCAACTATGCATCCACTTATAGGGATCCAAACATGACTAAAACAAAACCTTTGAATTGGGAAGATAATCAGGCTTCATTACCGATAGGCTTGTGTTATGTGTGCGTGCGTGTGTGTGTGTGTGTGAGAGAGAGAGAGAGAGAGAGAGAGAGAGAGATAAGGAGATATAGAGAGAAGGGGAGATGAGAGAGAGACATAGAGAGACAAATGAGATGGAGAGGGAGAGAGAAATAGGGGGAGATAGAGAGGGGAGAGGTGGGAAGACAAAGAGAGAGAGATATATGGGAAGAGAAAGGGAGAGAGAGGTGAGATAGTGAAATAGATAGGAGGATAGGGGAGGGGCGAGGGAGGGAGAGATGGGGAGAGATGGGGAGAGGGGTGATAGGTAGAGGGGAGAGATAGAGAAGAGGGGGAGAGAGAGAGAGAGAGAGAGAGAGAGAGAGAGAGAGAGAGAGAGAGGAGAGAGAGAGGAGCGAGGCGAGGGGGGGGAGAGGAGGAGGGGGAAGGGTGACATAAAGAGATAAAGAGGGATGGGGAAAGAGATAGAGAGATAGGGAGAGTGATAGATTGATAGAGAAATAGAGGTAGAGAAAGATATGGATATAAAGAGAGAAATATAGAGTAGGAGAGATAGAGAGAGAGAGTAGAGTGAATGAGAGAGAGAAAGAGGTATATTAGAATGTGAGGTAAGTGGTATTAGGTGTGCAATGGGTATTCTGAAGAGGTCTTAAAGTGTGCAATGGGTATCCTTAAAAATGGCATGCTATCTTGAGCTTACTCCCAAGGACACATGCCATCCTTGGATTGTTGGCATGAAACAACTAATCAAAAGTTAGTTTCTCAAGTTTCTCTATATCTTTTCCTTTGTATCTCTTATATTTCCCTCTCATGCTTTATCTCTCTTTGTCTATTCCTCTTTCAATCTTTGTCTCCATCTATATCTCTCACTTTATCTCTTTATATATATATATATACACATACACACCCCCTCTTTATCTCTCTGATCTAAATCTCTCTTTCTCTCATTCTCTATCTTTTGAGATTCTCTCTCCTTATATATATGCCTCTCTGTCTCTCTATATAGAATTGTCTCCCCATTTATCTCTCTTTTTCCTCCTCTCTCTCTTGCTCTCTCTCCAAAGGTGAGTCAAACTATTAGATTTTTTATACTTGTTATATATAATTAATATATAAAATATTTTATATATTGTATATTTATATTTAATAATTTCTAATATAAAATATAATTTATAATAATAAATATTTAACCATAATATTATTTTAAAAATAAATTTACATAGTATATAATAATATTTTTGTGTGATGTAACAAAATGGATTTTTGCATTATCTAACTTTTGAACATGCTTTCAACTATACACAATAACTACACGTGTGACATATAATTTTTAATATTTTTAGATTGCAGGAATCAGGTAGCCCCCTATAAACTGCAATGGGCTTGGTAAACCTTTTTCACGTTACTGGTGATGCTGGCGCAACACACCCTTCGATACCATGGGGACAGAGGGGAGAATAGATCTCATGACCTCTTTCTTGCAATAGGATGCTTTAGCCAATCGAGCTAGGCTCTCTACCCCAACATAAATTTATTATTATATTATAATACCAAAATCAGATTATAATCATCTAAATCTCTAATTAAATAAAAAATTAGTATTATTATTTTTAAATTCTTGCCAAAAATTAGCAATACCTTTAAATATAAAGAAATTACTTTTATAAATACACATATCAATTTAAATAAACCTGAACATGAACATCCTAAACATAATGGTAAGGTTAGAAGTGAATGTTAAAACATTTATGAAATATAGAAAAATAGGGCTTCTATATTAAAATGGGGTGATTGAATATGTCGTGCACCTATCTTCCTTATTCTATTAGGAAATGAGATCCCAAAAGGTAAGATTGACTTTCAACCCTAGGTGAGTCAACCCTATTGGAGATCTTGCAAATTTCCTTATGACAAGACGTGGTAAAATTTTCCTGAACAACACTTTGGGGAGAAAAACTAAAAATACTAAATTATGCAATGTGAAACTCAAATCATCAATTTAAAGCATAAAACAATCAGAAACAACAAAATTTTGGCATATCTGAGAGGGATAAGACACCGTGCACTTGCCACCAAAAGTTGTTGTTGAGTGTCCTATTGGGACCGATTCACCCTAGGGCGAATGGGTCTTGCTAGCCTTTTTTGAAACTACAAAATTTGGATATGTAGCCTTTGATCTACACTTCTTGCCTGTACCTTTCAATCTTCACTTTTGGATATGGACCTGTAGCAAAACTAATTTTTTTGGTTTGTTTATATGGGGGTTTGCCTCGGACAAACCCCAAGTTTGGTAATTAAACCTTGATGAAAAGATGCAAATCTAAAACATAAATATGTGTGTGAGCCCTAATCTTAAGTATATCTAATATTTTTTAGAGCTAAAATGCAAAGAAACCTTATTTAAGTGTGTTAGAATAAGATCCCTAAATGAACATGAATAATGAACAAGAGACCTAGTTAGGGAGAAATCAAACACCCTAATAGATCCAAAAATTTGATTATACCTTGCTTTAGGTAGCTAGTAGAATGAAGATAGATGGGACCACTAGGAAAAAAGTCATTAGATCAAGGGAAATGGCTAGTTGCATGTCCCAAAACCTAGAATCCATCATGATCCACCACAGGTATCAACCTACAATCATGAACAATGCTTGATCAATATTTACAAAATGAGCTTGAAGACCTGTAAAAACAAATGAAATGTTGCTCCAAGACTTCAAATTTTCTTGATTGAATGTTCTCCTTGCTTGATTTCAAAATTTCTTCTTGCTCTTCACAAAAATCTCTCTTCAACCTAGTTTGAAATGATGAAAAGACTAGGCTTTATAGGCTTCCTTTCTAATTTCCTAAATATTAGATCCTGATAGCCGACATTTGAAACTTGAATCTGAGACTTTAAAATGTCGTCAAAAACATGTTTAAATTTTGAATTTGGATCCTAAAGGGAACCCATTCGACCAAGGGAAAATGGGTCCTGGCCTAAAATCCAGGATCAATGTGTTTCAGGGCTTTAAATTAATTAAATGCATTTATTCAATGCATGTTGCAATGTCAAAAAATGATAAAAATAGGCCTTGGGATTCATAATAAAGGGGTTTAGGGGCCTACTTATCAAGGGTAAAAATGCATAAATGTGAGGTCACTAAAATAGGTCCAAATTGAGTGTGAAATTGTACTATCACATAGGAGTATAATTTTCTACATTATATTTAGCCCCACTTTAGCAACCATATGACACTATGCATATGCAAGCTAAAGGACATGGAAAATAAATTATACTATAAAAAAGATACTCATGGATATTTCACAAATGGGGAGAATAAAGCCTCCAATGTAGTCATTTGCAAAACCACAATGTTAGGACCCGCATCCTGCAAAATTGATTTGTTAGTCATTCAAAATCATCTTATCAAACTTCTACATAGAATTGAATTCAAGGGTAGATGTATGCCCCTCTAATTCTACTTGCTTTATGGAGGTGGAATTAGGGTATCAATCTAACCGCATTGAATTGCTTTGCTTGATGATGTGAATACTTACAATATGGTATTGAGTCTACGACACCACATATTGATAGCTATTGAATAAGATCAAGGATGGGACCACAAATCCAACACAACAAATGACATTGTAAACAAAGTTCTCTAGCCCCCACTATGTTGATTTGAATGAAATGTACTTAGAATAAAATATGCTTTCTTTAATAAAGTTGATTATATATGAATGAAAATTACAATTCTAACTATCACTTTGACATTTAAATTTTGAGAAATGATCTTATTGTAGAGTGATTGAAGATGTCGAGCCAACGACCATACCAGCCCCCTAGATTGACTATTTTGCAAGACGAGGTGGCACGTGGTGAGCTCTGCCATACAGTTAGTCCATTGTACTTTGCTTTATGTTTACATTTTTACCTTTACAGTATTTTTTTTATGTATTTTTATGAGGTTTTGGGACCTTGTCCAAAAATGTTGGAAAGCGTCCTGTTTTGTCGCAAAGCGTCCCAACATGGCCAGAGTGTCCAAGACCCCCTCGTCTAAAAATGGCCCAAGTGTCCTAGAGAAAATTTGTTTTACTTTTAATTGATTGATGAATATTTTTAGGCATGTTATTGATAAATTATTTTGTCTTTTCCAAGTTCCACCTCACACTCATCAGCGTTTAAGAGGTAGACTATTTACACTTCTCCAAGAGTAGGTTACTTGGCTTACCGCTAAGGAGGTGGATATTTGATGAGAGGCAACCTATTTACACTTCTTTGGGAGCAGGCTACCCAACTTACCATGAAGGAGGTGGACATTTTATGTGAGACTAGACTATTTTGGATCTACATCATGCCACCTATGAGATATCATGATGTAATGCTTATGGCATTAGTAGAGAGATGGAATGCAGATACATGCACATTCCATCTACCTTTAGGGGAGATGACGGTGACACTTGAGGAAATACACCATATTTTGAGATTACGCATTTGGGGTGAGACCATCCATATTGAGGAGGATCACACACATAGACAAATGCAATAGGATATTGAGTACTGTGTGGGGCACCCCATTCGACTAGCAGACATTCGGGCCTACGTTGAGCTTAAGTGACTTCTATACACACACTCACCATTGTTGCGTCAGATCATGATTATCACTATGGATCTAGCTCTTGTTCTAGATGGGTGAGGCACACACTTGGATGGAGGCCTCATGCATACTATCCGCGAGATGGAGTGACATCAAACCATCTATACTTGGGGTCGCAGTGTGTTGGGTCACCTCTATGATGATCTCATGCCCTTTGTTTATTGAGAGATAGACATCATAGTAAATTGTACAATCTTATAGGTTTGGGTCTTCAAGCATATCACATGCACTAGGCCTACAAGTTATCCCACAATAGCGACTGTGGGGTACCCATGAACATTCAACTATACTCTAAGATGTGCCTGGGAGTTTGGGGATTTATTGCACTGGAGGATTTAGTTTGATTACTTAGAAGATGATCACGTAGTATGGAGGCCTTACCACACCATACCCTAGTGGCCAAATCACATGCATCAACTTGTTAGGATGTAGTAGGATAGGTGCCTACTGGGACAAAATGACTATATAGTGATTCCCTTTTATTATGATCAAGTCATGTGACAATTTGGATAGATTTAGGTACCATCAAGGTCGTGACCCACATACTTGAGATCGACACAAAGTGGCTCTAGACTTGGAGATATTTAGCATCCCCTGGTTAATGGTGTGTATTTTAGCAATTTAGATGATAAGGACCATGGTGTGCCCCCATTATTCGACCTTGATGATGTAGGTACAACTATAGCCTACAGGCATTGGTGGGTGAGAGAACAACCGACACATGTCTTCCCTATCAATCATCTCACATGTGATGTTGGACCTCTTCTAGGTCGAGGAGATGAGAGAGAGGAGGAGGAAGTTAATGGGGATGCATATGAGGATGATAGAGTAGAGGACCTAGAGGATGAGAGTGATGATGATCTACAACTGATGAGTGATGATCTTGATGAGCTAGATGAGGCCATAAATTCCCTGAGAGGAGACATACATCTCACTCACGAGTCACCTGAGCACAATCAACAGTCACAATAGGCATCACCATTCATGAGCATGGGGAGGCTAGTGGTATCACACCTTACATGCTACCGACACACAAGGGACCTATCATCCCACAACAAGATCCCGATTGGTGGGCTGAAGATCTAGGTAATGATATGTTTTATAGTTTTATTATGTTTTTAAGATTATGTATTGTGTGTGTGTTAAATGTGCAAAGTTAGTATCAACAGAAACCTTAATGAAACGATTTGTATTCAAAGATTCAAAGCAAAGTAAACTATTCTAAAATGCATCTTAACAAATCTTTCAAGAAAATCTAATTGTCCTCTATTCCTAAGGATTTATTAAACCGTTTGGTCCTCAGATTTCAATGAGCACAATGGTTGTTAAAATGACTTCTTAGGAAATGAGATAACATTCAACATGCAAGCAACTAAATGCCTACATGAAACTATATGCAAAAAATGATGATGAATGCTATGATGAGTGGATGATGGTGATTATGATAAATAAACAAGTGGAGGTGGATGCTATGGTATTGAACTAGAATGATCTATATATGATACTCCATATGCTCAAATGCAAACTTAAAATGAACTAATCTAAAATGAAACTATGATGCAAGATGGGACATAAAATGCAACTATGATGCAATATTTAAAGCTAAGATGTAAATGCAAAGCAAAACATGATGTAAAGACTATTTATAAGACTCAAAAATTCTCCAAGCTCCAATGATAAACCTACATGATAACTTTACTTCAAATGTGGATGCAAAATACAATGCCCAAGGGTTGTATTTATATCCTTTTCCAAGCATATAATGAGGTGGCAATAATCAACGATCTAGATTCGAACAAGAGTGGATGGTGAAGATGGAGAGAATCAAGATGTTGTCCCCTTGACCAAAGACAACATGCCATTTGGATGGAAGAATCTTTTGACCAATGGGCAATATGCTATTTGGATGGAAGATTCAAGTGTGGGAAGAGAAGACCACGTGCTTCCAAAATTGGTGGAAGTGTGGGAAGAAATGAGCCATGTGCTTTTTGAAATGAGTTATTAAAAATTAGAGTTATTTATTTTCATGTGACCTTGGTGAGGTGGCACAAAAAGTTGTAGAAATGTGCTCTAATTCCTAATTGGATTTAGTGAAGATTAATTAAATAAAACAAGGTTAGGGAACCTTGTTTATTTAATTAATTTAGAAGAATATATTTTTAGATTTGGAGAATTAGAGAAGGGTGAACAATATAAATAAATTGAAAATTTATTTATATGTAGTTGGAATATTAATCAAATAGCTAGTATTTAATTAATTAAAGGTGATGACCATTTTTAGGTGTATACATGTATGTCTCATTTACATACAATGGCATGCTATAATATTTTTTGTGGTTTTCATCTTGTAGTGTGCACTTGAGAGTGGCAAGACCTTTTCCGTCAAGTCACTACAAAGATGGACCCTTCCTTGCCCCCACATCTAGACATATGGGCAGAGCATATGTCACCACCTAGCGTGGGGCATTATACTAACCTTTTTGAACCCTTAAGGATGACATTAATAAGCTTCTTCTTTCTCCCTAGAGTCTTTATACGCAACCATTTAACCAATTGGTTGATCTTAGGTACTTCTTTAATTACTTGAAGCAATGTAACTTCTATGTTTAATTATTTGATTTCTTGGCTCCTGTAACATGTGGGTTTCTTTGAAAGTAATTGGTTTTGGAGAATGATTATATTGGTCTTTTAAGCCTCTCTAGAAAAGAATCTTTCTTAAAAGAGTATTTATTCCCCATTTAAAATTGTCCTTTTAGAGGAGATTCAAAATGAGGCTTCACAATGCTTTAAGTGGGATATTCTAGAAGATTATTAAAAGATCCTTTTAGAGGGTCTACAAATGTTTTGTTTGGATGAGAAGTTTCAAAAGATAAGTCTAGAATATCACCAAGGGTAGCTTTTGGAGGTTCCCTTGAAGACAATTTTAGAGTACAGTTCTAGAGCCAATATCTTTAATGAGTATTTTATATGGTTTTGTAGTTGGATTTTTACCATATCATTCAGTCGAATCAATTTTATATTTTGAAAGTTCTTTAGGTTGTTCACCTATTATATTGACTATGATTGACTAGCTTAAGGTTTCTCATTACCTGAGTTGCACAACCTCACAATATATTATATTGATTCCATCCATATTCTCTTGTTCAATTGATTAAACAAATATATTTTGTCTTTTGTTTTTGGGATTAGCAACTAATTGAGTTGATACTAAGGACATGTTGCTTGGTTAGATTGATATTGACTATGTGGAGGTGGTAGGAGAGGTTATTGTTGGTTTGGTGTGTGATGAGGTCCCTAATGGAATTGGTTTTGTGGAGTATTCCATTGTGGCATGGGGTTCAAGGAAAACCATGGTTTTTGTGGTGATTTAACCCATTATGGAGTTTAACATTACTGATTCATCCTCTCTGGGAGTCCCCAAGAGTATGGTCCCAAGTTCTATGGCCTTGGGTATTAAGGCCAAGGTGTGTTCAATTGGTTATTGCTCCAAGAAGATTGAGGATTCCAAGAGGAATTTGAAGTTTGACGAAAGAAGAAATTATTTTTATGTTAATTTCCTATGTAATTAACTTCTATTGAAGCATGCTTCTTCTTAGAATTTTGATTTCCTATAATGAGTCACATTGATCAATTTTATGGTTTTATTGCAATGTGGACAAGCATCTATCTTGTCTAGGTGACACTCTCATAATAGATGTTTATTCTTGTATCTATGGAAGTAAATGAAAAGTATCTCTATGTTCTTATTTTTAGCTTGCATCCCATCAAGAGTAGTATTGATCTAAATAAGAATATTACTTTTCAAGTTTGTAATTTCATTGCTGAGTTGTCCTATGTCATTTATTCCTCTACCTAGGCTATACTTTCTAATTCATCCTCTAGTTCAACAATAATTTCTACAAAGTGTAGACATCTCATCAAGCTCTAATTTAGGTAGACCCCAATTTCCCGTAAATCAAGGGCTCATCTAGAGTATTCTTTGAGTCCTTTCAAAAAATGGGTTTTAATTGCTGAACAACATGGATGAAATTTTCATAGCTACAATGCTTCAACATAAAAAGGAATCTATCCTAGTAGTATTCCAAAATCTCTTCCTCTTTTTTCTTAAGGTAGAGGAATTCATCTCTCATATCATTTACCCAACAATAATACTAATATTTTTCTAAGAATAGTGTTTCCATTTCCCAATAAGAGATTATTGATCTAGAGGACAATCTCATGAACCAACACACAACTGAATATTTCAAAGTAGAAGGAAATAGCTTCAACTTTTGGTTATCAGTTTTATAGTCATAGGTCTAGAAAATAACCATGAACTCAAAGAGGATCTAATCTAGTTCCTCTAATGATAAACCTTAGAAGGTAGGAAGGTTGGAAAGGGAGATGTTTTTTTATGGGAGCATATTCATCTATGTTCAAGTTGATTGGATAGGTAGGTGTTCCTTCTACCTTCCTTACCTCTCTTCCATTATTAAAATTTATTTCTTTGTTATTCATGATTTTGATTGGATTGCTTTTTGATATTTCCTCAAATTTTTGTTTCAAAATCTCAGGTGGGTCTTGAAAGTCAAATATTGGTAAATTTTATTGACTAAGACTTTTTTATTTTTTGATTTTATTTTCTAATGTTTGAAGTTGGGGGGTTCTGGGA
This sequence comes from Sequoia sempervirens, assembly GCA_007258455.2. Classification (NCBI taxonomy): domain Eukaryota; kingdom Viridiplantae; phylum Streptophyta; class Pinopsida; order Cupressales; family Cupressaceae; genus Sequoia; species Sequoia sempervirens. The sequence continues at coordinate 103,890,013 of VDFB02379711.1, forward strand.
ATAAATATTTCATGAGGTCCTCTTTTTATAACTATGTAGAAACTCAAAGACTTTATTTTTGTCTTTTCTATATTTTTTTTGAAAATTCATAATAACACCTCATGTAGGAACATGGGTCCCCAATAATGGAACCAAAGAATGAAGAGTTGTCGTTAGGTCTCATAATTTAATATATTAAATATCATATTGAACATGGTGGTGTCTAAGGTTTTTTACAAAAGGATTTTAGATATCCTAATTTAACACTAGATTTTATCAAAATAAAGAATGCTTATGCTGAAAATAAATGTTAACTAAAAATAATTTAAAATTCTAATCTACAAGAAATTATAAAATGTAAACTATGGAATTTTTTTTGAAATGTTATTGTATTAAAATGATATATTTCCTACTAACTAATTTGCTAAAAATGAAATTTTCCTAAATGATAATTCTTTTTGTTATTTTTCTATAGAATATAAAGATAGCATTGATTAAAAATTCTTTATGTAAAGTCATGATTAATGCATAAGTTATGTTTCCCAAGTGTATGATTCCAACATGGAATGAAGAATATGAAAACATTCTAGACTCTGTAGCTACAAAATGTAAGGTTTCTTTTTCACATAAACACATATTTACAAAAGGACATAACATATAATAAATATAACACATATAACAATACATAAATTAGGAAAAAAGATTACAAATATTAAAACTATTAGGAAAAAAGATGGCGACTGGTGGGAAGTGCCATTGGAGGAGCGTTTTGAAAATTTCTGTAGAGGCGGAGGGCGAATGCAATGGCGAGGATGAAGACAAGGATGGCTGTGGGTTTCTGCTGTTTTCCCTTGGCACTGTGCTGGGTGGTCACGGGCCCCCTCTATTCGCTGAAGTCCTTGTTTCGACTACCTTGGCTGCGCAGGTGTGTTTTTTCAGATTTGTTGCATTTGGTGGCTCAATACCTGCGAATTCCTGGGGGCTTCTTTGGTTTTGAGTCTATTTTTCTGCGTGTGGAGGCATACGTTGATGGTGTTTCTAGGAAGCTTCTCCTCTGCTTCCTTGTTGGTGTTTGGGGCAGACTGGTGTGTCGTCCGTTGCTGGAAGCTAAGTGCTTCACTCTTCGTGGGTCTTGGCTCCCTGGTCTAGTGCGGATTTTAGATGTTATTAGGTGTTTCCTGCATAGCTTTCTAGTTTGCAAGGCTTCCTTGCATCCTTGGTGTCTCCAATGACTTTCTCTGGTTTCCCCTGCTTGGCTTGTGGGTGGATTGGTCTTTGGGAGAGCACATTTTTGTTTTGTTGTTCTCTGTGTTTCACCCCTGCTGAGGGTAGTGCCAAACATCTTCTCTGCTCTGTCCTTTCCCTGGTTTGGCTTGTTTGAGACTCCTCTGAGGTACATGGTTGGGCTTTGGTTTGGGATTCTGGTTCCTCCCTTGTCCGGCGTGCTTCTCTCTGTCTTATTCTTTGCTTTATTGGGTCGGGTGGGGGCTGAGGTTGTTTTCTTGAGCTTTCTTGGTAGCTCCTCTCATGGCATGTGTTGCTGGTGCTTCTTCGTGGTGGATCTGTCTTTCCTTATTTGTTTGGGGCTCTCTGCTACTGGGTGGATTGGGTTGTGCTTGGTTCTGGAGATTCTAATGTTCTTGTCTGAGGGCTATTTATTCTGCATTTCTCTTGCCTGCCATCTGCTGGCTCTAGGGGCTATGGGGTTTGTGTTTATTGGGGCCTTTTGGTCTCAGAAGGAGTTTTACTTGGTCTCTATTGGGCCAACTTTGGGTCTACTTCACCTGGTGTTTGAGGAAGCTTTTGGGGGCTTCTCTCTTGGAAGAACTTCGGTTGTGTGCTGCTGGACTTATTGGACTTTGGCAGGTGTGGCTCTTCCTTGGGGGAGAGTTTGCAACTGCAGAGGAGGTGTTCATTTAGGTTCCTTTCCGGTGTCTGTGGCTAGGACTTTCTGTGACTATGTCAAGTGGGAAAGGAGCTGTTCGATGGGAGTTGTCTTGATAGCTCCTTTGGGGATCTTGTTGGCTCGAACTACCCTGTTGGTTTCAGGGGTAAAGTGTACAACTGTCGCCCTTCCTTCTTTTCTTCATTCTCTCCTTTTAGGTCCTCAAATTTTAGTTCCTTTTGAGGCGGAGTTTGCTCTTGTTCGAGGTGGAGGTTGTGGACTTGGGGAGGTGGAGCCTGCTCCTATAGAGTGTTGTGCCTTCAACACACACACCTCATTCAGAACAGGGACCCTCTATTCTTTTCTTTCGCCTTGCCAGGTCATTTTGTCGCTGCCTCATTTTGCATGCCCTATTTTGGTGTCCATAGTGGTCAACATTTTTCCAAGGTCTCATTTTAAGTTGACCATGTTTCATCCCCTCCATTTTGGCTAAGTCCCGGTCCGCAGAATCTCCTTGGCAGTTTGCTTTTGCCAGCGGCCTTGGGGCCTGGCGGGTCCGCCTCACCGGGTTTCCCCCAGGTGTTTACCGTTCTGAACGGCGGAAGGCTCCCGCCTTCCCGAACCTCGAGCCCCGGTTCCTTGTTTTCCACCGGTCTAAACTTGCCAGTGATTTGGATTGCTCTCGTTCGCTTCAGGTCCGGCTCACCAGACTTCCGTCCCCAGAACTTTGTTTCATTTTTTCTGTCTCCAACGACAAACCTACGACGTCTTTCTGCCCTCCGGGCTCCGGGATTCCTTTCACCGTCAGCTTCCAAAGTGCATTTTGAAACGATCGTCAGGTTGTGTCATTCCGGGCCCCGGGCCTGCCACCGCCATCCGCAAATTTGAACTCCACCAACCCAACGGCTGACCGTACGGGCATTAAATGAGGCCATTAAATGCATGTCTGGGTATAAATATAGGGACCGACCTGTCATTTTCATTTGTCAGGTTTTCCAGAAGAGATCAGAGTGCTTTCCAGAGGAGATCAGTGCATCTGTTCCCCGCCGTCCTCGCGTCCGAGATCATCATTCGGCTATCCTTAGTGGATTTCGCATCCTCCCCCATCAGACTTTTGAGGTAGGTTTTCTATCCGCCCTCCCGAGAGGTTTTTTATGATTTTGCGCTTAGAATAACAAATAAAAGGGGCTAAAATGCACTTAATTGATAAAACATGACAAAACCCATGAAACCCATGTCTTCAAACTTCAAAAAACCTCCAAAATGACCTCCTAGGATCAAACTAAAGCTAAACCACGCCGCCACCATTCTTTGTGCAGGGCATTCGCGCCCTCCGGGCTTGTGTCCTCTTGACGCCGTTTAAAACTTAGAAAACGAGAACTTTTTCAAACGGTGGAATGCCCCGTCGGGCCCGCCACCCCGGACATCCATTGGCCAATTGTCATCCAAATTGAACACTCGACATTCGACCTCCACCTTAGCCTCTGGGCCCGCCTAATCGGGTTTCCCCTAGGCATTTTTCCTTCTGAATAGTGGAAGGCTCCTGCCTTCCCGAACCCCAGGCCCCAACTCGTCAAATTCCTGCCTGTTCAAAGTTGCAAACATTTTAGACTGCCTTTGTCTGCTTCGGGTCCGGTCCAGCGAACTTCCTTCCCCGGGACTCTGCATCGCCCCCGTCGTTCCCAAACGACGAAGAGGATGTGCCTTTCCGCCCTCCGGGGTTTGTTTTCCTATTTTCTGTTCAGAGAATTCACACTTAAGTGAGTTCTACCTTTGTCCGTGTTGGGTCCCGGTTCGCGGACTTCCGTTCGCGGATTGTCGCGGAGTCTTTGCCATTCAAGACGACCGTGTATCGGCGACCTTCCACCTCCTGGGTCCCGACCCTCCATTCGATGTCCCTGACTCCCATCAGGCCCTACCCACATGGATGTTGTCCCCCTTCGTATGATGCAAAGGGTGAAACAAACCTGTCTTCTTGACTTCCGGGTTCCGCCCCCTCGATCGCCTAGAGAAACTTTACAAAGAAAACCAGTGGCCAGGGTTGACGCCGGTCCGGTCCGCCGAGACGCTCCAATCGGGTTTCCGCGCCACGATTGTCGTTCCAAACAGCGAAACCCTGCCAGCCTTCTGCTCCTTTGGGCCTGAGCACCTTGAATTCCAAAGTAAGCCGTGGGCCATCCTTGGACCTCTTAGGTCCCGGAACTCCGTTTCTTCCTGGCCGTTTCAAACAACAAAGTCCTGATAGCTTTTCGACCCTGAACCTCTGGGAGCTCCAAAATTGATCAAGATGACCTCAAATTTGAAAACCAACCTTGACCCACGTGCTCAAATTCAACCCTCTTTGATACGAGCCTTTCAAACCATCAAAGCATGAAGACGGGAGAAATCACCCAAATCGCCCCTGCCTGTTCGCCCTTTCAAAACAACATTCCTGCTAGGGAAGTCCAATCGCTTGGGCCCGGATTGTCCAAAATCCCTTCAGAAAGTGACTAACGACATATGAAAGTAAAGATTTAACTTCATTAATCATATGATGTCCAATTGGATTTCATCCGCGAGATTTTAACTATTGTTGATGTTGTCGTAATTGGTTGTACTCATTACATCTATGTTTGTAGGATATATGGAATCGGGTACAGGACCCTTGGGGGCAGCTACAGAAAAAGACAAAGGAAAGAAAATAGGCAAGACTCCTCGTGGAAGAGAGGACAAAGACCAAATGAAATACCAGTTCTAGGGTGAACCTCTACATTCAAAAATCATCACTGACTGGAAGGAGATCACACACACGAATATCGACCACGTCGATATTGATGAGTTCAAACAAAGGGTTAGAGTCCACCCAAAAACTAATAATGCCAAATTAATCAGACAAAGTGGGATTGCAAAAGCTGCAGGATTCCCCCTATCTCTCATAGCCCCTTAATTGGTCATGGCTTACCGTCAGGCTTACCAGCCATAGACAAGAACCATCGTCGATAGGGATGGGAACATCCTCGCTGATATGTTGGCGGAGGCAATTACTAAAAATTTCCACATTCCCACCTTTGAGGAGATGTAGATGCCCACCATGGAGGAAGGAAGGCAACATGGGATGAGGACCTTATGGGCTAGAAAAAGTTAATAAACCAGTACTGGCTCAAGGAGAAAAGGGGCAGCGCTGCGAAGGTTCCTCAAGAACTCTTTCGCAACAATTTCGACTAGGACTACCATGACCTAGTAACCATGTTGAGCAGGGTGATGGGCCTCCCTACTACTACATTTTTCAAAGAGTGGATGGTGTATTTTGTTGAACAAATCCTCCTCAGGGATGAAGATGTCACCACAAAAGCCTCATTCTACTGGGGAGGCATCATAAACGACTGCTTCCACGAGTAGTTTATGAATGTGAAGAAGAGCTCTAAGTTTTACATGACCTCCTATCTGGTCTACTCACTGGTTGAGCAGAGGCAATACAATGGACTGTTTGTGGCACTTGATGAGGAGTCAGGTCGAAGATTGGAGGTCTATGATAGATATCCCTAGCTACAATTCAAAAACTTCAAAAAGGAGTACTGCAGGGTGAATGACGCCTTCATCGGCCACATCATCAGGTTGCTCGGAGGGGATTTTGAGAGAAGGGTCTCTCACAGTGCTTGGGTGTTCTTGAAGCAGTACGCCTTCTTATTTTTACAGTACCCCAAATTCACATATATTCGTGCCTAGGGTTTCACAAAAAGGCCGAATAAGCTGCCCCGGTACCCTAATGACCAGATCATATTGTTAGAACTTTCCTGGCAGCTGCAACATATACATTCAGTCCTTGATGGTAAACACTTGGCAGGGATCCCTTATCCCTTAGCCTTCAGTCAAGGAATGTACAAATTGCAAACTTCCTAGTGTGCTGGGAATTCTGAGAAGGAATTGGCGGAGTACCATTTCTGCCTACACATTGCTCGCCCGCGAATGGACCCATATGGGCATATAAGAAAGGCACTGGGACCAGGGTATGCCCACCTACATCACGTGGAAGATTTCTGGGCAGATTGTCAAGACGACAAGGAGGTGCGTGCAAGGCATTACATGGGAATGACCACATACTTTGTAAGAAGGGTGTAGCTATTTCCCATACCAGATTAGGTCGAGGAGGACGAGAGCACCGTCATGGACCCTAGGTACATCGTAGTAACTAATTTTCCACTGCCAATAATAGACTGGGATGAATAGGAGGTCGATGACCTCGACATTGTAACTAAAAAAATTGTGGCTCGTACCAAAGAATGGATTGATGGACAAGTAGCCCGATTAAAGCAACAAGGGGTTGTCCTAACATATGAAGGGCTCAAGAGTGAGCCTAGTGCCATGGAAGATGTCGCCACTACAACTTCAATGAGTGGGACATCCAAATCTCCTCCGATCTCAAGGTCGAAGAAGAGGAAAGGGATTGAAGCAGAACAGTCTCTAGACCCAAAAGTTTATTCAAGGAAAGACTCAGGAGGCTCACCCTCTAAGAGGCCCAAATGGATGGGAAGCGTCGTGGAGTAGCCACCAATTCAAGAGGATCCCCTTCAAGAGGGTGAGGCAGGGAAGACAGATCAGCTAGGACTTCCTCCAACTCTCCCTGTCTCTGCCACCCTTCCGCCTATTTCCCAGACCATGGTTGCCACATCCCCACCTATGGTGGACATCTCAGTCCATCTTGCCTCCTCTCCCTCGGCTGGGCCCATAATAATGGTTGACTCTTCCTCCGCCGCAACTACTCCACCTTCCTCCGGCACCGTGTCACCTACTACATCACTCCCATTGGCAGTAGTGACAACACCAATGCCTGCACTAGCATTACCAGAGGCTTTCTCGTGGCACATGTAGAATGTCCCCTCTGAAATTTCTCAAATATTTTATGATCCCACCATCCAAGCTACTGTAGCGCGGGTCCTCGCCAGTGCTACACCTTCGCAACCTCCAATGGGACTACCAGCAATGGAAGCCACAATGTTAATTTCTGAAGAATGGGAGAGGCGGGAGAAAGAAGCCTCGAAGGCAATGGAGGAGGAAGTTGATGAGTACCATGAACTCCCGGAGTATGAACACCAGAAAATTGACAGGGTGGTCTACGAAGAAGAAGGAACAGGGTCTTCCGAAAGTGGAGATGAAGGAGAGGATGACAGTGGCAGGGTTATTACATTTGATGATGATCTTGAAGAGGAAATGGCCAGACAATTGAAGCACGATGGAGAAGAGGCAGAAAGGCCACCACCTAGAGGAGAAGGGCAAGAAGGTGGCAGGGAAACAAAAAACATGGAGCTTCCTACAGGGGAATAGAAGGAGGATGCGTCATCTCCTCATAGAGAAGAAGGAAATGTGGAAGAGGATAGTCAAGCGCCACATGTTCATCCAAGACTTTGATGAGGAAGAAGGAGAAAAAAATAAAATAGAGGAAAGGGCTCCTACAGGTGAACAAATAGAGACCCAAACAAGGGAAGTTGAGGGTGATCGAGAATCGCCCAAGGGAAAATCCACTATGCCCGAATGGCTAGAGAAGCAGCTTGAAAAGAAGACTCCTGCCCCGAAGGATCCAAGAGCAAGGCTAGAGGCTATCCTAGCCCAGGCACAGATCTCAACCAAGAAGGAGTAGAAGCCCAAAGTCAGGTCTAAGGCGACGATGGATGCTTCTGGGTCTTGAACTGTGCAAATAGCAACACCGGTGGTAGGCCAAGAGGGAGTAAGCTATAATGTCTCCACCATTAACTTAGGAACTGCTACTAGAGAATAGAAGGTGGAGCACGTCGAGGAGTCAGTGGCTACAGTGGTGCACCTAATACAATAGGATAAAATCTCAAAGGATGAGCTTAAAGCATAGGTAGTCGCCTTGACAGATTACATCCAACAATGGTCTTCAATTGAAGACGTGCCTACCACATCCGCGGCTCCACCCCAACTACTGTCCAAGGAATAGATTGACAAGCTGGAAAAAAGAAAGAACTTGGACAAAACTACAGAGAGCTGGTTCCAACAGGTTCTATATGTTGGGAACACAGGTATCAGCCGGGCTGTTCGAACAACCAACAAGTTCTTGGATTTACAACAGTCTTTGGAAGACACAAGAAGGCTTTGCTCTGACTTCCCAACAAGTTATGAGTCCACCTATCCAAAGATCGAGGCTATCCTCCAGCTACCTAAAGCCACATGGGAAAATGAGCTCGCGTTTAAAAGAGACGATCACTGGCTAGTGGATGTGTGGAAGCGAGACTTTGAAAACTGAAAAGAAAGGTTGGAGCAGGTAGTTGATAAAGTGGATCCAGATATTGAATGGGTCAAAGAAGTTAGGGTGGATTGTGCTTGATATTTAAGGCTAATGACGGGATATGACATACCCGCAGTGCAAGTAGATCCAGAGAAAATAAAGCCTAATTTCCAGGAAAAGATGGAGGACAAGATGGCAATAGAGATAACCACAGATTTCATGAGTTTTTCCACTCGTGCCTTTGCCCAGTCAGAGCTGTTCAGAGACCACACCGTCAAATATGATGAAGATTGGAAGAGGCTTGAGGACAACTCCAAGGAATGGAGTTATCAAGTGCTGCGGTCCGAGATTATAGAGGTCGACAAACTCCAACCGGTAGTCCTAAAATTCATGGAGTATGCAACTTTAAAGAAGTAGGAAGGCAACCCTATTTTCAGTGAAGAGCTTCTGAAGGAATAGCTACAACAAAAAGAGCAATCAGTAAAGACAAAATGCTACAGGGCTGTCACTAGAAGACGAAATAGGGATATGGACAAAATTATATTTTAAATTGTAATATATTGGGGGGGTAGGTAGAACCCTAGTTTGTAGTGAATCTTGGCCACACAAAAAGATTAAATCTTGGCCATTCATTCTACTTTTTGGGCACTATAAATAGGGGTCTCCTCTCATTGTCAAAGAGAGTTGAGTTGTAAAGACATGCTGCAAAAATTTATAATGAAAATACATTGACTTGGTGCATTTTCTAAGTTCTTCACATGTTTCATGATTCAATCTCCATTGTTAGATGCTTTATTTAGATTGACATTGCTATTTTAAGTTAGATTTAAATTGCTTGAGTAGATTTTAGTAATGCTGTTATGTGATTATAGAAATTTTGTGCTGTGTTGATGCCTTCCAGTCCATACTTTTTGCTGTTTGCTGCTGGTAAATAGTCTTGTAAAGTTAGTTTGGACTGAAATTTGAAGCTGCTTTCAAAATTTTATCTTTATTCATGCAAAAAAATGGTGGATGAATGGTAAAATATCTACAGACCTTTGAAGATAGCACAAATTTCATGATATTGTAGGTTTCTTGGTTAAGTGGAATCTTGTTTCAAGGAAGCTGTCCATAGCAGAACCTCCATGATCACTGTTCACAGTTAGTTGCAGATCTAGGAACCTTCCCTCTTCCCCACTCTTTTTTTTTTTTTAAGAAATGACCTGTGCTAAGGTTCATTGCACATTGTAAAGCCAAAACTTGAAGAAAACATTAAAGTTTTAGATTGTTGTCCGAACCTATAGCGAAATGCACCTTAACTCCCATCTCAGAAACTTCAAATTTTAAGATCCACTCCACATATAGCTACGTAAGTCCGCCCTGTGATTACCAGCAAAATCACATCAAACATCAACTAAGGAGTTCCATGCAAGTCATGACCTGACACCCGAGAGACCTTGGGGAGATTTTCAACAACTTGCTGTTGGAGATTTCCTTTCAAGAGAGGTAGTGCACATACGCATTACCTGTGTTGAGAAAGTGTGTAAAACACCCATCAACATAGAGGTGGAGTTTAGTTTTGTTGGAGGGGACTGTTGCTGCTGCAAGGGGTTGTGGTTGTCTTTGACTCTAGTTTTCCTTCAAACTCTTCTATTGAGGTGGAGAGTTTTAGGGTTGTTAGAATGGTGGCTTTGGTACTTCAAATTATGTTTGATCTTCATGTCTCCTATAGAGGTGGAGACAGGGTCTGCTGGCGGGCTAGTCTTCTCGAGCAAATGGAGGAATTTCTATTGTAGTCTTGTTGTTGCAGGTGTTGTGTGGCCTGGTTGTTTTAGGCAGTCTTTAGGGCCTACAATGTGGGGGTTGTTTCTTGTTATCTATAGGACTAGTTTTTGTCCTAAGTGCTCGGTTTCTCATGGTTGTTGTACCAAGTTTGGGCTATTGGTCTATGATTAGCTCAGGAATACTGTTGGTTCTGAATGCTCTGTCCCTCCTGGTCTTTGCTGACCAGGTGTTGTTTGTGTCCTGCTGTGTTGTTGCAGGTTTGCTGCTGGTTCTATCTACCCTTGTTAATTGGTGTGTCTTAGCTTTGTAAAAGGTTCCTGGTCCTTGCAAAACCTTATTTTCTAAAAGGCCCATGAGGCTCTCTGTGTAAAGGGTATGACACCTTGTAAATGTTGCTTACATTATCAGAAACAATACATAAATTAATCCTACGAGTCATAAATTATATAAACATAATTATCCAAACACAAATTCAATGCAAAATTAAATTACTTATCTCTATGATGTGTTTTGATCTCTTAGTTGAGTGGTCAACTCAATATAGGTTTAAATTATTTTACTCATAAAATCATCAACAAAATGCAAAAATGCTTCTTAAAATATAAATTCAAGATTTTTAACTAAAAAGAGATTATGAATTACTTCATGCGATAAAATGTCTAGTAGTGTTTACCATTTATAACAAGAAATATATTTAAACTATGACCTAATTCCTAAATTATAATATCATGGTGACATGCATTGATGCCATTAACAGTTTGTTACATAAATTTATAAATAAAATCTTAGTTAAATTAAATGAAATATTTTAACTATTGAGGAAACTATTGTAAAGTAGAATTCTTTCATCCTTCTTATCTTTCAAAAAATTAGTAGTCTTATGATGGTTCACAATTTCAAGAAAAGCAAGAGATGGTCTCCAAAACTCTTCTCATAGTGATAGTTTGCAATGTTTTCATAGTTGCTTTGAAAATTATAGAGCTCTATAGGTGTGGTACTCCAAAACTTCTATCTTTCTTGAGCATGTCTTTCTTTTACAAAAACACATCTTTTGACCCACAAACATCAACATTAAAATCTTCATTAACAAAAAAAATATTATAACTAAATTTATTATATAATATTATCAATTTAAGCATGATAGGGTGTATGGAAGGTCATGTATGATAAAAAGAGAGCAATTCTACACTAATAATAGGCAATTATTCATACATTTTCAATGAGCATGAAATAAATTATGGGAGATAATTTCCCACTGTGATCTAGCAACATAAAAATTGACATGTGTCCCTAACAAATATTGTCGATCAAGTAGATAGAATAAATCTATTGGCCATAGGGAAAATAAGGGATATGACAAAGTATTACTAAAATTCATGGGCACATATTATTAATGAATATTAGGCAAGGTGATGACATTAGCCATTTGAGAATAAAGCATGTGCTTTGACTTATATACCCACTAGCTATAATTAGTTAATAATAAATTATAACCTAAAGGGTGAATGCTTTTTTAGGCTATAATATGAAAATTGGAACCAAAGAAAATATACATTAAACACAAAGGAAGAATTTAAGCACTCATAATTTAGGGTCTTATGGGCACGCTACCAAGAAAACATCTTCCAAGCTTGAACTATATTTCTTACTAGGGTAATTTGATAATCATGTAAATTATCAATTTATCATATATTGAATTGATATGCCAAAGAAGACATAATTTTAACTCTAGGATTCAATTTCTTAATTGCACATTTGAAGTTTTCTCATTCATTCTTGGTTTCACATTGCTCCAATGTTTGAGTTTTTGATCAATTTTCTTGATATTATGAATTCTAATTATCACTTAAATGTATTTGATCAAAATAATGAAAATAATGATTGATAATTATTAAATTCAAATAGAAAACCTGAAAATAATCATTCAAGTTCTTCAAAACATGAAAATAATCATTCAAATTATCAAATTCAACTTAAAAACATGAAATTTTTATCTTCTATGTCAATAAAAGAAGAAATTTTTGATATGTTTGTCAAACAATGATTAAAATTTCTCAAAACTGTAAAAAGTGTGTTTCTATATCAAAGAATGTGTAGTTGGTAGGGTAAAATAGAGCATGTGGATCCAAAATCACAAGATGCACATGTTTTTTGAATTTTTACTAATTTTTACATGTAAAAAAATGTACTCACACTATGTGTTACCTTGGATATTTCCAACTCCTAGGGTTGAATTTTCCTTGGGCATCCAACCCAAAAGATTGGACTTCATTGTTAATGCCTAAAGACATATTTTTTTCAAAATATTAAAAAACACCTAAATGTTAAGCCTGCTCTCCATCAAGTTTGCATGTCTTGTAATGTTGATATAAATAAACACCACAATAACATTAAGTTCTATCTTATCTTTGTAACCATATACTTTTTTTTTTCTATATTTCTAATTCATTAAGGTTTTGATCTTGAATTTATATTTTCAACGTCTTTCTTTTTTGCCAAAAAATTATATATAGTAATTCATTTTTATCCATTTATCTAATTTGAAAAATTACATTTTTACATTCTACACTATTCTATAGACATTCAAAAAAATGATTTTTGATTATTTTTCAAAAAATCAAGAGGAGCACATGGAAAATTTCAATTTTTAGAATGTTTCCACCTTAAAAATTAATTAAAAAATCATATTTTGATTAAAAATTTGGCATAGACTACATGATTTTAGCCAATTTTTTATTGAAGTGATTTGTGAAACACTTAAAAAAAGTCAACATTTTAGTGGGAGTGCACTAGACACTATGCTATATTTTTTTGACAAAAAAAGGAGCATTTTGTGTGCTCCCCCTATTTGAACCTCTTAATCTCCACTATTTAAAAAAATAGTCATTTAGAAACTAAATTTCAAGCACTATGACTCTTGTTCTTATCACATCTTCAAATTTTGAGCATGGTTATTTTCAATTTCTCATTCAAGATAATTTTTTATTGATTACAAAAACAAAGTGGCCACTTTTGACACCTTTTTGATCTCATATTTTCATGCACATACCATTTAAATTATATATAAAATTGGAAGTGTATATTTTATTTCTTTATTAATAAAATAATTTTCAATTTTTTAGCTAAAAAACTTTCTTATCATTTTTATTTAATTAAAGGATTTTAAAATAGAAAGGAAAATATAAAAAATAAAAGAGAGGGAAATGACATTAAGGAAAACCATAGACTAAAGGGTTGGGGGAGATTGTGGGTAGCACATGGAGAGAATTCTATAGAAAGTTGGAAAATTTTGCAAGAAGAGGGAAAGTTCTAGTAGTCATGTAATTTTTTTTTTTTTTTTTTTCTCTGGGTGTGATGACCTCC
>VDFB02379711.1:103905726-104005903 GCA_007258455.2 Sequoia sempervirens
ACATATCCAATACAAAAACAAAGTTGCAGCTGAAATGATCTTTGTTCTCTTCAAAAATGTTTGGTTTCTAATCTTCAACAAGTAGAATCAATGCAACATCTTCAACAAGCACAATGAATATTTGTAAATGTTATAGGCTTCCCATCTCAACATATTCACTATAAACTTCAATTATATAATTATTTATTAGAACTTGTAATGTATTGACCAAAGTGGTCTACAAATAGATATTGTGTATATTATTTTCAATTATATGTATTTATACTCATGTAATAATTATTATATACAAATATTATTAACAAACAACATGTTACATATTTTACTCATAGGAATTGGTCATAATGCGTCTCTTGTCTACTATAGAAATTATATTTTTAATACTTTATGTTGTATTTGAGTTTACCACTTGTCTAGAATGCTTTATAGTTATTATTATACATATTTTTTGCTGTGAAAAATGTACAAATTCACAATTAATTATGAAAATTAATTAGTGTCAGTATATTTGTTGTTTATGACTATAGTCAACTTTTTAGCATGAATATACAACTAGTGTGGCTATGGATAATGGTTTATAATAGTAGTTGGTTAGTACCTATAATATTATTAATTGCACATGAGAATAGTATTTTTATGTGATTGTATAATCATTTATTTAGAGTTATTTATGTTTGTTACTATGGAATGTATTAATTAAATAGTCATATATCTTCATGTTCATTTGAAGAACCTAATATATGAGGGCTCACATAAGACATATATATTCACTTGAATATATTTACATGTCTAATATAGTAAATTTTTAGTGATTAAATAGTAAACTAGTTTGAACCTCACTCATAGGTGGGGTATTCTAGGAGTTTGAGATTTGTTATAAAAATTTATGAATGTAATCTTAGTTTACATCTAAGTTGATAACAATTTATCTTATTTCATGATTTGATTCAAGTAAGGAATGTAGAAGTTGAGGAATCCAACTTCACAGTCCCGAAGAATCACCTGCATGCAATCACCTATCATGTGCAATAGATATCCAGAACAAAAGAGAAGATGTTTTGTAAACCTCAGAGCAAATATGCGCAAGCAAAACCAGAATAATTGATTATTGAATAATGTTATGATTTATAATGAGATCAATCCTTATGAAGGAGATCATGAAAACCCTAAAAAAAACCTAAAAAGGCAAACCCTAGTGTGCACACTTAATAATTAATAAATATAATTAATTATTAATGTGCCTAAGTTTAGCTTAAGTAAACCTAAAGTAATAAGTGACTTAATTAATTAACCAATATGATTAAATTAATTAAGTGAGATGCCTTATTACTCTAACACCCCCCCTTAAGATGAACTTAGGGAGTAGCTAAAACACTAGGACAAAGGTGCATGCAAGAAAAGATGGGTCCTGGAAACAAGGCTTGATCAAGTACCCATGTACAAATGCAATGCAAACTAAATCAAACGGGGTAAAGGAGAAAACCACGTGAGAACAAAACTCCTCCCCAAAATAGAATGCAAAAAACAACTAAGTGATGAAAGATGGAGGACTCCATAAGACCCCCCAAGGACACCATCCATCACAAGGATACATCAAAGAACCCCCCCAAAAGAGATGAATGAAGAGACCACAAATCCCCCCCAAAATTAAGTAGCTCCAAAAATACTGAAGAAACTGCATCTCCTGAAAGAAGTGAGAGGGAAGAGGCCTGATGAATGCAATCTATGAAGGTGAAGAAGGTGTATCCCAAGATGTCTCCATAGAAGAAGGTGTGACCTCAACAAATGAAGAAGTCAAAGTAGGTGAAGATTGAATAGAAACCTCCAAAGATGAATGATCAACTATGTCCTGCTGCACTGAAATGGAAGAAACAACATATGTAGTCATAGAAGTATAGACATTTGCAACAGAAGGTGAAACAAAAGGCTCAAGAATGGGATCCGAAGTGAGAACACCAATGTTCAAGAAGCCAAATGTCTCCTCTGAATGATGATGCACACTAGAAGTGTGAGGAACAACTGTAGGAACAAAAGCACCATCAATAGAAAAATCGGTAAAGGAATACAACTGAGATGAGTGATCCACTATCCCAGTAGCAATAACTACTCTACTCTCCAAGTCTTTGATGATAAAAAAATCAGGTGTGAACTCCACAGATCTCCCAGTGCCTCCATGTGTGATATGATAGATGGAAAGAAGGTTGTTTGTCAAGTGAGGGACACACAAGACATCCTGAAAGGAGTTGTCCCCAAAAATAATAGACCCCTTCCCTGTAACACTCATGTAAGTATTGTTTCCCATCAAAATAGGAGACATAGTGCAAGGATCAAAGGAAGTGAACATAGACTATGAAGATGCCATATGATGAGATGCTCCTGAATCTAGAAGCCATCTCCCTGATGCAAGACCTGAAGAACCACAAATAGAATGTCCCTTCATATTTGATGAAGTATGTAAACCAACTGTGCCCTTGACATGCTACTCTGAAGAAGAAGAAGAAGATGCATACATCCTAGAAGGAAAATCAATCTGATGTTTCTGAAGAAGATGCTTCAGCTCATCAATGTCCTTGTAGCAACTATTTTCTACATGTCCTTCCCTCTTGCAATATGCACATGGACCCTTCTCCTTCCTAGGTGATTTCCCCTTAGAAGAGGAGGATGAATCTGAGGACTCCTACTGCTCATGAGGTTTGGAATCCTTGTGTTTTTGTTTCTTGCCTTTGCCTGTAGAAGCCTTCTGATCTCTGGGCTCCAATGATGCAATAAGTGCCTGTGATGAAGAGGGCTTCAACTTGCCCATGCTAGCCAACTTAGGTTGCTCTCGAGTGAGAGATGAAGCAAAGTCATCAAGAGAAGGCATAGTAAATCTAGTACCAAGTGCATCCCTAGTGACATAAAAGGTAGAAACAAAAACTGAATAATCTGTTCCAAGCTTAGAAAGAATGGACAATATCAACTGAGAGTCTTCCTTTTGAACACCACACCATGACAACTGCAATCTAAGAGACTTGATTTTGGTGGAAAAATCCTGGATGCTGTCAAAATCCCTAGGATTTAAGCCAATAAGCTCATTCCTCTAACTAAAACCCTCTCATAGTTCCTGCTTCCCAAACAAAGACTCTAAAGTAGTCCAGATCTCATTGGGTGTAGTGCAAGACTCAATATGAAAAAGAAGGTCAGATGAAAGAGATAGACATAAAGTACCATAAGCTTCATCACATCTATTAAACCACTTTCTCTATTCAACAACACCTGTAGGCTCAATTTCTGTACCCATGGCTACCCTATACAACCCTTTGTGTTTCAAATGAATCTCCATTTGTTTTTTCCAACCAAAATAGTTGAATGGAGTACGGGGTGCAATATTATGTGTATCCATGATAGAAAACAACAATATATACTCTCAAGTAAAAAAAAAATGCTCGTTGATTTCAAAAAAATACCCTGATTGCACACTTCCCAAGAAAATAACTAAAAAGGTAAAGGCTGAGATCAAACAAGAATATCAGATACCTAGTAAAAAATATAAAAAAATAGGTTTGAGATATGTGTAGAGCACTGAACCAACTTTCCAACTCCTTTTTGTTTTCGCAAAATAGAGTCAGGACGCAAAAGTTACGCCTCCTGGAGTGAAAACAACAACTTCAGACTTTGACAGGCGAAAAAGGAATAAAAAATGCAAAATCAAAAAAATCAAACCACCACCACTGGGAAGTGCTCAGAATCAGCTTTCTGGCGATATCTCATTTTCAAAAAAAGGCCTCTGTTTGCAAAAGTTATGAGAAAACAAAAAAAAGGCCTATAAAAGGCACTTTGAATGCTAAACAAGGGCAAAAATATGGCTCCTTCGAATTTGGCTCCTGGTCGCTCATAAGACCGTCCGCAGGGCTGCAAGAAAAAAATTGGTGGGCTTGTGGGCACAACTCCTGGTCCTCCAAAGGACCGTGGCCAGGGGCTAAGAGACCCAACGAGGGTTGGGTCGGGGCTCTGATACCATGTAGAAGTTGAGGAATCCAACTTCACAGTCCCCAAGAATCACCTGCATGCAATCACCTATCATGTGCAATAGATATCCAGAACAAAAGAGAAGATGTTTTGTAAACCTCAGAGAAAATATGTGCAAGCAAAACTAGAATAATTGATTATTGAATAATGTTATGATTTACAATGAGATCAATCCTTATGAAGGAGATCATGAAAACCCTAAAGAAAACCTAAAAAGGAAAACCCTAGTGTGCACACTTAATAATTAATAAATATAATTAATTATTAATGTGCCTAAGTTTAGCTTAAGTAAACCTAAAGTAATAAGTGACTTAATTAATTAACCAATATGATTAAATTAATTAAGTGAGATGCCTTATTACTCTAACAAGAAATAGTAGTGTGTGAATTTATGACACGTGTATCTACTTATTGGGATGTGATTGAAATAATAACTTTGGCCAAAGTAATGCTTGTTGCATGCATTTTTAGTGCACAAAATCTAGAGGTTTACATATTAGTCAGATTTCATTTAGCTATATGATATTTAGGGATGCATAATAAACCATATGTTACAATGTAGTAATTTTGCAATTAGTTCTCAAATTGGACATGGTAATTTCATAGATACCAAATCGATCACCCTCATTGAAGGGCTAGACCACCTTCAGTATGAAGGTGTGTGGGGGATTGTCAATATGTGGTTGGAGTTAAAGCATTCAATGTTACATTAATCACACATTAGCTGATAATTAATTAATTTTTAATTGATTATTAGGCTAATTTCACTTCATACACTTAAGATAAAACTTAGGAGTATTTTTTCTTTTACCAGAGTGAGCTATTATTAGATCATTATATCTCATCACATAAGATGACGACACTTTTCTTGATCTAATCCCTTTCTCATTTAGGGTTTTCTCTTATAATTTCCCTCCTTCATTGTAACTTTAAGCAAGATTTTTATTTTGTAACTTCTTTTTTGTTGAGGAAATAGAAAATTCTTGTTTCAAACTCTTGTGTGTGGAAGGTGTTCTTGTTTATTGTTTGATCTTGTGTCTTGTATTTTTCATAAATATAACATGGTATTAGAGTGTGCATTCATCAAATCCCTTCTTGATTTTTGAGGGCTTTCTTCAACTAGAATTGTAGGGGCTTCAAATATAGAATCTTCATGTTGTAGATTTTGGAGTTGGGAAATTTTTGGTGTATTTTGGTATGAAATGAAACTCACCATTGTATTCAAGAGGTTGAACAAAAGAATTTTGACTATATATTTTTCGATAGTCCATGTCGAGAGCTTCTGGGGCAATTTTTTAGAACAATCATATGAGGCCATATAAGTTATAATGTACAACCACTGAGGAAAAAAAAATATTTCTAATAAAAAGGAATTTTTTAAAACGTTGGAAGCATATTTATGTTTTAGTACCCATAGGGTACCTGCCTCAATAGGCCCCATACCCTATTTGGGTTCCATTTTTCTAGGCTAATGGCCCCGTGTTGGACGTTTAACAACTACTAACTCTGTGCCTTGCACTTTTACTATCAGTGACAATATTTACCAACACTGGAGATAGTCCTTTGCCGACATCTTCCAATGACTTGCCCAACGAACTATTTTTTAGTTTCAAATTTATTTCCCAACAATGCTCTAGTTTTTTGGGTGATAGAATCTTTCCAACATATTCTAGCCATTATGGTATATTTCATCAATATTTTTTAGCAATGGCCAACTTTTTCTTATAGTGATAGGATAATATATTCTTGGAATATTTTGTTGATGTTAGTGTGACGTCAGTTGTATGGACTACATGTAGGGCCCCCTCCAAGCCCCCTTTGATCCTAAAAGAGTAGTTTTTTTTTTTCGTTCGCCATAACTTGGGCATGCAATATTGAAATTGGGTGAATGAGATATCAACAAAAATTTGGTTCTGCATACTTTCTAATGGTGTGGGTCTTATCACAATTTTTTTGTTGGTGCATTCTACAACCTGCCAAAGTAAAATGTGTTGTTTTCACTCTTGTGCTCACAAATTTTGACCAATTTCTCCATCTTTTGTGAGATTTTGGTGGTGTTGGAAAAGTCTTTCAGAACTCTTCATAGCTATTCGTGTAAATTTTCTAGATTTTTCTCTAGGTACATTTTATTCTTTTTTTTTTTTGTATTTTCACATTTTGGTGAATTACTTGGATGTTTTAGCTCTTGGAAACTTTATGTTTATGTGTCATGACTTGTTTCTCGTTGTTCTACATGTATTTTCATAATTTTGTCCTATTTGGGTATTGTAGACATCTTTTGCATGTAATTTCTCTTTTATATATTCATTGAGATAAAGTGTCACTATTATATTTTTTGGGGGATTTCATACATCTTGTTATGCCTTTTGTACTTGCACTATGATATAAAGTTCCATGTGGGGGGTCATTTAATGCCTTTTTTCCGTCACACCTTTGTCAAGTGAGTGTCCCTTCCACAACGACATTGAATCTCAATGATTCTTTCCTCATGTGTGTGTGGCTTGTTTGCACACCCTTTTTATTTGTAAGCACTTTCATGTGCACGTTCAGATGTTCTTTATTCTCCTAGATGCAAGTTTTTGGTGACACACAATTTTAGTGGACCTTCTTGCATTATGGGTGGGTTTCTATTGTTGGTGCTAATACTTCCTTGGTTTCATTTTTGAGTGATCTATGTATCTAGTTTTTGTTCCTATATACTAGGTGGATGTAATGGTTGGTTACTCGTGTATTTTGGTGAGATGGAGAATTTACCATATGAAAAATATTACATTCCTATTTTGTGGAGGCAACCTTCCATTTTTATTTGATAAGTGTTCTTCAGAATATTAGTACCTATATTTTCAACTTGCATCTTGTCTAGTTGAGTAGTGTCATTGAGGTCACTCATGTAGATTCATGTGCCATTTGTATCTTTGATTTACAAATGTTTTTAATTTTCTTCCATTTAATTAAAACAGTGTTATTGGGCGCACTCATGCGGATTCTTGTCTTCTTGATCCTGATCATCATCTATTTCAAAGGAGGTTCTTCATTTCAACACTATAACAATCATTAGTTGAAAGTTGTCTAAAACTTCTTCATGCTTAGGGGATGTTCTTCATGTTCCTATTCTTTTTGGAACATTATTTTGGAGGCTTCTTAGTCCTTCATTTGTCTTTCTCTCTTTTGGGGAGGATTTTTCCCATGAGGTTTTCTATTTTTCTCCATTTATGAGAGATTAGATTATTTATACATGGGTACCTCATTAGGCCATGTTTGTTGAGACCCATCATGCACCTTTTGCTTTTTATACATTCAATTTTTAGGGTTTTTAGCTACTACCCAAGTTTTCACTTAAGGGGGGTGTTAGAGTAATCATATGTATTAGCTAATAATTAATTAATATTTAATTAATTATTAGGCTAATTTCACTTCATGCACTTAAGCTACAATCTAGGAGTCTTTTTTCTTTTATTAGAGTGAGATATTATTAGATCATTCTGTCTCATCACATGTGATGATGACACTTGTCATGATCTAATCTCTTTCTCATTTAGGGTTTGCTCTTATAAGCACTCTCCTTCATTGTAACTCCAAGCAAGTCTTCCATTTCGTGACTTCTTTCTTGTTAAGGAAATAGGAAATTCTTGTTTATAACTCTTATGCATGGAAGGTGTTCTCATTTATTGTTTGATCTTGTATCTTTTTTTTTTCACAAATATAACACTCAAATGGTGCTCTGCCTCCATGTATATTGACAGAGCCAAATTGTTAGCACTCCTTGAGGATATTGAATTATATATCATTGAACTTTTAAAGAAATAAGTATATTTTTGTATGAAAACTTGAATGTAATTAGAAGATATAAAATTCATCATATTATTTTATAAATTATGTATTAGTTTAGAAATTGTAAATCTTGTATGTAAAATAAATATCAAATATATTTAATTGCATTCTAACCTTATTATTTTATTTAATGTTATTATAAAAAATGTGTATAGAATTTTTAGTTCCTTAAGCCATGTGTATAAATTTTCTAAGTTATTGACTCAAAAATTATAAATTTTATGAGTACTATGGCTAAATTTATTTCACTATTAGGGTTATCTATTGTAAGAATTTGAATATTCATAGTCTTTGTGCTTCTAATCTTAGTTAATATAACTTCCCATTGAATATTGGTTCTATGTAGTATATTAGTTTTTTGAGCCTTGTTTGGAATTAATTTACTTCTACCTAACTTGAGAGTGACAATCATGTAACAATTGGCATGAAGTTGCAACCTTAAAACAAGCGTAGATATCAAAGCAATTTTTGGCATTTAGTGGTATTGTGGTGATTTTTGTCTTGCAAACTAAAATACTTAGTAGCCCAAGTATAAATCATGCGATCCAAAATTATTTGACCATGATGAATCATTTAATGTGTTGGATGTGGTTGATATTTTTGATGAAAAACACATGTAAATTTGGATGATAAACATGGTGTTCGTATATTGTAGGTGAACCAAGAAAATGAACTCATAATTCATTTTTGCAAACTTAAAAATATATTTTATACATTTGGGTCAATTTGAAGTGTCTCACCTTCCATGAATTAATATCCTAATAACATTGGACTCCAACACAATTTTTATAATAATGACCTTAAAATTATTGTTAAACTAGTCATTACCAATTGTGAGCAATCTAATAAGATCACTAGTAAGAGATTTAAAGCTAATTAATCTTTGTATATTTGAATTTTTATTTGAAAATTATATCTTCTATAAATTATTTGGTTATTATTATAACATACTAATAGTCTAAAATATTTGTTGTTTCATCATAGTAAATTTCAATTTGTGTTAAGATATCGTGATTTTCGGTATCTTGAAAGTACTTACATAAACTTGAAAGTCTTGACCATAACTAGGCCATGATCAACCCTAAACTATTTATAAAATATAAATAAGTTACTTCAACCATAAATATAGGAAATTAGTGGAAAGAAGCCCTAAAGGAATTTCAATCTTGAACTAGAAAAGGTAAAGAGAAAATGAAGAAATTGCTAAAGTAGTCAAAGTCTTAAGAATCCAAGGAAAATAATGGAGGAAGCGAAGATCTAATCTTAAGTCCCAAGAAATTTCAATATTATACAAAAGCAAGGAGATATAGAGGTGTTATGATATGTCCATGGGGTTCTTATGTTGTAGAAGTTAGGGACCCTAAGTATATTAATCAATGTCAAAAGCTTATAACCTTCGATATAATGAAATAGGTTCCTTATGCTTATGATATGGTCGCTAGATCCATGAGAGACATCATTAAAATGATAAATTTCACCTATATTTTCAATTCCATACAAATTATATTCTAAGAAATTTGTATTTTCCTTCACTTTGTGGTTTAGCTCCAAATTATACCTAGTTATGGTTCAACCCACCAAGTTTATGCAAGATACATGGTTTAAGTATACATGGATGGATTCAATGGATATGATGGAGAAGAATGATAACTTTATTTGAGGTAGTCCTAGAAATTTTTGAGTCCCCATCTCCATTTGTAGCAATATTAGCAATAGAAGAAACAACATTTTAATTACAAGCCCTTAGAAAAGCTATCGCCTAGCTAGTTCTAGTGTTAATCCTAATATCTCTCCTTCATTTTCACCTAAATTACCTAATTTTAAAATATGTTATTAAGATTTCACTACTAAAATATTCATTAATAAATGCTAATTTCCATGGTGTCATCCCTGGAATTTAGTGTTATTTTTTTACCACAAACATCCCTAATATAATCCTTATGACCAACCCTACAATACCCACTTTGTCAAATT
Source organism: Sequoia sempervirens (assembly GCA_007258455.2). Lineage (NCBI taxonomy): Eukaryota > Viridiplantae > Streptophyta > Pinopsida > Cupressales > Cupressaceae > Sequoia > Sequoia sempervirens. The sequence goes on from VDFB02379711.1 coordinate 103,915,537, forward strand.
AAGTGGAAAAACATTATCTCCTATGATTCTTAGAAGTTACTACTTCTACACCCTCATCCAATATTTTTCATCAAACCTATGAATCTCCAACATGAAAAATTCTATTGTAAAGAGTTTATGCAACTATAATTTTATTGGATGGGATAATCTACAAGCCCTTTCCCTTGTTGAACCCCAATAAGAACAACAAAATTAGTGGCATCAACACCAACTATAATATTAGCCTTCCATATATGACTTCTACTGCCACATGTAATACTAATAGGTTATATATGGTTTTCCAACTATTAATGTAGAAAATTTTACAAACATAAATTATTGGTAGACCTATACATGAATTGAATCACTTGTATGAACTCCAAAGCTAATTTTACTTTACATGTTTAAAGTTATAAAGGCTAAGTATAAAAATGTTATCAAATATTATGCTATACATATTGATCTCTAAGTATAATTAATATCAACATAAATAACTACTGTATTGATAGCCATTCTTATAGATACTAACATCTCCAAGAATTTTGAATGTCCATTAAAATGCTTTACAATTAGCTTTGTAAGTTGTATGCCTACAATTGAATTTGAATACTATTTTAATTTTCTTTTGATAACAACCATAATAATATCCTTATGATTTATAATTGGAAGCTTGTTAATTTTATTACACATTGTGTACATGCCATACAATTTTCTTCAATATCTACTTCAAGTTCTGTTAGCAAATGAATTGATCTTTTAAAAATATGTCTTAAATTGTCAACTCTATACCCGTAATGCATTGGGACCAAGCCGCTAATAGCTTTGGAAATGTCACAATTGCATTTGTGACTTTCCTGTAAATTTTAGAGGTACAACTCCCTCGTATGATTTAATTGATAATCAATATGCTTTTGAATAGAAAGTAATAAAGGTGACAAACATTAGCTCATAAAAATGATACTAATGTGAAATAAACTTCAAGAAAGTCATTAATCAACTAGCACACAAACTAGAATGACAAATGATCATTGAAATGAAAAAGAGATTCACAGATGTAATAAATGAATTAAATGATATAGAGTATATTTCTTACAAAAATGTTCTCTAAACACACACATGACTCATAAATCAAATACGATCAACATTACATTCAAGGCTCACAATTCACAGATTACAAGTTATTACTGTTAGCTCTAATGATTTGCACCCAGGCTGAGATTAAATACAACCAATCATGAGTAACATGGAAATTTTTCTAGGGTTATGGGTGACCCTGTAACAGAAAAATACCTCCAGAAAAGCTGGCTCTTATTGTAAAACACCTAAATCTATCAATTCTTTCAAAGGAAAAGGGAAAAGAGAAACTCAAAATGAAAATTAACACTGAAAAGGAAAACCTGTGTTTCACCAAACTGACAAGGGGCTATCATGAATCAAACTTACACGCACTTGACTTCAAATGATATAAATATATTGCACAACTTATCTCTGTAAGTTCGCACATAAATGTTTCACAAGAGGGTTTGTATACATTAACCTTTAAAGAGGAAACATTACTAATTTTCATAGTTCAAAGATGAATCCAACTTAAAAACACAACTTGTAACCTATACTAATAAACTTTTTTGCAGAAAAGGCATAAAAATACGTAAGACAAAAACTTCAAGGAGATAATGATACCTCACAAGCAGTTCAATCAATCACTCAATGATGCACAAATACTGCAATGATAAGATGGCGAAACTCGAACTCAATAAAACCAAGGCACAGTCTGCATATTTCATTCTTCCCAAAATAATTAAAAAGATGTGTGCTCAAAACTGAGAAAGGACTCAAAATCACTGTCTCCAGAAATTCTCTCCATTTAGAACTGCCAAAATATGAGTTACAAATCAACATATCTCACAACCCAAGTGGTTGCACCAAAGTAGGAGCCAGTAACCACTTTGGGTCGAATCCCCAAGAAAATCCTAGAAAAAAGGTTCTAGATTCCCCCAAAACCATCTCCAAAATGTGGGAAAGAAGGGTTTGGTCAAAACCATAACCTTAAGTAGACAAAACTAACAACAAGGCACATTAATGACTCTAGAATCTTGGAGACATGTCTCCAAACTGAAAAAACTTCCCCTACATTCTCTCTCCTTGTTTCTTTCTCAACTGAAAATTGGAGGCCATAAATATTTTGCATTTTAAAAGAGCAATTTTAATTAAATGTTTTATGACATCAACACTTAATTAAAATGCTTTACATTTATAACTCATGCAAAAATAAAATAAGGGCTTGACCCTTGAGAATTTAAAAGGAAAACCTAAGTCTAAAAGGACTTAGCCAACATTTTAGAACATAAGAATTAGAGTCTTATTCCCCACCAAATATTATTTGCTTGCAAATTCAATTAAAAGATGGCAAAGAATGCCAATCTTCAATCGACACCATAAAGCTTTAGGGTTTCGACCCTAAGAACATAAGGGAAAAGAAAAAAAAGCATTAAATCATTTTCACTAAAGCTTCTAGAGGAAGCTCGACCGCTGCCAAGGGTTTCCATCTGGAGCATTTCTGGAGATTTTGAGGCATTATCCTCACAGGAGATTGAAAATAAAGCCATGGGTAAGCTATTTGTTATGATTTTTTCCCACATTTCTTTCGATTTTCTGTGAAAATCATGCCTATGCTTGCATAATAGATGTTTGTTGTGTGCCAACTTGGATAATCTAGAAATTTCCTTGCATTTTCTTATTATTTTCAAGTATTTCTTGAGAAAAAAGAAAGATTTCCTGAAGAACCCTATAATATAGCCACCAAATCTGGCTGCAGACTTCTAGCTTTTCATTACTCATTTTGCATACATTTTCTGTGTTTTTTTTATTTGGCCGTCATAAGAAAATCATTTTTTGAGCTTTTAAGCTGAAATCAGTGAGGGAAGTCATGGATTCTTTGGGGAAACCTACCAAAAAGGTAGCTGGGTAAGCTTTTTACAAATTCATTTCTTATTACTTCTTTCTCTGTATTACCCACTTGTTGTATACCATGACCTTTCTGGGTTTTTGAAGAAATTTACATTTCCTTCATTATCTATATCATTGCATTCAGATTTTCTCTTACTCAAGCCGTTCTTCTGTTATACAAAAAACCTAATCCTGAATTCTTTCGGACAGAGTATTAGTATATATTCATATGTGCATTTTCTGAAGCACTCACTCATCACCCATTCTAGGGCTGCACCTTAATGTGAAAAATTATGATAGGCTTTGAAGAGTAAAACCCTCATACATGGCTGTTTTATGCTATTATTATTATGAGATCTGTCACTTTTATGTGCTCATTGTTCATTGACAATCTTAACAACCTTACCCAATAGTTTTTCTATAGTGAAAATGAGGGTATCCCATCATGATTTTCATACCCTCAAAATCAAAGCCCTGTTACCTGTCATACATGGATAATATTTGTACTGTCCATATTGATGATTAGCACCATTATTTGAAGAGGAATTAGTGACTGCATTGCCTTTAAGGTAGCACTGTATCATGAATGCCATTGGCTGCATTATTTGATATGTAGCTTCATTTCCTTGTGCACTGTCCTCTTTATACACTATATCAATGAATTGTTGCAATCTGCTTCATTATTAATGAGTACAAAATGAACACGCTACTCCTTAAAATTTTGATGATAGTACTATCATATATGCCTTGTTGCTTCTTTTGTTTTGTTTATGATCAATCCGTGCTTCAAGGAAAACACACTTACATTTGAATACTCTATCTCTTTTAGCAAAGCATTTTTCCTTTGAACTTAAAATTTCATTTGCTTTTGATATCATGCCCAATATACACTTGCCGTTGATTTCCTTTAACAGTTTGATGATACAACTTGCCATTAAAATTGTCCTCCGATTGACGAATATCACAAATATTGAAGTTTATTTTCCCTCAATATGCATCATCACTTTCATCTATAATTATATAATCAATGTTCTTAGCACTGGCAGTCCAACATATGAACTTGAATGGGAAAAGTTTTCCATGTGATTTGTTACTCAGATTCACATTTTAAGTCTTAAAGATATCTAAGTGAGATTGGCTGCTTACTGAACTCATAGTCACATTTAGTCTCTTTACATCAATCTTCCTTCGCTCCTCTCATACTTTAAGCTGCTTCCTGTAACAAGACATTATTATAGTGGCTTGAACTGACTTTACCTTTTTTTTTTAAACAAAAGTAATCTGATCTGAAAATGCTTTCAATATTTTTCCATACAATCTTCTTTTGCACCTGTAGGTGACCTTGCACAAAAATTCATACTGTCTTCTAATTGATTATCTTTGTCACTTGATGCTTTATTAAACTATCACATGTCATATATAGATTCTCAATATGACTTGGAAACCCTATAAACTGTTATGTGCATAATCTTCCATCAAGTGATAATTGAAGAAGTTGTCTTGGAGAACATGACACAATGTTGCCTCTTTAATGATCATAAAGAAGGATTTAGAATAAGCTTAAGATCTGTAGGGTGCCTTCTAAGGAGCCTTCTCTGTCAGTAGAAATTCCCTTATTCTTTATTCTGACTAAGGCATAGCTATTATCTTTTGATCATATGCACTTTGACCTTGTTTATCATTTGGTAAAGTCTGTCTTCTTCATCTGTGTCTTGTGATTGATTGTAGATTTCAATTTATTTCATGCTTTTTTGTAGCTTTAACTACCTACTGTATTTAATCTCTCTTCCTTTGTGAATCTTTTCCTCATACTGCTTTTTGTAGCCTGTGATGACTGTTCTCATAGAAGGACTGCCCTTGCTACATTGAAACACTGTCTTTTTACTCTGTTATTGTTGTAATAGACTTCATTGATAAGCTATAATCTTCAAAGATCTCGGTGTCTTATGAAAGGACATTTTCTCATGATGACTGATTCCAAAAAGCATAATATTAAATAAGACAATAATAAATGATGTGAGGTATAAGGAAAATGAAGCATTTAGAACATGCTTGTTCACTATCACTGCATAATCCTGATTATGTGATGAAAAACTCGAATGAGCTCATTATCTAATAATTTAGCACGCTGGGCTCAACCCTTGTGGGAGCCTCATTTTTACCCATGTGCTAAAACTTGATAAAACAAGAACATTTATTTCCTTGTATCTGCACATGAAACAAACAGTTAGAAAAAACACATGCATATGCCTGAAGGCTTAATGATTTCTTGTCTCTCTTTTCTTTGAACATGAGCAGCTTATAGCTTATTTAATGCATGTAAAGGGCAGTCTATACACTGGTGGGTGAATGCGTATATAGTGTTAGAGACCGTCATTGTTTAGAGCTCTGCTCTAACCCATTGCAATTCCTTAAAATGTAGGACATAGATAACTGGGAGTTGCAGAGGACACAAAATAAGCAACTTGGAGTTGAGAATCATGCAGAACGACGAATCTAGACTAGTCATCAGGAAATGACTGGCCTCTTTCTCTATATATGCATTTTAATTATTTCAATCCACTTATGTATATATTGCATTTTATCTACATTGGACAAGCTATATCTCACGACTTGTGTGAGATGGATTTGAACCTTTGAATTAATAAAGACTTTCTTTCAGCAATATTTGTGTGAATCTTTTCCAATATTGTATACATATGTATAAATGCAACAATCTATTACTGAAAATAAAACCTTCTTGATTGTTATGTTTATACACTTGAATGCAATATAGGGAAGACTAATATGAAATGCACCTCATTTTCAATTTGCAAACGCTTAAACTCACTCAACTTGACCTGAAATAAAAAATGATTAACATCTTTGGTGACATCTGCTGCATGTTTTCCTGCTAAACACTAGGACCAGTTGCCTAGATTGTCCATTGGGCATGGGGTCACTCAGAAACTCATACTAGGTCTAAAAACAACCTGCTTCAATGTTGTAACTCAATCATAAAAACTCAGAACTCCCTGGAGTTTATTGAAAACAAAACAGTAGTAGAAAACTAACTAACTGTGCTAAAAAGTACTTAGGGAAACTGGAAACAACAACTAATCTAAGGTCCAACAACACTTATTGAAAACATGAAATGATAGATTGACTGAAATGACATAGATCAAACCTCAAAGAAGTGCTTGAGGTGTATCCCATTGACTAGGATAGGAAATATTTCACCATCCATCTTGGACAACTGGAATGCATATGCTCCTTGCATTCTGTGATGATAAATGGGCCACTCTAGAAATTGTCAAACTTTGTATGCTTCCCTGGCCTGCTTTTCAGCTCATCCCATTTTAGCACAATATCACCCTCTCTAAAAACTCTAGCAGTTGCCCTTTTGTCAAAAACTCTTTTGGTTTGGAGTTGATGATATTCCAAAGACTTCATGGCTTTGTCCCTAGTCTCTTCTAGCTCCATGAGCTGAGTAAACCTAACTGCTAAGGGATCCTATTCTTCAAACATTTCCAACTGATGCATTAAATCAAGAGATGGCAACTCTACAGATATAGGCAGTCTGGCTTCCTTACCGTAAACCAACATATATGAATAATTTCCAATAGACCTCTTAGGAGTTATCCTATCTTCCCATAAGGCAGACTTCAGCTTGGTGTGCCAAGCTCTCTGATTATCCTCCATTGTTCATTTGATGATTCTAATCAAGTTCTTATTTGTGCTTTCAGCCAAACCATTACCCTGGGGGTAATAATTTGAGGAAGTGTTAAAATATCTACCATTTTTCACTGCCTAATCAACCACTCTGATCCCCACAAATGCTAAGGCGTTATCTAAAATGATGGAGTCTGGAACTCCAAACATAGTTATTATCTCCTCATAGAAATTTAATACAAAGGTTTCATTAGCTTCTTTTAGGGCTACTGCCTCTGTCCATCTTGTAAAATAGTCTGTAGCAGTAGGTATCCACTTGTGCCCAACACTGGAAGGTGGGTTTATGAGTCCAATGAAGTCAATGCCCCATTTCATGAAGGGCTGCTCTACCTGAATTAGCTGCAAGGGTAGTGCTGGCAGCTTTTCTTTTCCAACAAAAATTGCACATTTCACACATTTTCTGGCCCAAGCATGGGCATCCTTAAACATGGTTGGCCAGTAATAACCAACCCTCATAATCTTCCATACTATTGTTTTTGGGGAAAAATGACCCCCCTGCAGTCCCATCATGGAACTCATGAAGTACTTGATCAATTTGATTATGATCAATACACCTTAGCAAAACACCATTAAGATCTTTTCTGAATAAAACATTGTTAATCATAACATATGGAATGGATTGCAATCTAAAATATCTCCTCTTGGCTCTGTCCAAGTGTGGTGGACATTGACCAGTCTGCAGAAAATAAGTCATATCTTGAACCCAACTCGATACAACATTCTGATCTTGATTATCAGTTACTAAAATTGCTTCTATCTCTGCCATCTGTTCACTTTCTGATGTTGAAGCCAGCTGTTCACAAAGACCCTTACCTCTTACCAAATTTGTGATCTTGATTTCTACATCAAACTCCATAACCTTAGTAATCCATCTAGCCCTTTTTTCATTAAGATCTCTGCTGAGCAAGAATTCTTTCACGCTTGGATGTGCTACCATTAAGTGAATCTTATTGTTAGAAACCAATGGTTTGAATTTCTTGAGGCTTCTAATGACAGCTAGAACATGTTTCTCTACATATGAATACTTTTGCTCATAATTAGCCAGGATTTAGCTAAAAAATGCAATGGGCTATTCCAAGCCTTCACTATTCTGTTGAACCAACATTGCTGAAACAGAAACAATGCTGCCAAATGCATACAGGATAAAATATTTTGTGAAATCTGGATTCACTAGTGTAGGGGCTGATGCTAAAGCCTCTTTAATGGCTTCAAAACTGTGTTTTGCCTCTCTAGTCCAATTGAAAACCACATTTTTTCTCAACATAGTAGTCAAGGGTTGTAAAAGGTTTGCTACATCAGGTATAAATCTCCTCAAAAAATTAATTCTGCCTAAGAAACTCTGCAGCCCTTTCTTGTGATTGGGCAAAGGCAGCTCCAGAATAGCTTTGACTCTCTCAAGGTCAATAGTGATTCCTTGCTTTGACACTATGTTTCCTAACAACTTACCCTCATGAACAACAAAGATACTTTTCTTGGGATTAAGGGAGATTCCATATTCTCTGCATCTTTCAAACATTTGTTATAAATGCTACAGATGTTCATCAACATTCTTTGAGAATATGGTGATATCATCCAAATATATCAACACTATTTTATTGATTAAGCCTTGGAAAGCCATGTCCATATCCCTTTGAAAAGTGGCTCCAGCATTGGACAGACCGAAAGGAATTCTCTTGTAGGCCATAGTGCCCCATTTTGTTGTAAAGGTAGTCTTGTATTGGTCCTCCTCTTTGACCAATACTTGGTTGTAACCGGAGTACCCATCAAGCTGAGAGAATCTCTCTGAACCAACAACCACTTGGAGGATCTACTCCATGGAAGGTAAAGGATAATGGTCTTTTAGAGAGGCTCTGTTAAGATCTCTAAAATATACACATAGCCTGATTTCACCGTTTTTCTTCCTAACCGGTACCAGATTAGAGACCCATGAAGTGTGCTTAATTGGAAATACAATACCCCCCTCAACTAACTTAGTCAATTCCTTAATCATTAAAGGTTCAAGCTTGGGGTTCAAAGGTCTCTGCTTTTTCCTAACAGGCTTAGCATTGGGTTCTAGTTCTATTGTGTGTTGAGCAATTCTAGGATCAAAGCCTCTCAAGTCAGAATAATCCCAAGCAAAAACATCCTGGAACTCTTGACATAAAGCAATGAAAGCCTGTTTATCTGATTCAGAACAAATTTTTCCAATCTTGAGAAGCTTACCTTTAAAAATCTCCAACTCTTCGTAATGCTCCTCTTTAATTTGAATGCTGGTTTTATTCCTTTTCAGCTGATCATCGGTACTGAATATAGATTCTAAAGTAACCAAGCCCCTAGGAAACTTATTTGTTTTCAGTTGGATAATCTGATCTTCATAGTGCTGTTTTAGCTTTTCCTGATTTACAATAGAAAACTGGTCTTCCTCAAGTAAAAAACTTAGAATTTGCTTGTCGCTTTCAAAAACTTACCAATTAACGTTGTTATCTAGAATATATGGCCTAAAAATTATCTTAACATGTGGCTGTACCTTTTCTTTTATGATCTCATTAAGGATGTCAAATTGTGCCCCAATTGCAGCTAATCTGTTTGCATGTTGATTCTGACTCCTAGGGACTGAAACCAGATTAAATGCATTGAAATCCTCGATCATATCCCATACTCTATGCTTGTAAGCTTTCAAAGTGTCATTTTTTGTTACGTTCAACCCTCTTACTTGATTAACAATCAATTCACTGTCCCCAAACACTTGTAAGCAGCTGATTCCCCTTCTCCTTGCCCACTCTAAACCTTGTATCAGTCCTTCATACTCAACAGAATTATTGGAACAAGAAAAAGCAAATCTAAATGCAACATAATATCTATCACCCTATGGAGAGATTAACATTGCACCTCCACCAGCTCCATTTCTGCTTCTGGAGCCATCAAAGTACATCTGCCATAACTCATCTTGCTGTGATAACTGTTGTTTTTCCTTCTTTTCAATGTTTGGCATCTCCATTTCAGGTTTGTGAAGTACATAAATGGCTAATCCAAATTCTTGAATAAGTTCACTTGGATTATCTATGATGTTTTTTTCCGCCCACTCATTTAGCAGCACCTCAGGTATACATTCAGATTGTAGTTCCTGAGCTGTAGCAAGCTCACTGTCTTCAAGAACAACACAATTAGCATTAATTACACTTGGCACATAAGGCTCAATGTGATCCTTAGCCAATGACTCAGACTTAATCATTACTTTTTTTCCATATCTAGTCCTAAAAAGCATATGGGACCAATCAAATGATAGATAACCTCCAATCTTTGCAGTGAAGTCCCTTGATAGGCACAAGGCAAAGGAGGTAAGTTAATAATAAACACATCTTGAGGAATAGAAAAGTTCATACAAACATGTAATGCAAGTCCCAAATCTTTGAAAACACCCACTGTGCTAACTGCTGTTCCATCTAGCTGAAGCACTCCTTTCTCAAGGGGCTGTATCTCAGTCCTAACTGGTCTGCAATCTTCTTTGGCATGACTAAACTACTGGCTCCACTGTCAACCATGCAGTTATGAACTAATTTATCTCCCACAATTAATGTCACATAGAAAGGAGGAGGCTTAATGCCCTTTTCAGACTCCTTTCTTGACTGTTTATTTTTTTGTACATAATTATCCTTCTGTTCATTTGTAAAAACAACCTTAACTGCATCAACTGAAGGTTCATTAGTTGCTGCCTTTTCAGTTAAAGTAGACTGTAACAACTCCTTTTGACCTAGGATTTCCAAGGAATCCCACATAGACATTGTGATGTTCATTTTTTTCATATTCTCGACAATATTAAAAGGCACTACAAAATTTATCTTATGCTGTACTTTTGCAACAACAGGCTTAGTTTGCAAGTGAGGTTGCTCTCTAGCAGCTGTTTGTGAATTCCTCTACAAAATGCGGGGCACTTGTGATGTAGATGGTTCATTAGCTACTGCTTTTCCTTTATCAGCTGCCTGCTCAAGTTCAAAAGCTCTTTTCTTTGCTCTTGTGTTAGCAATAATTGAGGAATCATTTGCATTAACTCCGCAAAACTCTTCTCCTTGCTAGTTTAAAAGAGTGGCTTCACTGGTAGGTTGGTCCTGCTACTGCAAGACTCCATCGTTAGGCGAGTTCTATTGTGAACTTGAAACACTCTGCACCATTAATGCTTGATTAATAATTCCATTTGAGCAAGTGGCCTGATTATGAGGTTGGTTGCAAGGATAGCACCATTCATAATCGACAGCCAAGTTATTCTGAACAGGGACAATATCCTTGGCTGCACTAAGAGGAGCAGGATTGTAAACTTGAAAGGGCCTTGAGTTAATATTCTGCCTTGTACCTTGATACTTTCCTTGATAAGGCTGTCTATTGCCTTAGTTGTTAGCTCTAATGATTTGCACCTAGGCTGAGATTAAATACAACCAATCATGAGTAACATGGGAATTTTTCTAGGGTTGTGGGTGACCCTGATAAGGTTGATTTGCAGCTTGATTATGCTGCTAGTAAAGTCTATTATATAACGGTTATTTTTCTAGATTCACCAATTTATTACCAAAAGTTTGCAATAGACTCTTAATCTCTTGAAGCTCCTGAGATGAGCTTGTTGAAGCACTTTCTTGATTTGCAACAACTGCAACAGCAGTTGGAACAACAACTGATGACACTGGAGCAGCTGGAAGGGGTGTAAAAGGTGGTACTTGAAGTGGCATACTAGGCTGTATCTCCAGAAATATTGGCATTGGTGGCCTAGGGGTAATTTTACCTGCCTGAATCAAACAATTTTCTGCCCTTATTGCTACTTCATAAGCATCTGATAGAGATACCCCTCCCATTGACTATGTGATTACTGCTATCTCACTATTTAAGGCTTTCAAATAATACAAAAAGGCATGTTTAGGAGAAGGCCTCACGGTAGCTGGGATTCTATTCCAAGTTCTCTGAGATTTGAAGTTAAAATCTGACATTTTCTCTTGAGGAGCTCTTTTTATGGTTGTTCACTGTTCAACCAGTGATAGGTGGTCAGATTTTTCCTGAAATTGCTTATTCGGCTTGTCCCCTAATTCATCCGAAGTTGCAATTGATCCAACTTGCAGACCTCTAAACCATTGTAATGCTTTTCCTTAAAGGAGGCTGCAAGCAATCTGACAACTACGTTCTCTTGGGTTATATGGTGAACCCCACAAAGAGATGTCGCGTCTCTGATATGTTCTATAGGAGTTGTTTGATCTTCTCCTATGAAAAAAGGAAAGCTTTTCAAAGCTGCTACAAGAATATCATCATGTTGGACTAGATTCAATGGACTGCCTCCATTGAATGGCACAAAAGGTTGATTTTTGGCCATTTGCACAACTTGAGGCTGATTAACTGGAACTAAGACGGTAGAAGTAAAGGTTGTAACTATAGCTGAAATAGCTTTGGATACTGTTCTGAAACTTGGTGGGATTTATTGAACCCTCTTTGAAATAGACACTCTTTTAACAGACCTACTCTTCCTTCTAGGTGGAGATAACTGCAGGTATTCAAAAGATTCTGAACTTCTAGTTTGAAATTTTTTCATGTAAGGCTTCACAGTACTGGTTTTAAATACTTCCCATAGTAAAATTCACCAGATATGCAAAATTTTACCTCTCAAAGGCCTTAAAATGTTGGCAGCATATCAAAACCAGCAATATCTTATGCTCTTTCTAAACTGTCCAATTCGATAGTCCCACTAGGCGTGCCAAAAACTGTTAGCTCTAATGATTTTCACCCAGGCTGAGATTAAATACAAGCAATCATGAGTAACATGGGAATTTTTCTAGGGTTGTGGGTGACCCTGTAATAGAAAAATACCTCCAAAAAAGTTGACTCTTATTGTAAAACACCTAAATCTATATATTCTTTCAGAGGAAAAGGGAAAAGAGAAACTCAAAATGAAAATTAAAAATGAAAAGGAAAAGGTGCTTCACCAAACTGACAAGGGGCTATGATGAATCAGACTTACATGCACTTGAATTTAAATGATATAACTATATTGCACAACTTATCTCTGTAAGTTTGCACATAATTGTTTCACAAGAGGGTTTGTATACATTAACCTTTAAAGAAGAAACAAAACTAATTTTCACAGTTCAAAGATGAATGCAACTTAAAAAAACAACTTGTAACCTGTACTAATAAACTTTTTTGCAAAAAAGGCATAAAAATATGTAAGACAAAAACTTCAAGGAGATAATGATACCTCACAAGCAGTTCAATCAATCACTCAATGATGCACAAATACTGCAATGATAAGATGGTGAAACTCGAACTCAATAAAACCAAGGCACAGTCCGCATATTTCATTCTTCCCAAAATAATTACAAAGATGTGTGCTCAAATCTGAGAAAGGACTCAAAATCACTGTCTCCAGAAATTCTCTCCATTCAAAACTGCCAAAATATGAGTTACAAATCAATATATATCACAACCCAAGTGGTTGCACCGAAGTAGGAGCCAGTAACCACTTTGGGTCGGATCCCCAAGAAAAGCCTAGAAAAAAAGGTTCTAGATTTCTTCAAAACCATCTCCAAAATGTGGGAAAGAAGGTTTTGGTCAAAACCATAACCTTAAGTAGACAAAACTAACAACAAGGCACATTAATGACTCTAGAATCTTGGAAACATGTCTCCAAATTGAAAAAAATTCCCCTACATTCTCTCTCCTTGTTTCTTTCTCAACTGAAAATTGGAGGCCATAAATATTTTGCATTTTAAAAGAGAAATTTTAATTAAATGTTTTATAACATCAACACTTAATTAAAATTCTTTACATTTATAACTCATGCAAAAATGAAATAAAGGGCTTGACCCTTGAGAATTTAAAAGGAAAACCTAAGTCTAAAAGGACTTAGCCAACATTTTAGAACATAAGACTTAGAGTCTTATTCCCCACCAAATATTGTTTGCTTGCAAATTCAATTAAAAGATGGCAAAGAATGCTAATCTTCAATCGACATCATAAAGCTTTAGGGTTTCGACCCTAAGAACATAAGGCAAAAGAAAAAAAAACATTAAATCATTTTCACTGAAGCTTCTAGAGGAAGCTCGACCATTGCCAAAGGTTTCCATCTGGAGCATTTCTGGAGATTTTGTGGCGTTATCCTCATAGGAGATTGAAAATAAAGCCATGGGTAAGCTATCTGTTATGATTTTTTCCCACATTTCTTTTGATTTTCTATGAAAATCATGCCTATGCTTGCATAATAGATGTTCGTCGTTTACCAGCTTGGATAATCTGGAAATTTCCTTGCATTTTCATATTATTTACAAGTATTTCTTGAGAAAAAAGAAAGATTTCCTGAAGAACACTATAATATAGCCACCAAATCTGGCTGCGGCCTTCTAGCTTTTCATTACTCATTTTGCATATATTTTCTGTGTTTTTTTTATTTGGCTGTCATAAGCAAATCATTTTTTGAGCTTTTAAGCTGAAATCAGTGAGGGAAGTCATGGATTCTTTGGGGAAACCTACCAAAAAGGCAGCTGGGTAAGCTTTTTACAAATTCATTGCTTATTACTTCTTTCTATGTATTACCCACTTGTTGTATACCATGACCTTTCTGGGTTTTTGAAGAAATTTACATTTCCTTCATCATCTATATCATTGCATTCAGATTTTCTCTTACTCAAGCCGTTCTTCTGTTATACAAAAAACCTAATCCTGAATACTTTCAGACAAAGTATTAGTATATATTCATATGTGCATTTTCTGAAGCACTCACTCATCACCCATTCTAGGGCTGCACCTTAATGTGAAAAATTATGATAGGCTTTGAAGAGTAAAACCCTCATACATGGCTGTTTTATGCTATTATTATTATGAGATCTACCACTTTTATGTGCTCATTGTTCATTGACAATCTTAACAACCTTACCCAATAGTTTTTCTATAGTGAAAATGAGGGTATCCCATCATGATTTTCATACCCTCAAAATCAAAGCCCTGTTACCTGTCATACATGGAAAATATTTGTACTATCCATATTGATGATTAGCACCATTATTTGAAGAGGAATTAGTGACTGCATTTCCTTTAAGGTAGCACTGTATCATGAATGCCATTGGCTGCATTATTTGATATGTAGCTTCATTTCCTTGTGCACTGTCCTCTTTATACACTATATCAATGAATTGTTGCAATCTGCTTCATTATTAATGAGTACAAAATGAACATGCTACTCCTTAAAATTTTGATGACAATACTATCATATATGCCCTATTGCTTCTTTTGTTTTGTTTATGATCAATCCGTGCTTCAAGGAAAACACACTTACATTTGAATACTCTATCTCTTTTAGCAAAGCATTTTTCCTTTGAACTTAAAATTTCATTTGCTTTTGATATCATGCCCCATATACACTTGCCATTGATTTCCTTTAACAGTTTGAAGATACAACTTGCCATTAAAATTGTCCTCCGATTGACGAATAGCACAGATATTGGAGTTTATTTTCCCTCAATATGCATCATCACTTTCATCTATAATTATATAATCTATGTTCTCAGCATTGGCAGTCCAACATATGAACTTCAAAGGGAAAAGCTTTCCATGTGATTTGTTACTCAGATTCACATTTTCAGTCTTAAAGACATCTGAGTGAGATTGGCTGCTTATTGAACTCACAGTCACATTTAGTCTCTTTACATCAATCTTCCTTTGCTCCTCTCATACTTTAAGTTGCTTCCTATAACAAGACATTATTGTAGTGGCCTGAACTAACTTTACCTTTTTTTTTTTAAACAAAAGTAATCTGATCTGCAAATGCTTTCAATATTTTGTCATACAATCTTCTTTTGCACCTGTAGGTGACCTTGCACAAAAATTCATACTGTCTTCTAATTGATTATCTTTGTCACTTGATGCTTTATTAAACTGTCACATGTCATATACAGATTCTCAATATGACTTGGAAACCCTATAAACTGTTATGTGCATAATCTTCCATCAAGTGATAATTGAAGAAGTTGTCTTGGAGAACATGACACAATGCTGCCTCTTTAATGATCATAAAGAAGGATTTAGAATAAGCTTAAGATCTACAGGGTGCCTTCTAAGGAGCCTTCTCTGTCAGTAGAAATTCCCTTATTCTTTATTCTGACTAAGGCATAGCTATTATCTTTTGATCATATGCACTTTGACCTTGTTTATCATTTGGTAAAGTTTGTCTTCTTCATCTGTGTCTTGTGATTGATTGTAGCTTTCAATTTATTTCATGGGTTTTTGTAGCTTTAACTACCTACTGTATTTAATCTCTCTTCCTTTGTGAATCTTTTCCTCATACTGCTCTCTGTAGCCTATGATGACTGTTCTCCTAGAAGGACTACCTTTGCTACATTGAAACACTGTCCTTTTACTTTGTTATTGTTGTAATAGACTTCATTGATAAGCTATAATCTTCAAAGATCTCAGTGTCTTATGAAAGGACATTTTCTGATGATGACTGATTTCCAACAAGCATAATATTAAATAAGACAACAATAAATGATGTGAGGTATAAGGCAAATGAAGCATTTAGAACATGCCTGTTCACTATCACTGCATAATCTTGATGATGTGATGAAAAAATTAAATGGGCTCATTATCTGATAATTTAGCATGCCGGGATCAACCCTTGTGGGAGCGTTATTTTAACCCACGTGCTGAAACTTGATAAAACAAGAAAATTTATTTCCCTGTATCTGCACATGAAACAAACAGTTAGAAAAAAATATGCATATGCCTGAAGGCTTAATGATTTCTTTTCTCTCTTTTCTCTGAACATGAGCAACTTATAGCTTATTTAATGCATGTAAAGGGTAGTCTATACACTGGTGGGTGAATGCGTATATAGTGTTAGAGACCATCATTGTTTAGAGCTCTGCTCTAACCCATTGCAATTCCTTCAAATGTAGGACATAGATAACTGGGAGCTGCAGAGGACGCAAAATAAGCAACTTGGAGTTGAGAATCATGTAGAACAACGAACCTAGACCAGTCATCAGGCAATGACTGGCCTCTTTCTCTATATATGCATTTTAATTCTTTCAATCCATTTATGTATATATTGCATTTTATCTACATTGGACAGTTACTAAATAGTTGCTAAACATAGCAACAATCTCTTTCCATTTAACTGTCTGCCCTAAAAATTGATAGATGAAAAATAATTAATGACTAGAATGATTACATTGCCAATGATATGACCTTAGGTGATCACCAAGCACTTCTTGTTTTAATTTCTACCCCATGGCTATCAATTATTGTGTAGTTAACATGCTTCAAAAGCCACACATTAAATAACTATCTTAGAGGTGCAATGGGATTGCTCATGCAAGCTATCCAGTTGGAAGATCAATTGGCAACATTATTTGGATCTTGGTCACATCAGTAGTTAATTTCGACTGCATCGCCATCCTATCATCTGATTAATCTTAAAGAACACCAGTTCAAATGTCTCACCAACTCTCTATAAATTCAGTAAGCATGACCACACTTTATCATCCTGAAGTATCCAATATGGAGAGTTTTTAGAGTGATGGAGTATCCATGAATGACTTCATTATCATTGAGGAAATTGAGTGCATTCCCCTCTTTAGGTAGTTGTCCGACCAACAGAGAGAGGTATGTGTTGTCTAAAGTGAGATAAAAGAGGAGGTATTGCACAACATACTGGGAGAAGCCTTCTTGAATTAGGTGCATGTACACAATGCTATGCTTCTTAAGCATTTTGTGTATATGTCATTCGTACCTCTAGATGTTGACACTGGGGGATGAGGGCATCCGAGCGCCTGGTTAGACCTGAGTTTCATCATAGAGTTAATGTAGCCATCACTGGGCTCAACAACTATCCATGGAGTGGATTGGTTGGTAAAACCATCTACATCATGACTACAACTTAGAATGCAACCACTGAAGAAGTTGTAACCCTTCTCCATGCAGGGCTGGTGAGGAATGATATGGGGTTGTTTGCCCAATTTCTATGATCCCACATAAATTTGCTTTCACTAGCTTAGATAGAGCACTTCGAGGTGGTGGTAGAAGGAATCCACATGATTATGTTTTTTTTGTGTGTCTGAAAAAGGTCATTTTGATGCTCCCAATTTCATAATCGAACAAAAAATTTTGTAATTCCATTGATATATATATATATATATATGTATGTATATATATATATGTATGTATATATATATACATATATATAATAAATTAATTATGGTATTTTGATACTCTAGTGTTTGCATTCTTTCTGAACAATTATATCTTTTAATTTCATTTTTTGTATCTTTAATGACATCCATTTGTCTTTATTTCTACATAAATGGGTTCGTTGTTCAACATTGTAATGCATCCTAACAAAAAAACTACACTATCATTCCCTTAGTTTCTTTTGAAAAATATTCTTGAGGTGGTAAAATAGGGGGTTCATGATACTAAGTAAAACACCAACGATGGTTTTAGAAACCACTCAAACTCCTGCCCAAACTTGAAAACTTCAAAGATCTATCATTGGCTGTCTTTTCGGGTAGTTCACAAACTTTGGGTACAAACTACCATCCATTGAATTAAAAGATTTAGAGTGCTTAGGAGGTTATGACAATCCCACAATCCATCACCAGTGAGAAAATAAAGAACAATTTGAACAAAGGGTGGTAAAGGGGGAAGTTAGATGAAATAGGGAAATCACCACCCAAGTTAGCAAAACCTCATGAAACACCGCCCGACTTATAACTTAACCAAAATTTGAATAGGGGTGTCAATTTTGAGGGCGATGACCAAAACTAAGGTAACTGTTACCTGATTTTTCTTCCAACTAAATTAGGTAACTGTTACCTCATTTTGCTTCCAGCTAAATTAGTTAACTTATTATTGTGTTTGCATTTAAACATTAAAAGATACATCATTTTTTGCTAAATTTCAATCATGTGCATAAAGGAGATTGTCAAATAGATTGTATTATTCCAATTTTGCAATTGCATACAATAAGAAAGAGAACAAACATGTATTGAAAATGTAATCTTTATTGATGATCATAAGTGTATAATGTCCCTCACAAGCCAAGGGACTGACTATTTCTAATGCTTATGAAGAAGAGACTATACGCTTATAGATGAAAAGAAAGAAATGCACATAAAATGAAAAGGGACCCATCATTTCCTGGAATAACAAATCCCGTTTTCCTTGTCCTGCATCATCTTGGTCTTCCTCGCTTGTCCCGCTTTCATTTGACGCTCTCCTCATTGCTCCCAGGTTTCCTGCATATGAAAATAGAGTGTTGTTAGAGCAATGAAAGGTCACTGATTAGAATATGTGCAAAACATCCATAAACATGTAATCTGATGTCCATAAGCATTAAAATAGACTTCATACCATAAGTGTCCAGGAAAACAAGAAAAGAGTAATCAAACAAACCTATGATATGCTCTGTTTATCTAACTTGTTTATTCCTTGTGCAAATATAAGATGAATCTTTGATTATTGTTTTGATTCAACTGACTACAACATGTGGAGTAAAATGTGACTCCCACGAGGGTTGAGCCCAACATGCTGCCCTCTTGTGTTTTAGGAGGGATAGGAAATTGAGCAAATTGGTCAAATCGATAACCAAGTTCAATTGTTGATGCATTAAATCAATATAGAATCACACCAGTTGATCAACTTTCATTATCAAATTCAAAAGATGCAACAAACAATGTGAACTGTCAAGAAATTATTCTTCATATTTTCACAATGAATTAAGCAATAGGCTTCCATCATGCCAAAAGGGACAATACTCTACTGAATATGTCTTTCAATCTTCTTAAGTGGATCCAAGATCCATTTTAATAAAGAAACAAATGATTTCTATGAACACTAAAGCACAAATGCATCAAGTTCAATTGTTGATCCATCAAGTTCAATTATGCATCCATCAATAAATAATGGAGGAGCTATCAAGTCATATTGGGAGCTATCATGAGTTACATGGAGTAGCACAAGGTGAACAATTGAATGCAAGGAAAAATCCATCATGACAATATGCTGTCCCAAAGAGCAACGCATGAGAAGGAAAAAAAATGATGCAGATGAAATCCTTCATGATTTGTGCATTTGAAAGGAATACATGAATTATGATTCAAACATGCATCCATTGAAAGATAGTTATAAAATACTCTTAAAGGGCTGTCATTCAGACATACAATGTGAAATTCAATAATGACAACCACCTTATCAAGTTGAGCCCAACATGTCGTTTCCCTTTGTTCATTAAAAGGGATAGGAGTGTAGATCATTATGTGTTCTCAACTTTGAGTAAATGCTCATCGCCTATGGTGGTGAATTTGTTGACTTCACAATCACAAATGAAAATTATTCACTTAACAGAGTCACAATAAGAGGACAATCAGAGCAGATCAAAGAGGAAAAGATAAGCATGTGAATGCGGTAAGTAGACAATTCCCAACACAAGAGACAATTCAAGATATGTTGCATAGTCTACAAAAGGGTTATGAGAAAAGGCAGTCAACGGTTCTCAAGGATATAAGCATAGTAAACAAGGTTTCAATGGCATGGGTAAAAGAACATAAGACTATAGTTTTATCATTAAGAGGAAAATATGTGAAAGTTGCAACTCAATCATCAAGAAGGTTTAGTGATATTGATAGTGAAGGTAGGAAGTGCAATACAAATCCATGTGTTAGTTATATAAATGCAGGAGGAGGAAAAGATTATAGAATGAATGCTGATTTAAGGTCATTGTGTCTAAGATACAAGCCATGAAGAAAGAGTTTGTCAAGTAAACTTATGACATACCTCTTTAGAAGGAAATTTACATCATGAGGGGTGATCATGAACCTCACATAGTGCTTGAGAATTGGTGACAAACCTTAAGCATGAGGGTTTTTGTGGAAAAAACTTGACACCATAAAGGTTTCATGTCAAATAACATGAGAACAAGGCATGGAAAAGTGTGTGCCAGTGAATAACAAGGAGGATGCTGGAAAAGTTTGGTTAACAGGAACTCACAAAGGAAAGATACTCAGGCTCATTTGGTGCACATAAAAAGACCATTTTGTTGAGAACCTTTGTAAAACAATTTGTGTGCCATTTGTTGTACTCCTATTTACATAATATCTGACAAAGTGGATAGTCATAATGAAAGGGACAAAGGCAAGAAATTAGTGATCATCAAAAGGAAATCTACAGTGTTAAGGGGAGTTTGAAGACATTGCTTAGGACCTATCTTGACAGTGACAAGTTTGAATGTATATTCACATTTTTTATGTGTTAATGGAGTTAGCAAAAATAGCCCATTCACATCTACATCTTTTCATTATTGAGTTGGATGATGCTATAGTGACATTGGGCAAGGCTATAGTGAGTAAATTGTGATCTTTTGGGGAGAGGGACAACATAGTTCTAAACTACATTCAAAGTGTTGTAGTTCCCATAGTATTATGTGTCATCAAATATTCATGGTTAAGTCTCAAACTTTGTAGAATTGAGAAACTATTGTGATGGAGTTTTAAAAATTGAGGATAGCATATCAGGACAGGTTCATATGCAGAGGAGACTATCCATCATGATTGAGAATATTTATGATGTTTCTTTGTACAAGGAAGTTAGACCCTTATGAATGTAATCAAGATAAGTGCATTGGGGCAACAAATGATGTTAATAAACCATATTGCTGGTGCATTTTATGAAGGGTTGTTCTAGAGCAAAGGGAAAAAATGAAAAGATATAGTGACTCACTATTATTGGTCAGTGAATAACCATTCATTTATACCTATAGTTGTTGAATGAAGAAGACAAGTCATGATGTTTTTTCAATACCCATTAATGGTTATATCAATCTTAAATGTAGAAATATATACCTCAAAATGATAGATGAGATGCCTATGAGTTCAAGGCTTAAATGGCAAGGTCAATGTGCATATGTTCAGGGATTGAACACAGTGAAACATGTAAAGACTTCAAGAAGTCATGGGAACAGTGCAATGGCAACACACTGGTAGCAGTGGCATGGAAACCATATGACAGTCTATGGTGGGGAAAAGTTTGAATGAGATGAGTACAATGACGAAAATATGGTGCAAGCAAAATGCAAGATACAATGATTTATGTTAAAACTCTCTAATAGTTATAGGAGGTCAAGACTCATATTTGTAAGTTGAGGAAATAAGAAAGTGTTCATGAAGGAATGGAAAAGATGTTTAGAGCCTTTGAATTATACTCGTACTGTGCAAGGGTTTTGAATCATTTATGTAAACCATTTATTCTCTACAAGGCAACATTTTATTGTGGAACAGTGGATAGAGATAGCTCGTGTTTCAGCTATCAACCTCTCATGAAATATCATTCATACTATGATCTTGCACGATCTTATCACATCGAAGGTGATTATCACGTTGAAAAAAACAAGATGCCTATGTTTTCAAGTTTCCAAAAAATGTAAAAAACTAGAAAAAATGTGGAGGCTGTGACTTGAAGAGGATTTTCTCTTCACAAAGGATCAAAACCCACTTGGGGTTATTTCAGAAATAACAAGTGCAAAAGAAGATAAGATGCTAGAGCCATGAAACCCACAATTTGAGCTCAACCTATAGAGGTTTTCAAAAATCAAACCCTCGTATATGCATGGAAAAAACCATAAAATGCAAGTGAATACATGGAAATACAAAGGACAACATTTTCTTGTGAAATAGTGAAATAACTAGCTTTTAGAATGGAGCATGAATGCAAAGAAAAAACCAAACATTTTTCATCATTTTTTTGTATGGGAGAGCTCAAATTCGAGCATTTTTTCTTCAGAGGAATTAAAGAGAAGCAAAATATGTTGGCTAGAGGCTCACCTGAGCTCATTTTCTTGTTTTTCACAAAAAATCTATCAGGAAATACTACTGTTCTACTTTAAAAAGCTTCAATCATGGAAGGAAAAGGCAAGTAGATCTTTCATAGATGAAACAAGAGAAG
Source organism: Sequoia sempervirens (assembly GCA_007258455.2). Taxonomy (NCBI): domain Eukaryota; kingdom Viridiplantae; phylum Streptophyta; class Pinopsida; order Cupressales; family Cupressaceae; genus Sequoia; species Sequoia sempervirens. The sequence goes on from VDFB02379711.1 coordinate 103,938,112, forward strand.
AATGCATCAAAACAAGATTAGACATGCCGTGACCAAGAAGCCTCAAAACCATTCGAAAATGGAGTGAAATGATACAAAACACTCAAGGAATGACTTACCACCAGGTTGCAGAGGGATTTTGACCCCAAGCATGGGGAAATCAACTGAAAAGTGCATGTAGGAAGCTCGAGCCCTAGCACATCATGGCGGCCAAATGCAAAAGCTTTTTCCCAAAAATGATAATACCAAATAAATGGTCAAAAGGTAGAGCTCTTTGTTTTGTTTTAGGGTTTGTATGTTGCCCTATTTCGATTGGACTTTTGTCACATTGATTTAAGTCAAAAAGGTCTTTACTAATGCCTTGTATCTAGGCAGAACCTAGGCTTATGCCTTAGAAACACTTATGCCTTAGGTTTTTTTTGTTGCCTTGTGTTTCCATTTTAGAAATGAAGTCCTATGCCTTAGTAACTTTTGTCAAGTATTTTGAAGACTATCATTCGTGCCTTGGTGATTCTTTTTGTCTCTTTGAAATATGCAAAGTGTTTCAAGACTTAGGAGTTTTCCTTCTGACCTCTCACATAGGCTGAACCATATTTGACCTTTTTTGCATGTATTTGAAATATGAAATGTTTGACCAAGTGATGATTGTAAGTCACTTTTGTCAAGTATGGCTTTTAAATACATAAATAAGGGTGAATTAGATTTTATCAATGCCTTGGAGGGGTTTGAGTTGGCTTAAATTCTTTTACAAGCATTTGGAGTGATTGAGAGTTTACCATTAATTTTGTATTTATCCAGATTGTAAAACATTATTTAAGTGATTTGCAAATCACTTTATTTTGATGTTATCTCATAATGCAAAATGTTGATGTAATTCAAAGAATGGTGGGGCCTCTTATTTTGCATTATTTTTTGAAATGTAAAATAGTTTGATTAAGTGATGTTATTATGAATCACTTAATCAAATTATTATTTTAAATGCAAAATAGAGTCTTGTGCTTTTGCAAAAAGCACTAAAAGTGTGGGTCAAACAGGTTGAAGACATGTGTGGGAAAAAATGATGACTTTCCAACATGGAGAAAGTGTGGGAGGTTGTCTTTGACTATTTTTGGAGGGAATAGGCTATTTGGAGGCAGTTTTGTCACATTTTTAGTGTGACTATGGTCTTGGATTGACCTTGCTTCATGTGGAGGACCGTTTGGAGTGATTTGAGAAGGTTCATTTGGCCTTTTCTGTTGCATCCGACCAAAATATTCTAGAGGGACTTGTGTGATGCAGTTGTTTCAAATTGCTTAAGTATCTTCAAACTTAGGTTTGGACCAATTCTTTTCTTTCTTTCTACATGCATTGTAGCTTATTTTGGAGCTCTTTCACCAGGAGACAACATTGTGACTCAGTATCAAACTCGCATAGCAGTATGTAACACCATTTTTATCAATGAAATTTAGTGTTTTACCTTCTTAGAAATTGTTTAATAGTGTGTAGTGTTTGATTGATTAATGTTCTTGTGAATTTTGATAATTCTTAAATGTTTGTCTCTTTTTTAGCACCTTTAGGCAGATAAAACATATGTTTTGTAGGTTGTAAGCTGTGCACTAGTTCAATAGTTATTTTAGTTGTGGAAACATTTTCCCTTCAAACTAACAAGTGAACCAAGCCTCCTTACAAAACACTTATGAATTGATATGTTAAAATATATCAGTTGTGTTAATTTAAGCTGAGCTTTTGATAAGATTATGTGTTAAAACAACTGTAATAGGTATGAGAAATAACATTTGGGTGCATCACCATAGGGGTTTATTTTTATTTTCATGTTTCTTTCTTCCCCTTTTCCTGGAAAGCAGTAGTTTAGGTGACACCAAAAAGGGAGCCAACTCATAATTTGGAGGTCTACTTTCACAATAGGATACCCACAGCCTGAAAGTAGTCCCATGTTGCTCCAAATTTGTTGAGTTTCCACAACTTGACAGAGGGGTGCAAATTTGGATAGTTAATAGTAACAGTGGCTCTGAGTGGGGACAAGGACTAAAAAGGATGTAGCAAGGAACCCAAAGGCGTCATGACAGTGTTATATCCATTAGGCAATAGAGTCAAGAAAGAAGAGGAACAAAACCAAAACCAGGAAACACAGAAAGCACAACAAAAATGACACACCAAAAGGAAAATATGTACATAGTAGGATGGGACCTAGCAAGGGAATAGAAAGGAACCACTCACACAAAACCATTGATAGGTTGAGAGAAGGATGATCTAGACCTAAAAAGGCTAGTCAATGCATGCAACTTTTGAAGCAAGGCATAGATTAGAATTACCCAAACATTGACATCGTGGAAGAATAATTCACTACTTTAATGTCCCCAAATAACCTTTTTTCATCATCAATCTCTTCCTAATGTAGACAATCCCACATTGAAACATTCAAACTAATTATGGAGCTCCTTCCTAAGATTCAATCATCTGAATAATCTCCCGCCCTTGTAACAAATCTAAGTGTTTTAGGGTTGATGTAGCATCACAACCTTTTATCTTGTAAGTTGTTATCTTATTATCACAACTACCTTGTGGCTTTGTTGCATTTTGATTCTCCACTATTGCAGAACCTTCCCCTCCTCTATCAACTGAAAAATAAATAATCCCTTTTTCTGGAAAATCTAGCAAATAGAAATTTGAATCCTCAAATAGAGGATTATCATGAATTTAAAAGGACTTATCAAAAATGAATAGAGGATTGGAATTGGTCAACCATTTCACTCCAATAGGTTTATTTTTTCACCTAAAGAATCTCCTTTATCCTTCTCAATTGCACATGCAGTTTCATAAACAAAATTTCCAAAGGTGAAAGCCTCATACTCTAGAATGAAAAGAGAGTCTGACACTTGAAATTATCCAAAAAAATTATAGGGAAGTGAATTATCCTTAGGGGAGGAAGGAGAAGTAAATTGAAATGTGGAAGCATACCTTCCTTGTGGTGAGAAGTCCTCATCATCACTTGATGAGTTGAGAGCATATTCTATTTCCATTGAAGTATTCAAACTGTATGCCTGGGCATACCAAAACGACTTTCTTTCCTTTGATATTCTTTTCTTTCTTGCAATGGATGTATGCCATCCAATATTATCAAATTCATATTTTCAACAGTAGGATGGGGTTGATTTGTAAAATTCAGGGATCTAGAGAATCTGGAAACAGATGGTGGGAAAACAAGCTTATTAGCATCATTTAGCCTTTGTTTTCCCACAACAATCAAATTGTTTTTAATATTTACTAAGTTTCAAACTGAGCCTGTTCAATCCCATAGATTTTGTCTCTTTTTAGGATGAGTTGGACACCCGAATCAAGTGTGGAAGTAAATACATGAAATTGAATTATCTTTCTCAGATGTTTTGGTGTGGGAATCCATCAAAGAGATTGATTAAAATGATGTACAAAATATCTCATAGGCTCTTTTCTTTCCTTCATAATCTGAAAGAATTGTCATTGCAAGGTAGAAACATCATTAAGACCTTTGAAGCATTGGAGAAATTTTTTATGAAGGATATTTCAACTAGTCATACAACCCTTCTCTAGTCATCTAAACCACTCAACTACTTTATTAACTAAGCTGTCAAAAAAAATCCCTATAAAGATGTCTTCTTCTTGAACTCCCAGGATTCCACTTATTGCAGTCACGACCAAGATATGTTCCTCTAGATCTTGTGTGCCTTTACCAGAGAATTCAGGGGATCTTTTTCTAGAGCCATGTGGCAAGTCATTGTATTGTGATAGGGAAAAAGTCCAATATAGTTACCCTAGGGAATTGAAGCCGTAGGTATTCAGAGTTGCCAACTCCTAATAGAGCAAAGGGTGGAACCCCTAGGTTAATCTCTAGGTGGCGGTTGAGCTAGAGCAGGATTTTGATTAGGACGTTGATTTGGGCATTGATTGGGATGGTGGGGTGGATCATCGTAATATTCAAAAACCAACCTAGGAGGGTGTTCAATCATAGGTCTAGGTGGACATTGGGCCCGCTCTTCTTCCTCTTCTAAGACAAAGTTAGCTTCCATATAATCTGTTGCACTTCTTCTGTACCTCCAGGCAAGCATATTTAATTTTGAGATAATATCCTCCTGTTCTACCTGCATCTAGTCCAAATCAAGTTGAAGTACAGGAAATGCATTATTATGGGGAAGTACCATCTTGCTACATGACACAATGGTAACTTATCAAAATTATGTCTTTCCCAACAGTGTCGCCAAAAATATGTTAGCAAATGAATTGATCTTTTAGAAATATGTCGTAAATTGTCAACTCTATTTTGGTAATGCATTGGGACCAAGCCGCTAATAGCTATGGAAATGTCACAATTGGATTTATGAATTTTCTTTTAGTTATAGAGGTACAACTCCTTGGTATGATTTAATTGATAATCAATATTATTTTCATCAAAAAGCAATAAAGGTGACAAACATCAGCTCATAAAAATGATACTAATAATGTGAAATAAACTTCAAGAAACTCATTAACCAACTAGCACACATACTAGAATGATGAATGATCGTTGAAATGAAAAAGAGATTCACAGTTGCAATAAATGAATTAAATGTTGCAGATTATATTTCTCATATAAAATGTGCTCTAAATATGCACATGACTCATGGATCAGTATGATCAACATTACATTCAAGGCTTGCAATTCACAAATTATAGGTTATTACAACATGAATTAAAACCAGGACGAAAATGTTCCTTTCTTTGTTACATCATCGTGCACTATATAAAATTCAAACCCCCTCTGAATTGTTCACCACCTAGATATATGGGTCTCTCTCCTTTCTTTGAAAATTACTAAACAATTGCTAAACATAGCAACGCTTTCTTTCCATTTAATTATCCACCTTGAAAATTGATAGAAAAAAATAATTATTAATGACTAGAATGATTACATTACCAATGATATGACCGTAGGTGATCACCAAGCATTTCCTATTTTAATTTATGCCCTGTGTCTATCAATTCTTGTGTAGTTAACATGCTTTACAAACCACACATTAAATAGCTATCTCAGAGGTGCAATGGGATCGCATGTGCAAGCTATCCAACCAAAATATCAATTGGGAACATTAATTGGATCTGGGTTACATGAGTAGTTAATTTTGACTTCATCGCCATCCTATCATCCGATCAATCTTAAAGAACACTCATTCAAATGTCTCACCAACTCTATAAATTTAGTAGGCACAACCACACTTCACCATCCTGAAGTATCCAAAATGGTGAGCGCTCAGAGTGACAGAGTATCCATGAATGACTTCATTTTAATCAAGGAAATTGAGTGCAGTCCCCTCTTTAGGTGGCTATTTGACCAACTAAGAGAGGTCTTCATTTTCCAAAGTGGGATAGAAAAGGAGGTATTGCACAACATACTGGGAGAAGCCTTCCTCAATCAGGTGCATGTACATAATGCTATGCTTCTTGAGCATTTTTTATATACCATCATTTGTACCTCTAGACATGGAGACTAGGGGACGAGGGTAGCGAAGCGCCTGGATAGACCTGAGCTCCATCATAGAGTTAATGTAGCCATAGTCAGGCTCAACAACTACACATGGAGTAGATAGGTTGGTGACGCTATCTACATCATGATTGCAACTCAAAATGAAGCCATTGAAGAAGCTATAATGCTTCTCTGTGCAGGGATAGTGAGGAATGATATGGGGCTATTTTCCCAATTTTTGTAATCCCACGAAAATCTATTGTCACCAACTTAGATAGAGCGCCTGCAGGTGGTGGTGGAAGGAATCCACATGCTTATGTTTGTTTTGCATGTTTAAAAAGGGTCATTTTGATGCTCCCAATTTTGTAATTGAACAACAAATTTTGTAATGCCATATATATATATAAGAAAATTATAGTGTTTTGATACTTTGTTGTTTGCATTCTTTCTGAACAATTCTATCTTTTAATTTCATTTTTTCTATCTTTAATGGCATCCATTTGTATTTATTTCTACATAAATGGGTTTGTTGTTCAAAATTGAAATGCATCCTAACCAAAACAAACTACACTATCATTCCCTTAGTTTCTTTTGAATTTTTTTTTGAGGCGGTAAAATGAGGGGTTCACGTTACTAAGTAAAACACCGTAAATGGTTTTAGAAACCACTCAAACTCTCACCCAAACTTGAAAAATTTGAATATCTATTGCTGGTGATCTTTTTGTCCATTTCACAAACTTCGGGTATGGACTGCTAGCCATCAAATTAAAAGACTTAAAGCACTCGAGAGGTTATGACAATCCCATAATACACTACCTGTGAGAAAATAAAGAACAATTTGAACAAAGGGCGGTAAAGGGGGAAGTTAGATGAATTAGGGAAATCACAACCCAAGTTAGCAAAACCTCATGAAACATTGCCCAACTTATAACTTACAAAATTTGAATAGGGGTGACAATTTTGAGGGTGATGACCAAAACTAAGGTAACAAGTTCAATAGAGAAAAACCTTGCTAGCTTCATAACTCTAATATGGGTATTGAGCCTCCAAAATTGTTTCAATAACATTATCAAAAAATTATTTGGTAATAATATTGAAAATGATATATATTACTTCTTATCACGTTGAAACTTATATTTTGTGTTTATTTTATTTTCATCTAGGATATAGGATACATATGTTAAAAGATACAAATGAATAAATGTCTAATTAACTATCCATGTATCATTGTCACCTTTTTTACAATATTTCCCTCTATATAGAAGAGTTGAGACTTCCCAATTTTTATAGGAAAAAAATGATTAGCTGGGAATATAAACGCATATCCCAACCATTAGTTCAAGAATTTTGAAAACTATGCAAACTATTTTAACTTTGAATATGAATCAAATGTGTGGATGAGCCTAGAAATTAAATTTTGTAACCTTGAAATTGAAATCAAATAATTTAGTGCATGGGAGAATACTTTTTATTAGGAATGTCATGATCTTTACATTGTTAAATATATTTGGAAGGTCACAATCATACCAACAATGTACATAGATAAGCATACTTTGAGTGATCAACTTAATATGTGGGTCATGTGATTCCTTAAGGGAGAAGGGTAACATGGTAATCACTTGCAATTTATAGAGGGGTGACTTTTATTTAATTTCCAATATGGGTTCTCCACGAGGTTTAAGGTTCTTGATATCATGTCATCCTTTAGAATTCTACATTTAAACTATGAAATTCCATTTTTTTTATGTAGTCAAATGTCACTCGAAAAACAAAATTATCCTTTATGACACTAATTATGGAGAACCATCACCACCATCAATATAGTATAATAGTGATCAATAATATGATAGTTTTGTTTAAGAAGATGAGTAGTGATGAGAGAATTAATGTTGTACAAAATATTAACATTACATATTTGAAATTATGAATTTTTCTATTATTATATTTGGATAATATTTGATATTAAAATCATAAAATTTCCATAGTCCATAATGATAGTTAGCCAATATTACTAACATTTTGGATCAAAATCCATGATCCATCATTAGCATATGAAAGAAAGAGAAGAGAAATGAACGAATGAATATCCTTTTACTTCTCTTCTCGCTTTCATACCATAATGATGGATCATGGAGTTTGATTTGAAACATTGATAATAAAAAAACTACACGGTCAAATAAAAAAATATTGCCTAAATATTTGTTATTTCTCATTGTATTACACTGTAAGCAATTTTAACATTAGTGTGTCTATAGATAGTAAAAAATTAAATAAATTTTTAAAACATACACGCAAAGCCTAAACATGGACTTTGTATTGAACAAAATACAAATCAACCATTGATAATGTTTTCTCCAATGTACATGCACAAAAAATTTGCATCTATAAATTTTATACATACTAGAGTACACTCCTTGTATCATGCTTGAATTTTTTGATCAAAATAAATCTAATTAAGTTTTTTTCTTCATTTTCACTATGCATCAACTCAATTATGCTATGCGACCATAATTGTTTTAAGCTATCTTGCACTTGAAGTGATACATAAGAAATTATTTATAGTTAACTACAATTTACATAACCAAACTAACACTATTATCACCTCTAAATCTAACCACATTCACCTATCTATAGTGTGTTGGTATATATCATTTCATTTTTTTAGGTATGTAGCAAAAGAATTACAAAAAAGTGTTTAAACATTTCCCATTTTATAATATTAAAATATTGGCTAGAGAACCCACTTTAGTAAAATGGGCTATCTTTGCATTATGAGTTTTGAATTATTAGTTGTTCATTCAATTATTTGCATGCATTTCTATTATATATGTTGGCATCTAATTCTCATTGATGTCAAAAGAGGGACCAAAAGTGAGATGGTGGTCATTGATGTCAAAAGAGGGATTAGAAGTGAGATGGAGCTGATCCTATAAAGGAGAATGCTAGAATTAATGTAAAAGTGTCATTGATGTCAAAGGAGTATTAGAGGCAAGATGGAATTGATCATGCAAGGGAGACGTTGGCATGATGATAGATCAATTGTGTACTCAGTGGTGTGCCTGAATGACATAGAGCTCATAGGACATTTTGAGAGCAATGGATCTAATTCTGGAAGCATGTGGTGTTGGTTGATGTTAATGGACTGACTAAGGAAGGTTTTTTGGAGTAGCTGTGCAAGTGTTCAAGAATTGCAGAAGTTTTGGGCCTTGAGCCTCAAGCTTACTCATACTACTTGCTAAGTAGAGAAAGAGAGTCATTTTTAGGTAATATCAATCAAGCTCCAGACTTCAGACTTAAGGCTTACAGTATGCTGAAGGTGTTGGGAATCAAACATTGGGTATTGGTTATACCTCGTACCGATTGCAAAGGAATGGAGAAATGTTCTAAGTCCAAAGGATTTCAGACATTAGACTTCAAAATTCAGGAGTATAGACTATCATTGTGTTTGAAGAAAGTTGTATGGAGGAACCCCACCACCTGAAAGTGTTTTGGGTATCACAATTTGATAGGGAGACTTGCAACTCATTAAAAGCATGGAAAGTGGAAAGGTGGAAGAGCGAACTCTAAATTCCAATGAGTTCTTTTTTCCTTCGGTGTTTTGGAGGTTTGGATGTTGGTTTGTGATAAATGTGAAAGGTGATAGATGGTAGAGGGTAAGGTTGAAGGTTGAACCTCGATATGTATGGACAAGCCTTGAACTTATGTTTTTGGACTTGCTTGTCAAATGCTGCAATGCACAACAAGTATGAAGGAAGGGAGGATCTTGACATGCAAAAGGGATTCATTCTTTGTTGGTCGGAGGTATGATTATTGGTTTACTTGCTTGAGCTTCTCATAGTATGGTGATCGAGGGATCCCTGATCCACGACAACTGATAGGAGGACAATGATGTGTGAAGACTTAGAAGATTTCATGAAAAATGAAGTGGTGGTAAATTTTGGGTAATCCACATGAGAAAGGATTTCACAAAAAGTGAAGTGATAGTGATTTCCGGTAATCCACACAAGAAAGGAATTCATGAAGATGGTAGTTTCGAGTAATCCACATGAGCAAGGAATTCATGAAGATGGTAATTTTGGGTAATCCTTTCGAGGAAGGAATTAGTGAAAAAGTGATGACTTCAGATAATCCATGTGATCAACGAATTCCTGAGAATAGTGATTTCGATGAATCCACACTCCCTTGGATTTCGTGGAAAGGAAAAATTCATGATGATGAAAGAAGGACAAGGATTCGAGAAATCTAGATTGGCCTAGATTTTGCGAAAGGGAAAATTTTGCGATAATGAAAAAACCATGACAATGGTGTATAAGGACAAATAAGGAATTGCCATGTGGCACATGTTTATTGGTTGATTTCACATCTTTGTTGTGAATAAATGTGATTTTTTAGTCAATGTTTTAAAAGGCGATTGAAACCTTAAATCATATGGAGATTAAAAGAAAATTTTAATCAAATGATGGTGATTTAAAGGTGACTACGTGAATTTTTTTTTATCATGGCATGAAAATAGAAGTGATCGACTTGTCTACAAAATGGTGAAACTGCAATTTAGATGAATGGATTTATGGAACATAAAATGAAGTAACTGCCCTAGCTACATTCTTGTTGGTGATTGGAAGGAATGGAAAATGCTATTAGTGCACAAGTGGCTATGAAACCCTAATAGGTCAAGCATACATAAATCTAGTGAATGCATTGAATAAGGTAGATGGGTGATTGGCTCAATAAATGGTAGCTTGCTAGAGAAGCTAGTGAGTGAAGGAAACCCTATGAGATGCTTCTAGATGGGTTCGATGGAGTTGCAAAGTTTGATGCAGTGATTGCAAGTCGATGGAATCAAGTAAAAGGATGGAAAAATGAAGACTTTTGCAAAAATTTCTAGGTAACCATTCAAAAAATATTTCATTGCTTATTGGTTGAAATGGTGGTACTAAGGAAAGGAAAATCAAAGATATTGTATATGGAACCATTGCATAGAAAAAATGAAAAATGACCTTAAAACTTGAACAGAGGTTGTGCACATCTTGAGGAAGTAAGTTGTAGATCAGTAGAAAAAAGAAAAAGAAGACAATAAGAAAATTGTCTAAGTAGAAGTGTTGCATCTACTATAGAAAAATGAGAAAAAGAAAGGGTGAAGAATAAGAGAGTATGCACAAGTGATGAATGAGAAGAACCCAAACAAAAATTTGAACATCATCAAGGGTTAACATTTAAGATGCAATGCAACAAGATAGAACAATGATTGTTCTAAGTGCAAAAGAGAGTGAAAGAGAGTGCAGAGTAGAGGGGATGTGTTGCTGAGAATGTACCAACAGTAGAAGAAATGATGCTTGCAAGGTTTCCAAGAAAGGTATGAGTAGTTACATATTAGACTTGTAATAGAGAATTGAATTCATTTGAATCACTTTGTATTTGTCATTGTATTTCTAATTGTTTGGTACCATTAGATAATTGAGTTGGTGCTCAATGTAGGGAGTTGGTGCTCCTAAAATGAGGGGATTGGTGTCTCCTTAGGGTTGGTGCCCTTAAACATTGTAATAGAAGATTTTATTTGTGACACTGGATTTGAGCAATAGACTCAAGCAACTTTCGTCACCATGGTTTTCCCATCTTGGGTTTTCCATGTATATATGGTGTTATGGGCTTTCATGTGTTTATTTTATGATTGCATGTTTATGTTACTACATCTTATGTCTTCAATCTACACATTAAGGAGTTTAAAGGTTAAAGTTTTAAAGATCTACTAATTCACCCCCCCTCTTAGTAGATTGTCATGTTCCAACAATTTGTATCAAATCCAAGTTCCCTAGGAGAAGCTTAATCAACTTGGGTAGATCTTGGTGAGTGAACACAAAATTGTCAGTCAGGAAGGCTCATTTGTAGAAGAAGTACTTCTCTTTAATGGATTAGACTACATGATTTGGAGTAGTAAAATGAAGGCACATCTGGAATCATTAGGGTTTAATGTCATGTGGATGTCAGTTGAGAAGGGATACAAGACTTTTGCTATTCTTCCCACTCATACTACTGGAAAGATGGCTTTTGAAGATAATGCTAAGGTAGTGTTTGCAATTTTGAGTGGGCTATCAAGATTGGTGGTTGTCAAAGTCATGCACTATCAAAATGCACATGATACATGGAACGAGTTAAGGATGATGTATGAAGGTGATGATTGCAAAGTGCATGCCAAGATTTAGATACATGGAGGCAAGTCTAAAAATCTAGAGACAAGTAAAGATGAGAAGATTGCAAACACATCCATGAGAGATGTTGTAGATAGAAGGGAGATGATGGAAGCATCTACATCTAGATTTGAGAATGTTGATGAAGAGGAAACTGACTTCATCATAATACCAAGGAATGGCTCCAGAAAACATAGAGGTAAGCTAGCCCCTAAAAGTTTTAACTATGGTAGAATAAGTCTTCTTTCTGATAAATGTTCTTATTATGAAAGAGATAACTCTAAGAAAGAATAGGATAGTAAAGAGAATAAAAATAAAGATCTACACACAAAAGGATAAAATAGGTTATCAAATGTGTTTGGAAGCTCAGGTGATAAACATGAAAGTACTTGTGCGATTGAGGGGAATGAATCCATATCCATGGATTTTGGTACAACTTCTGATGAAGAATTTGAAAGGTCTGGTGAACAAGAGGAAGTGGACCTAGAAGGTAAACTCATCTGTGCTCTAGGTGAGATTAAAAGTTTGAAGAAGGAGAATGAAGAACAAAAGTTGCATGCTCAAAAAGAGATGGAAAGACTAACTAAAAATATTGAAGAATTTGATCAAATGATAGTTAGCTTGAAGACATAAGTGGAAGAAGCAAAGAGAGTAGAATATGTAGTTAAATCTAAACTATAGTCTAAAATAGATGAATGCATGAAGTTGGAAGCAAAGATAGTTGCTCTAAGAAAGGAGTTAAGAGATGTTAAAGAGAAGATTGATAAAGGCTTGAAGTTGAAAGGTGGCTCTAAGATGTTAGATGAGTTGATTAGATCACAAAATCCATCAAGATCAAGAGTGAAGATTGACCTTGGTTGTGAAAAAGGGAAGAGTTCTTCTACTTCTGCAAGTTTATTTGACAGATTTAGAGTAGAAGAAAGATGTTGCACAAAGGAAGAGAAAGTTTGCATGATTTGTTCCAAGGAAAATGTCTTAGTAGATGGAAAATTAGATAAAGACACTGCTAAGGTGAAGATAACAAAAGAGGAAAAGAAGCTAGCTGTTGATATGAAGAAAGTTGATAAAGAAAAGAGACCTGCTACAAATACGATGAAGAATAATCATTCAATTTCTGATTATTAGAAGACAAAGCCCACAACGATAAGAAGATGAAGAATTTAGTCCCTAAAGATTTGAGGAAAAAGCAACATACAAAGGGAGCTAATGTAGAAAGATTTTCAAGGATGAGATACATGAAGAAGTTAAAACAAAGAAGACCACCTCATCTTGCTCAAAGAAATGATATGACTAGGTACTCACCATATTTTTATGGTTAAATTGCCATGCTTGTAATTATTTTTGTCATAGAGCTAGAAAGTGTAGGGATGCACCCAAAAGGAGCACAAAATATATGTATATGAATTCGTTTTCTCCTATTGTAGACATGAATATAATGTGCTACAATTATAATAATTTTGGTCACATAGCTAAGAGTTTTAGAACAAGTTGTGTAATACCAATAGCACATTATGAAAAGAGAAGGAATATGTCCCCAAAAGTGAACAATCGTTCACATATTCCTGAGAAAAAGGAAGATCAAACAGAGAAGAAGCACAAGAAGATGTGGAGAGTGAAAGGTCAGTAGAAAACACTCAATGTAGCTATTGTTTCCTTACATCACTAAGTCTTAGTGATAGAGAATGAGTCTAGGGGGAGCTAAATTGGTATCTATTCATTCCTAGAAATGAAAAGGAGATCAAGTTACATAAAATATGTTTTACAAATTTCTAATGACTTGATGGTTGCAGATTTATGGTTACATATTTTTCTCCTTGTACAACTTGGTCAAAGGAAACATATCTATAGTTGAAGGAGAAGACAATTGTGCAAGTGCTCTTCTAAGAAAATAAAATGTATAGATGCTATTTTCCTACAAGTAGAGGAGATATATCTAAGGAGGGGTTGTTTTATATATATGTACTCAAAACTTCTTTTGTTACAATTGCTATAGAGTGGTTCCAATTGGTGTTTGTGAACTAGTTCAAAATAGTTTAGTTGGTGCAAAGCCTAAAATGAAGCTAGTGCTCAAGTATGCAAGAAGAGAGAATGGAGAAAGGTCTAAGGGGGAGCTGTTTTTGGTATCAAATTAGTGTAATACTTGGTATAGTGTAGTTCAAAATGTTAATTGGTAGAAAGCATAAAGAATGCAACTGAAGAAGATTGTATACATACTTGGTATCAAGGCATGATATGAATAATTGGTGTCATGAACATGATTCAATTGATATAGAGCACAAATAGAGAATTCTGCTATTGGTTTAAGACTTGATTGGTACAAAGCATGAATTAGAATACCTACAGTTGATGAATATACCTAACTAGTTCAGAGTATGAATGACACTTCAATTGGAATCAGATAGTGGTAATTTGTACAGGGTAGTTGGAGCATTTGGTATTGCCATTGAGGTTAGGAGAAGAGCAATAATTGGTATGATAGCATAAAGTGGTATCAGTTGGTATTATTCAAAGGGGGAGAAAAAGTCCCTTTGCCATTGCTAAGGAGAAGTGAAGGCTGCATCAACATTGTGACTTGAGACAAGACACTCAGGCATGTGACACTTTTCCATTGATGTTAAAGGGGAATAAATTTGCAAAATGCTCAACCAATTGAGCATGGGAGAAAAGTATGCAATGCTCATAAAGATGTGAAAACGAGATAATTATCAACCATTGGTATCATACCAATGACAATAGGTTGAGAATTTAGTTTTTCCATTAATGACAAAGGGGAAAATTGTTGGCATATAGTTGTCGTTGATGTCAAAAGAGGGATCAAAAGTGACATGGTGGTCATTGATGTAAAAAGAGGGATCAAAAGTGAGATGGAGTTGATCCTATAAAGGAGAATGTTGGAATTAATGTAAAAGTGTCATTGATGTCAAAGGAGTATTAGAGGCAAGATGGAATTGATCATGCAAGGGAGATGTTGGCATGATGATAGATTAGTTGTGTGCTCAATGGTGTGCTTGAATGACATAGAGCTTAGAGGACATTGTGAGAGTAGTGGACATGATTCTGGAAGCATGTGGTGTTGGTTGATGTCAATGGAATGAATTAGGAAGGTTGTTTGGAGCAGTTGTGCAAGTGTTGAAGAATTGTAGAAGTTTCGGGCCTTAGGCCTCAGGCTTACTCATATTGCTTGCTAAGTAGAGAAAGAGTTAGTCATTTTTAGCTAAGTCTAATCGGGCTTTGGACTTCAGACTTAAGGCTTACAGTATGTTGAAGGAATTTGGAATCAGACATTGGGTATCAGTTATACCTCGTACTAGTTGCAAAGGAATAAAAAAATGTTCTAAGTCCAAAGGATTTTGGGCCTTAGACTCTAGACTTCAGGAGTACAGACTATCATTGTGTTCAAATAAAGCTGTATGGAGGAACCCCACCACCCAAAAATGTTTCGAGCATCACAATTTGATAGGGAGGCTTGCAATTGATTGAAAGCATGGAAAGTGGGAAAGTGGAAGAGAGAACTTTGACTTCTGATGAGTTATTTTGTTCTTTAGTGTGTTCAGAGGTTTGGATGTTAGTCTGTCATAAATGTGAAAGGTGATAGATGGTAGAGGGTAAGGCTGAAGGATGAACCCTGAAAGGTATGGACAAGCCTCAGACTTAAGTGTTCAGAGTTTCTTGTCAAATATTGTAATGCACAACAAGTATGAAGGAAGGGAGGATCCTGAACCATGAAAGGGCTTTGTTCTTCACTACTCGAAGGTATGATTGTTGGTTTACTTGCTTGAGCTCTACATAGTATGGTGATCAAGAGATCTCTGATCCCTGACAACTAATAGGAGGACAATGACATGTGAAGACTTAGAATATTTCATGAAAAATGAATTGGTGGTTAATTTCGGGTAATCTGCATGAGAAAGGATTTTGCGAAAAGTGAAGTGATGGCGATTTTAGGTAATCCACATGAAGAAGGACTTCACAAAGATGGAATTTTTAGGTAATTCACATGAGCAACAATTCATGAAGATGGTAATTTCGGGTAATCTATGTGAGGAAGGAATTAGCGAAAAAGTGGTGACTTCAGATAATCCATGTGATCAAGGAATTCCTGAGAATAGTGATTTCACTGAATCCATACTCCCTTGGATTCCACAAAAAGGAAAAATTCATGATGATGAAAGAAGGAAAAGGATTTGGGACTGGCCTGGATTCTGCGAAAGGGAAAATTTTGCAATGATAAAAAAACTGTGACAGTGGTGTATAAGGATGAATAAGGAATTGCCATGTGGCACATGTTCATTGGTTGATTTCACATCTTTCTTGTGAGTCAGTGCAATTTTTTGTCAATATTTTATAAGGTGATTAAAACCCTAAATACTACAGTGGAGATTAACAACAAATTTTAATCGAATGACGGTGACTTAAAGAAAGGCGACTAAGTGAAAAATATTTGATCATGAAGCAAAAATAGAAATGATCGGCTTGGCTGCAAAATGGTGAAACTATAGTTTAGATGAATGGATTTACAACATATAAAATGGAGTAACCTCCCTAGCTACATTCTTGTCGGTGATTGGAAGGAATGGACAATGCCATTAGTGCACAAGTGGCTATGAAACCCTAATAGGTCAAACATACAAAAATATGGTGAATACATTGAATAAGGTAGATGGTTGATTGAATTGATAAATGGTAGCTTTCTGGAGAAGCTGGTGAGTGAAGGAAACCCTAAGAGATGCTTCCAGATGGGTTCGATGGAGTTGGAAATTTTGATGCATAGTGATTGCAGGTTGGTGGAATCAAGTAAAAGGATGGATGAATGGAGACTTTTGCACAAATTACTAGGTAACTATTTAACAAATATTTCATTGCTTATTGGTTGAAATGGCGATACTAAGGCAAGGAAAATCAAAGATATTGTATATGGAACCATTGCACAAAAAAATGAAAAATGACCTAAAAACCCTAACAGAGGTGGTGCACATCTTGAGGCAGTAAGTTGCAGATCGATAGAAAAAAGAAAAAGAAGACAATCAGAAAATGGGCTAAGTAGAAGTGTTTCATCTGTTGTAGAAAAATGAGAAAAAGAAAGGGTGAAGAATAAGAGAGTATGCACAAGTGATGAATGAGAAGAACCCAAACAAAAATTTGAACATCATCAAGGGTTAACATTCAAGATGTAGTGCAGTGAGATAGAAAAATGATTGTTCTAAGTGCAAACGAGAGTGAAGTGCAAAAGAGAAAGAAAGAGAGTGCAAAGCAAAGGGGATGTATTGCTGAGATTACATCAACAATAGAAGAAAGGATGCTTGAAAAATTTTCAAGCAAGGTATGAGCAATTATAGATCAGACTTGTAATAGAGAATTGGATTCATTTGAATCACTTTGCATTTGTCATTGTATTTTTGATTGGTCGGTGCCATCAAAAAACTGAGTTGGTGCTCAGTGTAGGGAGTTGGTGCTTCCTTGGAGTCGGTGCTCCTAAAACTATGGGATTGGTGTCTCCTTAGGGTTGGTGCCCTTAAACATTGTAACAAAAGATTTTGTTTGTGACACTGGATTTGAGCAATAGACTCAAGCAACTTTTTTCACCATGGTTTTTCCCATCTTGGTTTTCCACATATATCTGGTGTTATGGGCTTTTATGTGTTGATTGTATGATTGCATGTTTATGTTGCTACATCTTATGTCTTCAATCTGCACATTAAGGAGTTTAGAGGTGTTGGAAGAATGAAGAAGGTGCCCTTTGAGTTTGTTGTCATTGATGCCAACATTGGTTGGTAACTGACTAAGCAAGTTGTGCATCCATGCTAATCCAGTATTTTGGTCTGAAAATCCTCTCAGGAAAAGGATACTTTGAGTTTTTGATATGTTGCTCAAGAGTGTCAGTTACAGGTATAAACGAGTTTTTAGCAAGTTTGTGTGATTCGGTTGAGTTATCCAAGTGATAGAAGTTTGGTATTCTTTTGGCCGACAAGGGTAAGAACTACTTGTCCTTTGTGTGTTCCTTATTAGGTCTAGGATGACCTAATGTTTGGATAGCACACTTTGTTCTATGCGCCAAAAGGAATTTTGGATTATGCCGACAAGTCATTTTGAATTTAGTGTGCACTCAATTAGGCCAACCTAATTGATAAAGGAAGTCATGACTGTGTATATATATGTGCATGTATGATGGACATAAGAGAGATATCTTGATATGGACATAGAACATGGTATGTGACAAGTGTAATAGTGCAAAGTTATTGATAGTGATTGTGCACTGACAACCAGAGCAATTCTAATTTTGATATTACCATAGGACAGCTAGCACACTTTGTTTTATGCGCCAAAAGGAATTTTGAATTATTCCGACAAGTCATTTTGAATTTAGTGTGCACTGAATTAGGCCGGCCTAATTGATAAAGGAAGTCATGACTGTGTATATATATGTGCATGTATGATGGACATAAGAGAGATATCTTGGTATGGACATAGAACATGGTATGTGACAAGTGTAATAGTGGAAAGTTATTGATAGTGATTGTGCACCGACAACCAGAGCAGTTCTAATTTTGATATTACCATAGCACAACTAGAACTGTTGTCTGCAATTTGTAGTGCAATTCTCTAGTTCATTTTTGGTAGTGAGCCACACCTCTTGTATCTTGGCTGTAAGCCATCTTTTGTATTCAGGTAGTGAGCCTTTCAAGGACAGTGAGTCCACCATGGTTTTTCCCACTTTGGGTTTTCCATGTAAATTTTTTGGTGTCAATGTGTTATGATCTCTTTTATGTTTTGGGTTCACTATTACAACTAGATGTGGATTGATAATTGGATGGTTAATAATTAATCTTGTTAGCAGAATACTGATTCACCCCCTATATTCGGTGTATTCAACAAGAGGTTCATGTTTTAAAGATCTACTAATTCCCCCCCTCTTAGTAGATTGTTGTGTTCCAACAATATAGAGAAAATAAGTTAACAAATTTGTTATTTTGTATTTTATTTCCACTATAATAATATTTCTCATTTTTATTTTTTATTTAGTTTATGTAATTAGGTTCAAGTTTCTTAATATTTGTATTTTTTATTTATTAAATATAATGATATTTTGTTTATATTAATTTACTTTAAGATCTTCCATCAAATATTTATATATTTTTATATAATTAATTAGATAAATATTAAACATTCTTGCTTTTAACATGTCTTTATGAATGTATATCAACAAAACACATATTTGGAATCTTATGTAATTTAAAAATAAATTCATATGAAATTAGAATATAATTATAAATTCTCTTAGATATTTGTAGCATTTGTACTTCAAATAAATGTGTCTTCAAATAATTCATGTGAATAAAATTAAAATGGTACAAGATATTGTAATAAGACTAACAATATTACTTTGCATAACATAGAGAAGGGAGAAATAAATAAAAATAAGACATATTTTAGAGAGCCTCTAAAAGGATTTATATAAGCATTAACTTCATACATATCACAATATGGGACACTTCTTATAATTTACTCTTTAAAAGTTTGTATTCATTTGAAAAAATGAAGAGGAAAGAAATCAAGGGACACATAAATAGAGGTAGTAGATATAAATAAATATAAATCGACAAATCAAAATCAATTTTACAACATTGATAATGCATTAAAAAATTAAAGATTGTTTACAATTAACAAATTTAGATACAATGTAGGGGACTATCTCTTTGAATCATTAGATATCATGCTTCATTCTCACTACATTTCAATTCAATTACACAATAGGAATATTTGAGTATGTCTTGATTTTTCCTTGCACAAGGTGATACAAAAGCAATCAATTCATGTACAACTATGAGTTGGATCCTCATACAACATATCAATTACATAGAATACAAAATGCTGAAACATATCTATGCATAATTTAAATCTCTACAGTAGGTCAATTGTAAATGACAAAGAGATTGGATTATGATAAGACACATTTTGTATTCATTGGTTATCCAAATGTCTAGTGATGACTCAACTTACACACTCAAACGCTTTGATACCAAAATAATGGCAAGGTGTTCAATCTTAGACAAACTAATGTAGGAGGCGACTAGGAATAGCAACAAACCCAAATACTAACCAAAATATCTAAGTGGGAGTTAGAAGATTTCTCCCCATGTTGCATGACCACGCCTCCCAAACTCAAAACTTTGACCAAAAACAAGCGAACAAAATAGCAACAAATAAAAGATAGAGAAAGCTAAAATTTTGAAAAGCTCTGTCATTTAGGCATATGTACAAATATTTTTGGTTATTTAATTAATTAATTTATCCCATCACCTTTATCCCATCTTGTCCTATTAAATTAATTAATTAAATATTTATTATTTATTTAATTCATTTATTCATTACCCTTATCCATCACCTTTTAATTAAATAAATTTTACATTTATTTAATTATGTCTTACCTTTATACCAAAATTCTCCAACTAAATTAATTAATTAATTCTCAACTAATTAATTTATTTAGGCTAATTAATCTCCCTTACCATTTCCTCTAATATTTAATTCCATTTTATCCCTCAATCCTTATCCATTTAATCTTAGTCATTAGATCCGTTCACATGGATCACAATCTAAACTTGTCATCATGTGACAAGTGTCCCTCTCACATGTCTAACTAAGACCTTGTCTAGATTTATTGAATCTACATACTTACCAAAAGTAAAACCAACTTTCCATCTTATCCATTCATTTCATATTCACATAAGGATGTTGCCCTAATCCTAATCCTAAACCTAAACCTTATCCATTATGTGACACTTGTCACATGACTACAACTTTTGATCCAACCCTAATCCTTAATCGATCCTACCCATCCATTAGCTAATCTATCTTGGTCCTTGATTTCTCTCATGAAAATTTTATAAATGAGAGGCCTTCCTTCCCATTTGTATCAATCTTCCATATTCATAGCCTTATATTGCTGAATTTTCTATCTACTTCTCTCATTTTCTATTTACTTCTTCCATAGCTTAGCTTATCTTCCATCATCATATCCTTAATCATCCTAATCCTATCATCATGTTGTTGGTTTTATAAGCAACCACATACCTCCATCAACACATCAAAAGATAAAATCAAATGGAGCTAGGGTGCACTCTACTTCAGCTCTATCCAAGGAGAAAGAAGGTTTATTTTTAAATTGGAAATCATCAACAAAATATATTAAAAGTAAGAAATTCTGGTTATAATATGTATGTGATTGAGGTGGTCACATTAGTTATATCAGTCCAAATAGGCACCAAAAATTATATCAAAAGCATTAAACCATAGTTCGCGAGATAATTAAATATCCATGAAAACATTATATATGACATATTTACTTTTCAATAACTTTACCCTTATCAACATTTATATACTTAATTTATAAGAGAAAAACCCAAGAAAGTAACCAATAGGAGGGGAGATATGCTCTTAGCTGCTAGTATCAAAATTTTGATGTGTGGCTCCAAATCCCTGATTGCTTCATCTCTCTTGATCTCATACTGGTGCAACTTAGAATACTGGTTTTGAAAGTCAATATACTCATTCTTGAACATTATAAACCTCTCTTAAGTCATGTGGGCAGTGGTCAACATCTTTTATATCTTCTTTAAAAAGAGAAGCAACTCCCTCATCCAAGATCTTCATGAATCTATCAATTGGCATCTTTAGAGTTAAGGTAACTTGTTCCACAACCAAAAAAAAAGTGATTCTATTTTTTGACTCATTAAGGATCCTTTTCTTGCCTTGGTACATGTTCTCATTCCTTCTTTTCCACAAAAACCTTAAAATCTTAGTAGAAAGGATAGACCAAAAAACATCAACATCATTTCTCAAACCTTTAACATAACCACTCAAAATTTCAAACCAGGGTATTATATCCCTATTATCCCACCCCACCAAATTTCCCATGAAAATAGACCACACAACACAAGCATACATACAACTAAAAAAATGTGTTCAACATTTTTGACTTCATTATGTACAACACAAACAGGGTTAGATGGACCACAGACCAACTTTTTTAACCAAAGAAGCCACTTGAAACAAATTTTTTTTAGGTTCGATCTATTTAGACCAACATATTTTAATAAACTTGTGCCAGTTACTTTTGTTAAGGTTGAGGCTCCAAAATTTATTAACATGGTCCAGTACTTCCAAAGGGAAAGTTAACATTTTGTATAGATTAGTGGATTTAATAGTTTAAAGTGGGGAGCCATCATTCCATATCTAGGTGTTAAAATCCTAGTCTTTGTTTAGTCTTCCATACTATATCATTGTTTTTTTAACAATGGAGTATGTTATTTTTTGAGAGTCAGGAAGATTATACTCTTCCTTTAAATGTTCCTAGCTTTTCAAGCCATCCTTACACAACATATCATTAAATAATTTGATACCTTTCTATCCCATTTGAGGGTAGAGAAACCTCTTACATGGGCTAGAGGCTTATTCAAGTTAGAGAGATTCCACTGTATTGATCTGAAGCCAAACAAATTACTTGCAGTTTCATTCCCATCCTCTTTCAACCTTATAAGGTTCTTGACAGATCCCTAGGTGCTCCAAATACTAGCAAAAAATGTCGACCCTACTGGCTTTGTCTCATAATTACCAAACAAAGTGTCATGAATGTGAAATCCTTGCAATTTCCTAGCATAAATAAGGCTTTTAGGTGAACGTATTGTGTGTATTGCATTATCTTTCATGTTATTTACCTTCAATCCATTTTCCTTGTCCTCAATTGTTACTCTTAAAATACAACTAGAATATAAAAATGAATACCAAAAGGGATAGTATGTAAATATATCATCATGAAAGCTTTTAGTTAACTATGCAGAAGAAATCCATACAAAATGGAAAATGATTTTCCTATAAAAAATGAAAATGATTGATTAAACAAATATAAAAAAACTCTTTGAATCCATAAAAAAATGATACAAACAAACTTAGTACAAGTGGACATGATGGGGAAAGAAACATAGAAAATAAAAACCCTTGTAATACCTTGATATATAGCTTCCCCAAAGATATATGTTTACATGAAATATAAGAAAATATTATAGAAGTTGCGCTAGTAGGACAAAATCCTCAACATTTGAATAAATGAATTTCCCCACACTATTTTTTTGGTATCCCTATGATGAAAAAAATACCAAATCTTTCTCATATCATAAAATTGCACAATGGGAGTTCTATAGCACTCAAACAAAAAGGTGAACTAAAAGGGATAAAGCTACTAGAAAAAGATGTTAAACACAAAACTAAATTAGAAAAAATATTTAAATATGACATTGGCTATATGTAAATTTTAAAAGTATGAGAATATGTCTAGATTACTTGCACCAATTAATGAAAAATTTCTTTGCAATATATAACAGCTTTAGGGCCACCCACTTTTTTCATTACACTTACAATGTTGAATAATACTAGGAACCACTATCAAAAAATTGAAGTCATATAAAATGTATCAAAAAACATCAAACCAACAAAAACATGAAACGATAAATGAAAATAGAAAATTTAATCTCATAAGAGAAAAACTATGATATGTGTGCATTATTATGTATATAATCAATGTAATAAAGCAATTCATATTGATAGATGATTCATTCTTTGGAAATGTCTTGGATTAGTTTTTTGTAACTAGATTTTAGATTGTGGAAATGAACATTATCATTTCCTTTTATAGATTAGATATGTGCCAAATTATGGAAGAGATAGATATGCAAATATTGAATAATTTATAAACAATTGTATTACTTGCAATATTAAACATCTACACGGTGACATAGTGTCATGCCCAAAATTTGCACTATGGGAAAAAACACAACTAACATTTTTTTTTTTTGAAAACCAAGCAACCCATGCTAGCTCTAAAGTAATAAACA
Source organism: Sequoia sempervirens (assembly GCA_007258455.2). Classification (NCBI taxonomy): domain Eukaryota; kingdom Viridiplantae; phylum Streptophyta; class Pinopsida; order Cupressales; family Cupressaceae; genus Sequoia; species Sequoia sempervirens. Next base: position 103,961,637 of record VDFB02379711.1, read on the forward strand.
TGCAAGCTTTACCCATATTAATGTTAAGGATATCATTAAGACATCATAGTTGATACAATTGAAGTTTTGGTGCAACCCTGAGGGGTTGCGAAGGTTGGGCTCCAACTTACTTTAAAATTATGTTAGTGGGTATGCAATCCTTTCTAGGGTCCTTTTCCCCTAGAAATTTTCACGGCTGAATGTCACCCACTTAGGTGAAGCAAGAGATTGAAAAACACACCAAGGATACCCTAAAAACATAAGGGGTATGGAGTTGATCATGAATAGCTTGGAAAAACTTAGTCTTACATATTACAATTTGATTAGATAAATCTTGAAATAGGAATGAAGTCATTTAATGAGGATTGAATTTATGAGTAATTAGATCATGGTTCAAAATGAATACATGCTTATAACAAGAATAAAACCTGATCATTTTGGGTGATGATTATTGCATATAACATAAGGATATACTACACCTAACACCTCTAAGAAAGAAGAATTGAGAGGTGAAGTCCAGTTTGGCATCGGACTTTAGGCATCGATATTACCTCTTGTCAAATGCATTGACTAAAATAAAATCAAATGGTCAGGTTTGAAACGTTGGACATTAGGAATCGACAATACCCTTTGTCAAATACTCTTAGTGAAAAGAGAAACATGAAAGGCTAAGTCTGAAAAGGTCAGACATTGGACATTGAAAATACTCTTTATCGAATGCCTTGAGGAGAAGAAGATTGAAAAATGAAAAGTCTACTTATGTGTCAAACATCGAGCTTCGGTCATACCCTATACCAAAAGCCACTAGGAAAAGAAGATAGGAAGAGTGAAGTCCAAATTAGGTGTTAGGCATCAGGCTTCAGTCATACCATTTGCTGAAAGCCTCGATAAAAAGGAGATAGGAAGGTTTAAGTCTAAAATGTTGAACTTTGGTCATCTATAAAGCCTTGTATTGAATTCCATTTTGATGAAGAAGACCAAAAGGAATAAGTCCAAAAACTTCAGTCTTCGGGCTTCGACAATTCCATTTGTTGAATGCTCTTAACAAAAAGAAAGAAACCCAAAAGGATAAGCCCGATATCTTTGGACTTCGAGCCTTAGTGATACCCAATACCAAATACCTTAGCACAAAGAAAGGAGGCAAAGCGAAACCCTGAATCTCAACACTGAGATGGCTTCAGTGTTCATAAATTCAACCTAAGGCTTTTTCCTTAAACAGTTGGATGAATATGGGATGGAAATAACATCCAAAGCCAACTACTAAAATGGTTAAGTCTTTTGACGCTTAAGAGGAAGTGATTTAGGAATTGTGGACTGAAAAGATGGCCTACACCCATACATAAAGGAATATAAGCAGAATCGTGGAAGGTAGGACCCAAAGCTTTGATGATTTAAAGAAAATTTGGAGTTTGCACTTCAATGATTTGGGGGTTAGCATAATGGATTGTGATAGAGAAGGATAGGTAGAAGGTAATGGGTAAGGCCGATGGCCAAAACTTGATAGGTCATAATGAAATTTAGACTTAGGAAATCAAACATGTCTTTTAAAGTACGTCAAAGCTCTTCCAACATAAGGTATGGGGGATTAGTGATCCTCGACTCTCGACTAACATGAATGTTGGTAGCAAAGTGTTATACTACAAGGGACTTGCATTGACTTTGGTTGACCATAAAGGCCTACAACTTGGTGACACATGGAAATGATGATTTCCTTAATGGATTCACCTCCTCGTGAATCATCAAGGTAAAACGATTGCATTAAAAACTGTGTTAGTTGGAGCAATGAACGTCCATTCCAGGCATAATTAAAGAAAACTCCCAAGAAAGGTTTGGAGTTATGATTCTGATAGGGTAGGGTGAAGGAACCTAGAGAATTCTTGTCTCAAATCTGATCGAAGCTAGAGTGTGTACGTTCAATAAATTTGGTTGACAGTGGAGGGTACGATGGAAGAAACTTGGTGATGAAGCAAAAGTTTGAGGAATGAACCGACATAGCAATCTACAAGTTTCCCTTCTAAGTATTTGGCTAAAAAAGGAACATGACTCCCTAACAAGGATACACATAGGACCTCAATTAAGTGATTACTCTTCTCCAAATGAATGTACCAGTTCATGCATTTGAAAAACATTACATCTCCAATACAAGGGAAAACATTTTATACTCAACACAATTATCATATACTATCGATTGGACTAGAGGAGTTAATTTAATGGTTATTCCATAACATGCATTTATATACAAAAGCATTCATTTATATAGTAACATAAATAAACATATATTCTACCAACAAAAGTGCAGTTCAGTTATAGGGAGAAAAACAAGAGAATAATACGATACATCTTTTTCAACCTGGACTATAATAGACTTCTATTGAGAGAAATGCATTTCATTTTTAAATAGTATGCATCAATTCCCTTTAAGCAAGAACAACAACAATTATCTCTTCTTATTACACAACAACGATAAACAACTTTATTCCATCTCTTTCAACAACTTGAATTCAACACTATGCTAGGAGTAAGGAAGCTAAAGTCACGGTTATAATTACAACAAATAAACTTATAAACATGTGTTAAAAACACTATATCAATTGTTCTAATCACTCTATTCCATTGTACAAGAAGAGGTGTTTTTCTCTATATTGGAAGTTGCAATATCATAGACCTGCACATATACACATAGGTCTTCTCCCATGGCCATAGATAAGCTCACCTCACAGCCATAGGTTTTCTCACAAACCGCCCCCAAGCTAGGAGGTAACCAAAGGGTATGACTACACACAATAATAACATGAAATATTCCATTTCAAATTACAACATTCAACAAAGATACCCCCAACCAAGATTCACACATTTACATAGGCATTCCTCAAGAATCCAAGGATGGGGATAGAGGTGGACTTCACTTCTATATGGGGATATTTTTTTTAACAAGTAGCAATGACCAACACATCATATTTTCTTTCTTTTCCAAACACCCATACACCACAAACCTTCATATCATATTCATCCATACTACAATCTCCCAAATACACCATACCATCATGAAATAAAGCGGGGTACTCATACCCTTTTAGTCTCTCCTTCTCAAAAGAGGAGAAATCTCTCCATAGAGATTCCTTTTCATTCCTATCCCCCACAAGAATGCTCTTGCCACATTGGGTGAGTTTATCCTATACAACCCTAAATCCAAACTCATGGAAATGCAAAGGCACATAAAAATGAACAAACAACCCACATAAACAATCTTCTCACACTTCCATACACAAGAGATAAAAAGGAGAACCATGCATACAAGTAGAGTAAGAATTATCTTAAATCCAAGCCAAAATGAAGGGAAATTGAAGATGAACTCCAATATCTGTGCCTCCAATCCCAAGCCAAATTTTCCTCTTCAAAAACAATCCCAATCCCCAAAAAATAAAAGAATGAAGAATCCTTCCTTTGGCTTTCCAAATGATTGAAATAGGAGTCAAGGGTTGAAAACCCTTGGAGGAGAGAGTGACACATGTCAATCTCCTATTCACTCCTATGGACACCCCCCACAAGTTCTCGCACATGTGTGAGAACTCTTGGGAAGTGAAAGGCCAAAGAGTGTTTGACACTCAACAAAGGCCTTCAAATCTCTTAAATGAGATTTTGGAGCCAACACTCAATCCTATCCCCCGAAATCCGTCACTTTTCTTAATGGCCCATTAAAAAGGGTCACAACTTGCAATTTTCAAAATTTATTGGATTGATTTGACCCCTAACCGATAGGTAACCATCCTAGGGGTTAATTAAGGGTCAATAAACCCAATTTAAGGACTAATTCAACATTTTTAAACCCTCAAAAAGAAATTGAAATTCAAGCATAATAAAAGAATTTCCAAAATTCCCCAAAACCCTCATCAAAAGTTTAATTGAATTTAAACACCTAGTCACAAGATTCAACATTAAATATTTTCAATCACAAAATAAAATACAACAAAGAGAGGCTATGGTCCATTCTCCAAATGGACCATAGTGGGTTTCACTCTGCTAACACAATCGGGTACCCTTGGTTACCTTCAATCTCATTGGCCATGGGCGTGTACTTGCACACTCAATTTCCACATGTCAAAATATCCAATGCATGATAATCAATAATTAAACCAACAAATCCATATGCATATATTTAGCACAATCTAACTTTGAATCAAAAAATCAATATTCATAATCATTCTTCCTCTAGCATTAACATATTCTATCAATTCATATGTAGTCATGGCGTAATAAGGAATTCACATCATCACCAAATTAAATTTAGCATCCTATCAATTCCATCTCATAAAACAATTATCCATTTCTATCATGATAACCATATCATATGAGAATATCAATAAAGGAAGCATAATGTGCATATAATCATCATATCATCATAAACATAAAACAAGCATAACTTCAATTATCTATGATCATCCAAAATAGTCCAAAACACATATAGTACCAACATGATCAAATCAAAAGATAGTCAAATGGGTGTATCAAATAGTAGGCCTCACATTTACTTACTGTCTTAATCTCCTTTAGTTAAGTAGTACCATAGGGATCAAATCTGCACCTGCTATATTTACTAAAACCTCTAAGGCTCCTTTAGTGACTTTAGTCATAATACTTGATATGAAGACCTCAAGTGAATACCATAAGAAACATTCAAAATCAACATGAGTCAAATGATAAGAAAGGAGCTTTATTACTAGGGAATGTTAGCAACACAATATAGCATGAAAAATTATAATATCTATCCATGTAGATTTAGTCACATACCTTAATAGAAGCATTCACATAAGAATTTAACTAATCTTCTCTTAGAATCAAATGACTAAAAGTATAGTGGCACTCGAACACAGCTGTGTCACGTATCATCTAAATGATGTACCCTTAATCCACACAATAGCGTAGTATAAGTTTAGGATAAATAGCTATGAACTAATATAAAAGGAGGGGCCTTACATCCTCCCCCCTTGTATAGATTTCCTCCTAGAATTCTTTCCGGGTTGGAACTTAAAAGCATTATGGTAACACTCAAGAAATGGATTAGACATACTAATGATCTTGTTTCCATGATGAAGGAAATCAAAATATTAAATTAGGAACATGCATTTTTGTTTCATATTGGACCAAAGAAAGATTTACACAAATTCACACAACTTTGTACAACAACATAAACCATAGAACAATAGTCAAAGTGATCAGCCATTGCTCAAACAATGAGCTAGAGGGAAGCCTATGAAGTGTAGACACTTGCAACTATACAAGGTATCAAAATAGACAATAACTATTACACGAGACTGACAAAAAGAGATAACCAAAAAGAAAATACATAGGATACATTTCTTTCATTCATAAGAGGACATACATAAGAGATCTCTCTTTCATGAGTTTAACATCCAACATTTAGAATACATTCTTTCACAATGAAACATTTGACCCATATATTCTCAATATATATTAAACAATTAAAAGGTTAACCACTATCCACATAGCCATAAATTATTGCCTATGTAACCATCTTTAACTGAATTACAATAGTATATCAACATATAAGCATTTTTTAATATGTCTCAGAATTTTCACATGAGTAGTATCCATACTGATAGAAAATGTCTTATCACAAATGTTCCTTCATATCTCAAGAGTTATCAGCTTCACATTTTTACCCAAATATGTTCTTAAGAGAATAGTTTACATTATAATTATGGTACTCATACCATATCCCAATCATGGAACTTATACCATATCTCAAGGAATATTAACTTGCATCATTTTTTACTTTCGCACATAGTTCATAGGTATGCCACATCACATTTACTTGTAATTTCACATGTACACAAAATAATAGCAAGGATGATGTTCCCAATTGGGTGCGCTTGTCCTCACATGAAGGATGTTCTTCCCAATGGGTGTGCCTATCCTCATACAAAGGGTGCTCTTCCTGAATGGGTGTGCCTGTCCTCATATAGTCACATAATTTACAACATAAGGCTCACACAATGGGGTTTACAAGGATGGATATTCATGGATACCATAGAAAACTAGGAAAGATGGTCTTGAGGCCCTTCCATAAAAATAAGAACAATCATAGAATGATAAGAAGAATTTATTAATGACTGTCCCATACCAGTCCCATTTACAACCCACTTTCAAAAATAATTCCCCAATGCATCTACTCCCCTATACAACCTACTAGGGAACCCCCCGGGATATGGCAGTTTACAGATTTCACATTACATCACACATGCCAACAATTTGCAAACAAGGAGAAAGCCTCAAATTGAGTAACATAAGATCATAAACCAAAGTTTCAATAAAAATCCCAAAAAGGAACTATAACTTAAAGGGAGGAGAAAAATTAAGATAAATTGTAGCTACATTGCAACATTTCAATCTTAATTCAAAAACGAAATTTAAACAAGTCCTTGAGGCAAATTAGAATATAACAACATTCAAATGGATAAATAGCCTAATAAAATAATTGTAAAATTTTGCATTGCTGGTGCATAATAAAATAAAAACATCAATAAAAAATTTATACCAATAATTCTTTTTTTTCAACAATAAAATCTGCACATTATGAGCACCACGTGACTTGATAAGCCACCTAAGGGGAGGAGGGGAATGATGGTTCTCTAACCACATAAGTATAATAGCATGCACCTAGTGGTCCCTGGCCACATAAGTATGCCTCATTGGTGGTCTTGGACCACATGAAGATGAACAATTGGTGGTCCTTGACCACATAATATGAATAACTGGTGTTCCTTGACCACATGAAGATGAATAAGTGGTGGTCCCTAACCACATAAATATGAATCACTGATGTTCCTTGACCACATGAAGATGAATAACTAGTAGTCCCTAACGACACAAATATGAATCACTGGTGGTCCATGCAATTCCATCATTTACCCATGGGTTATAAAAATCAAGGATTAGGTTTGCACTATGAACCAACAAGTGTGGATCTTATATGTGGGGGAGTAGGCCACAGTCAGCACCCATGGGAGGATTACAACGACTCGACATAGATCCTTTATCAAGATTAGGGACAAAGCCTTGAGCTCATAATTTCCTGATGGGTGAACATGTACCTCTCAAACCCTTGCTTACACTAGTTGATATATCACTCTCGTAAGGGGGGAACCATACACTAGGGGTACACATTTAACATACATATAAGACTAACACAAAGGATTACATCACATTTCATTTAATAGATACACATCCATGCATTTCATGCTTACTCCATTTCACAACAAATCAACTACAAAAGATAATCACGAAGGGTACACATAGGGAATCATACTAGACGTCCACCACCCTTACCCCAATTCAGATAACCTATATCTCGTACTTGGAGCACAACACATATATTGGTCTCCACATGGAAAATCATATGTAGTTCCCCTCCATGATTCACCCTTTTATGATGTTTATGTCAGATGCTTGTGGATTGATTTTATGCTTCATGTACACTTTTCTTGTGGTTAAAACATTTTATAATGACATTTGTTACAGTATGACTTGTTAAGAGGCTAGGTTTAAATAGGTTATGTTTATTGTTTATGTTTACTATGAGACTAAGATCTATTTCTTATGATTACATGTTGATGATGTATTAGGATGTTAGCATACTAACTTTTGATGATGATTATGATATGTTTATGAATATGCTAGAAATATAATGTGTTACCTTATTTTGGAATGGTTTATGATTATTGATGTTACAAGATATTATTTGATATATGATATGATGCTTTTAAATATTATTTAGGTGTGAAGGGAAGGATGTTGTATTTCTCACTTGTGAGAACCTTGTGATGTTTTGATTTCCTTTCACTAGGTATGTGATGACCATATATATGTACAAAGACGTTTGTGTGCTGCAGGTTGTAGATACTAGGCATCGACTCCACCTAAATTGGTAGGTTTGAGCGTGCCTTAAACCCAATGGAATAGTTGACTAGAGATAGGTCCCCTACCCTATCCATCATCCTCGAAGAGGATGAGTATCTAGTCCAATACCCTGTTAGTGTGCCAGTGTTGTTTGTGGTCGGTCAGTGTGGTTTGTGGTCTTGCTTTCAACCTTGCTTCATGATCAAGTATTGTTTGGTATTTGGTTTATTTGATTTAAAATTGTATGATTGATGCTTGGGTAATTTGTTGCATTAAAATAAAATTATTAAGTTTAAAAGGTGTTATCGATAAGTCAATATAAATGCTTAAATATAATCATGGCTTATGACAAAATAAACAATAATATAAGTGGAAGTTAATAAATAGTAATAATGAAATAGATAAAATATTATTACGTAGGATTATAAAGTTAATTATTAAATGTAAATGAATTGGGTATGTCTTGATAAATGAATATATAAATATTATAAATACATTTGTAAATAATCATAGTAATAATGTAATATGAAAATAAAATAAAATTACCATGGGAGATTATAAGTAATAAATAGTAAAAATAAGGTGATAAATAAATTGACAGGTTTCTTCTGTTACAATTCTAAATTTAGTACATGTTAGCCATTGTTAGCATGCAACAACATGCAACTGCAGACAATTATTAAATTTAATTATTTACTAAAAAAAATTCAAAGCTTTTGGGGGATTTTTTTTGGGGGGGGGGGGGAACGAACAGTTTCCTTCGAGGATACAAAAACATGCAAATCTTTATACCTTTAATGGATGCTCACGCCCTATTGAGGTGGGGGCAATTTTTAGAACAGGCAGGGATAATGTTGAAAAGTGGTAGGATTTGGCTTTACACCCGCCATATGCATGGTCATGAAAGAGAAAAGGAGAGGGAATAGTCTAATTCCGCCTACCTCAGTCATCTCACTTTCTAGTAAGAAGAAGTTGATACGAAGTAAGACTAAGATCTTCCACCATTCTTTGTTTTCTTAGGGCTCCAGGTATGTATATCGACATCCATTATTGAGATATAACAACCACCAAATCTGCAAGTTAGTTTAGGGAAAATTGAGACTCTCTATTTCTTTAGTGTCTTTCCTTGTCTATGGTTCCTTCCTATTCTTACTTTTCTATGTGGGTCATGGTGATTATAACTGAAAATCAGAACTTCCTTTGATTGTAGTATGCAGTGTGCCTACCACGTAGGAGGGTATATTAGTATTCTTTCACAACTACGTACCATTTTCTTGTGCCAAAAATTTATGTAGTATGATACTCCCTATTTCTGTCACTCAATACAAGTCTGTGGTAGTTCATTGTTGACTCCATGGAAAGAAAATCAGTATGCCAAGATTCAACGTCTAGAATTGTATATCTATCAACATAATCCCTCTCACCAACTTTGATATTTTTGGGAACTTTGATGTTTTCCTGGTGTTTCTGTCTTTGTGTTTAATATTCAATTTTGATTATTGCTATTTTATTTGTCGGTTATTTCTTTTGTGTGGCGGTTTTATTTTATGAGCTGCAAATTTCTATCGATGGCTCTAGTCTAAGCTAGCATTCGATGCTTGAATTTCTTCTGATTTTTATTTTATTCAATGGTTACTTCTTATGTTTGGATTTCGGTGAATAAGTGTTATTGTTGGAATTCGATACTATAGATTACATATGTATTATGTTCCATATTTGGAATTTGAAACTTTGAATTGCATATACTATGTGCTTGGTGATTGATGATTTGTGCCACAATTTCCTTTTAGATGGCTATAGTTTGGGCTTGGCTTGTGAAGTGTTGCATTTTAATAAATACTGTATATTCCTTGCACCATACATTCATTATTGATTACTTTGATTTCTATTCGATAGCTAAACTATCCTCTGCCATTATAAGCGACCTTGAAGGTTTCATTTAGATGACTTTGTTTTATGGTATTCAATGGCATGTTTATATTTGGCATTTGATAGCGATATAATCCCATGTATTGTGAATTCATCCCAATGGTTTCAGTCTATGCTTAATATTTGCTTCCTTGTAAGGCGATTCACTTTTGTCTCTTATTGATTTGGCATGTGATGAATATAATGATACTTGGTAATCGATTTATATGTGTTGAATTTTGTAATCGATGGAAATACATTATGATTGGAATTCAATTTCTATGCATTGCTCTTGGTAATTTGAATATATACATATACATATATATGTATATACATTTATATATGTATGTTTATTTATATATATATATATATATGAATATGTTTGTCATTTTATAATCTGTTATATTGTGAACTGCATTATGTTTTTATATAAATATATACATATATATAGCTATGCGTATATAAATGGATTGTGGTAAAAGAATAAATATTCTCATGTGATTAATAGATTTTGTTTGATAAGTTTATTGGCGAATCAAGTAGGCTGAATTGAATTAATTGTATTTAGATAATTGGAGAAATTGCTAAACAAATGGATTAGATTATCCTTTGTTAATTAATGAATGCTGATTTCTTCCATAACTATTTAACAGTTGATTTGTGTATTCACTATGTAATTAGTATAATTGTATTATATTCAATTATGGATTGTTGCAGTAAATGATCTATTAAGGGATTTAAGTGGATTAAGTTAATGTGTAGTCTAAATTGTGGAAACAATGTCTTATATGGAGTATTTCATGGTTGTTTTGGTTGATTGTTCTTGTCATTTGATTGTGTTGATTTTGGGATTGAGATGAAATCAATAAGTGTTAAGGTGGGTATTATTGTGCAATATTATTAAGGTTAGCTTCTAGAGGCCTAAGAGGGAGTAATTTTGTATGGTTCTTATGATGGTTTCACCTTGAATTTCATATGATTCTTGTGATGGTTTTACTTTGGAAATGGTTTGGAAATGTTTGTGTTTTATGCAAGATGGTCAATGCCTTGCACTATGTATAGATTCTTGTGATTATGATATGTGTGCAAGAGGGTCAATGCCTTGCACAATGTTTTGGATTCATGTGAATTATGTTAAGTTTTCAAGATGGTAAATGCCTTGCTGATGTGTAGGGCTTACTAGTTACAAGTAGGGGGAGTGGCTCTCAATGGGGGTTGGAACCCAAAGTGGTTGTCCAAGATAACCTATTAGGAGTTTCTTAATCCAGTGATAAAATTAATAATGAATTAGGAGGATGGGTAGATTTCACATTAATCAAGATAATGTATTCCTCACTCATGGCTCAAGTGCTCATTTAGGCTTGAGATGAGATGAGAAGGCCTGGAATGGCAAGATCAACTACCTTTTCCTCTTGAAAGGTATGTTGATTCCACATGAGTTTGTATGGGGGCCGAGGATCGGTAGAGGATGGCAGGATAACCTAGGATGGGGGTTGGGGCCTAAGAAGATTTTCCAGGATAACCAATGGCAAGCTATGTGATGACACTCCTCCCTATTGTAGTTTAGCATTCCCTAGTTGCACGTTCCCTTCTATTGTGTGTGCACCTCTGGAAGTGAAGTCAGTATTGTAAGTGATGTTGTGTTGTTAGCAGCGTTGTGTTGGGGTCTATGTTTAACCCCTAATTGTGTTAGCCTATTTCTTTCTTGATTAATTATTTGTAGTGGGACCGTGTATTGTCTCCTAGCACATGGGTCGACCTTCTAGTTCCACATGGTAGGGAGGTTGGTGCTTTTTCCTCCATTGGGTATCCTTGCTGCATGTACGTGTGCGTGAAGGTTGCTCCTTATGTAGTAGATTCCAGTTCATGTTCCAGTTGTAGAAGATAGTCATTTATGTTTATATATTGGATTGTATCTTGGTTGTACCATTTATTGTATCTAGGTGTATTCTTCCCACATGTACTCTAGGAAGCATTGTGGTAAAGATTGTAATAATGTATTGAGATGGATGTATTCTTCTTGTAATGAAAGCTATAATGCAATGTATCTTGAATGTGTTAATTAGATAAAGATGATCTTTATTGTTGTTTATTAGATGTTTTGATATGGAAGTAAGTATAATGTTGGATCATTTAATGTGGTGATTTAAAATGAACTTGATTGATAGTTAAACTACATTATCATAGTAGTTAATGGATGATCCTAGTTACCTTGGTTGATAGTTATGTGAGTAGCGCAGTCATGGAACCTTAGAGGACCTAGATGTAGATTAAATGTTATATTATTTTATGCAATCTAATGTGTATTTCATTTTTAAAATATAAAAAAAAATTGTTCCATTATTGTATCATAGTTGTGTTATCCTTTGGGGTTCCTTGGCGGGGAATTACATCATATAACTGTCAAGAACTCTATCACTCCATTCCATATGAGTTAAAGATGCACAACATACTCTTACTTTTAAAACTTGGTATATCCACAATAATTACCACAATACACAACATAAGCACCATTATAGGGTATTCATCCATTGTGGATACACAATAACTTCATTACCAATTTTCATCTTTGAGAGCCAAAAAATCATTTCCTTACACATAAATTAAACCACAAATATTCTATTCTACCAAGTGGCATACACGACCTTGATAAAACACTTTTTAAGAAAGGCTACCTGATACTGAACACATGATAAGAAAAACATAGTATAGTTGGTTAGCACCACATGCACAACATTCCTTTTTACTCAAAATTAACTTACTCATGCCCTTAATATTTGCATCTCTAATGAGTTGATAGTTATATGGATTTCTATGACTAATAATGCAATTGGGGACCTTAAGTCTAACCAAAGTAATTTTTTCATGACACACATGCCATTCTATATTCTAGACATGCCATGTAATGAAAGAACAACTTAATTCAGAATTTAACAATGCAATTTTACTATTGCATTCATTCCCTCTCCACCATCATTATTTATTTACTTGCTTATTGTATTCACTATTCTATTTTATCTCAATATTAACTGATTCCATGCACAAGATCACACACACATCCTAAGGTAGGAATTGTAGTTTTGGAACCACAACCTTTTACCTACCATACATATTTCCTTCATATCCACCAGATATCTTTACATAGAACATGAATATAATTGATTTAAAGGAAACATGCACTTTTAGGGAGTACTTCATTTATCCCCACACAAGAAAGGAATTGTGTTTTTAATTCACTTTCGAACACATAGAGAAAGGTCTCACATCTCATATGTAGTTTAATCACTACTTTTTCTATCTAGATTTTAGGGAGTAGAATATATAATTCCTTAAGATAAATTAGTATTTCACTACTCTTTTCCCATATAAATCATATGAACATAACATCATTTATTTCACAATTAATTGCATTATTCACAATGGGGTATGTAGTACTTGATCAGATCTACCAACCATTATCAAGGAATAAGGAAAGGAAAGACAACATAAGGTAATTCTATCCATCCCTCACAACGAGGAGATAAGCACCCAAGGTAAATTCACTCAAGCACAACACAAGGGAAACAAAATGAACCTGAGATCCTAGTGTTGCAACTGTGCTCTGATACCAAATTTCATGCCTAAAATTTTCACTATGGGTGAAAATACAACTAATAATTTTTTTTTTTGAAAACCAAGCAACCCATGCTAGCTCTAAAGTAATAACCATGAAAGATTTAGCCATATTAATGTTAAGGATATCATTAGGACATCATAGTTGATACAATTAAAGTTTTGGTGCAACCTTGAGGGGTTGTGAAGGTTGGCCTCTAGCTTACTTTAAAACTATGTTAGTGGGTATGCAACCCTTTCTAGGGTCTTTTCCCCCTAGACAATTTTACAGTTGGCTGCCACCCACTTAGCTGAAGCAAGAGATCAGAAAAAATGCTAGGCATACCCTAAAAGCATAAGGGGTACGAAGTCGATCCCGTATAGCTTGGAAAAACTCAGTCTTGCATATTACAATTTGATTAGATAAATATTGAAATGGGAATGAAGTCATTTAATGGGGATTGAATTTACGAGTAATTAGATCACGGTTCAAAATGAATACACGCTTATAACAAGAATAAAACCTGATCATTTTGGGTGATGATTATTGTGTATAACATAAGGATGTACTACACCTAACACCTCTAAGAAGGAAGAATAGAGAGGTGAAGTCCAGTTTGACGTCGGACTTCGTGGATCGACATTACATCTTGCCAAATGCATTGACGAAAAGAAAAGAAAATAATTGGGTCTGAAACGTTGGACATCAGACATTGGAAATACCCTTTACCGAATACTCTTAGCAAAAAGAGAAGCATGAAAGGCTATGTCTAAAAATTCCTGACATCGAACATCGACAATACTCTTTGTCAAATTCCTTGAGGAGAAGAAGATTAAAAAAGGTGAATTTTGCTTATGTGTCTGACATCAGGCTTTGGTCATACCCTATACCGAAAGCCATAAGGAAAAGAAGATCGAAAGAGTGAATTATAAATTAGGTGTTGGGAATTAGGCTTTAGTCATACCATTTGTTGAAAGCCTTGACTGAAAGAAGGAGATAGGAAGGTTTAAGTTTGAAATGTTGTACTTTGGTCATCAGTAAAGCCTCACAACGAATTCCATTTTGATAAAGAAGACCAAAACGACTAATTCCAAAAATGTCAAACTTCAGGCTTCGATAATTCCCTTTGTCGAATGCCCTTAATAAAAAGAAAGAAAACCCAAAAGGATAAGCCCAATATCTTCGTACTTCGGGCCTCGATGATACCCAATATTGAATACCTTAGCATAAAGCAAGAAGGAGGCAAAGCAAAACCCAAAATCTTAACATCGAGATGGCTTCGATGTTCACAAATTTGACCTAAGGATTTTTCCTTAAACAGTTTGATGAATATGGGATGGGAATAAGGTTCAAAGCCAACTCCCAAAAAGGTTAAGTTTGTAAAAACTTGAGAAGAAGCAATTCGGGCATTGTGGGCTAGAAAAATGGCCTACACCCATATGTAAAGGAATATAAGCAGCATCGTGGAAGGTAGGAACCCAAACTCTAATGATTTAAAGCAAAGCCAAAGTTTTCATTTCGATGATTCGGGAGTTAGCACATGGATTGCGATTAAGATGATAGGTAGAAGGTAATGGGTAAGGTTGATGGCCAAAATATGATAGGTCATAATGAGCTTTAGACTTAGGAAATCAGGCATGTATTTTAAAGTATTCCAAAGCTCTTCCAACATAAGGTAGTGGGGATTAGCGATGCCTAACTCCCAAATAACATGAATATTGGTAGCAAATTGTTATACTATGTGGGAATTGCATTGAATTTGGTTGATTGTGGAGGCCAACAACTTGGTGACACATGGAGAATGAAAATTGCCTCAATGGATTCACCTCCTCATTATGAATCATCAAGGTACAATGACCACATTAAAAACTATGTTAGTTGGAGCGATGAATTTCCATTCCAGGCGTGATTAAAGAAAACTCCCGAGCAAGGTTTGGAGTTATGATTCTAACAGGGTAGGGTGAAGGAACTAAGTGAAATCTTGTCTCAGATCTGATCAATGCTAGAGAGTGTAAGTTCAATAAATTTGGTTGATAGCAGAGGGTACAATGCAAGAAGCTTGATCATGAAGAAAAAGTTGGAAGAATGAACCAACATGGAATTCTACAAGTTTCCCTTCTAAGAAGTTGGTTCAACAATGAACACACCTCCCTAGCAAGGATACACAGAGGACCTCAATTAAGTGATTACTCTTCTCCAAATGAATGTACCAATTCATGCATTCACAAAACATTACATCTCCAATGCAAGGGTAAGAATTTTATACTCAACACAATTATCATATACTATTGATTGGACTAGAGGAGTGAATTTAATGGTCATTCCATAACATGCATTTATATACAAAAGTATTCATTTATACAACAATAGAAATAAACATATATTTTACCAGCAAAAGTGTAGTTCGGTTATAGGGAGAAAAACAAGAGAACAATATGATACATCTTTTCCAACTTGGACTATAATATAATTCTACACAATGTTTAATACAATATGGATTTGCGTTCAAATGAGACAACTCCATTTAATTTTTAAACAGTATGCATCAATTCCCTATAAGCAAGAACAACAACAATCATCTCTTCTTATTACGCAACAATGGTAAACAACTTTATTCCATATCTTTCAACGGCTTGAATTCAACACTATGCTAGGAGTAAAAAAGCTAAAGTCATCATTATAATTACAACAAATAAACTTATAAACACGTGTTACAAACACTATATCAATTGTTCTAATCTCTCTATTACATTGAACAAGAAGAGGTGTTTTTATCTATATTGGAAGCTTTAATGTCATAAACCTACACATATACACATAATGTCTTCTCCCATGGCCATAGATAAGCTCACCTCCCAGCCATAGGTTTTCTCAGAAACCACCCTCAAGCTATGAGGTAACCAAAGGGTATGGGTACACACAACAATAACATAAAATAGTCCATTTCAAACCACAACATTCAAAAATGATACCCCCAACCAAGATTCAGACATTTACATAGGGATTCCTCAAGAATCCAAAGATGGGGATAGAGGTGGACTTCACTTCTATATGGGGATATATTTTTTAACAAGTAGCAATGACCAACATGTCATATTTTCTTTCTTTTCCAAACACCCATACACCACAACCCTTCATATCATACATCATCCTTACTACAATCTCCCAATACACCATACCATCATGAAATAAAGTGGGGTACTCATACCCTTTTTAGTCTCTCATTCTCAAAGGAGGATCAATCTCTCCATAGATATTCCTACTCATTCCTATCCCCCACAAGGATACTCTTCCCACATTGGGTGAGTTTATCCTATACAACCCCAAACCCAAACTCATGGAAATGCAAAGGCACATAAAAATGAACAAACAAACCACATAAAAAATATTCTCACACTTCCATACAAAAGAGTTAAAAAGGAGAACCATGCATACAAGTAAAGTAATACTTACCTCAAATCCAATCCAAAATGAAGGGAAATTGAGGATGAAATCCAATCTTCTATCCATCAAATCCCAAGAAAAAAAATCCTCTTCCAAAGCAATCCTAATCCAAAAATAAAAATAAAAAAATGTTCAAAGAAACCCTCATTTGGCTTTCCAAAAGATTGAAATAGGAGTTAAGGGTTGAAAACCCTTGGAAGAGAGAGTGACACATGTCAATCTCCTATTCATTTCTATGGACACACCCCCCCACAAGCTCTCACACATGTGTGAGAAATCTTGGGAAGTGAAAGGCCAAATTGTGTTCAACACTCAACAAAGGCCTTCAAATCTCATAAATGAGATTTTGGAGCCAAAACTCCAATCCCATCCCCAAAAATCTGTCACTTTTCTTAATGGCCCATTAAGAAGGGTCACAACTTGCAATTTTCAAAAGTTATGGGCTTGATTTGACCCCTAACCCATAGGTAATTGTGTGAGTTAAAATGTGTAAAGGAAATAAAAAATCACACAAGATATGAAACATATTACATTAGAGATTTGAATCATAAAACTAATCTAGTTGCAAACAAAGCAAATTCTCTAAAATCATTCCATTGTTCTCTATTCTCAAGGATCCTCTAAATCATTAGTGCTCTCAGATTTGTATATTGCACTATGATTGTTTGGATGACAACCTAAGAAATGAGATGCTATCTAAAATGCTATATGATTGATATACAAATGATATGATGTTAAGATTATGATGTTGTTGTAAATGAAAATGGTGATATGACAATGAATATGATACTAAAGATTATGATGCAAATGATGTATAAAAGCTAAGATGATAATTACGATGTAGCTATGAAACTAATCCATGATTCTAAACTAAAATGATAAAACAATTCTAAATGCTAAATGCCTAAATGCTCTATGCTCAAACTCTAAATGCTCAAAATGCTCCAATGTTATTTTTGCATAGTAATTTTACTCAAAGATGGCATGTAAAATGTTGTAGGATGGTCTTGTATTTATAGGATTTCCAAAGCATAAAATGATGTGGCGGCAACCAACAGTCAAGATTTCAGCATGAGAGATGAACGGTGGAGATGGAAGAAGTTAGAAAGAATCATGGAGGATGTTCCCTTGACTATGAACACCATGCCAAGTGTATGAGGGAATAAAATGTGTGAAAGAGCCAAGTGTCCAAAGTTTGTTTTGGAATTGGTTGAGGATAATTACAATTTAAATATTAGACATATTTAAATTCATGTGATACTTGATGATGTGGCAGCAGGAAAAGTTGTAGACATGTGCCTAAATTCAAATTAGGAATTTAAATTTTAGTGAGAAGATTATTAACTAAATAAAACAAACTATTGATATTTGTTTATTTAATTAAATTTAGAAGAATAATTTAAGACAGTAGAATTAGAAGGTGTGAACTATATAAATAAATTTAGAATTTATTTATAAGTAGATGAAATAAAAGATTTATTAATTTTATAACTGGTATTTAATTAATTGATTGTCTTGACCGATTTTAGGTGTATACATTTTGCCCCTCTTTAAAGTAATGTGTTTACACGTTGCTTCAAAGAAAAATTTGCTGCTAATGCCGACAATTTTTTTTTGATGCCCCAGACGTTGATTTTTAGGTGATGACGGATATATGCCCCCTCGGAAGATAAATCGATGAATTTTTGAATTTTGAGGATTTTTTGAAATTTTTGAAATTTTGATGATTTTTCGATGATTTTAAAATTTTACGATTTAGAAATGATTTATCTCCAAGTGATGAATTAATGAATTAAGCCCCTTTAAAAAAATTAAAATAAATCAATCCCATAAACATCCCACTTAATCACTCTTTAAAAAGTTAAAAAGGTTATTTTGAATTTCATTTGTGCATTTGCAAATTTGAAAACTTGGTGTGATTGAGAAATTTGAACAAATTTGGCAAGATGGTGATCCCCAATGAGACTCATTGATTCAAACGTGTGCGACGACACAACTAGCCAACAATGTATAGACCTCCAGTACATATTTCTAAAAACCCCCATTGTGAATTTTGAAATGATTTTCCCACGTTTTTAAATTTTGAATTTTTGTTTTACGTGTTTTAGCACATAGGAAGCTCAATGTGGCACATAGTATAATTGTTTTAGCACATAGAGTTATAGTTTTAGTCCATCCATGGCCCGATGTAGCGCATTGGTGCACTGTAGTAGCACATTGGCCTTCTAGCACATAGGAGTAAAGATATATTGCATTAGGGTAATGAAGTAGTGCATCAAAGGAATTAGCGCATTGGACCAATGTTTTAGTGCATTTGTTAAAAGAAGTAGCACATCAAATGTTGTAGTGCATTGATGATATTCTCTAGTGCATTGGATAAGATGACACATAGATAGACTGTTATGGCACATTGAGAGAATTCACTAGCGTATCTATGATTTTGGCACATAGAAACACTGTATTATTGCATCCGGAGCAGAGTTGAGGAATTTTGGTTTTTTTCCTTGATTTTGATGATGCTTAATTATGTCAGTCGTTGATTAGATGTTGATTGATCTCATGATAGGTGAGATTCAATAATAGGATGATGATGATTGACCTCATGATAGGGGAGGATCAATGATAAAATAGATGCTCACGAGATTTGATTGAAATATCACTTGAGCTAATAGGATGATTGATTGCTTGATGTTGATTGATTGATATGCTGATTTGATTGATTGATATGTTGATTGCAATATGTTATGATGATAGGAGAGTGATTCAGGGAACCTTCAGTCTCGAGAGTGCTTCCCATGGACTTGGGAGTTGATTCCACGTCTGTCACAGGCTGATCGGGATATCATTGAGAGGTGTGGGTTATCTTCATTGATTAACATGCCCTAGATTAGGATTAATTGGGGACTGTTGATTGCATTGGTAGAAAGGTGGAATAGCGACCACAACACTTTTCATCTAGCCACCGGGGAGATGATCGTGATGCCAGAGGATGTGTATAGGATCTTGCGGATTCCAACGATGGGTGATATTGTTGTGTACAATCAGGCCAAGCAGAGCAACACACATGCATTACACATGATCTTCCATGACGATCAAATTAGTGGGTATGAGATTCCTTGGCAAGTGATGTATGAGAGCTATGCCCCTTTACCTTTTGTGCTTGTGGGTTTCATCAGTGGCTTTCTATGTCCTAACAAGAGGTCGAAGGGACTGTCTATCAGTTGGGGTCAGAAATTGGAGATGATTCTTTATGGAACTCAATATGCCTAGGGTTCCTGCATGCTCACAAAGTTATATCTTGATCTGCACCAGGTAGTCTATCTCGGAGCTGCCAGTCTATCTATGGGAGTGACACTATTACAAAATTGGGCATGGGAGCATATAGCGGTGACACGTCTAGTAGCAGACAGGTATCGACTGATTGGTAGGCCCTACATTTATGGTTATATAGGCCTAGTTTTCCAACATAAGTTGGGAAAATTGGAGTATTGGAGACACGTGTTGGATGACCTTGATTCTATGATATGGCATCCTTAATTGGACTATGAGTAGTGGGACGAGGATCATTTGGAGATGCCTTTTGTATGCATAGCCAAATACCTGATTGGGTGGACACGATTCATCATTGAGAGATTCTTGCTAATGAGGGTACTTAGGCAGTATGGCAGAGTGCAGGGGATGCCTCAGGGAGTGGCCACATATGCATAGAGATGACAAGATGCTACATAGTGGGGGACCCACCCTATCCTATGATGCAACTTGTGATGAGTATCATAGGTTACAACAATTGATGTGGGAATACCATCAAGAGATTGCAGAGGGGTACATGACAAATGAGTACACACATTACTTTTACACACATCCATTTCCCAGAATCTCTAGCCTTGACGAGCCAGTTCTAGCATTGGAGGATGATGAGGAGGGGGCACCCAGACAGAGGAGAGGTAGGGGTGATGGAGATGAGGAGGAGGGAGATGGTGGAGATGGGGATGGAGGAGATAGAGGAGGTGGAGGAGATGAGGGTGGAGATGGAGATGGAGGTGGAGGTGGTGGAGGAGATGGAGGTGCAGGTTCCCACCTAGGATTAGATGTCAGAGTGCCTTGAAAGAGGCGATCATTGGTTGCTGCAACACAACAACATTGTAATGTCCCCATTTTGGCCATACACTCTTCTTTTGGATTTAGCCTATTTCCGGAAATCCGTAGGCTAAGCTGAAGTAGAAAACTAGGGTTTCCTCTTTCAGATACTGCTTAGTTAGCGTTCAGAGGTTGTTGTGCAGACTTACTATTTATAGCAGTTTGCTATTTTTAGCAAGTCTATCTTTTGGCAGTATATATCTAGCTGCAATTCAATCCTTTGCAGTCCTGTGTTCAGTTTGGCTTTCTGATGGTTTTGAAGTTAACTTACTATTTTTGGCAGTGGCTATTTTTAGTAAGTCTAATTTTGGCAGTGGCACCATCAGCAGTTCAACTCAAGTCATCTTGTTATCCATCAATTTTAGTTTGGCATTGGGTTTGGTTTTCTTCATGAGTTGAGTTTATACTTAGTCAAATTTCATGTTTCTCAGTTGTACCCCACGCCTAGGAGTAATAACTTCATGTTGTTTTAAAAGAGGGGCCATTAAGGGGGTCAATTGTGCATTTAATGATTTATTAAATGCTTTATTGTTGCAAAGTGAAGTTGGACACCTAAAGGAGGTTGAGTAATATTTCATTATTTCAAAAAGTAAAAGGCAAAAAGGTGGCGTCCCTTTTGGAAGTTGAAGTGATTCAACTTCTTGGAATTTAAAGAGTTCTTGTTGCTTCATTTGCCAACTAAAGCTTATATATTGCTACTGTTTGAAGAGCTGATTATCGATTGTTAATTGCTAAAGTTATGCTGTCGAAATGACATTGTGATTATTTCTTCGAGGGATGCTTACCTCCTAGATTCCAATCAATTTCATGTTTGAAAGACAACACCTAATTGGTTTTATTGCTGCTTCTCATCCAGACTAGCAGATTGAGCCTATTGTTGAAGAATTTTGGAGTTTATTATCATTTTTGAGTTGCTGGTTCATCTACAGCTAAAAGTGAATTTTGTATACAGCTTTGTGAGTAAATTTTATTTCATTCTGGGCATTCGTGCTATGTGATTGTTGACATTGGGTGACCCTTCTCATAGAAGATGAGATCTAAATTCAAAGAACCTAATTTTTAAGAGCAAAATCGCCCTTCCAGCTAGGCTGTACCTTCTTAGAGCACATTGGGATTCGTGCTAAATAAATGAGGAGGATTTGATGCTGTTTTATGACTTGTTCTCGGGTGCCATACTCCTAGAGAGCCTTTGCAAAAGGTTTCAGTCAATTTGAAGGTATATGGATGAAGTTAAGAGCATTTCATGGTGTTTTCTATTTGCTGATCAGAATTTCCAGAACTCAGATTTTTATATCAGATTGCATTAGTTTGCTATTTTTGGCCTTTACTTCATCATTTGAGCGATAAACATTGTAAATCATTCATTCTTTACATCTTAGCATTATTCTCTATCATTGTAATACTTGTATTTGCAGATTCCTTGATTGTAAGGTTGAGATTTAGTAGTACTAATCCAACCATTGTTATTGCTGCAATTACTTGTTATAATTTCATACATTTGTAACCCCTCGATGGTTTACCGCCAGTGTGGAGAAAGAACAATTAATCTCTCTTTAGTCACCCACTGTAAAGTGGCGAATTCCCACTCATAAGTGGATGCCCGCCGCAGCGGATGAATTAGTTTTGTATTGTAATGTTTTCCCCCCACTGTTCAAGTGGTAGCGTGGAAATTCTCATGGCTGGTTCACCGCCTATTTATTTCAGTTTTCAATTAATAACTCCGTCATATGTTAGCACCTCGCCCTCAGTGGGATCTTGAGTGCACATTCTTGATGTTGAGTTTGTTTCATTTCAAGTATTGTTCTTTAATTTCTCCGCCATATGACAACACCTATCCTTCCTTGGGATTGAGTGTGCATTCTTGGCGTTGAGTTCTTTCAAGCTTGGATTTCAGTTTTGATGCTAACGCTAATCAAGTTGGCTAGTACTGGTTTGTATTGTGTAAAACTATCAAAAAAATTGGTTGGCATATTTCAGTGGTATCAGAGCAAAAGTTCCTGCCATCTTGTTGGGAAGAACAGAAAAATTAGTGTTGCCACAATGGACATCAACAGATTTGTCGAACAGTTCATGAGGGAATGTGAACATGATGCTTCCATATTCCGTGCAGAATATCAGAGTATGTCAGATGAGTTCAAGAATGATGTTTCTTTTGACTGCTACTTGAATTGTGTGTTGATTAGGTATCCTGAAAAAGTGGGTGTGGTCAATTACATCAAGAAAAAAATTAAAAGAGAAGCAGAACTTGCCATGGTTGAAGAATCAAGGAAGGAAGAAGCAAAAGGATCTGTTTGTGGTTTGCAGCCCACAAGTAAGCAAATTGAAGAAGAAAAATCAGTCAATTAGTGTTGAAGAAGACACAAGCAAGGTGCACATTTTGGTTCAAAATGAAAGTGGGCTTGATGAAGATACCTTGGCAAATGAGGAGATTAAGTTAGAGTCCCAAAATACATCCCTAGACTTGCATGGGATGGGAAATAATGAAGATTATTATGGTAAGAAGATCATTACAGCAGTCTTGAGTCCTAATAAGGATTCAAGCAATGAAGATCTCGAGACAAATGGCTTCTCAAAAGATGCTGGTGGAACAGTTGTGTGGGATAAGTACGTTGAAGAAGAGCAAGATGAAGCAAATACTAATGGTGTCTTTGAACCAGCTTATGACCATTACGAAAGTGAGGTTGTTGATGGTGATTCCGATGTGTTTTTATCTCCTCTTGTTGAAGATTTAGTGAAGGATAATTCTCTACTTTATGCTGAGCCAATTCCATATGAAGAATTAATGACAAGTGTCCAAGAAGACTTCTTTGGTATGTATGTGGGCACTAATGATAAAATCAGCAACACATCTACTCAAGATAATTTCATTGAAGAAAAGAATGACAAAATATTCAAAGCAACCAGCTTTGATGATTCTTTAATCCGATATAATGCTAGTGACTTGGGTGGTAGTGGGTTTGATTATCAAACTACATCTGTGGAGAAAGTTATAGATGAAGATTTCAGTTCAAGTGGGTTGAGGAGTGACTCATTCAAAGAGTCAATAGTTCAAGAGGAGCATGATGATCTCTTTCCTATTGATCATTGCAATCAAACCTTTCACATTTGGGATCCGGGCGCGATGTCACCAAGGTATGATAAAGAACCGGAGTGGGATAAATTCCCCTTTGATCCTGATGAAGTTCAAAAATCAGTTTGCAATGCAAGTAATGAAGTGATCTTTGGAGGAGAAGTTGCAGCAATGGCTAATGAGAACGTGATTTCTTATGTTGAAGAGAAGAATGTTTTAAAATCAGCAAATGGTTTGGATGCCTTTCAGAATTACGCACAAGAAGAGTATGAGAACTTGAAAGGTCAAGATAGAGGTACTAATTTGTTTGAAGAAGTTGTTGACAAGCCTTCGATTCAGGAGTTATGCAGTGATAAGATTAGAAAGGAGGTTGATTTTGAGAATCAAGTCAAAGAAAATAAATCAGAAAAGTTGATGTTTGATGAGCAAAGCTTCTTTGCTGATTATGATCATGGGCCTAAAGAGCTGCAAGTTTTGAAGGATAACTTATTGGTTACAAAAGAGAAAATTGTTAAGGTGTTATCAAGATTTGATAGCACACACAATTGTATTGAAGAACTTTACTGGGAGCTGCAGTTTGAAGAGAGACAGAATGGAGTCAAGGGTGGAGACACTCTTTCTAAGGTGCGAACCATCAAAGAAGCATTTGAATCCATAAAGTCAGATTATTTGCACTTGCTCTCAGATAGGGATCATGCTATTAAGTTTGTAGAGGAAACCTATGATGCCTATCAAGAGAAGGAGAATGAGGTTGATAGGCTTTGTCTTGATCTTTCCTTAGCTCATCACTCTTTATGCAAGGGAGAAAATCAAACTCCTATTGCAGCCACACTTGAAGGACAAGAAGCTGATACAAGGATTATGGAGATCAAGCAAATAGTTGAAGGTATTAATGAACTCCATAATGATGAAACCTTGCTTAATTTTAAGGAGATTCATGAAGATGATGGTAATTGGAAGGTAAATCAAGAGTGTGAACTCTTGAGTTGGGAAGAGAACTTTCCTCAAGAAGGGATAGCTTGCAGCCATGAGCTTGATGTAATGATTGGTAATGTGTGTGATATTCATCACGCTACATTCTACGGATCAACAAATAATGATGGGTATCCTCAAGTTGCAGAAGATGTGCATGAATTTTATGAAGACACCAACGAAAGGGATGAAAGAAATATTGTTTCTATGATTGTGTACAACAATCCACCATCTTCACATGATTTGTTAAATTATGAGTTGATTGACAATTTCTATGTGGATGGCATTGGTAAGAAGTTTTATGTTTTTGACATGCATAATTTTATAGTCAAGCATAAGATAATGTTGGTGGATCCATTCTATATGTCAAGCAACACTCTCTTGGGATGGATAGTAAATGAGCATTTAATGGTGTTCAAACTTGAACTGGCTGGTTTTCACTCAGCATTAACCAATGGAAGAGTACCACCTATCTTAAAATGGTTGATGAGGTCAGGTCTTGGAGAGATGCATCAAATTGTGGGAGAACTTTCAGACTTGCCCCTTTGGTTTCTAGATTGTGCATTGTTGATGAGTGATTATTCTAAAATGCTGGTCATGAAAGGTTCAAACTTTGCATTGATGGTTGCAGCTGATTACATGGGTTTGTGTGCTCGAGACTTTCACTATGGCTCTTGGAGATATGTTGGGAATTCTTCCCAATGTGTTGGAGATTATTTGCAGTTGGGAATTCATGCTTGGAATTCTCAACATGGCTTGATGGAGATTGTTGCAAGTAGAAAAAAGGATCTTTGGAGAGATAAGGATTCAATTCTCAAAATCTTTGATGCTGCCCCCATCTTTACCAATCATTTGATGATTCCTTTGGTTCATCTATTGGTGGATTGGAGTGATACTTCGAACAAAAGATGGCTTAATGATGGGTTGGAGTCTCTTGAGGGGATGTTTCCAGCCTTGGGCAGGAACAGTTGTGATATTATGGACGCTGATTTCCAGTGTCAGAATAGTTGTTCTACTCTTTGTATGCTGATTTTCCTAAAATCAAACTTTATGCAAATGATGTGTGATGTTTATGTACATTCATGTGATGATTATGATAATCTATTTAGTCCTTTGTTAGTCTTGGATTTAAGTAATAACAAATTCACAGGTTGTATTCCATACACCTTGGAAAATCTATCTTCACTACTAGTTTTAGATGTTCATAACAATGGCATTATATCTTTATAGGGAACCTACTTACTGGTCACGTTCCTCAACAACTTTTTCTTCTTGGAAATCTTACTTTGCTGGATATGTCTTTCAATCTTCTTAATGGACAATTTTCTTAATCCATTAATAATAAATGAAATGATTTTGATTATGTGAGTGAGATGCAATGCACTTCTTTTTGTGTTTTCTGATGTGGATATTATGATGTAATGCATCAATGGATGAATGATGTGATAATGTATATATGATATCATAGTGCTTTCTAATGTATGCAAATGATGATGCAACTATATGAGAATGATGTATTTTTGGTTAATGTCAAATCTACTCAATCCATTAATGATAGAGATAACATCATTTTAAAAATTGTTCCAGCCTTGGAAAACCCATAAATAGAGATGCAAAACTAATATGGATGCAATCTAACTTAATCATGAAGATCTAATATGCAAATGTTGTCATCATAACAACCGATTTGTTGTGATTTTTATCATCATTGAGCCTTTAAAATGTTGAAAGTGAGTACAAACATCAATGGTATAATTAAAACATGATGACCTGAGTACTACTTCCATGATTTTTGATATTGCAAGTTAACACAAGCATCTAGGTATAATTAACTGAGATGACCCGAGCATTGCTTGCATAAATAGACAAGAGTTAATTGTGTTTCTATGAAAATTCAGAATGTCATCAGTGATACTTTGTAGAGCATGTCTTGTGACAATTCTCACAACAATAGTGATCAACTCACAGACAGTAGACAAAAAAAATCATATTCCTTCCTAGCCCCTCTAGTTCAATACATCATCGAGGTGCTCCAGAGATATGATAACAAAAAACAAAGTACAATAGTTGAACATCCATGCTAGCATGATAAAGCCATGATTCAGAAAGAACATCATCTATTTAAATTTGCTTTGATTTGATTGATTTAGCTGTTTGTTGTGAATGGTTGATGTGTTAGTGATTGTTATTTGATGTTCAATGTTGGGTTTTGCACTATGATCATTGTGTTTGTTGCATTGTCTAAATACTGTTTGTCTATTGGTTTAAGCTCAAAGTTTATTTCCCCTAGTGAGTTCAGGATTTTTCCCCCAGTCTAGGGTGAGACACGATCGCGATGCCATGATATGTACATGGAGCTTTCCAATGATAGGCAGATTGATGACGAAAGCGAAAGGAAAAAGGGAATGATTAGTATGCTCAAATAGGTGGAAAATATAACCTATCACAAATAGCGCCTGTTGCTAGGTTTTTCACTACTTGTTTTTATTGCACTTTTTCAGATTTTATGATTTTTTTGATTTTTTGATTTTTCAGTTTTTTTGTATTTTTTGTTGTCACCAAGACGCTTGTTTGTAAGGTTTTCATTAGGGTAACAATTTTTTTTAGGACATTTTCTGATGTTTTTGTATTTTTGTAGGACTTTTACCGATGCACTAGATGAGTCATGTGTAGAATTTATTGAGATGCAGTCTATTGAGGGGTTCATAAAAAAAATCTCCTTCAGGCGTAGACAGCTGATAGGCTCTTGATCCGAAGACTGATACAATAAAAAAGGGACTTAGCTAGTTTGGTTCAAATTTCCCCTTCTTCTCTCGATCCTGTTGATTATGGGGTTTTTCTTTCAGGACTAAGTCACCCACCTAAAATGTTCTTGGTTTTACTCTATGATTGTAACTTTGTGACATCATTTTTTGATAGGCTTTCAGGTGATCAAATGCATGCTGATGACGTTCATCCAACAATTCCAACTCTTGTAGCCTAGACACCTAATAATATTCATATGAAATGATCCCTTTTAGTGACATGTGGAGTGATGGTAGCTCAACCTCAATAGGTAGAATGGCCTTTGATCCATAGACTAGAGAATAGGGTGTGGCTCCTATCGGGGTATGAATATTGGTTTCGTAAGCCACAAAGCAGGGTTCAGTTGAATGTGCCAATCACATCCAACATCGTTGACGGTTTTCTTCAATATTTTTAGGATGGTTTTGTTTGAGGCCTCTACTTGGTTGTTTCCTTGAGGATAGTAAGGTGTAGAAAATAGATGTTGGATATGAAACCTCTCACAAAGTTCTTGGACATCCTGATTCTTGAAAGGTCTATCGTTATCAGTGATAATGGACTGAGGAATGCCATACTGACAAATGATATAATTCAAGATGAAGGATGCAATTTTTTTTTTGGTGATGGTGTTTAGAGGAACAACTTCAATCCACTTTGTAAAGTACTTCATGGCTGTGATGATGAACTTGTGTCCATTGGAAGATGACGGATGTATCTTTCCTAGAAGATCCAGTCCCCACTAAAAAAAAGGCCATGTTGATGCGAATGGTTGCAGTTGTGCTGGTGCATGTATCAGGTTTCCATGAATTTGACATTTTTGGCACTTCTTGACATATTGAAATGACTCCTTCTCCATATTCAGCCACTAATACCCCGAGCATAAGAGTTTTTTAGCGAGAGTTAAACCACTTGAATGTGTGCCACATATACCTTCATGAACCTTGTGAAAAGTGGTTTCAACTTTGTTACATTCTAGACACCGAAGGAGAGTACCATCAAGACCTCATTGGTAAAGTACATCGGCTATCAGGGTATGTTGAGCTGCTTGTCGAATAAAGTTTTGTTTCTAGTTTTGGGATAAATCTAGTGGTAAGGTATTGTCTCATAGATAGGTGCATATTTTCCCATAGATAGAAGCATTAGCCATGACTAGATGGTATATGACTTTGGGATTTGGGGTTATCATAGGTGGGGTAAAACAATTGTTCCACCATGAACTCATAACAGGCTCATTTTTCAGGTATCTGAAGTAGAGAGGTGATGGTCGCCATAGCATCAATAGATTTTTTGTCAGCTCTTGGAATCTACTCAAATTTTATCTCCACAAAGTAATTTTTGAAATCATCAAGTATTCTTTTATATGGCATCAATTTATCATCTTTTGTCTGGTAATCATCATTCACCTGATTAATGACTAGTTGTGAATCTCCATAGACATGCAACTTTGTGATATTCCATTCGACTGCTACTTTTATACCAAAGAATAATGCTTCATACTCAGTTGTGTTTTTAGTACAAGGAAACATTAACCTGTATGACTTTGGAATGGTGTGTCCTTGAGGCGTGACAAATAGGATTCCTGCGTCTGGTCCATGTTGCGTGTAAGAGCCATCAAAGTATAACATCCACTATTGTGTTGAAACTATAAGGACATCGACGTTTGGAAACTCAATGCTCATGGGATGATCATCTTGTAATGGTGCTTCAACTAGTTGATCCACTATGGCTTGACCTTTGATTTCTTTCCTGCCTACATATTGGATATCAAACTCACTCAATATCATTACCCACTTGGCTAGTCTTCATGTCAAGGCAACTTTGTTGAGTAAATACTTCAGTGGATCAATTTTTCACTATTAGTTTGATGGTGTGGGTCAACATGTAATGTCTTAGTTGCTGAGTAGCAAATACTACCACTAGACAAGATTTTTCAATAAATGTGTAGTTGATCTCATAGCCATTCAAGGTTCTGTTGATATAATAAATAGCCCTTTCTTTTCCCATGGAATCTTCTTGTGCTAGAAGATCTCCCAAAGATACCTCTATTGTTGCAATGTAGAGTAATAATGGTTTCCCTTCAGTTGGCGGTACTAGTATGGGAAGTAACATCATATACTATTTTAGTTGATTAAAAATCGCGTCACACTTTTCATCCCATTTGAAAGAAACATTCTTATGTAGCAAGTGATTAAAAGGATGAGTTTTATCTGCCAGTTGTGTGATGAACCTCCTAATAGATTGGAATCATCCCTGTAAAGACCTGAGTTGACTGATATTTTTGGGAGGCATCTCCATGATGGATTTGACTTTCATAGGATCCACTTTAATGCCTTTAGCTAATACAATATATCCCAAAATTTTAGTTGATATCATGCCAAATACACATTTCTTGGGGTTTAATCTCACATTGAATTTCTCCAACCTGGTAAAGATTTTTTCTAGGATTTCCAGATGTCCTTCTCTAGTGTATGATTTTTCCAACAAGTCATCTACGTAATCCTCCATAAAGGTGTGCATCATGTCATGGAAGATGGTGGTCATCGCACGTTGATAAGTAGCCCCAACATTCTTCAACCCAAATGGCATGACGTTCCAATAGAAAGTTCCCCATGGACATGTGAAAGAAGTTTTCTCTTGGTCTTCTGGTGCTATTTTTATCTGATTATAACCTGAAAATCCATCCATAAGTGATAACATTTCATGACCCACTGTCAAATCCACGATGATGTCAATGTTAGGTAAAGGAATGTCATCTTTGTGGCAAGCCATGTTAAGATCTTTGAAAATCATACATATCTTCATACTTTTATCTAATTTTGAAACTGGAACAATGTTGGAGATCCATTTAGCATAATCAATAGGTCAGATAAATCCTGCATCCAATAGTTTCTTCAATTTAGCTTTCACCAAAAGAGAGATGTGCGGATGCATTTTCCTCAACTTTTGTTTCACTGGCTTTACTCCAGGTGGTAATGATAAATGACACATGATAAGATCTGGATCTATACCTGGCATGTCAGCGTAGGTCCAACCAAAGTTAATTTTCCTTTCTTCAAAGAATTTAGTGAAGCTTGGTTTCTCTTCCTCTGTCATGGATGCTGCCAGATGTAGAGTCTTGACTATTTCTATTGTACCAATGTTGATGGATTGTGTAGGTTCAGTTAGCACTGAAGATCTCTCATGATAGTGTTCAGGAAGAGTGTCAAATCTTCACCTTGAGATGCGCTCTTTATTTTTACTTTTTCTTGATATAATGCTGCCATTAAATGGTTTTCACCATTAGATCTATTTTTTATATTCATTTTACAACTGGAAGATTTGGTACTCCCCTTGTCTAAAGCTTCATTATGAGATTTGTTGGTGGAACATGTTTCGATATTGTCAGCACAAAGGAAGTTCACAATGGCGTCATCATTTGGAAAGATAGGTATGTTAAACAACTCATTTTGGTCCCAGTCAATTAGTTAAGGGTCTAGCAATGGCAAGGAATCATCAAAAGGGGTAAGTGTCATGATGGAAATGTCGTCAAAGTGTCTAATGACAATATCGAGGTCTATGATGTTAATCTATTTCGAAGTATCTATCTCACTCGAAGTCTGATCATCTTCACTTGAGTCATCGATATGTTGTGATCCAATTTCAAGTGGTCTAGAACTCAAGCTTTGTCCCTACATACGTGTTGGTCCATACTTTTTTATCACATCAATTTATTTATCGTGACAAGATTCTTTAGAGAGGGAATCCCATTCATATTCATTGGAATCCATTTCAGAACTATCTCTCAATTGAAGGATTCTCTCAACAACTTGTTGCTTGGTTTCTTCCTTTTACTCTTCTCTATATCCCAGTCCTATTTTTTCCTTTGAACTCATTGTGATGGGCTGAATTGGTTCTATGATACCCTATTTTCTTTTATCGATAGGACCTTTGCCTTCATTTTTCATCTTTTCTAGGATTGTTTTCCCTTTGCCATATTGCTTTGTTTGCACATTGGAAGTTGATGCTTGTGATGCTTCTTCATCCTTATATAACCAATTTAAAACACCCTTGTCTTCTGATTCATCCACTAGGGTGCCTACTTTTACAAACTTGCCATCAAAGAGTGTGGTTGGTTGTGAGGATTGTTTTTTTGATGTGGATGGATGTCCATATGACTTAGGAGAAGATATCAGTTGTGAAATACACAATTTATCTCGAATGAGTATTCCCCCATGCCTTTTTCTTTCAACTAGATCTTTTTCTCAAATTGTTTTGATAGAGAATTAAGTTGACATTCATGATTTGATGGAATAGAATCACCAACACCTTTGTCTTTTGACTGAGCCTTTTCCTCAAGTTGATTTGACAAAGAATTTGATGGAATTTCATTACTTGATGGAGTAGAATCACTGATGCCCTTATCTTTTGATTGGTCCTTTTTCTCAACCCACTTTTACAAGGAATTTATTTGTCTTTCATTGTTTGATGAGCTAGGCGTTGGAGCTTGCCTGTTATGTGGCACAAAATTATCTTGTGTTGTTTTGAGTGTGTTGCAATACTGGGGGTTGTTGGAATCAGCTGAAATAGTGATTTCTTGCCCATTGAAAGGGAACTTCAAACATTGGTGATATGTTGGCGACACTACCTACATCTCATGAATCCAAGGACGTCCGAAGAGTATGTTGTGTGTCAACTCCTTGTCCAACAATTGACAGATTATATCTTTGACATCCGGTCCCACTTGAATTGGTAAGACAATTAGTCCTTGGGAAGATCTCTCTTCATCATCATAGGATTTTATAGTGATTTTCCTTCTAGAATCAATTGCATTTTCCGAATATCCAAGTGCACAAATAAGTTTTAAAGTGCAGATATTTAGGCCAGCTCCACCACTATTAGAACATGTTTGACCCGGTGTTTGTGAATTAAAACCTTAATGTTGAGGGTAGCATTATGTGGATGGTTGATGGATACATCATCCTGTTCGAAAAATGATAAGCGGTGAGCTGCGTTCAAGTGTCCCACCATAGCTTGAAATTGGAAAAATTCTAGGTCATTTGGTACTATGGTGGCCACTAGAGCTTGTTCTAGGATTTCTTTGTGAGCAAGTGAGATTTTGAGCAATTCCAATATGGATATTTGAGCGGGTATTTTCTGCAATTGATCAACTATGTTGTATTGAGTTGCAGGGGCAGCGACAGTAGCTGTGGATGTAAATAAGGCAACTCCTTTCAACGTTACTTTAGCTTTCCCTCTTGTGGTTGCGTTGATGGATTGATGATCTTGTTTCTCCCTGATTTTAATGACATTAATTTGATTGTCACTTGCAGCAACATTTGTGATCAGATTTATTGGTACGATGTCATTAATTTGATGTGATTGGATGTTGTTGTCATGAAGATGGGTTTCAGTTGTAATAATGTTTCTTTGGCCCTTGATTTCAATTTCCTTGGTTTTATCTTCCACTACTTTAATATGGAGAATGGTAGAATCATAAACATAGTTCACATTTTTTCCTTTGGTATTTGATGAAGAGGACTCCCCTTTTTCGTAGTTTGGTAAAGGATTCTTGAATGCTCCATGATCATTGTTAGTTTGGGGTCCTTCTACAAATATTGTCTTGTTATCAATCAAGTCTTGTATCAAATGTTTCAGCTGCATGCAATCATTTGTCTTGTGTCCTTTGTTTATGTGAAATTCATAATAATGTGCATCATTCCACCATGAAGGTTTAACTTGTGGTTCCCAATTTCTTGCCTTGAGTAGTGTTATAACCTTAGCTACAAGAAGCTCTGTTAATGCTGATTCTAATGATTGTCCTAAAGGTGTGAATCTTCTTTGATTTGATGATGTTCGATATGGTGGTGGTTTAACTTCAACGTTGCTTGGATTGTTGTTTTGATTGGTTTTGGTGATAGCTACTATCAAGTTAAATATTGGTTTTTCATTTTTTGTTTTAGTTGCACCATCATTGTTACCAACATTCTTGTTTCTTTTCCAAAACTTTGGTTTATCATTGTTGTTGTAATTGTTGGAGGAGCTTGCTAAGTTGTTTCCTTCATTGTAAATTTTTATGACTCCTCTCTTGACCAAGGCTTCTTCGATTTTGATTCCATTTTCAATCATTTTCTCAAAGGTAGGTGGACATTGCAATTCAATCCCATAACTCATCTCATCACTTATATTGTCAATAAATATTTCCATCTTTTCCTTTTCAGGTAGGGGGCGAGAATATCTTACAAACAATCTTCTCCACCTTTGCAAAAAATATGAGGAATGATTCACCCTTTTTCTATTTGGTGTTGCAAAGGTCTTTCATTGTTATCTCATGTTGGATGTTGTAAGAGTATTGAGTGATGAATTTGCTAACCAACTCTTCAAAGGTTTTAATTGGTGGTGCAAGTTTGGAGAATCATTCAAGGCATTGTCCACCTAGGCTTCATGGAAACAATCTCATCAAGTAAGTTTCTTCGTGTGAAAATTCAAGACTCATGGTTCTAAATTCCCTCACATGATCTATTGGATCTATTTTACCATTGTATTTATCATACTTTGGGAATTCACAATGTTTGGGAAAAGGAATCATGTTGATAGTTTGATCAAAAGGATGTGGGAAAATGTCTTGTTTCAAGTATCTTTTTGAGGTTCCCCTTTGCATATCTTGAATTTGTTGTTGGAGATTTTTCATTTGATTAGTTAGTGCAGCCACTGGATCTATGTTTTATGGATCATTTTAAGTATTTTTAGGAGGTGATTTCAATTTATTAACATCAAAGTCATTAGGAAATTTGACCCCTTGTTTAGCCAGCATTAAAAGGTATTTTTCCCCATCTTTCTCAAAAATATTTTCAAGGAACTTGTGGAAATTTGGATCTTGTTGGACATGTTGGATTTCTTCCTCAGTTATTTCCTCACCTTCAGATTGATGAATTCCATGGAAAGGATTCTCTTCAGGTTCAACCATGGTGTTTTGAGTTTCAATGTTTGGAGTTTCAAGTTCTTTTTCCTTGAGTTTCTACTTTTGTAATCTTGATTGAACGGGCATTCAAGTGTTATACTTTGACTAAACTTTGATCTTTGTTTGGAGGAGTGCCAAGGATGAAAAATAAGTCAAATAAAATGACAAATTCTATTGATGAGACTAAGTTTAATCTGATTATACAACTTTGTTTCGTGATGAAAGGATGAAAAATCTCGATGATGAAACTTGGATTAACAATCAGGGATATGATAAGTTTGATGATTTAGGCACTTTAAGGTGTTAGATCTTGGTTTAGTTTGAAGAATTCACTTGTAAAGGTCAATTTTTAACAAGTTTAAAGCATTGGTGTGTCTGGGGAATGACTCTGTTTTGGAAAAGATCCTTAATTCTAGTTCAAACTATTGAATAGTGGATGAATTTAACTCTCAGGTTTTGCATTTATTGGATGCACTAAAACAGGGCCTGAATGCGCTAAAATACTGCATAGATGCGCTAAAACAGAGAATGGATGCGCTAGAATGTACCCAATATACGTCAAAAAATGACCTAGATGCGCTAAAAAAAGGACCAGATGTGTTGGAGAATGTGTTGAATGCGGTAGAAGCTAAACTCAATGCGCTAAAGGATGAATTAGATGTGCTAGAAAATATAATAAATGCACTAGAACAAGCTAGGGATGTGCTAGACTTCCCCTAAGTATGATGATTTTAACTTGGTATCCTATAGGTGAATGTGCTAAATGGATATGTAGATGCACTGTAAAACGGAATAGATGTGCCAGAAAATGACCTAGATGCACTACAAGACAGAGCAGATGCAATGCAAAAGTACTTAGATGTGCTAAACTATTCCCTATATGCACCGAAAGACAAACTCAATGCGCTAAATAGGGTATGAATGAGCTACAAGGTTACAAAGATGTGCTAGAAAATGAAGTGAATGTGCTGGAACAAAGGATGAATGCACTAATCTAGAAATTTTTAGTGTTTGATAGTCTGTCTGGTTATTTGGATTTTTAATCCATGAATCTAAATGTTTCCAAGGTATGATAAGATGGATAGTGAGTTTTTCTTGGTTTCCAGTTTGTGAATTATGGGAATTGAACACTTTAAATGGATGATTTCTTGAATTATGACTTCAAACACAACAACAATTTGTCAAACAATTGTTTCCACCTAGGAACTAAACATTAAGTGTGTATTCAAGAATCTGGTATGATTCTTTCAATTTCCATGGGTATAACACAAGAGAAGACAATTCAAACACTTTTCTATTCTCAAGGGTCACTTAAAATACCACAACCCACATCTTAGAACCATGTCAACTCACACAACCTTGTCATGCCCTAGAGGGCACCCTTGTTTTTTCCTTTTCCAGGTCTTAACCAAAGTTGAATCCTCCACTTTTGGCCAGTAATCCCTGATGGTTATATGGTGAGTATCTTGAGGGTAGATTCTTCCCTCCCCTTGCACTGTGATAATAGAAGTGTTTGAAGACTGACTCGGTTGGCTTCTACACTAAGGTTTGTAATAAGGGTTTCCATTCGGTGTGGCAATAGATAAACTCCCTCAAGAGACTTCCCAACCTTTAGAACAAAGATTTGGTGTGGTTATCTTGACACTCCGTCGAATTGTGGACTTTCCCCGAATTAACTTTTTATTATAGTGGGTTGAAAACTTGGCTTTAGTTGTTCCACTTAGGTCATTCTCGTAGGGTGAGTACTTTTTCCCACTACGACAGGCCTTCTAAAGGTGTTAACAAGGCATAAAATAGTGAGTCTGGTATTCTGGTCACCCAGTTAAGGGGAGAGCATAGGCCTATCACTTCAAGCACAAAAGACAAGGGGTTCTTTAATCTTCTAATTAAACTAGGTTCCTAATTTAATTAAAAGAATACAATAAAACAACTCCAGCCCCTGCAAACATCATCAATAGTTCAATAGGATTGTCTTTGACTAGTGTATTAAAGTACCTGCAAACAAAAAGTGATGATTAGTTCTCAAAATTTTGAAATTTTGCAAAATTAACCAGATGCGCTAAAAGAACTATTCAATGTGCTAAAATAACAGTCAGGTGCACTGAAAGAACAACTCTATGTGCTAAAATAACTATTCTATGCATTGGAGAAACTACTGAATGCGCTAAAGTATTGACTAAATGAGTTAAAAGACCCCCTGTATGCGCTGAAACATGAGCTAGATGCGCCGAAAGAACTCGCGGTCGCGCTAAAAGAAGCTCACGTCCAACCTGTTCACGAAATTTTTTCTAGAATTTTTTTAAAATGAGGTTGGGCCCCATGATGGGTGCCAATTTATGTGAGTTAAAATGTGTAAAGGAAATAACAAATAACACAAGCAATGAACATATTACATTAGAGATTTGAATCATAAAACTAATCTAGTTGCAAACAAAGCAAATTCTCTAAAATCGTTCCATTGTTCTTTATTCCCAAAGATCCTCTAAATCATTAGTGCTCTCAGATTTGTATATTGCACTATGACTGTTTGGATGACAACCTAAGAAACAAGATGTTGTCTAAAATGCTATATGATTGATATACAAATGATATGATGTTAAGATTATGATGCTGCTGTAAATGAAAATGGTGATATGATAATGTATATGATACTAAAGATTATGATACAAATGTTGTATAGAAGCTAAGATGATAATTACAATGTAGCTATGAAACTAATCCATGATTCTAAACTAGAATGATAAAACAATTCTAAATGCTAAATGCCTAAATGCTTTATGCTCAAACTCTAAATGCTCAAAATGTTCAAAATGCTCCAATGTTATTTTTGCGTGGTAATTTTACTCAAAGATGGTATGTAAAATTTTGTAGGATGGTCTTGTATTTATAGGATTTCCAAAGCATAAAATGATGTGGTGGCAACCAATGGTCAAGATTTCAGCATGAGAGATGAACAGTGGAGATGGAAGAAGTTAGAAATAATCATGGAAGATGTTCCCTTGATTGTGAACACCATGCCAAGTGTATGAGGGAATAAAATGTGTGAAAGAGACAAGTGTCCAAAGTTTGTTTTGCAATTGGTTGAGGATAATTGTAATTTAAATATTAGAAATATTTATATTCATGTGACACTTGATGATGTGGCAAGAGGAAAAGTTGTAGACATGTGCCTAAATTCAAATTAGGAATTTAAAATTTAGTGAGAAGATTATTAACTAAATAAAACAAACTATTGACCTTTGTTTATTTAATTAAGTTTAGAAGAATGCGATTTAAGACAGTAGAATTAGAAGGTGTGAACTATATAAATAAATTTAGAATTTATTTATAAGTAGATGAAATAAAAGATTTATTAATTAAATAACTGGTATTTAATTAATTTATTGTCTTGACCGGTTTTAGGTGTATACAGTAACCATCCTAGGGGTTAATTAAGGGTCAATTAACCCAATTTAAGGACTAATTAAACCCTTTTAAACCCTCAAAAAGGAATTGAAATTCAAATATAATAAAATAATTTCCAAAATGCCCCAAAACCCTCATCAAAAGTTTAATTGAATTTAAACACCTAGTCACAAGATTCAATATTAAATATTTTTAATCACAAAATAAAATACAACACAAAGAGGCTATGGTCCATTCTCCAAATGGACCATAGTGGGTTTCACTTGGCTAACACAATCGTGTACCCTTGGTTACCTCCAATCCCATTGGCCATAGGTGTGTACCTGCACACTCAATTTCCACATGTCAAAATATCCAATGAATGATAATCAATAATTAAATCAACAAATCCATGCATATATTTAGCACAATCTAACTCTGAATCAAAAAATCAATATTCATAATCATTCTTCCTCTAGCATTAACATATTCTATCAATTCATATCTAGTCATGGCATAATAAGGAATTCACATCATCACCAAATTAAATTTAGCATCCTATCAATTCCATCTCGTAAAATAATTATCCATTTCTATCATGATAACCATATCATATGAGAATATCAATAAAGGAAGCATAATGTGCATATAATCATCATATCATCATAAACATAAAACAAGCATAACTTCAATTATCTATGATCATCCAAAATAGTCCAAAAAACATATAGTACCAACATGATCGAATCAAAAGATAGTCAAATGGGTGTATCAAACGGTAGGTCTCACATTTACTTACTATCCTAATCTCCTTTAGTTAAGCAGTATCGTAGGGATCAAATATGCACTTGATATATTTACTAAAACCTCTAAGGCTCCTTTAGTGACTTTAGTCCTAATACTTGATATGAGGAAACTCAAGTGAATACTATAGGAAACATTCAAAATCAACACGAGTCAAATGATAAGAAAGGGGCTTTATTACTAGGGAACCTTAACAACAAAGTATAGCATAAAAAAATATAGTATCTATCCATGTAGATTTAGTCACGTATCTTAATAGAAGCATTCACATAAGAATTTAACATAAAGGGAGGGGCCTTACACATAGTTATAATGCATAAACACCACCATAGAAAGTAATGTATGAACTTAAGAAAACAAAATTTATCATACAACTTCCCCCCTTTCACTATTGAAACAACTATAATTCTTGAACCATGTAAAGACAATAATGAATCTACAATCTCAATTATAAAGAATATATTTTCCACTCTATGATAAACAACAATTATTTCTCTTTTGAAATGTTTCTCAAAGAATATGAAGATGAATACATAATGACCATAAAATCTACAATCCATTGATCTTCTCTCTTTTAAAAAAGATTTAACCATCACACAGAATAATAGCTTCCCAAAAAAATATTAGAAATATGGAAAGTAAGTATAGATGCACATTTTTTTTGTAGCAATACATTATAGTTCTTATATTATAAAATTTAATAAGTCAATGACCTCTACATTTAAAAGAATCCATAAAGATCACAAAAAAAAAAAATATCAATGTTATAAAATTGATAGTAAACTTGGAAATACATTGCTCAACTTACAATAAATTTCTTTGTAATAAATTACTCATTTTGTTATATCACTTCTATTAAAATTTAGTTCAAGCAAATGTATATTTATCAATATAGGACCTGATCATGATCATACATTTATTTAAAATTCCATGAAATAATTAAATAAATAACTAGACATGAATCATAAAATATAAGTTACAATTTATTAGTAGATTACTATATTACATGACTTGAAGCAATTATGCACAGTTTTCTCACACAATTAATTTCATAATATAGAAAATAGGGAAAAATATTAGAAGCCAAATCCAAACTACATGTTATACAATTTAACATTTAAAAAAAAATTTGATCTAGAAAATCATTATACGAAGCAACTAATTGTTTATGTGGCCTTTAGAATAAATTAAAACATACTATAACATGGATTCACCTTATCCAAATTCTTAATTATATCATGAGAACACAATAAAATATAATCACCATAAATAAAATTACAATATCAATCCAACATGGGGCAACATGGACAAGACTCGATAAACTCAATATTGAGAAAGATGGCATTGGTAGTCAACCCTTAAAAAATATATTGTATCAAAAACAATGATATATAATTATATTTTGAAACACTAAACCTCAAAAAACTAAAAAATAAGAACTTATAATGCATTTTAAATTTTCAAACATCTACATATGATTAACAACAATAAATACTTCAAACTAAGGTGAACATTAAACAAAGAAAAATAAATAATTGTATAACACATTCTATTAATTCTTTTAAAATAATAGAACTCCCTTATACTTGTTCGTAATAGGGAGGAATTTGAACTAAGAATATATTTAGTGCAAATACCATATACCAAAGTCTTAATCACATATAACAATAATTTTATTGATGGTGATCTAGACAAACCAAAAGGATTGATGCTTTATTGGACATGAAAAAAATATTATATAGGTGGAATGACATTACACTCAATATTTAACATACCTTTCAACAAGTTATAATTTGATCCATTGAATTATAAGAAATTAGATTTGATGTCAAAACATTATCAACAAATATAAATGCTCTTGATAGATAATATTTGATCAGTAGTTGTAATTATCCATGTGATAAAAAAAATAAAAAATTATTATAGCACTCAATAGAATGTGTCGAGTTACAAAGAAAGAATGATTTAGAATGGATCAAGTAAAATTACTTGTTCTCTCCACTCATGGACCCAACATTCCCTTTCATATTTTACAAAATAAAATATGTTAACACACAATCAAAACAAGTTATCAATCATACTTTTAGAACTAATTATATTGAATGCAATTAATGATAATGGCAACAATTATAATGCAATAAAATTATATATTCACATAGAAACTCTTTCATCTCAAATTCTCTTGAAACTATATATGCTAGTTAAAATATATCCTAGCAATTACAATACCCAAGATGGTTTAGTCAATTGATTAGATAGAAAATTTAAATCCTACATCAAAGCTAATGACTTTGACATTGTTTTGATCAAATGATCCACACATTGGTCACCAACAAGCTACATAACTAACACAATGATATAATGATTGTCACTGATAAAGAATGAATTCCTATACTTTATATTGCTAGGATCATTCAAAAACTATGTGACAAGAAAAAAATTAAGTATTAGGAAATAATTTTCAATACAACTAGCTCATGTGCTCCTACTATAGATATATTTAAAGGACTTACATGTAAGGCTTGTAATTTGATCCTTTTATATAAAGAAACATGGATAATTGTATACAATTCTCTCAATAATTGACACATTATTCTTATTATAACCTCTTACCAAAAAAATAAAGTAAAGAAAAAAATAGTCCTCAAAATGGCATGTCTCCAATCAACTACAAATTGACAATTTGAAAATGAACTCCATTTGGATCACAATAAAAGTCCACATGTACATAATACTCCCATCATTCACCTCCATACAAAAGGGATTATCAATGACAATGATACAATTTATATGACGTTTTTTCTTACAAGAGATACATATGAAACCCCATGTCATCAACAATATATTCCAACATTTCAGTTACTTCTAAAAATGAAATAATAGTCACATAGTTTTTACAGAAGAAACATCTCTTAGTCTCAATTGAAATTTTATGCCTACATTATGACCCATTGGTTATAACTGATTTCAAAAATCTTATATGGACCATATTACATAGTTTTATGCTTTTGATTATGATATTTCTTTTCTTTAGACAATTTCCCAAAGTTCAAACACCTCAAAATTAACTACGTGTTCAGAAATTTTGAGAATTACATCTTGTAAAGAATCCAAATGGGTATCACCATTTAAAATTTAACCAAATTTGGGAAAAAATGAGAAATTTATGGTCTTGCAAATTTTTTACTTGCTATAGGATCCTTGTGGGGAATTTCATCTAAACCGGATCTTTGCAGGACTTCTAGTTGCTACCAGTTGTAGGATTTTGGGCTGCTATGATTCTACAACTATCACATGGCAAGGAGCAAGGTGAACAATTATTAGTCTATTATACGATTAAATTATCTTGCAAGAGGATCAAATTATTTCAATACCATCTTTAAAGCATGACATTCATCGGTAAGATGCCCAAGAGTTTTATGAAATGCACAATAATTCATGTTTGTACTTTTTCCTCTCTTTTTTTCTTGAATAGGTGGCAATGTAATCAATCCTATACTGAGGATTTGATCCATTTTTTGTTTAGTCTCAGTTATAGTATGCAAAAATGGTAACTTCTTGAGTTTTTAGGGCTTGCACTTCTTAGTTTATTTAGAAATTGGTTGGTGTGGAAGGGGAGGATCTTGATATCCTAATCCCTTGGTATCTTCTGATGGTTGTTGTTCTAGAAATTGATTGATTTTATGTTCATTTTTTATGTTACATCCTTATTTACTTAAGATTTGAAATCCTTGACCATAACTCTCTTCTAGGTTGATAGGTGTATGAGTAACTTGGCGGGCATAGGATAGGAGAGTATCAATGTTGTCATTGTGAATAGGTTCTTTCATGCTTGATGGTTTAGGCTTGGTTTTTGATTCAACTTTAGGATGCAATGGGCCAAACATCTCAAGTGGTGGGATGATAGGAGGTGTTGGTTATTGCATGGAGGGGTAAAAGGATGTGTTGTTATCTAGGTTGTGAAGGGAATTTTGTATAAATTCTTGCATGCTATCTTCATCTTCACCTAAGATGTCAATCTTATAGGGACATTCATTAGGAGGAAAAGGATCATGAACATGCTCAATTGTATTGGATCATCACCAAACACACAACTTGAAACATCAACCAAAGATATTAAGGACATCCATATTTTACCAAAACACATATCCATTATGAAAGTTTGGTGCAAGATTTCAAATCTAATGATTGTAAGATACAAAAAGAATATGGAAATGATGTGTTTTGAATACAAATTTTACTTTTTAACAATGCACTTATTTTGACCAATTGACTTAAATGCAAACAACTATAGAAATTAGCAATTTATGAAACTAAAACTAAGATCTACAAATAGCAAGAAGTAAATTAGAAAGAGAAAAAAAAAAGCTTAGAATTTGGGAAATGATATGTGGGTAAATGCAAAAAGATGGGGGGCCAAAAAGTGACCAATTTACTTTTTCATCCCGAAATAGTGAAAACGTGAGTGCGTTATAGTAAAATACGCTCGTGTTATAGGTTGGTAGTGACCAAGCTTAGGACTGGTCATTACCAAGCCATAATGCGAGTGCGTTATAATGCAATCACATTATGGTTTAAATTTAAAAAAATGCATGCATTTTGAGTTCAAAAAATGTGCATTTTTTGAAATAAAAAAAAACATCTCCAAAACAAGGTAGTGCTACCCCATTTCTTCGAGGCATTTTTTCATACAACAAGCACTACCTTTTCAATAATACCACATTGAAGAATTAACAAGGTAGTGCTCATTGTAAGAAAAAATGCCTCAAATAAATGGGGTCTCATGGTGATGTGCTCACTGTATGAAAAAATGCCTCAAAGAAATGGGGTCTCATGGTGATGTGCATCACCCTAACACCCCATTTCTTTGAGGAATTTTTCATACAATTAGAACTACCTTGTCAATGTGTCAATGTGAATGCATTGACAAGGTAGTGCTTGTTGTATGAAAAAATTCCTCAAAGAAATGGGGTTGACAGTATAGGGTTGAGGGATTAGGTTTAGGGTTTTTAAGGTTTAATGGATTAAGGGTTGACAAATTAAGGATTTAAGGGTTGATGGATTAAGTGTTTAAGGGTTGAGGGTTTAAGGGGTGAAGGATTAATCTTTTAAGGGTTGAGGGTATAAGGTTGAGGGTATGGGGTTGACGTATAGGGTTTAGAGTCCAATGTATAGGGAAGAGGTATGAGAATTGAGGGTTGAATTAGTTTAATGTATAGGTTAGAGGGTTGAGGGGTTAAGGGTTTGAGAGTTTAAGGTTTGAGGGTTGAGGGTATAAGGTTGAGGATAAAGGGTTGAGGGTAAAGGTTTGAGAG
Source organism: Sequoia sempervirens (assembly GCA_007258455.2). Classification (NCBI taxonomy): domain Eukaryota; kingdom Viridiplantae; phylum Streptophyta; class Pinopsida; order Cupressales; family Cupressaceae; genus Sequoia; species Sequoia sempervirens. The sequence continues at coordinate 104,005,880 of VDFB02379711.1, forward strand.
TATAGGGTTGAGGGAGTGGGAGAG
>VDFB02379711.1:104006003-104035150 GCA_007258455.2 Sequoia sempervirens
CACAAGTGATTTCTTTCAGTACTACTCGCCCCACTTAAAAAAAAGTGGTTTCTTTTGAACATTGCAATGTAAACCTTTCCATCGTATGCTCTCACCTTGCCTACATCAGGATTTGGGTGATTAGAAAGTTGAAGGTAGTTGATTTACAATTGTTTATCTTAATTATATTTATAATGCTAACAAGTTGTAGAAAATGAAAATTTTGGGGTGGTACATTATACTGGTATCAAAGTTGATCATCCTTCTAGCATTGCCTAACACTTGCTTGCAGTTGCTCAAATCTATCTATGAGTGATAGGGGAATCAAATACTATAATCGAGAGAGAAAAAAAAAGGCAATTGTATCAAATTCCTCAAACTCCAATTGAGGAGACCTTTTTTAGAAGTTCTCAGAGCCTTCCAACAACCAGAAGTTGACAATGACAGTTCAATTGAGATTATGATAGATAAGGGGAAGGTACCAGGCCAACCTGACAGTCTAGATGCTAGAACAATGAGAAAATTTGACATTATGTTGGATATGATATCACAATTGTTGGTAAAGATGAATCCAATTGTGCCCCAAATGCCCTAAGTTCAAAGTGGAGAAGTCAGTGCATCAAATGTCAATAATCATAGAGGGGGAAGCAATGGAATCACTATTGGCACTCATTTTGGGTTTAACCCAAGACCACTTCAACCTATCTTCACTTGTAGAGAAGAGCCCTTGAAGTATCCCACCCCAAATGGACACTTGTTAACTAAATTTCTACCTTGTTTGTTTTGTTTAATTTTTCTTGAGTTTTTGCTTTTTTGTGATTTTTACAAAATGATGCTAGGAAATGCAAATAGCATATATATATGAATGCAAAGAAGGGAAATAGAAGCAAATATAAATATATTTTCAAATTCATATTTATTGATGAAAGCTTTTACAATGTTTCATACATGGATAGCCATAACATAAGAAGTTGCAAATCTGGAAATTTATAATAGCAACAAGAAAACCCTTACCATGGATGCCTAGCATTAAATAATGTGTTCTCCACTTTGAAAATGTATTAGATTTATTGCTATGGTCTAGCCACCCTTAATGAAGGTAGAATGAAGCGCAAGACTTAGGCGTTTCAACCTAGACACCAAACGCCACACTTTAGAAACTGTATGGCCCAGTTGTTAGTGACTTGTACAGCCCAATAAATGATATAGTATGGCCCAGAAAAAAGCAATCAGCAATTAAAATAATCAACAATAGGTATACTTCTGATGTCAGACAATAATCTTCTCAAAACCCTTAAATAAACTCTTCAATACATAAAATGTGACTTTTGATGTAAATCCACCTGATGATTGCAACCTTTGGTGATATTTCACACCTGTGGGATGCAAGAATCTGAGAGAATGGACATTCTCCAAGACTGGATTGCAACAACAAGAAACCCTTGTTTCTCCACTAAACAAAGCTCTTGAAATTTCACAAGTTTCAATAATAATCAATAATCAATGAAGTGCATTTTTAAGTGCTTTTATACTTCCTCAAGAAAAGCATGACCCCCTTGGCTTTTTCAAATATTTAATATACTAAAATATATTTTCCTTTTGTTGTATTGTAATATCTTTTCATTTGGGTACCCATATCAAAGACTAAGTGATTTTACTTTATGTTACAAAATAGGCCAACTATTATAAAGTCAAATATATCATTAATGATGGGTACACTTTACTATTTAGTTATTATTAAAGTAATGACTTTACTAATAATTAATTATATCTTAACTCCATTAAAAATCACCATTAATCAATTTTAACAACACCACAAGCTAACCCACTATTCACTTTTCCCAACTGGATGCCTTACTAAAAATAGTAAATTTGGCCCCCAACATCCAACTGACTTACTAAAAATAGTAAGTGTATATAAATGGAGCTAGAAAACCATGGAGATGATCTCCTTAGAATATGCCAAGGAACTGGAGAAGAAAACACTACCAACTACCATCTGGATAACCAATTAACTCCCCCACAAGGCCCTCTAATCACCAATATTAGCCTACAAGGACTTGATGATAGGCTAATTCGTCAAACACTGACCCAAGATAAAAAGGGGACATTACGGTTTGCCATCCCCAAAATTGCTTGACCCCAAGCAACCTCAACTGAAGATAGAACTCAACACCACCTAGGTCCCATGGGAAGTACTATAGTTTATCCTTCTTTTCTCCACATAATTCCTGTAGCACCAGTATCAGCACAACTGACACAACACAATGACCAAGGTCAACCCCTGTATCATGTGTCCCAAAAGTATCACCATGAAAAAAAAACTCTAGATACGAGCAGGGTTTGCTTCCCTCATCTGCACAAGGAAATACCTCATAGCAACTATCCAACTCATGCACATGAGATTTGTGCATTGAAAATAAATCATGTACAAGTGGGTCAAAGGTAAAACTATATGCACTCCTCACAATGTACACACTATGAAACTCATCTGTAAGCCCTATCTGGAATCTTGATGCACAAGAAGGATCCCAAACTCTAAGATCATTGCTCAATTCCACACTAGGCTCAAGAGGGAGATCATCATCCAACTCAATGAGTGGATTGTCATAAACCAAACTAGCATCACTCTCAAGTAGAGGATTATTAAAAAATTGCACATTAACCCCCTGCTGATCTAAATTACCCTCCTCTGAACCATTGGAGCAATGAATAGAATCATACTCCTAAAATTGCTCATGCTCCTCAATCACCTATTCAATTTCTTCCTTCTTCCTTCTACTCTTATCTCCACTGAGGGTGATGGCACGTAAACTCCCCTCAGCTATTCCCCTCAACACATACTTCCTCCCATTTGCCTCAAACTTAATTTACATTTTTTGCAAGTTGAGGGAAAATTCTCCAATGGCATGAAGCCACGTCATGCCCAACACAATTTCCATCTCACCCATGTTGACGACATAAAAATAATCTTGAAATTCATAATCGTTCAACAACAAAGTGAGACAAAGGATCCTCCTGGTACAAGTAAGAGTGAAACCATTTGTTACTCTTACCCGAAATCCCTCGAAGTTCTCTGCCTGAAGACCATGCCTAATAGCCAATCCCTCATCAATAAAATTGTGCATAGCTCCAATATCAATCAAAGTGATACAACACTACCCATTCACGACTGTTATGATTCTGAATGATCCCTAATTGTGAAGGCTCGAGTACAATGCTAAAGGAGATAGCTTAGCATCTTTTCCTGACCCTGTGGATGCTCTACCTACCTCATTATCCTCTAGATCAACTCATCATTCTAAAATTTCAGAATCAAAATCATCAACATAATACCATTGTATATGATTTTATTTTCCCTTAACAAGATAATTATGATCCCTACTATAAGGCCCTTTGCACTAGTAACAATTTTTTTTTTCTCGGTTCATTAAGGGTCTCATCATCAAGCTTAACTGTTGATTTATTTTTTTGATCTACAACTTGATGATGGTTCTCATCCTCTTGAGGAGTCAAGGTTTTAGGTAGAGACTAATTTTTTGGGGTAGTGAGCTCCATGCTTCGTTCCTTCTTCATAGCATCCTATAGAGTAGGTGGGTCAAATGCCTTGATCCAACCTCGCAATACTCAAGCAATCCCTCACAAAATAAAATAACCAACCTCCTCTCTAAAATGCTAAGAACCATCACTAACAATATTTGAAACTCACCAATGTATGACTCCAAACTTCCCACCTGTTTGAGCTGAGCTAGCTCTCTAAAATATAACTCCAGATCCTTATGGTTGAAGCACTCAATGTGTCTATTAGTGAACTCATGGTAAGTAGTGATAAGATGGTGTTGTAGTGTAACCATGTCATGATACCACCACTTGTGTGATAATCCATCTAAGTGTAGAGTGTCAAAATTAATCACTTCATCCTCTAGCATCGGTCTTAGTGGCAAATAGTTGTCCAATTTCTAGACCCATGATCTCACAGTGCATTTATCACTGTCGTCAAAGTGTGGAAAGGTTACCTTGCTCACAACTTGCTATAAATCATGCGTGCCCTGTGGTGCCTAGGGTGCCTTGTGCTTTGTCCTAACTACTCCTCACCCTCTACGCCTCTTCAAATCCAAGAACTGATTTAGTGTCAACAATTCCCTGATCTCAGCTGGTAAGGTCATATACTTAGCATAATGGCGTGTGATATCATCAATTGTGATAATATTAGGCTCCTGCATTGGGACCTCGGGTGCGTGCAACACCTCCCTAGGAGTGAAGGTAGGTTGTATGGGTTTGAGTACTAAACCAATGGAAGTAGTAGACCCTATAACTAGCACATTAGGCTGACCAACTCCACTAGTCCCGCCAAGATTACCCATGTGTTGTGATTGGGTAAATTGCCTCATTGTGCCCATAAGTTGAGACATCATGTCCATCATATTCTCAAACTGCCTTTTGGCTCTAGATTCAAGACTAACTAAATTTCCTTGTCTCTTCTCCCTATCAACCATGACACTTGTAATACTCCCTATGTCACTATCACTGGCAGTATTGTGAATACCTATAATACCTAAAATTGATTCACCTTTTGGAACTGGAGGTGGTTCCCACTGTGTTGCACCTTTGGCGTACTGAATATGCTCTTTACTCATAAAATATAATTACCAACACAAGATGGCAGGAAGAGTATGCTCTAATACCACTGAAGTATCCCACCCCAAATGGACACTTGCTAATTGAATTTTTTCCTTGTTTATTTTGTTTGGTTTTTCCTGAGTTTTTTCTTTTTTGTGTTTTTTGCAAAATGATGCCAGGAAATGCAAATGACATATATATATGAATGCAAAGAAGGGAAATAAAAGCAAATACAATAGCTTTTCAAATTCAGATTTATTGATGAAATCTTTTACAATGTTTCATATCCAAATAGCCATAGCATAAGAAGTTGCAAATCTAGAAATTTATAATAGCAACAGGAAAACCCTTGCCATGGATTCCTAACATCAGATGATGTATTCTCCACCTTGAAAATGCATCATATTTATTGCTATGGTCTAGCCACCCTTAATGAAGGTAGAATGAAGCACAATAATTAGGTGTTTCATCCTAGACACCAAATGCTACACCTTAGAAACTGTACGACCTAGCTGTTAGTTACTTGTATGACCCAACAAATGACATAGTACAGCCCAGCAAAAATCAATCAGCAATTAAAACAATCAACAATAGGTATACTTCTGATTTCAGACAATAATCTTCTCAAAACCCTTAAATAAACTCTTCAATATGCACAATGTGACTTTTGATGTAAATCCACCTGATGATTGCAACCTTTGGGTGATATTTCACACTTGTGGGATGCAAGAATCTAAGAGAATGAACGTTCTCCAAGACTAGATTGTATTAGCAAGAAACCCTTGTTTCTCCACTAAACAAAGCTCTTGAAATTTCACAAGTTTTAATAATAATCAATGAAGTGCTTTTATACTTCCTCAAGAAAAGCGTGCTCCCTTGGCTTTTTTAAATATTTAATATAATAAAATATATTTTATTTTTGTTGCATTGTAATGTCTTTTCATTTGGGCACCCATATCAAAGATTAAGTGATTTGACTTTATGTTATAAAATAGGCCAACTATTATAAAGTCAAATATATCATTAATGATGGTTACACTTTATTATTTAATTATTATTAAAGTAATGACTTTAATAATAATTAATTATATCTTAACTCCATTAAACTCATCATTAATAAATTTTGACAACACCACAGGCTAACCCATGGTTCACTCTACCCAACTGGATGCCTTACTAAAAATAGTAAGGTTGGCCCCCAACATCCAACTAACTTACTGAAAATAGTAAGTGTATATAAACAAAGCTAGAAAATCATGGAGATGATCACCTCATAATATGCCAAGGAACTGGAGAAGAAAACACTGCCAACTGCTATCGGGAGAACCAATTAACTCCCCCACAAGGCCCTCTAATCACCAATATTAGCCCAAGAGGACCTGATGATAAGATAATTTGTCAAACACTAAACCAAGATAAAAAGGGGACATTACAACCGCCAACTAAGCAAGAAGCTCCAATCCCTATGGCAGAAGATGTAAGGATTAGCTATGTGGAGTATGTGACTCTCCCACTTGAAAACTGACAGATCTTCACCTTGGAGAAATTCATGAATAAAGAGAAGAAAAAGGGAGGTGGAAGGTGTGACAATAGAGGCCCAATGATGCCAAGACACTATTAACAATCATTAAGGAAGACCTTGGCTCATTTCGATGGCAGTGACAAGTGTTCATCCAGAGCCTACATCTAAAAGCTAGACAATTATTTATCTTTGAAGCCAATGTCAGAGATAGATGCCATCAAGTTTACTAATTTTCACCTTGAAGAAGCATCCCACAAATGGTGGTATCATGTCCTTGTCACACTTGGCCATAACATGATTAACTCTTATGATGAGTTCACCAATAAACTCATTGAGAGGTTTGATTGTAAGGATGTCGAGATGCAATTTAGAGAGCTTTCCTAGTTAATACAACACAACTCTCTTGATACTTTCATTTCAGAGTTCTAGAGACTTTATATGATGGTACCCAACATCACTGAAAGGATGTTAGTGGTCCTTCTCACTGAAGGACTGATGGAACCATTGAAGGGATGGGTGAAGGACTTTGACCCACCAACTCTACAAGAGGCTATCAGAAAGGAAAGAAGCATGGAGTTGGTTTCCCCTAGGCATAAATTTCAATCCAAGATATTTTCAAGTAAAAAGACAAAAGGCCCTTTCACAAAGATTCAAATTAGACAAAGAATTCCCCATCTCAGATAGATGATGACCACAAAAATGAGCTTCAAAGGAATAAAATGTTCTTCACTTGCAAAGAGTTGTGGGCCCCAAGACATAAGTGCTTCGAAAGAGGAAAAGTGCATCATTTGAAGGTGTATTATGTTAATGAATCAACATCAAAAATATTTGAACAATAATCATATTTTTATGAAAAAGATGAAGAAGAGGCCCTAAAAGAGGTGGAAGAAGACTAGGAAAGTGCAGGTGCATTTTCCCAACTTTCCAATTTTTAAAAGAATGAGTCTTTTCTAGTCCAAGTAGTTTTGTGTGGGAAGTGAATCATTGCTCTTATAGACACTGGAGAAACTCATAACTTCATAGATGAAGGGGTTGTGGCCAAGAGAGGACTCAAGACTGAAGATTTCAAAGGTTTTAGAGCCATGGTAGTTGATGTCTTCATAATCACTTGCACCAGAAATATTTCAAACATGTCTATTCAATTGGGCAACTATGAAATTAAATATGACTTCTATGTTGTAAGAATTGGTGACACCAATGTACTTATAGGCATTCCATGGCTTTGATCTCTAGGAGAGATCACTCTAAACCTTCAGACCATGGATTTGAAGTGCACATATGATGGGAAGAAGGTAGTTTTAAGAGAGATGTCCAATGGTGGTCCTCGCATTTTTTCATTCAAGCGAATGGAATGGTTGATTTGATATGATTTAGTGGAGTGAGCAAAAAAATGTGTGGCCATGCCTACCAATTCTCTAGAAGAGAAAAGAAGTTATCATCCTGATGTGCAAGCTTTTCTCTACAAGAGAAACAAGGTGTTTGGTGGTATTCCAGATGGGAGACCTCCTAAAAGGGGGATTATGCATATGATTGAAATTGAAGAGGATGCCAAGCCAGGCATCATTACCCCATAGCGGCATCCAAAAAGGCATAATGATGAGATTGAGAAGGCCATAAAAAAACTCTTGTACATGGGACATATTCACCCAAGCAAGAGTCCTTTTACTTCATTAATAGTTTTGGTAAAGAAGAAGGATGACACTATGCGCATGTGTATAGACTACTAGGCTCTCAACAAGAAAAATATCAAGAACTAATATCCAATTCTAAGGATCAATGAGCTCATTGATAAGCTACATGGAGCAATTTACTTCTCCAAGATAGACCTCAAATCCGATCATCATCAAATTAGAATGTGGGAGGAGGATATTGAGAAGACTGCTTTCAGATACCATTTTGGGCATTATGAGTTTTTAGTTATGCCTTTTGTCTTAACTAGTGCACTTGCAAATTTTCAGTCTTATATGAATCAGGTGTTCAACAAGAAGCTAAGGAAGTTTGTTCTAATCTTCTTTGATGACATCCTGATCTACAACAAGTCATGGGAAGAGCATCTAAAACATTTGGAGGAGGTTCTAAGTATTTTGGAGGCTAAATCTTTGTTTGCCAAAGAATCCAAATGTGAGTTTGGAATGGTCGAAATCCTATATATTGGTCATGTGATTAGTTCAAAGGGAGTTAGAATGGACCAAGAGAAGAGAAAGGCCAATTTAGATTGGTCACCACTAGAAAACCTCACTCAATTGAAGGGGTTTTGGGGTCTTTATGGTTTTTATAGAAGGTTCATGAAGGGCTATTCATAGTTGGCTACTCCTCTAATGGAACTTACAAAAAAGGGGGCATTCACATGATTAGATGTAGCACAAAATTCTTTTGATCAATTTAAGCACATCATGAGTTCATTTCCCATTTTTCCTATACCAGACTTCTCCAAGCCATTAGAGCTATAGTGTGATGCTTCGGGAGAACACATTGGTGTTGTTCTAATGTAGGAAAAGCACCAATTGTGTTTGAAAGAAAAAAATTGAGGGGTGTGGAAAGGACCTATTTCGTTTATGATAAGGAGATTCTTGCAATCATGCACACTTTGGCCAAGTTTAGGCAGTGTTTAGTGGGTGGCAAGTTCATTGTGAAGATTGACTATAATAGTCTCAAGCACTTCTTGCATCAGAAAGACCTCAATGACAGACAACAAAAGTGGGTTAGTAAGCTCCAAGCTTACGATTTTGACATAGAATATGTAAAAGGGAAGAACAAAATAGTGGTCAATACCTTGTCAAGAAGGCCACATTTGAGCTCTCTAATGGAGATTATAGATGATTGGAAGGAGGAGATCCTTGTAGAGTATTGTAAGAACTCTTTTGCCACCAACATAGTTGAAGGTCCCTTACATGATGAAAGGTGCAAGTTGGTGAATGATTTGATCTTTGTACAAGGAAAGAATATTTTTGGTGCCCAAATCAAAGCTTAAGTTGAAGGTGCTTCAAATATTCCATGACATTCTCTTGGTTGGTCACGAAGGTTACTTCAAAACTTACATAAATATTCGGGAGAGGTTTTCATGGAATGGGCTCAAGGATGAGGTCCTTTGCCATGTCAAAGAATGTCAAATATATCAGTTGAACAAGAATGAGCATTCTTTTCTTGTAGGCTTGTTGCCACCCTTTCCCATTCCTAACCAAAAGTGGGAAAGTACCTCCATGGACTTCATTACGAGGTTGTCGAAGGTGCTAGGAAGAGAATGTATTTTGGTCATTATTGACAGACTAACGAAGTTTGTGCACTTCTTTGCCATTTCTACAACATTCACAACAGTTGAGGTTGTTGATTTACTGTTTAGAGAGGTATTCAAATTGTATGGATTACCTAAGAATATTGTGAGTGATAGGCACAACAAGTTCCTAAACATTTTTTGGCAAGAAAATTTTAGATTGAGTGGTACTATGCTCACCCCAAGTACCATTTATCACCCATAAACTGATGGGAAAACTAAAATTGTTAATAAATGGCTAAAATGGTATCTCAAGAATTATGTTTTTTGACAGTAGAAATCTTGGGTGAGATGGCTCCATTTGGGAAAATATTGCTATAATTCTTCATATCACATGTTTATTAAGATATCTCCGTTCATGGCTTTATATGGATACGAAGCCCCCAATTTCTTTGACTTGATTTTTTGTGACTATAGAGCTCCCCAAGCTAAAGATTTGTTACAACAAATCCAAGACATTTTGAAATCCTTGAAGGAAAATCTCCAACATGTCTAAAATCAACAAAAAATTTATGTTAATCAACACCATATTGAGCGCGTGTTTGAGGTTGGAGATATGTTTTATTTGAGACTTCAGCCATATCACCAGTCTACTCTCAAGAAGAGTGGAGTAGAGAAGTTCAAGCCATGTTTCTATGGGCCATTCAAGATCTCCAAAAAGGTTGGAGAAGTGGCTTATGAGCTAGAGCTACTAGAGAGTAGCACAATGCACAATGTCTTCCATGTGTCATGCTTAAAAAAGTCACTTGGGCACAATGTTGTTGCTTGTATAGAGTTACCTTTGTTGGATGAGGAAGGGAAGCTTGTATTAGTTCTTGAAGCAACAATTGATTATAGAGAGTGCACATTGAGGAGGAGAACCATCAAAGAGTATCTAGTGAAGTGGAAGAATCTACTAGTTGAGGATGCAACTTGGGAGGATTAGTAGATTTTGCAGCATCCAGACATGCATTTTCTTGGGGATAAGCAATCTTGGAAAGAGAAGACTATAATGTCTCCTTCTCAATCCTAAGATATTAAGTGGTTGTTAGCTTATCTCTAGAGTCTCGTAGGCTAAATGGAGGAGTTAAGGGGATTTTGTGATCCTTAGAGGATTCGTGTCAGTATGTTCAGAAGAGTATACTATCATTGCTAGTGAGATTTTATGGGTTTTTTTTGTGTTTTTTCTGGGCCTTGGATTGCAATATTACTATTTTTAGTAGTAGCTAATTTTAGTAACTTATTATTTTTAGTAAATTGGTATTTTTAGTAAGTTTCAATGTGATTTAGTTTGAGCCAATTTGGAGATTTGAATCACTTACTATTTTTTAGCAACCGGTCTTGGTAGTAGTACAGTGCAGGGTTTCCAGTTTTGACAGTAGTGAGTTTAGATATTTTTGGAGTAATATTTATTTTAATTTACTTAAGTCTTCTAAAAAGGTAATTTTATGACTTAAGTAAAAATCATTTGTGAGCCCCTTGTGCTCAAGACTTAGGCAATGGTCACTTAAGTTGTTTTTAAAAAGTAAATATTTATTCCTAAGGTGGATGCCAAGTTTGAGGATTAAGTGAAGATAAAAGATAAATTAAATATTTTCTCTTGGAGATGGGCATCCCTTTTTGGAGGGAAAATGAATTTGAATTTTGGTGCCCTAATTTTTATATAAGCTCACCTTATGCTCTCATTTTTTCTATGTTGAATGAAGATAATGAAGTTTTGTCGAATTGGGGAATGAATCATGTAAGGGATTTGAAGATAAAAACCTTCAAAGTTGATCTAGTTTCAAAGTTGAGAGATACTCCATAGCTGGACATTGGATTGGCTTCACTACACGAGTCACCATTGAGCTTTGGTGAAGATTTCCTTTGATGTTTTCTATTATATGCATATTTTGGTGTGTTTATTGATTTTGCAGAGCTTTTGGAAGTGTTTTTTCTTAATTTCATGCTTGTTGGTTGTACCATTTCATGCCTAGGTCATACCACATTTTTATTTCTTTAGGATGAAGCATTGAAGACCTCATTTTAGGTATTGACTTGATATTTTCCTTGGAATTGGGTGACTCCTTTGGAAAATTTTAGAATTTTTGGTGAAGGAATGGATTATTAGGAGTTGGTCGCCTCTTTTAGTAGACCATACAAATTGGCCTAAGGTGTGGTGTGGGGGATGTGGTGATTTTAGAGGTCAACCACCCCATTTTTGTTGCATTATTTGTCCTCATGATGGTGCCTAAGCTCCACTAGGCCATAGTTGGTTATTACATGGTGTTCTTGGTGGATTTGGGAGGTATCCTAGGGAGTTGTGCCAATCTTATGCTTACTGGTTTGGTGTATCAGACTGTTGCAACAATTATCAGACCTACAAACAATCTCATTTAGTCATTTTATGGAGTGTATTTGCTAATATGTTGTAGGGTTGACTTACTTTCTAAGTGCTTTTTCATGTGGGATAGTTCATTCACATTTTATCCATACATTGCAACTACATAACAGATTTTGTAATTGTTAGTATCAATTTATACTGAGCTTTCATTGTAACATTGATTTGGTAGTACCATTCATTGATTTAGCTCTAGTTTATTTTGTATACTAACCCCACTGAATAAGTGGTGTGAATTCCTATTCCACTAAAGTGGTTGCTAGTACTTACGCCATTACAAAGTGGTCTTTGTTGCACTCACCACTAAAAAGTAGAAGAATTCTTTAATTTCATTTGTACCCACTACACAAGTGGTTTCTTTCAATACTACTCACCCCACTAAACTAGTAGTTTCTTTCTAGAATTGCATGTAAACCTTTCCATTGTATACTCTCACCTTTCCCACATTGGTATCTAGTTGATCAAAAAGTGGAAGTTACTTGATTTACAATTACTTATCTTGATTATATTTCTAATACTAACAAGTTACAAAAAATGAAAAATTTGGGGTGCTACATTATAGTGGTATCAAAGTCGCTCATCCTACTAGCACGTGCCTAACACTTTCTTGCAAGTGCTAAAACTTATCTATGAGTGATAGTGAAATCAGATACTACAATTGAGAGTAAAAATTTGGTTGTATTAGATTCCTCAAACTCCAGTTGAGGAGACCTTTTTAGAAGTTCTTAGAGCCCACTGAAGTTCATAGTGACAGTTCAGTTGAGATTATGGCAGATAAGGGGAACGCACCAGGCCAACTCGATAGTCTAGATGCTAGAATAGAGAGAAAATCTGACATTATGTTGGACATGATGTCATAGTTGTTGGGAAAGATGAATCAAACTATGCCCAAAATGCCCTGAGTTCAAAGTGGAGAAGTGCATGAAATGTCAATGATCATAAAGAGGGAAGTAATGGAATCACTATTGGCACTCCTTTTGGGTCTAACCCGAGACCACTTCAACCTATCTTCACTTGTAGAGGAGAGCCTCCAACTGAGCAAGAAGCTCCAATCCCTATGGCAGATGAAGTAAGGACTAGCTATGCTGAGTATGTGACTCTTGCACCTGAAATTCAAAAGATCTTGACTTTGGAGTAATTCATGAACCAAAAGAAGAAAATGGGAGGTGGAAGGTTTGACAATAGAGGTCTAATGATGCCAAAAGATTATCGATAAGTATTGGGGAAAGTGACCTTGACTCATTTTGATGGGAGTGACAATTTTTCAGCCAAATCCTGGGTCCAAAAGCTAGATAATTATTTATCTTTGAAGCCAATTCCATAGATATATGTCATCAATTTTGCTAGTTTTCATCTTGACGGAGTAGCCCACAAATGGTGGTATCATGGCCTTGTCACACTCGGCCATAACATGATTACCTCTTATGATGAGTTCACCAATAAACTCATTGAGAAGTTTGATCGTAAGGATCCTGAGATGCAATTTCAAGAGCTTACCCAATTAAGACAACACATCTCTCTTGATACTTTCATTTTTGAGTTCCAAATAGTTTCTATGGTGGTACCCAACATCACCAAAAAGAGGACTGATGGAACCATTGAAGGGATGGGTGAAGGCCTTTGACCCACCAACTCTACAGGAGGCTATCAAAAATGAAAGAAGCATGGAGTTGGTTGCCCATAGGAATAAATTTCAATCCAAAACCTTTTCAAGCAAAAAATAAAAAAATCTCTTTCACAAAGATTCAAATCAAACCAATAAGTTCCCATCTCAAATAAATGATGACCTCATAAATGAACTCTAAAGGAAGAAACTATGCTGCACTTGCAAAGGGCCATGGGCCCCAAGACACAAGTGCTTCGAAAGAGGAAAAGTGCATCATTTGGAGGTGTATTCTGCTAATGAATCAACATCATAAATGTCTGAACAAAAATCAAATTTTGATGGAAAAAAGGAAGAAGAGGCCCTAGAAGAGGTGGAAGAAGATTGGGAATGTGGGGGTGCATTTCCCAACTTTCTAGTTTTCAAAAGAACAAGTCTTTTCAAGTCTGAGAAGTTCTATGTGGGTAGAAAATTGTTGATCTTATAGACACTTGAGCAACTCATAACTTCATAGAAAAATGGATTGTGTCCAAGAGAGGACTCAAGACTAAAAATTTTGAAGGTTTCAAAGTCATGATGGTTGATGGCTTCACAATTACTTGCACCAAAAAGATTCCAAACATGTTTATTCAATTGGGAAACTATGAAGTTAAAGATGACTTATACGTTGTAAGCGTTGGTGACACCGATGCAGTTCTGGGAATTCAATGGCTTCGATCTCTAGGAGAGATCACTCTAAACATTTAGACCATGGAGTTGAAGTTCACATATGATGGGAAGAAGGTGGTTTTTGAGAGGGATGTCCAATGGTAGTCCTTGTATTGTTTCATTCAATCGAATAAAATGGTTGATCCAACATGATTTAGTGGAGTGGGCAGTAGAATGTGTGGTCATGCCTACGAATCCTCCAGAAGAGAAAAGAAGTTATCATTCTTGATGTGAAATCCTTTCTCTTGAAATAAAACAAGGTGGTTGGCAACATTCCACTTGGGAGACCTCTTGAAATGGGGATTAAGCATGTGATTGAACTTGAAGAGGGTGCCAAGCTAGTCATCACTACCTCGTATCAGCATCCAAAAAGGCACAAGGATGAGATTGAGAAGGCCATCAAAGAAATCTTGGACATGGGACACATTCACCCAAGCAAGAGTCATTTTGCTTCATTAGTAGTTTTGGTAAAGAAGGATGGAACTATACACATGTGCATAGACTACTGAATTATCAACGAGAAGACTATCAATAATCGATATCCAATTTCGAGGATCGATGAGCTCAATGATGAGCTACATTGAGCAATTTACTTCTCCAAGATAAACCTCGGATTTGGTTATCATCATACTAGAATGTGGGAGGAGGATATTAAAAATACCACTTTTAAATGCCAATTTAGGCTTTATGATTTTTTAGTTATGCCTTTTGGCTTAACTAATGCGCCTACAAATTTTCAATATTGTATGAATTGGGTGTTCAACAAGTAGCTAAGAAAGTTTGTTCTAATAATCTTTGATGACATCCTAATCTACAACAAGTCGTGGGAAGAGCATCTAAAACATTTGGAGGAGGTTCTAAGTATTTTGTAGGTTGAATCTCTATTTCCCAAAGAATCCAAATGTGAGTTTGGAATGACCGAACTCTTATATCTTGGTCATGTGATTAGTTGAAAGGAAGTTAGCAGGGGCCAAGAGAAGATCAAGGTCATTTTGGATTGGTCACCACCAGAAAACCTCACTCAATTCAAGGGGGTTTTGGGTATTTGTGGTTTCTATAGAAAGTTTGTGAAGGGTTATTCATAATTGGTTTCTCCTCTCATGGATCTTAAGGGGGCATTCATGTGGTTATAGGTAGCACAAAAGGATTTTGATCAGTTTAAGCACATCATGAGTTCATTTCCAGTTTTTCCTATATCATACTTCTCCAATCCATTTGAGCTATATATAGTGTGATGCTTCGAGAGAAGGGATTGGTGTTGTTCTAATGCATGACAAGCACCTAATTATGTTTGAAAGTAGAAAATTGAGGTGTGTGAAAAGGACCTATTCCATTTGTGACAAGGAGATGCTTGTAATCATGCATGCTTTGTCCAAGTTTAGCCAGTATTTGGTGGGTGGAAAGTTCATTATGAAGACTAAACATAAGAGTCTCAAGCACTTCTTACATTAGAAAGACCTCAATGACAGAAAAGAAGAGTGGGTTAGTAATCTTCAAGCTTACGATTTTGACATAGAATATGTCAAAGGGAAGAACAACATAGTGGTTGATTCCTTGTCAAGAAGGAAAAATTTGAGCTCTTTGATGGAGATTACAGTTGATTGGAAGGAGCAGATCCTTGTAGAGTATGCCAAGAACTCCTTTTCCACTAGCAGAGTTGAAGGTATCTTGCATGATGAAAGGTACAAGTTGGTGAATGATTTGATCTTGTACAAGGAAAGATTCTTTTTGGTGCCCAAATCAAATCTCAAGATCAAGGTGCTTCAAACATTCTATGACATTCCCTTGGCTGGTCACCAAGATTACTTCAAAAATTACATAAATATTTGGGAGAGGTTTTCATTGAAGGGGCTCAAGAATGAGGTCCTTTGTTATGTCAAAGAATTTCAAATCTATCAGCAGAACAAGAATGAGCATTCTTTTCATGCAAGCTTGTTGTAGGCCCTACCCATTCCCAACTAAAAATGGGAAATTATCTCAATGGACTTCATTACGAGGTTACCAAAGGTGCTAGGAAGGGACTATATTTTGGTTATTGTTGATAGATTGATGAAATTTGCACGCTTATTTGTTATTTCTACAACATTCACATCAGCTCAAGTTGTTGATTTATTCTTTAGAGATGTGTTTAGATTATACAAATTTCCTAAGAATATTGTGAGTGATAGGGACAACAAGCTCCTAAGCATATTTTGGCAAGAAATTTTCAGATTGAGTGGTATTGTACTCACCACAAGCACTAGTATCACCTACAAATTGATGGGAAAACTAAAATTGTTAACAAATGGCTAGAAGGGTATCTCAAGAATTATGTTTCTGAAAAATAAAAAGCTTTGGTCATATGGCTCTTTTTAGGTGAATATTGCTACAATTCTTAATATCACATGTCTATTAAGATGTCTCCATTCATGGATTTGTATGGATACGAAGCCCCCAATTTCTTTGACTTGCTTTTTGGTGACAGTAGAGCTCCCCAAGCTAAGGATTTGTTGTAGAAAAGCCAAGAAATTTTGAAATCCTTGAAGGAAAATCTCCAACATGCCCAAAATTAGCAAAATTTGTATGTTGATCAACACCATATTGAGTGTGTGTTCGAGGTTGGAGACATGGTTTATCTAAGACTTTAGCCATATCGATAGTCTACTCTCAAGAAGAGTGGAGTGGAGAAGTTCAAGCCATATTTCTATGGGCCATACAAGATCTCTAAAAGGGTTGGAGAAGTGGCTTACGAGCTAGAGCTACTAGAGTAGCAAAGTGCACAATGTCTTCCATGTGTCACACCTAAAAAGGCACTTGGGCACAATGTTGTTGCTTGTATAGAGTTACCTTTGTTGGATGAGGAAGGGAATCTTGTATTAGTTCCTGAAATAGTAATTGATTATAGAGAGTGCACATTGAGGAGGAGAACCATAAAAGAGTATCTAGTGAAGTGGAAGAATCTACCAGTCGGGGATGCAACTTGGGAGGATGAGTAGATTTTGCAACATCCTAGCTTGTGATTTCTTGGAGACAAGAAATCTTGGGGAGGGAGGACTACAATGTCCCCTTCTCAATCCTAAGCTATTCAATGGCTATTAGCCTATTTTCAGAGTCCCATAGGATAAATGGAGGGGTTAAGGGGATTCCATGATCCTTGGAGAATTTTTGCTAGCATGTTAAGACAAATTTACTATTGTTGCTAGTGAGCTTTTTGGGTTTTTTGGGTTTTTTTTGGGCCTTAGACTATAGTATTGCTATTTTTAGTAAGTTTTAGTGTGATTCAGTTTGAGCCAGTTTGGAGATTTGTCTGACTTGTTATTTTTAGCACCTAGTCCTTGCAACAGTACAGTGCAGGGTTTCCAGTTTTGACAGTGGTAAGTTTAGATTTTTTGGACTAATATTTATTTTCCATTTACTTAAGTCTTCTAAAAAGGTAACTTTATGACTTAAGTAAAAATCATTTGTGTCCCCCTTGTGCTCAATGCCTAGGAAATGGTCACTTAAGTTGTTTTTAAAAAGAAAATATTTATTCCTAAGATGGATGCTAAGTTTGAGCATTAAGTGAAGATAAAAGATAAATTAAATATTTTCTCTTGGAAATAGTGTCCCTTTTTGGAGGGAAAAGGAATTCAAATTTGGGTGCCTAATTTCTATATAAGCTCACCTTGTGCTCTCATTTTGGCTTTGTTGAATGAAGATAATGAAGTGTTGTCGAATTGGGGATTGAATCATTTAAGGGCTTTGAAGACGAAAAACCTTCAAAGTTACTCTAGTTTTGGAGATGAGAGATACTCCCTAGTTGGACATTGGATTAGCTTCACTACAAGAGTCACCATTGAGCTTTGGTAAAGAATTCAGTTTTTTTCCATGATGATTTGCTTTGATTTTTTCTAGTATATGCATATTTTGGTGTGGTTACTAATTTTGTAGAGCTTTTGGGATTGATTTGGAGTGGTTTTCCTTAGTTTCATGCTTGTTGTCCATACCATTTCATGCCTAGGTCCTACCACATTTTCATTATTGTGGAATGAAGCATTGAAGACCTTGTTTTGGGTATCAACTTGATCTTTCCCTTTGTATTGGGCAACCCCTTTGGAAAAGTTGCAAAAAAAATTGTGAAGAAATGGATTTTTAGGAGCTGGTCACCCCTTTCAACAGGTCATATAGTTTAGCCTAAGGTGTTTGGCTTGTGGTGTGGAGGACATGGTGATTTTAGAGGTTAATCACCCCATGTTTGTTGCATTATTTGTCCTCATGGTGGCACATAGGCTCCACTAGGCTATTGTTGGTTATTACACGGTGCTCTTGGTGGATTTGGGAGGCATCCTAGGGAGTTGTGCTAGTGTTATGCTTGCTATTTTAGTGTATCAAACTACTACAACAATATATCAGACTTGCAAGCAATCTCATTTAGTCATTTTATGGAGTGTATTTGCTAATATGTTTCATGGTTGACTTACTTTCTTAGTGGTTTTTCATATGGAATATTTCATTTCATGTTTTAGCCATACATTGTAGCTACATAGAAAATTTTGTAATTTTTAGCATCAACTTATACTAAGATCTCATTGTAACATTAATTTGGTAGTACCATTCAGTGATTTAGCTCTTGTTTGGTTTTGGATACTAACCCCATTGAATGAGTAGCATCTCTATTTTCCCACTGAATAATTGGTGCGATTTCCTATTCCATTGAAGAAGTGGCTACTAGTACTTACCTCACTACAAAGTGGTCTTTCTTGCACTCACCACTGAAAAGCAAAAGAGTTCTTTACTTTCATTTGTACCCACTACACAAGTGGTTTCTTTCAGTACTGCTCATCCCACTGAACAAGTGGTTTCTTTTCAATATTGCATGTAAAATGTTGGTGTTTTTTCTAGCTGAACCTTGAAAATCCTCTAAAGGATAACCAGTCCTTATGCTTAAGAACTTCAATATTCATGGCCAACGAACAAGAAATGGATTCTACACTTTTCTCCCCTACACTTCAGGTTCTGCAAAACCTAGGAGGGTAATCCCACACAATGTACCTATGAATTTATACATCCAAATGATCATGTACATTGCAAATAACAGATGAATTCTCATGTAATTGCTCAATAAATGGAATATTTCAAGGGGTTGGCTACTCCTTTACAACACTCAACATTTAGAGCATGAGAATACGGAAGTACATTGCACTTCCAGAAACAAAACCTCAACTGAAAAAGAAATTTGACATTTGTTTTTTGATTGGGGGTGATCTTAGAACTTATAATCACAAACACAAATTCAAGTCTAGTGCCTTATCTCAAGGCATGGAGTCAAACCTACTGCAAACCATGATGCATGACAATGTTTAATTCTAACATGAAAGAGCTATTGCAATATTGCATTACAATGTTAACTCTCAATATTTTGAATCCAGAACTACTTATCAAATCCAAGCATGACTTGCACAAATCTGTGTTCCTATTAAGGTGATTTAACCAATTCCTTGAATCAAATCCTTAATAAAAAACACACGCCATTAGAAATACAATGGAGACTAGATGAAATATCCTTGATCATTTTCATTGAAAATTTGTGCAAATAATACAATGGAGAGAAGTGGCTTCAAAAAATTTCCATCCTATTCAAACTATGCTAGCATCATCATACAACATTAAAGCTTTCAAAAATTACAGATTGAACAACCTAAAAAAAGACTTCAACTTAAATTTTTTTCCTTGCATTACAAATTCCCTTTGGAGATCAAAAACCAACCAACAGATTGGCAACTCTGTTGGGTAATACTATTGTAAAGAATATTCATATCCTAGTATGCTTTGTCCAAGAAAATTAGAGTCATACATATTTACAGATGGGGTGTAAAATTTTGAAAATATTTGTCAAATTCTCCCGCCATTTATGATTTTGAGGTGACTTGCATAAATTTATGTTAAGAACTTGTGTTTCCTTGTAAATCTTCCACTTAGAGTGTTGAGGGTTGCTTAGGAGTTCTCTATGCTTCCAAATCCTTGCAATTCTCTAAAAGATCCACATAATTGTTATCCAATTATGCTTGTATTGATATTGAATTTGTTTCCTAGGTTAAGGCACTAGTCTGGGTTTTGTATTTGTGAAGTGATTCTTGGTCTTTCATCAACCAATATAAATTCATAAAGATATTTCCTACTGAATTTTAGGGTAAGTGCAAAAAGATGGGGGGCCAAAAAGTGGCCAATTTACTTTTTCATCCTGAAATAACGAAAAACACGAGCGCATTATATTAAAATGCGCTCACGTTATGGGTTGGTAGTGATCAAGCCTAGGCTCGGTCATTACCAAGCCATAAGCGAGCATGTTATAGCATTATCTTGCTCACATTATGGCTTAAATTTCAAAAAACGTGCATATTTAAGTTCAAAAAATGTGAATTTTTTGAAATAAAAAAAACATTTCCAAAATACAAATGCATTATAATGCACTCGCGTTTTGGTCTACATTGAATTTTTTTTCTTCTCTTTTTCTTGTCTCTTTCTTCTTGTTATCTTTCAGGGAAACTATATACATGAAATAAACCATATAAGTTGACATTTACATATGGACATTTACTTTCTTATACTTTAAGTTATATTTCATGTATATAGTTTCAAGATGTTTGAGAGTGGTTTTAGATCTCTAGGAGTTATAATTCAAATTCTAGTTTTTTGAAGATCTTATAATTTTTAAGACTTAGCCAAATTTCAATAATCAACATGTCAAATATTAGTAATCAGGAGGTCAAATTTCAATTCTCAACAAGTTTTATCATCTTTCTCACTCTATCTCACTCATTGTTTATCCCTTATGCTCTAGACCTCTATCTCACACGCTCTCCTTTCCTCTATACTTATATCTATCTCACCTCTCTCTCTCTCCCTCTTTCCCTCCCTCTATTCGTCCTTCCCTCCTTCCCTCTCTAATTTTCTCTCTCACCCTCTTTATCTCCCCCTCTCTCTCTTCCTCCCACCCACCTTCCCTCTCTACTTCACTCTATCTAACCTATCCCTCTACCTCTCTCTCCCTCCCTCCTCTCTCTCTGTCAATCTCTCCACCTTCCTCCTTCCCTCTCTCTCTTCTTGTATCCCACCCACCTTCCCTCTCTACTTCTCTTTATCTAACCTATCCCTCTCTATTTATCTCTCACCCTCGCTTCTCTCTCTCTTAATCTCTCCTCCTTCCTCCTTCCCCCCTCTTTGTATCATTCTCTCTATCACACTTCTCTCTCCCTTTGTCCCTTCCTCCTTCCCTTTCTACTTCTCTCTATCTCTCTCCATCCCTCTCTCTCTATCTCACCTCTCTCTCCCTCCCTACCTCTCCCTCTCTCTCTCTACTCCTCCCTCCCTCCTCCCCCTCTCTATCTCTCCTTCCCTATATAATTCTCTCTAGATCTCTCTCTCCATATCTATCTCTCCCTCCCACATTACCTCTCTATATCCCTCACTCTCTCCCTCTCAACCTCCAAACCTTTCTCCTTCACTTTGTGTTTCTCTCTCACACGCTCTCTCCCTCCCTCCCCCATCTTGATCTCTAATTCTCCTTCCCTCTCTACTCTCTATCTCATCATTCTCTCTCTCCATCTCTCCCTCCCTCCCTCTCCCTCTCTCTACTTCTTCTTTATCTCTCATTCCCTATATACTTCTATGTCTCTCTCTCCATATCTCCCTCTCCCTCCCTCCTTCCCTCTCTCTCTCCCTCTCTCAATCTCCCCACCTTTCTCCTCTCTCTCTCTCCTTCCCTATATGCTTCTCTCTATCTCACCAATATCTCACTCCCTCCCTCCTTACCTCTTTAATTCTCTCTCTATATATATATCACCTATCTCTTCCTTCCTCCCACCCACCTTCCCTCTCTACTTCTCTCTATCTAACCTATCCCTCTCTACCTCACTCTCTCTCCCTCCCTCCTCTCTCTTAATCTCTCCACATTCCTCCTTCCCCCCTCTCTCCATCTCTCATTCTCTCAATCTCACTTCCCTCCCTCCTCTCTCTATATCTATCTCTCTAATTCTCCCTCCCTCCTCCCTCTTCTATATCTCTCCTTCCCTATATATACGTATCTCTATCTCTTTCTCTCAATCTCTACATCTCCCTCCCTCCTTCCCTCTCTCCCCCTCTCTCTCTTAGTCTCTCCCTCCCTCTCAATCTCCTAATCATCCTCTCTCTCTCTCTCTTCTTTCCACTCTACTCTTTATCTCACCATTCTCTCTATCTACTTCTCCCTCACTATCTCTCCTTCCCTATATACCTCTCTCCATCTCTACCTCTCCCTCCCTCCTCCCCTCTTCCCTCTCTCTCCCTCTCTCTCAATCTCCCCACCTTCCTCCTCTCTCTCTCATATCTTTCTCTCTCACTCTCTCCTTCCCTCTCTACTCTCTATCAAGCACCATTCTCTCTCCCTCCCTCCCTCCCTCCCTCCTCTTTCTATCTCATCTCTCTCTCCCTCCCTCCCTCCTTCCCTTTCTAGTATTATCTATCTCCCCCTTTCCCTCCTTTCCTTCCTCCCACCCAACTTCCCTCTCTACTTCTCTCTATCTAACCTATCCCTATCTACCTCTCTCTCCCCCCTCCCTCATTTCTCTCTCAATCTCTCCACCTTCCTCCTTTGCTCTCTACTTCTCTCTCTATCACCTCTCTCTCCTTCCCTCTTTACATCTCCCTATCTCTCTCTCCATCTCACCCTCTCTCTTAATCTCCCAAACCCTATATCGAATATCATAAATCCTACACCCTCAAACCTCATCCCTATACCCTCAACCTTATAACCTATACCCTGAACATTATCCCTTAACCATAAGAATAAACCCTAAACCCTCATTGTATGAAAAAATACCTCAAAGAAATGGGGTCTCACAATGATGTACATCACCGTGAGACCCCATTTCTTTGAGGAATTTTTTCATACAACAAGCACTACCTTGTTAATGTTACCACATTGACACATTAACAAGGTAGTGAGCTTAGTGCTCATTGTTCAGACCCCATTTCTATGAAGGAATTTTTCATACAATGAGCACTAAGCTCACTACCTTGTCAATGAGTCAATGTGGTAGCATTGACAAGGTAGTGGTCGCTGTATGAAAAAATGCCTCAAAGAAATGGGGTCTCAGGGTGATGTACACCACCTTGAGACCTCAAAGAAATGGGGTCTCAGGGTGATGTACATCACCTTGAGACCCCATTTCTTTGAGGTCTCAATGGGGTCTCAGAGTTATGTACATCACCTTGAGACCTCAAAGAAATGGGGTCTCAGGGTGATTTACATCACCCTTAGACCCCATTTCTTTGAGGCATTTTTTCATACAATGAGCACTACCTCGTCAATGTGTTATTGCAAACACATTGACAAGGTAGTGCTCGTTGTACGAAAAAATTCCTCAAAGAAATGGGATTGATAGTATAGGGTTGAGGGATTAGGTTTAGGGTTTTTAAGGTTTGAGGGATTATAAGGGTTTAAGGGTTGAGGAATTAAGTGTTTAAGGGTTGAGGGTTTAAGGGTCGAGGGATTAAGTCTTTAAGGGTTGAGGGTATAGGGTCCAATGTATAGAGCAAAGGTATGAGAATTGAGGGTTGACTTGGTTTAATGTATAGGTTAGAGGGTTGAGGGGTTAAGGGTTTGAGGGTCTAAGGGTTGAGGGTTGAAGGTATAAAGTTGAGGATAAAGGGTTGAGGGTAAAGGGTTGAGGGTTGAGGGTATAGGGTTGATAGTATAGGGTTGAGGGTCCAATGTATAGGGTAGAGGTTTGAGAATTGAGGGTTGACCTGGTTTAATATACAGGTTAGAGGGTTGAGGGATTAAAGGTTTAAGGGTTGAGGGTTTAGGGGTCAAGGGATTAAAGGTTTAAATGTTTAAAGGGTTTAAGGGTTGAGGAATTAAGGGTTTAAGGATTGAGAGATGAGGATTGAGGGTATAAGGTATAGGGTTGAGAGAGAGAGGGAGAGAGGGAGTGGGAAAGACTTGAGAGAGAGAGGGGGAGAGAGGGAGAGAGAGGTAGACAGAGAGAGAGAGAGAGAGAGAGAGAGAGAGAGAGAGAGAGAGAGAGAGAGAGAGAGAGAGAGAGAGAGAGAGAGAGAGAGAGAGAGAGAGAGAGAGAGAGAGAGAGAAATTCCTAAGAGGGATATGAAGAGTGTGAGGAGGGAGAGAGGGAGAAAGAGAGATAGGGGAAAGAGAGGTGTGAGAGAGGTACAAAGGTGAAAGATAGAGAGATGGGCGAAGAGATAGAATGAAATGAGAGAGATAAGTTCACAACTTAAGGGAAAGGCCTGAGAGGGAGATGGAGAGTGTGAGAGAGAGGGGGAGAGAGGGAAAGAGAGGGAGGGAGAGACAGAGAGACTTGAGAGAGAGTCTTGAGAGATACACCTAGATGGCTAAGGAGGGATGGAGAGCTAGACAAGGGGTGATTACAAGACATAGAGATGGGAGAGGTAGAGAGGAAGGGAAATAACTAGAGATGCATGAGGGATATAAGGTTGTTAAAAAAATAATGACATGAAATAAAATACCATTTCATATTCAATACTTGGGCAATAAAGGGAGTACATGTTGTTACCTTCCCTTTGAAGATGTAACAATAATGTTTTCATTCTACAAAAATGCAAACACCCTTTGGAACCTTTCTTGGTCTTCAAATCAAGCAATGCCTCTTGTAAAATTTTAGAAACTTTGAGGTGGTGAGACATACATCACCTTTACAAAATCCACACCTGCTTGGCGAATGATACTTAATACATCTGATGGGTTCACATCTTTGTCCAAATTCTCTAGCAAGATAACATTTGAGGAAATAAATAATTTGTGTTGGTTATGTAACTCTTCTTCCCTTATAGGTTGACAAGTAACATTCATAGAAATATGTCCCACAACCTGCTCCAAGATATTGCATTTTCCTTTGTTATTAACAGTTTCCATACCCCCACAATGCAATTTTCTGCATGACTTTGATGGATGGTCAGTGGAATGTTTTAAATTTCCAGCATGAATGAGTTTACTTGTGACTTGGAATTAGTAAATTTATCTTTTAATGGTTCTAAGCAATCATTGCCATCTTCAATATGACCAAATGAGCTAGCAGCTAACTCTTTACACACTGAGTAGCATCTAGTGAATACCACTTGGATACAATAATAAGGAGCTTTACCAACCACATCACAAATATATCTGTCACATTCTACATAGTACTCATGGCTTAGCAAAAAATGGTTATAGAATGGGCAACAATTCCCAGAGCATCATTATTTTTACCCACATCTCCTTGCTCCTTTCCACAAGAAATATTCCCTTTTATTGGATTCTTGATTGAATTTCTCTCATCATCTCGAGGTTGTTTTTCTTGGGACTTCCCCATAAAATATGAAATTTAAAAATGTATTCCCACACCAACTTTATTCTTTCTATTACAGGTAACATCTTCATCGGAATACAAGTATGATAAGAAGGGATAATTCCTTTTTTTAGGTGACACGCATGGTGTTTTCAATCCATCTAAAGGTTGTTCACATCCAGTGTTTTTGCCACGGATTTGAATATAACTATTATTAGCAAACTCATATGTGGCCTTGGGTTCTCTGCTTCTACACTATGAGAAAAATAGTGGAATCATTCATGAACCCCCCATTCTTGGTTACATCCCAGTTATTCCATACTTTCATGTTTGGAGGACACACAATTACAATATCAAATTTTTGCATGTCTCCACTCTCATGTCTTCAATTATCACATGAGATGGAATTTTATTACAATTTCCTAACCTTTTTGACCAATCTTTTGAGAATTCTTTATTTCTATAATTTAATATTTGCATCCCCCATCCTAGAGAAATAGGGATAGTCATTATCACTATTGCCTACTACATTGCCATCAGTACCATAATTCTTTCCTAACTTGGGGGATCCATCATCAATCCAACCTCCAAAAAATTCCATCTACAAAGAAATTGGTACCATTTCTCAAAAAAAACCCATCCTTGGCATCTCCCATAAGAATGGGTATATACTTAAGCGAATCCTTTCTATTTTTTAAATATTTTACAACATCCTTAATTAGAGGGTGCCTTTGAATTTTCTTAGATTGTAATAAATAGATTTTTTCACAGTATATGGGTGTCCTTTCTCTTTCATATGCACCAAAAAGCCATAAAAATTCATAGATATAGTTACACTACTCCTCTCCATCCACAAATATATGTTTGACTTTCAACCTACTCACGTACAACCAGTTGCCTTTTGTTAACCATGAATTATTGATACTAAATTCTTATTGCTTCAATTCTGGTTGTGTAATGCCCAAAAACATGTACCTAGTGATTTTATGTATAGCACGTATTGCACTGTGCACCATATGACAACTCATATGTAAATCACCGAGAGACCCCATTTCTTGGATCCATTTTTTGAAATAGCCCACTAAATTGCCAATTTCACTGAATTGGCAAGCTAGTGGACCCACTAGTTTGCCAACTCCCTGAAATTGGCAAGTTAGTGGACCCACTAGCTTTCCAACTCCCTGAAATTGGTAACCTAGTGGTCTATTTGAAAAAATGGGTGGCAAATGTAGGGCCCATTAGATATTCGGTAAAATTGGACAGGCCACTGTGTTCCCAATTTCACCGAATTCGCAACCTAACTTGGCCTGTTTGAAAAAAAATGGTCCAAGAAATGGGGCCTCCCAGTGATGTAATCATCGAGAGACCCTTGGACCCATTTTTTCAAACAAGCCACTACATTGCCAATTTCACTGAATTGGAAAGCTAGTGGGCCTATTTGAAAAAATGGGTCCAAGAAATGGGGACATCACTAGGAGACCCCATTTCTTAGACCCATTTTTGCAAACAGACCAAGTTAGGTTGCCAATTTCACCAAATTGGCAAGCAAGTGGGATTTTTTGAAAAACAGGTCCAAGAAATGGGTAACATCACCGGGAGACCCCATTTCTTGGACCCATTTTTCAAACAGGCCAAAACGTTGCCAATTTCACCTATTTGGTATGCTAGTGGGCCCACTAGCTTGCCAATTCAGTGAAATTGGCAAACTAACTTGGCCTGTTTGAAAAAATGGGTCCAAGAAATGGGGTTTACATCACCAGGAGACCCCATTTCTTAGACCCATTTTTTCAAACATGCTAAGTTAGGTTGCCAATTTCACTGTTGGCAAGCTAATGGGCCCACTAGCTTGCTAATTTGGTGAAATTGGAAACCTAACTTGGCTTGTTTGAAAAAATGGGTCCAAGAAATGGGGTCTCCCAGTGATTTACATCACCGAGAAAAATAGGTTCTCCCGGTGATGTAAATCACCAAGAGACCCCATTTCTTTAACCCATTTTTTTAAATAGCCCAAGTTAGGTTGCCAATTTTACTAAATTGGCAAGTTAGTGGGCCCACTAGCTTGCCAATTCGATGAAATTGGCAATGTAGTGGCTTGTCTTGGACCTATTTTTTCAAACAGGCCAAGTTAGGTTGTCAACTTCACCAAATTGGCAAGCAAGTGGACCCACTAACTTGTCAATTCGATGAAATTGGTAGTGTAGTGGCTTGTTTGAAAAAATGGGGTCTCTTGGTGATGTACCCATTTTTTTCAAACAGGCACACTATCTTGCCAATTCAGTGAAACTAGCAATGTAGTGGCTTGTTTGAAAAAAAGGGTCCAAGAAATGGGGTCTCCCGGTGATTTACATCACCGAGAGACCCCATTTCTTAGACCCATTTTTCAAACAGGCTAAGTTAGGTTGCCAATTCGGTGAAATCAACAACGTAGTGACCTGTTTGAAAAAATGGGTCCAAGAAATAGGGTCTCTCGAAAACACTAGGAGACCCCATTTCTTGGACCCATTTTTTCAAACAGGCCAAGTTAGGTTGCCAATTTCATCGAATTAGCAATTCAATGAAGTCAACGTAGTGGCCTTTTTGAAAAATGGGTCTAAGAAATGGGGTCTCTTGGTGATGTACCCCATTTTTTCAAATAAGCCTACTAACTTGCCAATTCGGTGAAATTGGCAATGTAGTGGCTTGTTTGAAAAAATGGGTCCAAGAAATGGGGTCTCTCAATGATGTAAATCACCAAGAGACCCCATTTCTTAGACCCATTTTTTCAAATAGGCCAAGTTAGGTTGTCAATTTCACTGAATTGGAAAGCTAGTGGGCCCACTAGCTTGCCAATTCGGTGAAATTGGGAACATAGTGGCCTGCTTGAAAAAATGGGTCCAAGAAATGGGGTCTCCCAGTGATTTGCATCATCGGGAGACCCCATTTCTTGGACCCATTTTTTCAAATAGGAGAAATTAGGTTGCCAATTCGGTGAAATTGGCAACATAGTGGCCTGTTTGAAAAAGTGGGTCCAAGAAATGAGGTCTCCCGATGATGTACCCCATTTCTTAGACCCATTTTTTCAAACAGGCCCACTAGCTTGCCAATTTAGTGAAATTGGTAATGTAGTGGTTTGTTTGAAAAAATGGGTCCAATAATTGGGGTCTCCTGGTGATGTAAATCATCAAGAGACCCCATTTCTTGGACCCATTTTTTCAAACAGGCCAAGTTAGGTTTCCAATTTCATCGAATTGGCAAACTAGTGGGCCCACTAGCTTTCCAATTTGGTGAACTTGGGAACATAGTGGCCTGTTTGAAAAAAAAAGGGTCCAAGAATTAGGGTCTCTCGATGATTTACATCACCAGCCCACTAGCTTTCCAATTTGGTGAAATTGGGAACATAGTGGCCTATTGGAAAAAAAAGGGTCCAAGAATTGGGGTCTCCTGATGATTTACATTACCGAGAAACCCCATTTCTTGGACCCATTTTTTCAAACAGACCCACTAGCTTTCCAATTTGGTGAAATTGAAAATGTAGTGGCTTGTTTTAAAAATGGATCTAGGAAATGGGACCCAATTTCTTGGTCCCATTTTTTCAAATAGGCCAAGTTACGTTGCCAATTTCACCAAGAAATGGGACCCAATTTCTTGGTCACATTTTCTCAAATAGGCCAAGTTAGGTTGCCAATTTCACCAAATTGGCAACATAATGGCCAATTTCAACACCGGGAGACTCTTGGACCCATTTTTTTCAAACAAGCCCCTACGTTGCCAATTTCACTGAATTGGCAAGCTAGTGGGCCCAC
>VDFB02379711.1:104035250-104062438 GCA_007258455.2 Sequoia sempervirens
ATATAGATTTCACGACAACACATTGGTACAGGGGCAGCACAACAAAGGCTTGGATTCAATCTTGAGAATTGAATGGTGAGAGATTGAGAAGCTTGAGCTGATTATGGGAATGGTTTATCCCCATGAAAACATCAGGCCAAATGATAGGAAGAATTAGAGGAACAAGATTGAGGAGGATTGCCTGCAAGTTTGTCTCCAAAGCTTTCCTGTGAATGCCAATTGAATTAAATTGGATATTTGATATATCTAATTTGGTAGGTGAGTGAATAGAGGAAATTTCCCTTTATGCCTTTATTTGAATAATTTATGATTTTATTCAAATTAGTAAAAGGGGATAAATAATTTAATAAAACAAACTATAGAATTTGTTTATTCAATAAATATGGAATACATATGATAATTAAACAACAAAGTATTTAACCTTGTTTAATTAATTAAGATTGAATGATGTGATAATTAAATAACACAAACTATTGAAGTTGTATATTTAATTAAAGTTGAAGAATAGGAGAATGGACTATAAATAAATATTTCTCTTTATTTAATAGTAGATGAATTTAATTGTGACATTGAAATAAAACAAAGTGAAATTTGTTTATTTAATTAAAACGAAAAATAATAGAATAAAGATTGAAGAATTTAAGATGAACTATATAAATAAATATTTCTATTTATTTAATAGTAGATGAAATAAAGGTTAATTAATCAAATACAACATATTTAATTAATGATATTCTCCAGACCATTTTTAGGTGTATACAGGTTGAAGGCTCCTTATTTTGTTTTGGTGATCAAGGGTCTCTCGTAGTTTTAGCTATTACAAATTATTTTTTTGAAGGCTCAAAAGCTTTGGTTTTTTATTCCAGTGGTTGAAGTGATTTCTACTTCTTTCTTGTTCCAGTATCTTGCTTTTCCAAAGGTGGTTGTGACTACCCTTCCTTCTGAAATTTTCTCTCTATGTGTACATTTGGGGTCTTCTATGGAGGTGGAGACTACTCCCATTGAGGCAGATCCCTCTTCTATTGAGGTGGAGGTGGTTGCTATAGATTTGGCAAGGAGTTATTTTCTCTTCTACTTACTCCTATCAAGGTGGAGCTTGTGGGGGTAGAAGAGTGAAGGATTTGGAGGTTTAGACTCTCATTTCTTCCTCTCCTATAGAGGTGTACTCTCTCCTATTAAGGTGGAGTTGGGGTTGATGATTTAGGTGGGATGTTGCTGTAAGAAGGATTATGTGCTTTAGTGTTTTGTTGTGCTCTCTAACTCCCTTATCAAGGTGGGGTTGTTGGATTTGCTAGTGTTTTTGTTTAGGGGTTTGATGGTGTTCTACACCATTAAGATGATTGTCTCTCTTGGATCAATGGTTTCTTCCCTAAGCGTCTAGTTTGCTAATGTATGGCTAATGTAGGCAGTGTCTTTGTTTACCTAAGGGTTCCAGGTCTCGATTAAATCTTGGTTGTAAAGGGATCTTGGTCCCCTATTTTCTTATCTGATGTAGAATGTGTAGTCATGTTTTTAGTTGTTATTGTTGGGCTGTTGTTGGTATGCATATTATCTTGTATGCAACATTCTTTGCTTTGATAGGGTTATGAAACCCTCCAAAACTAGTCTGCAATGGGTTTCAGATCCCATCAAAACCTGCTTTGCCCCTAACAAAAAAACAATGCTTGAAACAAACATTACTTTGGATAAAGTTATTATTTCAATCACATCCCAATAAGTAGATATGTGTGTCATAAGTTCACACACTACTATTTCTTACTTGAATCAAATCATGAAATACGATAAATTGTTATCAAATTAGATGTAAACTAAGATTACATTCATAATTTTTTATAACAAATCTCAAACTCCTAGAATGCCCTACCTATGAGTGAGGTTCAAGCTAGTTTACTAATTAATCACTAAAAATTTACTATCTTAGACATGCAAATATATTCAAGTGAATATATATGTCTTAAGTGAGCCCTCATATATTAGGTTCTTCAAATGAACATGAAGATATATGACTATTTAATTAATACATTCCATAATAACAAACATAAATAGCTCTAAATAATGATTATACAATGACATAAAAAAATACTATTCTCATGTGCAATTAATAATATTCTTGGTACTAGCCAAATACTATTATAAACCATTATCCATAGCCACACTAGTTGTATATTCATGCTAAAAATTTGATTATAGTCATACACAACAAATATACTGACACTAATTAATTTTGAATTTGTGCAATCAATAATTGACACCAATAATATTTTAGATTATGGTGATATATTTTGATACTTTTTTTCCCAATCAAACCCCTGGCAGGCACTTGGGGGCAGCACCCTCAAAAGCTAAATTTTATGTATATTTTATTATTGTAAATTTGGACCATTCATCATTAGGTCTCAGATCCGATGATCAATATTTTTTTGGCTTGACTTGCCCTAGAATGCAACCCTATTTTATGAGGGCATTGTATTACAACTATGTATTATGATGTATTCTAAGAGCCTGATAACGGTCATGTTGCCTTTGGATCTCTAGTTGGTGATACTCTTGTGAGAGGCTTGCTCTGCAAGTATATTGTAATCTTTGTGATTTATGAAAAATATATCAAGCAACTTTTGGAGTATGGGGTTTTTCTCCCGAAAAGGTTTTCCCCACGTAAATCACTATGTTGTGGTATGCATAATATTTATATTTATTTTTGTTTAAGTTTCTACAACTATTGAAAATATCTATAAAGTTTTGCATTATCCTTCTCTCAAGATTAGTGTGGGAAGTTGTCCTACTACAATAGATTCCTTACAAGTTATTTATGCTTTATTTGCACAATCTAAGCTCATTTGAAACCAAAGCATTTACATCTAGAAGAGAAAAAGGCATTCAAAAGATCTTGCAAATTTGAGAAGAATCGAGCTAAAGGTGAAACCCTAATGATTGAACACAAAGGTTTTCTTCAAAATTTCTCATAAAACCCTAGTTTCTAAATTTTAAAAGGAATTTTAATGGTGACTCCTCAATTGGTTGATTTTATCAAGAAACCAAGGCTGAAGTACAAGAAATATTCATTCAAAGCAATGGAGATAGATAAGGACAATGCTTTCTCCAAGGTACCTGATGTGGTATACGCAGAAGATGTGAGAATCTACATTCACACCAACATCAATGAAATTGATCAAATAAATTTTGAAGAACTACTAAAAACCCTACTAGATGATGTTGAATAAAAACTAGATTTTGTCAATGTGATGACAAAAGGGTTAGATGTGTGGAAGGACTTTCCTAACTTTTCTGACAATCATGAAAGGATAATAATTATCTTAAGCTAGATCCATGATGAATTCATCTACTTGGATAAACCCAATAGGATGAAAAAAGATGCAATTAGGGTTGTTATTGGTTTATGTTCTACCGAATCAGTTTTAGTGATGAAAGCCATACAAATGAAAGGGTTATAGAATTGAGTGGAGAAAAGTTTGACAAAAAGGACCTTAAGTGTAAATGACATAACTTATCCAAGGGTCTAATATGCTTCTATGGGAATTGCCTATAAATTTTATTACACAAACAAAGAGGGGTCTTCAACTACTACCACAATTCACACCACTTACCAAATGGTTAAAGAAGGAAAATATTTTGATATTTGTGAGTTGAAGAGGAAAAAATTATTTGAAAATATCAAGAGAACCAAGGAGACTGGATACAATTTCAGGTATGGGTCCTTAATCATTTGTCTGGCATTTTATTTCCTAAATGAATTACCTAGGTTTAAGGGAAAAGTATGGCAACAACATATTTTAGTTGTTGCCCAAATCAAATTTCACATGAGGGGTTTTGGAGATAGACAAGCTTGAAATACCATGTATTGGGGGTTCGCTAAGAATTTGCAAGTTCATAAATGCAAGATAGGGAGAGAATACCCTATGATTTGGTGAGAAAATATAAGGATGAAGTTTCCTTTATTGTTGATAAGGACTATTTCTATATAGAAGTTGTGGAACTAGGAACTTCTTGGATTCCAAATTTTCCATATGAGGTATCACCAATAGAGATTAAAGCTAATGTTGAAAACTTGTTGAAGAAGCATAAAGATCCATCTGTGAAAATATTTGGAACATATAGGGAAATCATGGAAAAAATAATCCAGAACAAGGTGGATGACTCACAGAAAAGAGGATATAATTTTTTTTCAAAAATTGGGCATTCCATAGTTGAAAAAAAAGGCACCCCAAACTACCACCAAGGCTCCTCAAGACATTACCTATAGCTTTGAAGAAACTATCCCAAAGAAAATACCTATAAGATTTGTAAAATCAATCTTTACAACTACTAATGCTCTGCAACCCACATCATCTGCTCATGCTACTTCTACTAGAAGAAGAGATGCTTTAGAAACCTTGGCTTAAATGAAAACAACAGAGAAGAAACATGCAAGGCCTAAGTAGCATGCCAAAAGGAAGAAGACTTAGGCAAAATAAATTGAAGAGGAAGGAGAAGGAAAGGAAGGTACCTCTAAGCTTAAGAGGAAAGAAAATAATACTAAACAAACTTCTCTAGTGGTACCTTTGCATGAGCCTCTCCAATTAGAGGCAAACTTCAATGGTATTATGAGTCATGGGATGCTATAGGAAAAAATAGAGCTTCACCTATATGTGCCCCTTAGTGACATCATTGAAAAGTTTCTACAAATTATTTCTCAGGTAGAAAAGAGAAAAGGCCATAGAAATAGATGAAGAGTTGACACAACAAGCTCTTAACAAAGTTGGATCCTCTACCTCTCAAGAGGAGAAAGATAAAATATCTCAAAATCAAGCTCAAGAGCTAAGGATAAAGCATAGGGTACATATCTTTATGAGCATGGAAAAGGAGTGCAGAGATAAGATTTAGAAGGAGATTGAAGTAGTAAAAAAATACTTGAAGAAGTAAAATAAGTTGAGAATGTGGAGCAACCATATATGTCTCCTCCCCACTCTATTGCATCTCCTTCATACACTAATCAATAGATTCTAGAAGAGGAGGTAGAAGAGAAATTTGCACAAAATAAAGAAAAAATTTCTCGTGGTCATAATGGTGTGCAAAATAGTCCTTCAAATAACACTGATCAACAAGATCAACATATGGAGCAAGGTACACCAATTTTCAAAGAAAGTGCACAAGATAATTCAAGGGCCTCTTCATCTATCTCTCCTATTGACTCCATCAAGGAGTTTCTAGAACAAAAAAAATAGATTCAGCTTATGATGCTCTACAACTACAATTTCTAGTATTTTATGGATAGGTTAACTTGTTTGGTATCCCACTTGTTTAGAAGTTGCAACTTGGTGAAATTTTCCACTCCTCCGCAAGGGAAGAGATATTGTAATAGTAGGTAGAAGGTAAAAAAAGCTTGTTAGAAGCAATCAAAAATCTAGAAACATAAATGCCTAATGCAAATAAGGATTCCTCTTTTCCACTCTCCCAACAATTAAAACAATTAATGGATTCATTCAAAGAACATTCTTCCTATCTTGAGAAGCAAGTCTAGATAAATATTAACAATAATAGATTGTTTGAAGCATCCAAAAATTGTGTAAAGGTGCATGACAAACTACATGTAAGAATCAAGGCTATGCAAAAATGTAGTGAGGATGGAAAGGTAAATTATACCTTTTTTGCTTATAATGGCTTGCAACCATAAATAATCTCAAGGATCAAATAAATACAATGGAAGTGAAGATCACAAATTTGGCTACCACATATGATCCAGTACAAGATAATGATGGCGCCATAAGGGAACAAGTAGATAAATTGCACTCCCAAATACAACAAGCACAAGATCAAAGGGAGCATATCAAAGGTCAAGTAAGAAAATTACATGAAGTAGTGAGCTTAAAGTTAGCTTCACTAACTAGGGTTCTAGTAGAAGCAAATGGTGTTGCACAGAAGAATCATGCACCATATTCTTTCGAAGAAGCAAAATACATTTACATGCAATTGGTAAGTCAAGTCTAGATCTTGACCTCTGCAAAGAAATAGTGGGATAGCACCTTGACTCAGCTAAAGTAAATTTACAAGAATATACTTCTATTAGGTTAAAGTTGAGTATCTCTTGATGTAATGTACATAATTTTGTGACAATTTTTCTAAAGAAAATATAGTATGCAAAAGATAATATTGTGATGAATTGTAGCATTTTTCATTAAACTAGACACCATATCAATGTATATGATATCAATTTTTCTATAGGCATATTCTTTTGGGACTAATCGATGCTATCTCTCAGGGGGATTTTACCGATTTTGGCATATATAGAAGTAGGCAATTGTCCTTTTCCCTTGATGTTAAAGGGGGAGAGAAAATGGAACATCTAGTAAGTATTTCCATCAATGACAAAGGGGGAGATTGTTACAAATGTGTTGTTAGTGTGTTGTCATTGATGTCAACTTATGTTTCTATTGCATTTACTAGTATGTTGTCTTTAATGAAGAGTTGTGTTGAAGGGCTATACATAGTTGTACCTTATCTTCTAAAGTTCATGAATTGATATCACTTGTCAATATGATTTGATCAATACACTATTACATATTTTTCCTAATGAAGTACTTCACAAAGGGTATGAATCAAAATAGATTTCTTTAAAATGTCAAAGTTACAAAGAATTGCACTACAAAAGATAAGTTAAATGCTCCACATTTCTCTATTTATGAAGGTGTGTCCTTGTGGTTCGGGGGATAGTTCCATATTGCTATGAGATTTTCACATTACAAGTTTCAATGTATAAGTGTTACCACAAATATTTCTAGAGTTAACAGAATAAGAACAACTCAAGTTCTTGTGAGTGGTTGCCTAAGATAGGACATAAAGTCTATGCACTTCACTGCATCATCTTAGTTGGCCTTGCAGTTTTCGATTTATATTCATGTAGATAGTGTGCTTACTTCTAGTTCAATTTCATATGGTTTGGTTCACCACCAATGATTTTGTATGTGACGGTATGTTGTTTGTGTTCTAATAACTTGGAAGGTTGGTTTGTTGGTGATCTAATGACTTGTGCTAGCTAGTAATTATCTAAAATTGTGCAAAGAAGTTATGAGAAGTGTAGTTAAGGCTCATAGCATTCTTTGTGAGAACCATAAGTTGGTATTTGATCTCTTGTATTGCAGTAAGCCTGTAATTGATATTTTGGGTATTAAGTATTTGCACCAACATGAAATGATTTGAAATGATAAAAGGAGTGTAGAGAAATGTCTTACAAGCCATATAGTAATCATGGATTGATCCACATAATACATTGTTTGGTCTCTTTGGTACTACCTTTGGTCTAAATTTGATGCATGGAAGGTTATATGTTTATCGGGCTGACTTGACATGTTGAGATGCTTGCGCTAGGTTTTTGGAAGTGTGTGCCAGTTTGAAAATGTATTCTATGGAAAAATAGGTCTTGACTATCTCTTGGTTTGAATTGCATGTGATTTCCTCTTATCACAGATGTTTTTGGAGCCGACTTGTTGTGGCCAATGCACATCTCATGTTATATGTTTTATCTTGGCTGATAAAGGAGAAACTTTTTTAAGCTTGAAGGATCAATATCATTGAAAGGGTATGCATATGTGTGTGTATGGTGAATGTTTAAAAATAATAATGTATGAATAATAAATCTATAGAAACTATTTTGATAATGAAGTGTGGTGATGGTTAGTTTAGGCATGGTAGCTCAACAATGATGTTGCTACTGAGATAATGTGTTAGTTGTGATGACAAAGGAAAGGTTTTGATGCTTTGGATATTGATGGAGTGATTGTGCAAAAGAAAGATAGTATTGCAGAGTTTGAAAGATCAACATAAAGTTGAAATAGTCTACTTTTGTGAAAGAAATATCAAAATCAAATTAGTATCTTTGTATAGAGGTTGTTGCCTCATTCATGACTATAAATGTTGTAGTGCTTGAGGGATTTGCATCTTCCTTTGGGTTGTAGCCCATAAAACTTAGTGTAAAACCTATTTTCATTTGTGAGGTTGGATTTGGATAGTATATCCAAGAAGCTTTCTCACCTTAGTTTTTCCCTTGTAGGGTTTACCATGTAAATCTAGTGTTATGGTTGCATGCATATGTGTTCTTCTCCTTGTCATGATTTTCCTTTGATTACTTGTTGATGGATGTAAAGAATTTGACTAAGTATTGATTCACCCCCCCTCTTAGTACTTCTACGTGTTCAATAGAGGGCATTGATATTCTATATAATTATTCTATTAATCAATACAAAAATATTTTAGTGTTTCCATTTTAACATAATATTTTTACTATATGGTATTTTGGCTAATATGTTGGTGGAGATGCCTCACATTTAGTATTAAAGCACTTTTCAAGGCCAAGTTCTATTATAACTATTTTTCATATTAAGCCTTATACAATTGTCCTTTATATTCTCTCACCTTGCAATCTTTGAATCTTAGTGAATAGAAAGTGGTTACAAAAGTAATAGTGTTGAGGTTTTTAAAAAAAGTTACCCAAGGTTTTAATTGTTAGTACATATTTTAAATTTTTAGACTATAAAACCTATACCAAAGGATTTAAAATAAGCATAAATAGACATTATTACACGGGCTAAACTAGATTCCCCATATAAATTCCAATGAAGGATAGAAGGGTTTCCCTCCAAATCCATGCCATTAGATAGTCTTTGTATATGAACTTGTGCTTCAACAAAGACTCAAGTATATTGAAAAATACGTTAATATTTTCTTGAATCTTTTTCATAGGAAGCCATTGCCAAGATAACAATTATGATGTACCGGTCAGTGGTTGCCTAAGAAGTTACACCGTACTATATTCACAAGGATTTAAATATACTTGTAGGCTCACATACTAGAAAATCATTTTAGTGTCCATCCTAACATATTTTGAAGATCATAGTAACTACCATCGATGACTGTCAATTATAAAAAATAAATTTTCAAGATTCAACACTAGGAGCAATTTTTATAAATAATAGAGGAAACAACAAAGTATAAAAGTCTTTTTTTAGAAACAATAGAGGAAAAACCAAGTATAGAAGCACATTTTTGGTGTTTCTAGAAACAACAACAACAAAAGCAATTTTTTGAGTTGTAGAAATAATAAATTAGAAAAGATCTATCTTTTTCTTGTTTTTTTGAAATAACATAAATACATGCAATGAGGATTGAATAGGAAAATTTGAATAAGGATTGTGTGTGTTGATTTGGGCATCATTGAGAAAAATAGTTTAAAATTTAAAAAAGTTAAATAAATAAAAAAAGGTCTTAATTTTTTTTCTAAAAAGTAGAAAATTGTAGTTCTAGTTGATTGTCCTACTATAATCATCTCACTATGCTGATCATTTTGAGACATATTTTTAGAAACTATTTTTGGTACCTTTCCCTCCTCATAGTTGTGTCCACCCACTATGGCACTCACAACATGAACCAAAATTTCATACAATTGGAGACTCATATATTTCAACTGAAACAATTGATACATGGTCTTAATGCCAATTTAATATAACTATCAACTAATAAATCAATAAACAAGTGGTCATTTGAGAGTGAAAATTACTTTGGATTTTTAGTATGTAGCCTACAAATAAACTTTCCTAGATTTGATGGCATAATCTAACCAGCTCACTTTATTTTAAAAGCTGAACAATACTTTAATCTACATAATGCCTATTTGGTGAATCATGTTCCTATTACATCATTCAATTTGGAAAAAAAAGTTGTCTAATGGTATCAATGGTATCTCAAACCTAATGATGAATCCAATTGGGAAAATTTTATCATACATATGTTGGTTCAATTTCTTCCAAGTTCTTATGAAGATTCTAATGATGATCTCACCAATCTTTGATAAATTTTCACAATTCAAGAATATCGAACTAGATCTAAGTTTCTTTCCAATCATCCTCGACCTTTATATAACTCTTTTTTTACAAGTTGCTTCATGTCAATGAGCTTAAGGATCTATTCCACTCTAATCCATAAATGTTCAAATGAAAGGAAGTGATGGAATCTTTGAGTTTATAAAATCTACTAGAGGATAAGCTCGTGACTTATAATCATTTCTCCACTTAAGAACCCTTCAAGATTACTACAATGTCGTGTTCTACTACAACCTTCAAAGACTACTCCCATTAAATACATCACTAAGGATTAAATGAAAGCTTATTATGAAAAGGGGCTCTACTATACCTATGACAAAAAATTCACAAGGGACCACAAATGTGTGCAATAGAAGCTATATCTCCTTGATTTTGGGTCACCACTAAATGTTTAAGAGTGGGAAGATGTTCCCAAAACCTACAAAGATGGAGAATTGTCTACCATTGATTTATCCCTTGTAGACAACCATCCACAAAAAATGTCCATGCCCTAGCAAGGGTCACCACTCATCAAATTATGAAATTCAAAGGGTATTTCAAGAAGATTACCCTTATTATTCTCATTAATTCTAGTAACATGTGTAATTTCATTGATCCATGTCTTTCCAAATAGGTTGATTTATTTGTGTGCCCATGCTCTCTAGCTTTAAATTTATAATAACCAATGGGATAACTTTTCCTTCTAAGGGGAAATGCCAAAGTATTTATATTTCTATTAGGGACAATAACCTCCATTATACCCTTGGCCTAGTCTTATGGGATTTCTCTAAAGTTTGGATGTAATTCTCTAATAATGGGTAGAAGTACACTTTGAAGGTTCTTACCCCTAGTTCCATCAATCATATTGGCTCACATTATATGGAGAATATTCTTAAAAAAATAATCTTATGGGATCACTACCTAAGCCTATTCTATTTAGTTTAGCCCTCGTTTTCATTATTACCCTCCTAAAAATTTTTTTTTTTTTGGAAAAACATGCAGTGGTGTTTCCAAGCCTACTGGGTTACCACCTCAATATCTAGAAGACAATCATATTTAATTCCTTCCTAATAGTGCACCTCCTAAAAAAATTCCTTATAGGTTTCCATTAAAAAATGGTGTATGAACTCCTTAAAGTAGGTGCCATTCATTCCAACACTGGCCCATATGCTTCACCTATATGTTGGCTGGAAAAAAAGATGGGTCTTGGAAACTTTACATTAACTTTCATGAATTGAACAAACTTACCATCAAGGATAAATTTTCCATTCCAATTATTGATGAGTTAGTTCACAAACTTCATGACACTCAATTTTTATCCATATCGGATCTACATCCTAGCTATCATTAGATTCACCTCACTAAAGAAAATATGTTGAATACACCCTTCTACACTGATGACAACTATCAATTTTTGTTCATGTCATTTGAGTTCACTAATCCATCAACCTTTCAAGGATTG
Source organism: Sequoia sempervirens (assembly GCA_007258455.2). Lineage (NCBI taxonomy): Eukaryota > Viridiplantae > Streptophyta > Pinopsida > Cupressales > Cupressaceae > Sequoia > Sequoia sempervirens. Next base: position 104,046,561 of record VDFB02379711.1, read on the forward strand.
ATGAAAATATTCTTTCATCCCTTCGTCCAAAAATTTATTTTGATTTTCTTTATGACATTTTGATATATATTAGAACATAGGCATAACATTGCAACACCTTGACTTAGCACTACATATTCTTGCAAATAATTAGTTATGTGGTAAGTGCTCTAAATGTCCCTTTAGTCAAAATAAAATGGAGTGCATTGGGCATATTGTATCCTTATCAAGTGTTTTTGTTGATCCTGCAATGTAAACTTGTCCCATATCCAAGACACTCATAAGTCTCCATGGATTTTTTTGGGTCCCATGGGCTATTATCAGAAATCTGTAAAAGACTATGGCAAAATTGCTACTGCATTGATTTATTTTTATGTAAAAGGATTCCTTCTCTTTGGATGTTCTAAAAAAATATTCCTTTGAAGTACTCAAAATTATATTTGTACACCTATTATTTCCATTCCGAATTTTTTTAAACCATTTTTTATTAAAAGTGATGTTTGTAGAAATAGCATTAGTCTTGTGCTCATGTAGGATGGTCGCCCCACCAATTTGGTATGCTCCACTGATGAGAAATAAACTATTGATATCTTACATTAAGCTAACAAATGGTAGCCATATTTGATTGGAAAAAAAAATTAATCAAAATATATTAGATTCATGTTTAAACTATGAATATTTACTATTTCCTTCATCAATTATTCGGTGGCCAAATAAAGCATATCTCTAAGTCAAGATACGTTATTGACTTAAAACCATACGTATCCAATGTCTTAGAAAGCCACTCGATAGGTATTTTGCAAATGGCCAGCAATGAATGGGCCAGCCTTTGTCTTTTTCCCTTTTCCTTGTCTGTTAATTTGAGCCATACATAGATATTTTGAACTCGCAAACATCTTTCCAGGCTGCCATTATTGTCCTGCGAAACTTCTGAGCTCATTCCAGCACCTTTTTTAAACAGCTGTGGTGCAATTCCATCTTTTACAGTAATGGCCCACACTGATATTTCGTGATAAAAATCCAGCCTTTATCGTTCTTTATGGGCCATTTCATGGAAACTTCCCGGCTCTTTTTGAACTTGCAAGCAGCTTTTTAGGCTGCTGTTTTTGATTTGCGAAACTTCTCAGCTCTTTTCTACATTGTGGAAATAACTGTGGTGTAATTCCATCTTTTTCAGTAATGGCCTACATTGACATTTTGTGGAAAAATGCCAGCATTATTGTCCTTCATGAGCCATTGCAAACAGCTTTCCAGACTGCTTTTTTGACTTGTGAAACTTCCTAACTCTTTCGTACATTGTGGAAACAACTGTGGTGTAATTCCATCTTTTTCAGCGATGGCCCACATTGACATTTTGTGGAAAAATGGCTTCAATGAAAGCCAGATAAAAGATAAAAAGCCAGATGAGCCCATTGAGTGATATTGCGTCTAGAGAAAGGAGCAGCTGCAACTTTAAATTTTCTTTCCTCTCTGTATTATTTCGTCACTATTAGTAATGGGCAAGTTTTGTTTTCCTTCATGCTGTTGCTTCTCATCTGCTCAGGAAGTAACCATTGTTGTGCATTCCACACAACCTTCTCAACAATCAGGGCCTTCGACCCCTTTAATATCTTCTCAACCTTTTCCACAACCAACCAATGCTGGGCCTTCTACCCCTTCATCATCTTCACAACCTTCTCAGCAACCAGTCAATGCTGGACCTTCCACTGCGACTAATGTTGATTTGGAGAGTTATCTACATAAATTCAGTGATATAAGTCAGCTTCACAATCTGATTCAGTGTATTGATGAACTATTGAAGAGAGCGGTAGTTTATCTACACATATGTTTCCTATAATAGGAATTTCTGCAATTTTATATTTTAACACAGCTTTTTCTTCCCAGCAATTTTAGTCATCTGCAATTTACTTCCCAATAATTTTAGTCATCTGTAATTTGCTTCTCTAATCTATTCTTTCAGTCTTTATTGAGTGTAAATGTATTGTTGTCTAATACAGTCAGGAGAGAAGAATGAAGAAGGATCTAGTTCAGCAGCAAGTTCATATATCCAGGATGGCCAAACAATCATGGAGCTAGTAGATAAACACATTAGCAAAATTCCTCAAAAGGTAAAGTTTCCATTTAGGAATTTATAAAATCAATTTGTGATAACATTTCTATATGGAAATTATTGGGTGTGTTAGTGTAAAATATTCTACCTAAAATATTTCTTTAGATAAGTTTGCTTGTGGAATTAAGGGGTGTGTTAACACAGTTAACAATAAGGCTGTTGTTTCCAACATGCAACTGTTGCAATTAACAATATAAGACTGCTGTTTCCAACATGCAATTGCAGTTAACAACTTGTACTATTACACAACTCATGATCTCTCTACTGTTAGATATTTATGATAATGATTGTTCAGTTGTGCAATCTTGTATGGAGTTGCATGCCTATTTTCTAACTGACAGTTGTCATTTTAGATCGCTCTTCTCATACTTTATATATTGTTCTCATTCTTAAACAATTATCAAGAAAATAATCAATACAATTATTTAGAATTTATTATTTTTTCTTTTCAATTTGTGCAATTCTATAATTTGCAACCAGGTGCCTGTAACAATAAACATTTGGGACATAAATTATATTAAATGGATCTCAATTGTCGTAGATTACTTACATCCTCATGGAAATTTTCCATACAGAATGATTCTAAGGATGGCGCAAGTGCAGAGATTGAGAAGGTTGTTATAAATCTGCTCAAAGGTGCTGCACAAATTCATTGGGCGGGGGCAGCACTTTCTGTAGTGGGATTTGTATTGGCCAAATATAATGAGATGTCTAACAACCAGAGAGAGTGCCTTGAAATTTTGAAAGTTTTGGTTAATCTTGGGAAGCAGATTCTGAAGTTGAATGAGCAAATGGCAGAGGAGAAGGAGAAACTAAACGAGGCAGTCGAGTGCATTGTTGAAGGATGCATCATGTGCGTGTCCCAACTTGCCGCCGGCAAATTTGTTAAGTGAGTTCAATTATTTGAGCAGTTTTATATATGTAATTAAGAAAATTGAAAATCAATTTTGTTTGAGAAGTAGTAATAATTATAAGGCGTTTTAAACAAATATGGATTTTAATTAGAACCAGACCTAGATAACAGCAACAAGCTGAAAAAGTTTTAGTTTTTATATGAATGGAAGTAAGGCCGAAATATCTTTGCTTTTATCTAGAATCAATTTGTTTTCAGTCTTCGAGTTTTATGTAATCAACCTATTTAATTAAAATCCAATATTTGAACTGTATGAAGGTTTCTGACTGCTTCAGTCAATGCCGATGGTTTAAAAGGTTTTCAAGCCAAAATAGACCGCTTGTATAATGACCTCACATTGTCGACTGTAATTAGCATACATAATACAATACCAAAGATTCCTTCGCAGTTAAAGGCTGCATACAAACCGGCAGGTAAGATGCCTTTCGATTTCAAACACTTTTCCTGTTATGTCTTGAATTTTGCCACAAACTTTGATTGAGTTTTCCACAAATTTTACAGTTGGAATTGAGAGTGCAAAAGAAACGGTAATTCAGCTTCATGATTTGAATGCACAACATACATCGGCTCAACTTGTGGTTGTCTATGGTTTCGGAGGGATCGGGAAAACGACTCTTGCTGATGCCGTATATGACCACATTGATGACAAAACTTACAAGAAATGCAGAATTCACATGGATCAACACTGTACCAAGAATGATATTAAAGTCCTCCAGGAGCTGATATTAGAAAAATTGTTCAAGGAGAATGTCAAGTTGACAGACTGTGATCATGGTCGGCAAATGATCTGGTGGGTTTTGAAAAAGAATCCTAATCAACCTGTATTTCTGTACATTGACAACGGTCTCAAAAGTACAGATCTCAAACTACTTCTACCTGTAGACTTGGGCAATTGCCTTCCACCAAGAAGCAGAGTACTAGTCACTACTCGAAATCTTCAGGAAACGAACATACTTGTCTACCAGAATTTTCAGCGCCAACAATATCTTGTGAATCCCCTTCCAGAGGCAGAGGCCAGAAAGATTTTGTTGGAAAGAGCCACGGATCACAATGATGAAAAGCACATACAGGACCTCCTCAAGCTGTGTGGTGGCGTTCCGCTTCTGCTGGAATTAGCTGGTGCTCAACTCGCTATAAGTACTAAAAATACAAATATTATGTTATTAGAGTTGCTTAAAGTAGGGGAGGAGGTGCAAGATATAAGTGAGTGTATGGTTGATTTTGTATACCACAGATTATTACAACCTGTGAAAGAGGCCTTTCTCGATATCACATCTTTCTCTTATATTGCTCCAAATGGATGTCTGCCTGAAATGGATTCAATAGGAAAGGAGGAATTTAGAGCCCTAGAAGAGGCGTCATTCATCAAGAGAGATAAGTATTATTATAATAATGATAATTATTATTATAATGATAATAATTATTATTATATGACTATTCATGACATAGTTGAAGCAAGAGGAAAAAAGATGTCAGAGCAGAGCAGAATCACAGACCCTCAAGCTTTATTGGATTGTTTGAAAGATGAAGAGGTATGTCATTCTTACAATACTGTTGTTCATATTATTAAAATACATTTGTTATTTACAATCATAATGATATATATGGTTTACTTTGGTGCAGAAGCTCAAAAATTTAAAAGGCATTTTTTTTCGTAGAAAACATGAGCAGCCTCCAATCGAAATTAATGATGATCATCTTAAGTGTATGAGCAATTCCTTAAGAGTGCTATCTTATAAAGATGGATCGCAAATAACATTCAGGAAGAAATGTTATAAGCCATTTAAAGAACTCAGATGCCTCAAAATTCCGAGTGATATTTGTGATTTACCAATGGAGTTTGAAAAACTTGAGCATCTCGCTTATTACAGTGGGCCATTCACGCAAGCCATGAGTTTATATGAGGTAAGATCTGCCCTCCTTAGACCATATCATTTCAATTAACTTTCCTGAGAATGTATAATAACACTTAACAATCTTTTTCATATTTATTGTGCAAATATGTAGCTTCCTCCCAGCCTGCGTGTTATGTCCATTAAAGTTTCTGCCGAGAACAGAGTTACAGATTCTAAGGTTCCTCCCAGAGTCGCTTCAGCTCCTTCTCTTGTAAAATTATACTGTGATTTGAATAATATGCAGAAGTTACTAGATGGAATGGAAAAGCTAACAAAGTTAGAGGCATTACAGGTAAGCGGATGCCATCAGTTAAGGGAACTTCCTTCAGACCTTGGGCAACTTAATAATTTGAAAACTTTGAGTTTCCAAGGCTGCTCCACATTAAGTGTACTGCCTTCAGAATTTGGGCTACTTAAAAATCTAGAATGGTTAATATTGAACGAATGTTTTGAGTTGAAAGAATTACCTTGTGACTTTGGGCAATTCAAAAATATGACAACTTTATATTTGAGCCACTGTTCTGGGTTGAAAGAATTATCTGGTGACTTTGGGCAACTCAAAAATCTGAAATTTTTAGATTTGAGCTACTGTTCTGGGTTGAAAGAATTGTCTTGTGATTTTGGGCAACTCCAAAATCTGCAAAATGTAGATTTGAGCCACTGTTCTGGGTTCAAAGAATTGCCTTGTGACTTTGGGCAACTCCAAAATCTGCAGTATTTAAATTTGAGCCACTGTTCTGGGTTGAGAGAATCGCCTTGTGACTTTGGGCAACTCCAAAATCTGCAATCTTTAATTTTGAGCCACTGTTCTGGGTTGAAAGAATTGCCTTGTGACTTTGGGCAACTCCAAAATCTGCAATCTTTAATTTTGAGCCACTGTTCTGGATTGAAAGAATTGTCTTGTGACTTTGGGCAACTCCAAAATCTGAGATATTTAGATTTGACCCACTGTTCTGGGTTGAAAGAATTGCCTTGTGACTTTGGGCAACTCCAAAATCTGAGGGTATTACTTTTGGACAACTGTTCTGAGTTGAAGGAATTTCCTTCTGACTTTGAACAACTCAAAAATCTGAACCTGTTAAACTTGCGCCACTGTTCTGGGTTGAAAGAATTGTCATTAAGCCTCGAAGATCTAATCACAGAAGGTGGTTCTATTACTTTCTGATTAAATAATTTTTTCAATGAGTCACTTCTCAATTGTTATTTTGAGACAATTTTCCAAAATTTCAAAAATCATAATTTTTAAACGGCTTTCTATTTTTTTTAAATGGAATAATATTTTTATTGAATTGAATTTATTTTAAAACTTACATTTATTCTTATTTTTAGTTTAAATGAAATTTCTTTTTAACTTTTAATTATTCAAGATTTTGAAATAAATGATTTGTCATTATGAAGAAAAAAGATTATTTTTTAATGTAATTTGAGATTGATTAAAAAAATAAATAAAATGAAGAATAATTTAGTATAGATATTTTTTAGTATCTTTTAAATATATGTATTAAGTGTGTTAATTATATAATTATTTTTAATAAAAAATATAAAGATTGTAGAGAATATGTTTAAAAAAGAAAAAGCAAAATGACAAAAATTAAATAAACAAATAATTATTTTAATAGTATAAAAATTTTCAAAATGTTAAATAAAAATAAATTATTTCAAGAGTTTAACTCTATATTTTATTTATAGTTTAATGAAATCTTTTATTTGAAGAGTTATTTTATTTTTTTATATGAATGTTAATTTTAATATCTATTTAAATTATTATATGCATACAACAAAAACAAATAGATAAATAAATATATAAGAAAATAGACACAAAAGAATATGGAGCTATTTGTTTTATTAGTGAATGTTGCCTAGGGGGCCATATCCATTACATTAACTTCAACAAAAGAATTACAAAAAGAGCTACTATAGTATAGAGGGCTTTATTACAAAATCCCTATGGAATACTGCTCCCCCATCAAATCTCATTGCCATGATATGTAATTGTTATAAACTATCTACAAGGGTTTAACTATACATACACACCCCTTTTATATATTATATAATAGATATTATGTAATAGTTACTACTTTCAACATAATTTTATGGTTTTGTATCCTCATCTCCATTATCAATGAGGTCATTCTCCATTGTAAATGATTAGTCAATCTAGGATGAATGTATTGTTCCAATTGTGTATTTAAGAAAAGTTAATCCCCCATTTTTCCAATGTTTATGAAGGGCCTCATTTTATCCTGATAGATATTAGAAATGGAATCCATAGTTTTGGGGAAGCTATCTTGTGTACTAGCCATATTCCTATTCCCATATGAAATTCAAAACCTATTTAAGCATCATTCAATAGAATATAAAACTATTTTATTTACTTAAAAGTTATTTATTTAATTTTAGACATAAATTTTTAACTTGTAATCAATTTTTTTAATTTTATCTTATATTACTTACTTTATTTTTACTTAAAAACTATCTCATAGTAATATGCTTGTTTTGAAAATAATAATATATGATTTATATTTTTATAGTACTTTTGATTATAAGAAGTAACACATTTTTTTGTTTTGTTTTGCTTTGAAAAGTGTACTAAATATTATGTATTTACATCAATTTTTGATAATTTTATTTTTGGACATTAATATTTTTAAATTTTGGTGTTTCTATATTTTAAAAAATAATGTTGGCTTAAAATAGCTTTCTTTCATAGGATATAATTAATATAGATTAACTTAATGTAGTTGGGAAGGATAACTATGCAAGAAGAGCATCATTTAAAAATATATATATATAAAGAAAAGGTGTACTTATTTCTTGACCTAATAATATACATAAACACCAATGAATTGAAGAATCAATTTGCAACAATATATAAAATAAATGACTTTGGTAAGCAAATTATCCTTGAAATTTATGCAAATTTAAAACTTTATGTCAATCAATCTCATATTTTAGGTTTGGTCCTTCATAATGAAAATATGATCTATAGAGCACAATTTCACCTAGTTGAATGCAAGATATTATGATTTAGGTTGCTTTGGTTCTTACTTTATCCTAATGTGTAAGGATTGGTGGTGTTTAAAATTGCCTTGGGATAGTCACCAAATTGTGAAGGTTCATGTCCCCCTTCGTTGAATCCCTTGAAAGACTAACTTTATGGCCTATGGCAACTATTGGCAAGGAAAAAACAAGACTACAATTGCCTAAAAGTGAATTTTGAGGCAAGTAGTGTTTCTAAATCCAGATGCTTCTAGGAATTCTCTTTCCAATTTCTTAGGATATATGAATGATCCAAGATTATTATTAGATGTATTTTAATTCTCAAATGTATTCCTTTAAATAACGAGACACAATGTATAGTTGTAGAAATGTGTGGCAAGTAAACTCTTAATGGCCAATAGAAATGAGTGGGAGTTAATAAGGTAAATTCATAAAAATTTAAATTTTTGGTCATATCCATATTGTTTAGGAGCATACTTGCATATCATGAGATTGGCCTAGTCTATGTATTGTAGGACCTCAACATGAAAATCAAGTTCATGGAATTTTAAGCTAATAATAAGATAGATGCATATTAGATTAGGTATAAATAAAGTGAAAACAAAGCCAAATGTATCTAGATGTATATCTAAATGAGGTAAGTTAGAACAAATAGAGACCAAGGAAGGAGCCAAAATTGAAACCTGGAAAATCTGAGTGACCATATGGTTGATTTTGTATACCCTAAATTATTATAATTTGTAAAATAGGTTTTTCTAAAAAGATTCACATATTACTAAATTATATTGATCCAAGTGTGCATTCAGCTAGAGTGGACTCAATGGGAGAGGGAAAATTTAGGTCTCTATAAGATGTATCATTCATCAAGAAATCTCAATTTTGTGTTATGACTATTCATGACATAGTTTAAGCAAGAGGGAAAAAAGTGCTTAAAAAAATAAAATCACTATCCTTGAAACTTTATTGGATTGTTTGAAAATTGAAGAGGTACATCAAAAATATAATGTTTGTTATTAATATTAGGAAGAAAAAAATTTATTCACAATCATAATGACATATATGATTTATTTTCATATAGAAACTCAAAAATTTAAAAGTCATTTATTCTATGAATGCAATGTAAGGAAGCTAAGGTAGCATAACAACTTCCTACACTAATCTTGAGAGGAGAATAACACAAAACTTTACAAATCTTTTTAGTTAGAAAAACTTAAATAGAAATAAACATAAATATCATGTATACCACAACACAATGATTTACATGGAGAAAACCCTCTCGGGAGAAAAACCCCACACTCCAAAAGCCACCCAATTTATTATTCAAAAATCACAAAGATTACAATATACTTGTAGAGAAAGCTTCTCACAAGAGTATCACCAACCAGAGATCTAGAGGAAACACGACCGCTATAAGACTCTTAGAATACATCATAATACACAGTCATAATACAACGCCCTCATAAAATAGGGTTGTCTTCTAAGGCAATTCAAGCCAACAATTTATATTGATCGTCAGATCTAAGACCTAATGATAAATAGTCCAAATTTATAGTAATAAAATATACATAAAATGTGGCTTTTGGGGGTGCTTCCCTCAAACCCCCACCAAGGTGTGTGACACCTAGACCCCTCACCAAGAGGGATGAGCCCCTTAGACCCTTGCAGGGGGGGTTACCCCTACACCCCTCCATGTTGACATATCAATAGTACCTTATGTATTTGCAAGGTTGAGACACATTTTCCCAACAAACCTCCCACTTTTCGAACACCTTGCAAGAGCAACAGGAGGGTGTATAAGTTCATCATCTCTTAATTGCTATGGGTTGAAAGGCCCATAGTATTTGAACACCACTTGAACTTCTCTGTGCTTGCAGGCTTAGTTAAAAAATCAACAACATTCATCAAAGTCTCTACCTTAACCAACTTCACCCTACCATCTTTGACCATATCTCTAACAAAATGATAGTGTACATCAATGTACTTGGTCTTGATGTGAAATTTTGAGTTCTTGGCTAGACATATTGCACTCTGACTGTCACAATAAATTGTCACTACACCTTCTTTTATTCCAATGTCTAAACACAGTCTCTTAACCCAAATGACTTCTTTACAAGCATGAGCAAATGCCATATACTCAACTTCAGTAGTGGACAAAGCAACCACATCTTGTCACTTACTCATCCAACTAATTGCACCACCAAATAAAGTTTAAACACATAAGAACTAGTGGATTGTCTACTATCAACATCACCTACCTAGTCTAAATCCACATAATCATGAATATTAATGGAAATATCATCATTAGTCATATTACTATGATAACACAAGGAATACTCTAAGGTACCGTACAAATATCTAAAGACTCTTTTAACTGAATCCCAATGAACTTTACCAAGATTAGACATATATCTAGAAAGAAATCCTATTGCTTGGGAAATGCATGGTCTAGTACAAACCATAGCATACATCAAACTTCCAATTGCACTCTGGTAAGAAACTCTGCTCATGTCTTTCATCTCTGATGGCGATGTTAGAAAATCTAAAATAGATAACTTTGTTCCAACTAAAACAAGAACACACAATCGTCTACCATCTTTCATATCAAATCTCTATAAAATTGAATTGGCATACTTACTTTGGCCAAGCCATGGCCTTCTGTTCACTCTATCTCTTCTAGTTTCCATCCCAAGAATGTGTTTAGCTGCACCAAGATCCTTCATTTCAAATGTAGTGGCAAGTTGAGATTTTAGATCTGAAATCATGCATTTCCATTTCCCAATAAATAATATATTGATATCAACATATAATACAATAAAAAAGAAACGATCACCATCAATTTTATAATAAACACAATGATTTGATTTAGAACGCTCAAATCTCAAACTCAACACATATGTATCAAATTTTTGGTACCACATCCTAGGACTCCGTTTTATCCCATACAAATATTTCTTCAATTTTCAAACCAATTTACACCCCCCTCACACGTTGACATGTCAACAATACCTTATGTATTTGCAAGGTTGAGACACGTTTTCCCAACATACAATAACCATCCATTGAAATTAAAATTATTAAAAATTGTCTTGATCAAGTATGAGCAGTTCCTTAAGAGTGAAAAGAACGTTTATTTGAAGAAATGATATAAGCCCTTTAAATAAGTTAGATGCCTCCAAATTCATAGTACTATATCTCATTTTTCAATGCAGTTTGAAAAACGTGAAAATCTCTTAATATATAGTGGCCCATTAATACAAGGCATGTGTTTGTATTAGGTGAAGTCTACTCTCTTCAAACACTATCCTTTCAATTAAATTTCATTAAATTGTATAATCATACTTTTCAACCATTTTCATAATTATTGTGCAAATATGTAACTTATTTCAAGTTTACATATTATGAAAATTTATGGTTCTTATGAGAATGAAGATACATATTCTAAAATTCTTCCCAAAGTCATTCATTTTTTATATTTTTTTTTTATAAATTATGGTTATATGATCTAGAAAAGTGGAGTGGACAAGATAACAAAGTTAAATTTAGTATATTAAAGATATTACCATTAATAAGGGAACTTTGATCCAAATTTGGGGATTTGAACAATCTAAGAATCATATTAAAGATATTACCATTAATAAGAGAACTTTGATCCAAATTTGGGGATTTGAACAATCTAAGAATCATGGCTATGTTTCTACCATGAATTGAAAGAGTTTCCTTATTAATTGGAGTAACCTAGAAACATAGTATTTATTGGTTTATTCTATATTAATTGTATTGTCTTCCATCTTTTATCATCTCATTTCCCCATAAAATTATAAATAGAAAATGCAAAGAGTTGAAAGAATTTCCTTCAAATTTTAGGTAACTCAAAAATTTGGAAGAGTTATATTTGGAGAAATGATCTAATTTATAAATGAAAGGAAATTAAGACTTAAAGATCTCATTTGAATAGGTTGGTTATTTATGGTTGTTCTTCAAAATTAAAAGAAACTTTATCCCACAAAATTAAATAAAGTTATTATTATATTTTTAATGAAAAAATATTTTAATGATCTTTCAATTGAAATAATATATATTTTTATTTCTTCATTCACGAGTTTTCTATATTTAATCTCATTCTCAATCCATGGCTAGGAATATTTTCAACCTCACCCTTGTTGGAATGGGCATAACTCAACTTTGATGGTGTTTTAAGGGATAATCTAAGCAATTCACGAGCTAGTTAATTCATTAGACACTGCCATTTGAAATTAATTGTTGTAGCTAAAAATAAACTCAAAGTTAGTGTAAAACCAAAATTAATAAAATATTTAAAAAGTGTTTTATATGTGTCTCAATATTTTATTTTATGTTAGAATATAACTAGTTTTTTGGGATAAGAGTTTTGTTACAATTCTAAATAGAAAGAACAAAATGTGATTGAAATATTCTAAGGAATTTAAACTTATGAAATAAGGTATTTCTTAGCCTAAAACTAAAAGTTATGTTGGATTTTTTTATTACACATAATAATGATAAAAATAAATAAAAATGAGTTTAAAAGTAAAAAAAATAGAAAGTGTAGTGTCGAAAATTGTATACCTTTATAATTTCACATGTTGTTTGCATCCCCTTAATTAATTGGACTTAATTAAGCCTTTAACTGACCAAATTAAGCTTTCCAAAGCCTTTTATTCCCATTTTCTAAAAGGCAAACCTATATTAAACAATTGTGAGCATTAATTAAAACATCTTGGAAATTGAGTCCCTTTAATTCCTAGGACCCAATTTTAATATGTTTGTAGCTGCATTTTAATGCTTCAAATTCAAGTTCCAAATGTTAGCTTTTAGAAACTAATTTTCAAGAAATTAGATAAACACATATAAATATAGTTATTTTATCAATTCAAATCTAACACACTTTTTAGAGAGACTCTAAGAGTAAATATTATTGTCAAGAGCATTGAAGAGCAGATTTATTAGTCATCTACAACAACAATCAAGATCATATCATCATGGCAAAGTTCATGTGTGTTCATGTTCATATTTTGGAGCTAACATTGTGATGTAGGTTTCAAGCATTCAAGCAATATAGAATCAATCAATCAAGCCAATTAATGTAAGATCTAAACCTTAGAGTGATGTATTTGACTTTAGTCCTCTAAGGGTAGTCATTAAGGGTTTGGTGAGTTGTAACAAGAAACTTTTCATTCATCAATTCCTTCATTCCATCATTATTTCATTATTAAGGTTTAATTACCAACATGGGGTTTGACTAAGGAAAACCTCCATTCACCCAAAAATAAACATTTTGCTTCTCTCTTTGTATGTGATATTTATGAGCGAAGGACTAAAATTTGATCAAAGGAGCAATTTTGTAAAGTTGTCAAAGTTGTAACGATTGTTGTCAAGCTACAGAAACTCACCTATAGGTTTTATTTTCGACTTTCCAATAGTCAAACATAGATGAATCAAAATCTTAGATCCAAGATCCGAGGATTGCAAAATGTATTTTTGGACCCCTACACTAGGACCCATTCACCCTAGGGAAAACCAGTCCTGCTACAAACCTTGAAACCTGCTTTTGATCACATGTGCACATCATTTTTCCCTTCTCAAATCTGCCTACAAACTATCATTTCTATTTTTGTTATCATAGAATTATGTATTTCAAGTGTTAGTTCATATAATTTAGTTAGTTAATGCACTTGAAATCATCTCCCAATATTGAAAATCAATCATTTCTATCATAAGAAAATGACAGATCCCAAAATAGGGTTGGCTCACCTCAAGGTTGAAAGTCAACCCTACCTCTTTGAGATCTCTTTTTCTAATGAAATTAGGGAAAGGGTAGGTTGCTTAAACCTTAGATCATTCCATATTGAACACCTTCTTTCACTCACCACACCCCCTTTTTACCTTTATTCATTTTGGTGAACTTGACATTGTACATCATAAATTCTGATTTGGAAGTCTCTAAAACCTTAGATCTAGGATTTGCATTAGTTTGTTTGCATGTCATTTAGGGTTTCAAAATTGCATTTTTGCATCATTTAAATTTATGAAAATCCAAAAATATTTCATAAATCTTGCATACATCTTGCATATTAGTTGTATCAAGGGTATCTTTCAATCATTTAGATCAAGAAAATAATCAAAATTGCATTCTAAAAGTTGTCATTTTGTTCACTTTTTGCCATCAAATTGCATTTCAATTTAATCATGAAATTTTAGAAATCTATAACTGAAAGAATTTGTTTGCAACCTGAAACACATAATTTAAACATTAACTCAGAAACTCAAAATTTATTTTTTCAAATCCTTGTACAAAGACCCATTTTCCCTTGGGAAAACTTGTCCTTATACAAGGGTAAGTGAAAAAATATGGGGGGCCAAAAGGGGGGCTTAAGTGGCCACTTTTTTTTTTTGAAATCAAGAAATACTAACCTTGGACGTGAAATTGAGGATAGTTACACTCAAAATTTTGGAACGCAACAAAAACAGGGAGCATAGTGCTCTGACTCTACTATCTAAACTACTAATTTATTTTGAAAATGGTTGATATTAAGGGGTTCAAAAGAGGGGCCCACATAAATCAGTGTTGTTCTTGTCAGAAAAAATAACATAGCAACTTTTGTGGGTACCTAGCATGGTAAACTTTTTTTTAGTATTTTTAAAATCGCTTCGGTGAGAAATTAGCTAATAGTGTGTTGTTTATGCTTGATTTTTTTTATAATTTTTTAATGAATATTTGATTTTTTACTAATTTTCAAAGTGGACACTTCCTGAAAAATAGAATTTTGGTTGCACTACCCCTACAAATTTTGGAAACTAATTGATTTTTTTTTAATATGTGTAGAATGGAGTCTAGTTTCTAAAAATGTAATTTATTTGAAATTTTGATGAACTATTAATTTATAACGAAAAAACACCAAACAGTGGTTTTTGCCAAAAAAAGAGACACACAAACAAAAGAAATTATAGATCAAATGCTTAACATTGTCAAAAAGTGAAAAAAAATTACATCGTTAGATAACTAAGAGAGAGTCTAACATTATCTAGGTGTTTGATTTGTTTGACATTGAAACACATGCAATCCTGATAGTGAGCACAGACCCGATTATGTGAAATATTGTAGAATTTGCAAAAACACATCTTTGGACGTTGGGAAGGCCCTCCAAGCCTTTGGGTTGGAAATCCAAAGCAAATCCAAGCCAAAGGCTTGTGGATTCCCAAAGAAAAACAAAACATGAGTGTTTTATAATGTGCTCATGTTATTTGAATGCATTGACAAAACGTGAGCGTTTTATAACGCGCTCATATTTTGGTCTACATTGAATTTGTTTTTCTTCTATTTTTTTTCTTTCTTCTTGTTATCTTTGAGGGAAACTATATACATGAAATAAGGATGAGTTGACATTTACATATGGATGTTTACCTTCTTATACTTTAAGTTATATTCCATGTATATAGTTTTAGGATGTTTGAGAGTGGTTTCGGATCTCTAGGAGTTATAATTTGCAAATTTTAGTTTTTGGAAGATCTCATAAATTTCAGACTTAGTCAAATTTTAGTAATCAACATGTCAAATTTTAGTAATCAGGAGGTCAAATTTTAGTAATTAGTAAGTTGTATTATTTCTCTCTCTATCTCACTCATTTTTTATCCCTTACACTCTAGACCTCTCTCACTGTCTCCATCCCTTTATTTGATTCTCTCTCCCTTAAGTTCAAGAACTACCTCTCTACCTCTCTCTCTCATTTTCCCTCTAATTCTCTCTATCTCACTTATCTCTTGCTCCCTCCCCCCTTCCCTCTCTACTTATCTTTATCTCCCTCCCTCTCTCTCTCTCTACTTCTATCTATCTCCCCTCTCTCTCTACCTACCTCTCTCTCCATCACTCCCTACCACTCTTTCTATTTATCTCTATCTCACCTCTCTCTCACCTCCCCCCTCTCCCTCCATACTTCTTTCTCCCTCTCTTCTTCCCTCTCTACTC
>VDFB02379711.1:104062538-104083578 GCA_007258455.2 Sequoia sempervirens
TAAAGGGATGGAGACAGTGAGAGAGGTCTAGAGTGTAAGGGATACAAAATGATTGAGATAGAGAGAGAAATAATACAACTTACTAATTACTAAAATTTGACCTCCTGATTACTAAAATTTGACATGCTGATTACTGAAATTTGACTAAGTTTGAAATTTATGAGATCTTCCAAAAACTAAAATTTGCATTATAACTCCTAGAGATCCGAAACCACTCTCAAACATCCTAAAACTATACACATGAAATATAACTTAAAGTATAAGAAAGTAAACATCCATATGTAAATGTCAACTCATCCTTATTTCATGTATATAGTTTCCCTCAAAGATAACAAGAAGAAAGCGAAAAGATAGAAGAAAAACAAATTCAATGTAGACCAAAACATGAGCGCATTATAAAACGCTCACGTTTTGTCAATGCATTCAAATAACACGAGCACATTATAACACACTCACGTTTTGTCTTGCTTTGGGAATCCACAAGCCTTTAGCTTGGATTTTCTTTGGATTTCCAACCCAAAGGCTTGGAGGGCCTTCCCAATGTCCAAAGACGTGTTTTTTCAAATTCTACAATATTTCACATAATCAGGTTCGTGCTCACTATCTGGATTGCATGTGTTTCAATGTCAAACAAATCGAACACCTAGATAATGTTAGACTCTCTCTTAGTTATCTAACGATGTAATTTTTTTCACTTTTTGACAATGTTAAGCATTTGATCTATAATTTCTTTTTTTTTTGTGTCTCTTTTTTTGGCAAAAACCATTGTTTGGTGTTTTTTCGTTATAAATTAATCGTTCATCAAAATTTCAAATAAATTACATTTTTAGAAACTAGACTCCATTCTACACATATTAAAAAAAAATCAATTAGTTTCCAAAATTTGTAGGGGTAACGCAACCAAAATTCTATTTTTCAGCAAGTGTCCACTTTGAAAATTAGTAAAAAATCAAATATTCATTAAAAAATTATCAAAAAAATCAAGCATAAACAACACATAGTTAGCTAATTTCTCACCGAAGCGATTTTAAAAATACTAAAAAAAAGTTCACCATGCTAGGTACCCACAAAAATTGCTATGTTATTTTTTCTGACAAGAACAACACCAATTTATGTGGGCCCCTCTTTTGAACCCCTTAATATCAACCATTTTCAAAATAAATTAGTAGTTTAGAGAGTAGAGTCAGAGCACTGTGATCCTTGTTTTTGTTGCATCCCAAAATTTGAGTGTAACTATCCTCAATTTCACGTCCAAGGTCAGTATTTCTTGATTTCAGAAAAAAAAAAGTTGGCCACTTAAGCCCCCCTTTTGGCCCCCCATATTTTTTCACTTACCCTTGTATAAGGACAAGTTTTCCCAAGGGAAAATGAGTCTTTGTACAAGGATTTGAAAAAATAAATTTTGAGTTTCTGAGTTAATGTTTAAATTATGTGTTTCAGGTTGCAAACAAATTCTTTTAGTTATAGATTTCTAAGATTTCATGATTAAATTGAAATGCAATTTGATGGAAAAAATTGAACAAAATGACAACTTTTAGAATGCAATTTTGATTGATTTTCTTGATCTAAATGATTGAAAGATACCCTTGATAATACTAATATGCAACATGTATGCAAGATTTATGAAATATTTTTGGATTTTCATAAATTTAAATGATGCAAAAATGCAATTTTGAAACCCTAAATGACATGCAAACAAACTAATGCAAATCCTAGATCTAAGGTTTTAGAGACTTCCAAATTAGAATTTATGATGTACAATGTCAAGTTCACCAAAATCAATAAAGGTAAAAAGGGGGTGTGGTGAGTGAAAGTAGGTGTTCAATATGGAATGATCTAAGGTTTAAGCAACCTACCCTTTCCCTAATTTCATTAGAAAAAGAGATCTCAAAGAGGTAGGGTTGACTTTCAACCTTGAGGTGAGCCAACCCTATTTTGGGATCTGTTATTTTCTTATGATAGAAATGATTGATTTTCAATATTGGGAGATGATTTAAAGTGCATTAACTAACTAAATTATATGAACTAACACTTGAAATTCATAATTCTATGATAAAAAAACAAAAATGATAGTTTGTAGGAAGATTTGAGAAGGGAAAAATGATGTGCACCTGTGATCAAAAGCAGGTTTCAAGGTTTTTAGCAGGACTGGTTTTCCCTAGGGTGAATGGGTCCTAGTGTAGGGGTCCAAAAATACATTTTGCAATCCTCAGATCTTGGATCTAAGCTTTTGATTCATCTAGGTTTGACTATTGGAAAGTCGAAAGTAAAACCTATAGGTGAGTTTCTGTAGCTTGACAACAATCGTTACAACTTTGACAACTTTACAAAATTGCTCCTTTGATCAAATTTTAGTCCTTCTTCACTCATAAATCTCACTTACAAAGAGAGAAGCAAAATGTTTATTTTTGGGTGAATGGAGGTTTTCCTTAGTCAAACCCCATGTTGGTAATTAAACCTTAATAATGAAATAATGATGGAATGAAGGAATTGATGAATGGAAAGTTTCGTGTTACAACTCACCAAACCCTTAATGACTACCCTTAGAGGACTAAATTCAAATACATCACTCTAAGGTTTAGATCTTACATTAATTGGCTTGATTGATTGATTCGATATTGCTTGAATGCGTGTCTGAATGCTTGAAACCTACATCACAATGTTAGCTCCAAAATATGAACATGAACACACATGAACTTTGACATGATGATATGATCTTGATTGTTGTTGTAGATGACTGATAAATCTGCTCTTCAATGCTCTTGACAATAATATTTACTCTTAGAGTCTCTCTAAAAAGTGTGTTACATTTGAATTGATAAAATAACTATATTTATAGGTGTTTATCTAATTTCTTGAAAATTAGATTCCAAAAGCTAACATTTGGAACTTGAATTTGAGGCATTAAAATGCCACCACAAACATATTAAAATTGGGTCCTAGGAATTAAAGGGACTCAATTTCCAAGATGTTTTAATTAATTCTCACAATTTTTTAATAAAGGTTTCCCTTTTAGAAAACGGGAATAAAAGGCTTTGGAAAGCTTAATTTGGTCAGTTAGAGGCTTAATTAAGTCCGATTAATTAAGGAGATGTAGACAACATGTGAAATTATAAAGGTATACAATTTTCGACACTACACTTTCTATTTTTTTTACTTTTAAACTCATTTTAAATTTTTTTTATCATTATTATGTGTAATAAAAAATCTAACATAACTTTTAGTTTTAAGCTAAGAAATACCTTATTTCATAAGTTTAAATTCCTTAGAATATTTCAATCACATTTTGTTCTTTCTATTTAGAATTGTAATAAAACTCTTATTCCAAAAAACTAGTTATATTCTAACATAAAATAAAATCTTGAGACACATATAAAACACTTTTTAAATATTTTATTAATTTTGGTTTTACACTAACTTTGAGTTTAGTTTTAGCTACAAAAATTAATTTCAAATGGCAGTGTCTAATAAATTAACTAGCTCGTGAATTGCTTAGAATATCCCTTAAAACACCATCAAAGTTGAGTTATGCCCATTCCAACAAGGGTGAGGTTGAAAATATTCCTAGACATGGATTGAGAATGGGATTAAATATAGAAAACTCATGAATGAAGAAATACAAATATATATTATTTCAATTGAGAGATCATTAAAATAAATTTTCATTAAAAATATAATAATAACTTTATTTAATTTTGTGGGATAAAGTTTCTTTTAATTTTGAAGAACAACCATAAATAACCAACATATTAAAATGAGATCTTTAAGTCTTAATTTCCTTTCATTTATAAATTAGATCATTTCTCCAAATATAACTCTTCCAAATTTTTGAGTTACCTAAAGTTTGAAGGCAATTCTTTCAACTCTTTGCATTTTCTATTTATAATATTATGGGGAAATGAGATGATAAAGATGGAAGACAATACAATTAATATAGAATAAACCAATAAATACTATGATCTTCTAAATTTCTAGGTTACTCCAATTAATAAGGAAACTCTTTCAATTCATGGTAGAAACATAGCCATGATTCTTAGATTGTTCAAATCCCCAAATTTGGATCAAAGTTCCCTTATTAATGGTAATATCTTTAATATACTATATTTAACTTTGTTATCTTGTCCACTCCACTTGGTACCCATTACATATTTTCTAGATCATATAACCATAATTTACAAAAATAAAATAAAAAATGAATGACTTTGGGATGAATTTTAGAATATGTATCTTCATTCTCATAAGAACCATAAATATTCATAATATGTAAACTTGAAAGAAGTTACATATTTTCACAATAATTATGAAAATGGTTGAAAAGTATGATTATACAATTTAATGAAATTTAATTGAAAGGATAGTGTTTGAAGAGAGTAGACTTCACCTAATACAAACACATGCCTTGTATTAATAGGCCACTATATATTAAGAGTTTTTCACATTTTTCAAACTGCATTGAAAAATGAGATATAGTACTATGAATTTGGAGGCATTTAACTTATTTAAAGGGCTTATATCATTTCTTCAAATAAATGTTCTTTTCACTCTTAAGGAATTGCTCATACAATCAAGACAATTTTTAATAATTTTAATTTCAATGGATGGTTATTGCATGTTGGGAAAACGTGTCTCAACCTTGCAAATACATAAGGTATTGTTGACATGTCAATGTGCGAGGGGGGTGTAAATTGGTTTGAAAATTGAAGAAATATTTGTATGGGCTAAAACGGAGTCCTAGGATGTGGTACCAAAAATTTGATACATATGTGTTGAGTTTGAGATTTGAGCATTCTAAATCAAATTATTTTGTTTATTATAAAACTGATGGTGATTGTTTATTTTTTATTGTATTATATGTTGATATCAATATATTATTTATTGGGAAAGGGAAATGCATGATTTCAAATCTAAAATCTCAACTTACCGCTACATTTGAAATGAAGGATCTTGGTGCAGCTAAACACATTCTTGGGAAGGAAACTAGAAGAGATAGAGTGAACAAAAGGCCATGGCTTGGCCAAAGTATGTATGCCAATTCAATTTTATAGAGATTTGATATGAAATATGGTAGACAATTGTGTGTTCTTGTTTTAGTTGGAACAAAGTTATCTATTTTAGATTTTCTAACATCGCCATCAGAGATGGAAAACATGAGCAGAGTTTCTTACCAGAGTGCAATTGGAAGTTTGATGTATGCTATGGTTTGTACTAGACCGTGCATTTCCCAAGCAATAGGATTTCTTTCTAGATATATGTCTAATCTTTGTAGAGTTCATTGGGATGAAGTTAAAAGAGTCTTTAGATATTTGTGCGGTACCTTAGGGTATTCCTTGTGTTATCATAGTAATATGAATGACGACGATATTTCCATTAAT
Organism: Sequoia sempervirens; assembly: GCA_007258455.2. NCBI lineage: Eukaryota > Viridiplantae > Streptophyta > Pinopsida > Cupressales > Cupressaceae > Sequoia > Sequoia sempervirens. The sequence continues at coordinate 104,067,911 of VDFB02379711.1, forward strand.
ATTCATGATTATGTGGATTCAGATTGGGCAGGTGATGTTGATAGCAAACAGTCCACCAGTTCTTATGTGTTTAAACTTTATTTGGTGGTGCAATTAGTTGGATGAGTAAGTGACAAGATGTGGTTGCTTTGTCCACTACTGATGTTGAGTATATGGCATCTGTTCATACTTGCAAAGAAGTCATTTGGCTTAAGAGACTGTGTTTAGACGTTGGAATAAAACAAGGTGTAGTGACAATTTATTGTAACAATCATAGTGCAATATGTCTAGCCAAGAACTCAAAATTTTACATCAAGACCAAGTACATTGATGTACACTATCATTTTGTTAGAGATATGGTCAAAGATGGTAGGGTGAAGCTGGTTAAAGTAGAGACTTTGATGAATGTTGTTGATTCTTTAACTAAGCCTACAAGCACATAGAAGTTCAAATGGTGTTCAAATACTATGGACCTTTCAACCCCTATCAATTAAGAGATGATGAAATTATACACCCTCTTGTTGCTCTTGCAAGGTGTTCGAAAAGTGGGAGGTTGGTTAGGAAAATGTGTCTCAACCTTGCAAATGCATAAGGTGCTATTGATACGTCAACATGGAGGGGTGTAGGGGTAACCCCCCCTGCAAGGGTTTGAGGGGCTCATCCCTCTTGGTGAGGGGTCTAGGTGTCACACACCTTGGTGGGGGTTCGAGGGAAGCACCCCCAAAAGCCACATTTTTATGTATATTTTATTACTATAAATCTGGACTATTTATCATTAGGTCTTAGATTTGACGATCAATATAAATTGTTGGCTTGAATTGCCTTAGAAGACAACCCTATTTTATGAGGATGTTGTATTATGATTGTGTATTATGATGTATTCTGAGAGTCTGATAGTGGTCATGTTGCCTCTGGATCTCTAGTTGGTGATACTCTTGTGAGAAGCTTTCTCTACAAGTATATTGCAATCTTTGTGATTTTTGAATAATAAATTAGGTGGCTTTTGGAGTGTGGGATTTTTCTCCTGAAAGGGTTTTCCCCATGTAAATCATTGTGTTGTGGTATACATGATATTTATGTTTATTTCTATTTAATTTTTTCTAACTAAAAAGATTTTTAAAGTTGTGTTATTCTCCTCTCAAGATTAGTGTAGGAAGTTGTTATGCTATGTAGTGCCCCTCCATTCCCACTATGGATGTGTAAGAAGTTTGGTCTTGAAACTTGGAGACGAAGGTAAAATAATAGGGACATTTGAGGTATGTGCTAATAATGTTAAACAATTGATGTTGTATATTATGAATTTATGGACATATTGATGTGATGAGAGTGTTTTGATTATCTTTGGGGTTTTCACTTGATTCTAAAATATTATTATTGTGTTGACATGTCATTATGATTTTGATTATGATTATGTTTATTGTCATAAAGATGTACTGACGTGTGCTCAAACTTTGTGGTTGCAATATGGGACATTAGCTTCGGTTAGTGCTTTGGTGAGTATGATGTATATTGTCATGTTATTATTATTATGTAGAGATTTATTTGTATCGTTAAGTGATGCAGTAGTATATTTGTTAGGATAAGTGGAAAGGGCAGCATCGTACCATTGAGCATATGAAAGACATACGAACATGAGATACGATTGCTAGAGTTTCTTTCCTAGTGCTTCGGCTATTATGCACATGTGCTTTAATTTGTATGTTTGAGTGAATAGGTATTAGGCTACGTCTCCACCTGAATTAGCAGGTATGAGCGTGCCTTTAATCCCAATGGTGGTTGAGGAGATAACATTTAGGCCCAAGTTATAACCTAACCTTGGCCATGGTTCCCAATTAGGGACAATTGATTTAGTGTGTGACCACCATTTTTAGGTTGTCATGGGACAATATTTAACTTCTTTTACCCTATGTTTGGAGTGTTGCACTTATGTGAATATTTCTTATGAGATATGTGGTTGTTTGATTTTGTTGTCCAATCTTGGTTTTAGATCCCAACTTGTTGGTGTTAAATCCTGTGGTTAGTTGGGTTGTTATGAGTGTGATTAATGTTATTTATGTTTTGATGTGAATGTTTCTTTCATGTGGAGTCATTCTGTGGTTTATGTCTTACTTTGGTTTGTAGATTATTCGGGTGAAGATAAATACTCGATCAATATGTTAGTTATCATTTAATTGTTAATATTATTATAATTATAGGTATATTACGTTTTATTAAAATAAAGTTATAAATATTAACATATTCTAATGTTATTTATTAAATATTAATGTTTATTAGTAATATTCAAATATTAATATGTAAGTATATGTTATATTTGGATTTTGATTTACTATTTTGGTAGAGTGATTATTTTATGGGGGTTTTCTTTATCTCTTGTAATATTTTGAATTTATTTAATGAGAAATTCTAAACAAATGAGTTAATTATGTGAGTTAATTTAATTATTAAATTTATTTTAATTATTTTATTAATGGGTTGAGGATATGTGTTTTAATTTAATATTTTAGTAATTTATTTTATGAGAGGATTTTATTTCCTTGTTTTATTTTGAAAAATAGTCTTTTTGGGGAAAAAGAAAGAAAGTTGTTTTCATTTTTGTTTTTCTTTCTTTTTTGGAATTTAATTAATTTTATTTATGAGAAAAAATAGGGAAAGGGGGTTTCACTCTTTCTGGGCATGAAATTTTAGAGGATTTGAAGAGGAGAGATTTTACATAGTTGGAGGGAATTTTTCAGGGGTTTTTTGGAGAAATTTGGAGTGGGTTTTTAAATAAAAATTGGGTATTCATTTTGTTTTAGGGGATTCTTCATTTCCTGGAGGTTATTGTCATGCTTGCAAAGAGGAAGAAGTAATGAGAAAACTGTTGCAACTTGGGGGTTTTGAGAGTTAAAGTTTTCGGAGCTCGGCATCAAATTTCTATTATTGTCAAGCGATGGATCCAGGTTGGATTTTGATATATTTTGTTTAAATTTTTTTTGTGGGTAGGAATAATTTGATTGATTTATTTTCTCTTTAATTTTTAAAAATAAATATTGGATAGTTTTATTTCTGTGTGTGAATGAAACATTTATTTATTCTACAATAAAAATCAATACATATTTGTTGTGTTTGTTTTTTTACCAATAAAAGGGTCTGATTGCGTTGCTCATAAATCTATTTTTACGAACTGGGTTGGTGAGATTTTTAATGGGTTTTTTTTATCTCGTTGTTGTTTAAATTATTTCCAGAAATCTCAGAAACCCAGATCATAGTTTGTGAGATATGGTTGAAACACGGGACTGCTGTCAAGTTGCTCCTCTATGACTGCAAATATCTTTATTTCTCCCTGTAACCAGCCAATGGAAGATTGAGATTTTAGATTTATAGGGGTTTGAATAAGCTTAAATTAATTTTAATAAATTTTTTTTAATATTTTATTTTAAATAAAATCTAGTTGTTGAGTTACTCATTTTATCATTTGAGTATAATCGAGTATTGCCGAAAAGAGGGTTTTATGGGATCCGTCTGTTGTTTTGTATTTTATGAAATTATTATTCATTTTTAGTCAATTTCTTCCACGTTGTTGAGTAGTCGACGACTAAATTTGAAATAGGTATTTTACAGATTTTGATTTTGAGTTGATATGACTATTTTATGGCTGTTTTATTGTTGGCAGATTTGACTATTGTCAAGTGAGAATTAATTCAATTTTAAAAGTTGTATTAGAAGGTATAACTATATTATTTGATCTGTATTGTGTTGTACCATTTTTATTTAAATGTGTTTACTATTTGCATGTTATAAATCCCGTCATATTTGTGAAATCTTGTGTTGAAACTTTCGCATGTATAAAGATCACTTGTACCAAGGTTGTGCATTGTTGGTCATAGCTATGAACTGCTAAGTTAAAGTTGATTATCATGTTATAATATTGTGAAAATAATGTAATATGCATCATTGTGGTGTTGTGGTATAATGTTAAATTTTTTGAGTTTTCTATTTGTTGTGTTATGTGATTGAGTCTTTAGAAGTACCTAGAAGTCATTGTGGAAGTCCTCGTAATCTTTGGTTAATTCTTGTTTTGGTAGTCTCCTCTAGATGGCTAGTGTCAACCACTTGTTTCTTTGTTTGCTTGTGTGTGGGGCCTAGTGTTGTCTCCTAGCACGGAGGGAGTGGGCCTCAGGGTTCCACGTGGTAGGGTGGTATTTCTGAACCATCCATTGGGATTTAGGTGGTGCAATTCATGCGCAACATAAAGAGTATTTTATTTCGCTTCATTCTATAGCTGAATTTATGTGCAGGTGATATTTCTATGAAAATTATGTTTAATATGTATTATATATATTCTTCTTAGATGAGCACATCTTGTACGTTGTAACATTCTTGTAATGAAAATGTAAATGGATTGAAGTAGTTTAAAGATATATTTATTGTTGTTTATTATGTAATAAAAATGTTAGCATAAGAATGTTGTATTTATAATACATATAAACTTAATTTAGTAGTAGCGATATGTCTTTATATACATTTTCATGGTGTTGATTTATGATAGGTTCATAAGAGCATAGTGTTAGATGATGTTATGCAATTTGTTGTATAAGATTTAATTTATATTCAAATTACTGACTGTATGTGCTTTAGTGTATCAAATATTTTTTTTCTATAGGCTTAGTTAGTGTAGGTGTATCATGGTAGCGACGTTAAGGGACCATGGTGGATAGGTGTGTAACTGGGTTATGATTAATGTTACTTTTAGGTCATAATGTGATTATGATACGATGTTAATATAATGATGCCATTCGTATTAATTTGTTGAGTTGCATTAGTTAATGCCACTTTAGTTTCAAAAAAAAAATTATTGGCATGATCTTGTATATCTTTTGTGTTATCCACCAGGTCCCTTAGCGGGGCGTTACATGCTACCTTAGCTTCCTTACATTGCATTCATAGAATAAATGACTTTTAAATTTTTGAGTTTCTATATGAAAATAAATCATATATGTCATTATGATTGTGAATAAAAAAAACATTTTCCTAATATTAATAACAAACATTATATTTTTGATGTACCTCTTCAATTTTCAAACAATCCAATAAAGTTTCAAGGATAGTGATTTTATTTTTATTAACACTTTTTCCCTCTTTCTTAAACTATGTCATGAATAGTCATAACACAAAATTGAGATTTCTTGATGAATGATACCTCTTATAGAGACCTAAATTTTCCCTCTCCCATTGAGTCCACTGTAGCCGAATGCACACTTGGATCAATATAATTTAGTAAGATGTGAATCTTTCTAGAAAAACCTATTTTACAAATTATAATAATTTATGGTATACAAAATCAACCATATGGTCACTCAAATCTTCTAGGTTTCAATTTTGGCTCCTTCCTTGGTCTCTATTTGTTCTAACTTACCTCATTTAGATATACTTCTAGATACATTTGGCTTTGTTTTCACTTTATTTATACCTAATCTAATATGCATCTATCTTATTATTAGCTTAAAATTCCATGAACTTGATTTTCATGTTGAGGTCCTACAATACATAGACTAGGCCAATCTCATGATATGCAAGTATGCTCCTAAACAATATGGATATGACCAAAAATTTAAATTTTTATGAATTTACCTTATTAACTCCCACCCATTTCTATTGGCCATTAAGAGTTTACTTGCCACACATTTCTACAACTATACATTATGTCTTGATATTTAAAGGAATACATTTGAGAATTAAAATACATCTAATAATAATCTTGGATCATTCATATATCCTAAGAAATTGGAAAGAGAATTCCCAGAAGCATCTGGATTTGGAAACACCACTTGCCTCAAAATTCACTTTTAGGCAATTGTATTCTTGTTTTTTCCTTGCCAATAGTTGCCATAGGCCATAAAGTTATTCTTTCAAGGGATTCAACGAAGGGAGACATGAACCTTCACAATTTGGTGACTATCCCAAGGTAATTTTAAACACCACCAATCCTTACACATTAGGATAAAGTAAGAACCAAAGCAACCTAAATCATAATATCTTGCATTCAACTAGGTGAAATTATGCTCTATAGATCATATTTTCATTATGAAGGACCAAACCTAAAATATGAGATTGATTGACATAAAGTTTTAAATTTGCATAAATTTCAAGGATAATTTGCATACCAAAGTCATTTATTTTATATATTGTTGCAAATTGATTCTTCAATTCATTGGTGTTTATGTTATATTTTAGGTCAAGAAATAAGTACACCTTTTCTTTATATATATATTTTTTAAATGATGCTCTTCTTGCATAGTTATCCTTCCCAACTACATTAAGTTAATCTATATTAATTATATCCTATGAAAGAAAGCTATTTTAAGCCAACATTATTTTTTAAAATATAGAAACACCAAAATTTAAAAATATTAATGTCCAGAAATACAATTATCAAAAATTGATGTAAATATATAATATTTAGTACACTTTTCAAAGCAAAACAAAACAAAAAAATGTGTTACTTCTTATAATCAAAAGTACTATAAAAATATAAATCATATATTATTATTTTCAAAACAAGCATATTACTACGAGATAGTTTTTAAGTAAAAATAAAGTAAGTAATATAAGATAAAATAAAAAAAATTGATTACAAGTTAAAAATTTATGTCTAAAATTAAATAAATAACTTTTAAGTAAATAAAATAGTTTTGTAATCTATTGAATGATGCTCAAATAGGTTTTGAATTTCATATGGGAATAGGAATATGGCTAGTACGCAAGATAACTTCCTCAAAACTATGGATTCCATTTCTAATATCTATCAGGATAAAATGAGGCCCTTCATAAACATTGGAAAAATGGGGGATTAACTTTTCTTAAATACACAATTGGAACAATACATTCATCCTAGATTGACTAGTCATTTACAATGGAGAATGACCTCATTGATAATAGAGATGAGGATACAAAACCATAAAATTATGTTGAAAGTAGTAACTATTACATAATATCTATTATATAGTATATAAAAGGGGTGTGTATGTATAGTTAAACCCTTGTAGATAGTTTATAACAATTACATATCATGACAATGAGATTTGATGGGGGAGCAATATTCCATAGGGATTTTGTAATCAAGCCCTCCATACTATAGTAGCTCTTTTTGTAATTCTTTTGTTGAAGTTAATGTAATGGGTATGGCCCCCTAGGCAACATTCACCAATAAAACAAATAGCTCTATATTCTTTTGTGTCTATTTTCTTATATATTTACTTATCTATTTGTTTTTTTTGTATACATATAATAATTTAAATAGATATTAAAATTAACATTCATATAGAAAAATAAAATAACTCTTCAAATAAAAGATTTCATTAAACTATAAATAAAATATAGAGTTAAATTGTTGAAATAATTTATTTTTATTTAACATTTTGAAATTTTTTATACTATTAAAATAATTATTTATTTATTTAATTTTTGTCATTTTGCTTTTTCTTTTTTAAACATATTCTCTACAATCTTTATATTTTTTATTAAAAATAATTATATAATTAACACACTAAATACATATATTTAAAAGACACTAAAAAATATCTATACTAAATTATTCTTCATTTTATTTATTTTTTTAATCAATCTCAAATTACATTAAAAAATAATCTCTTTTCTTCATAATGACAAATCATTTATTTCAAAATCTTGAATAATTAAAAGTTAAAAAGAAATTTCATTTAAACTAAAAATAAGAATAAATATAAGTTTTAAAATAAATTCAATTCAATAAAAATATTATTCCATTTAAAAAAAATGAAAGCCGTTTAAAAATTATGATTTTTGAAAATTTGAAAAATTGTCTCAAAAATAACAATTGAGAAGTGACTCATTGAAAAAATTATTTAATCAGAAAGTAATAGAACCAATCAGAAAGTAATAGAACCACCTTCAGTGATTAGATCTTCGAGGCTTAATGGCAATTCTTTCAACCCAGAACAGTGGCGCAAGTTTAACTGGTTCAGATTTTTGAGTTGTTCAAAGTCAGAAGGAAATTCCTTCAATTCAGAACAGTTGTCCAAAAGTAATACCCTCAGATTTTGGAGTTGCCCAAAGTCACAAGGCAATTCTTTCAACCCAGAACAGTGGGTCAAATCTAAATATCTCAGATTTTGGAGTTGCCCAAAGTCACAAGACAATTCTTTCAATCCAGAACAGTGGCTCAAAATTAAAGATTGCAGATTTTGGAGTTGCCCAAAGTCACAAGACAATTCTTTCAACCCAGAACAGTGGCTCAAAAATAAATATTGCAGATTTTGGAGTTGTCCAAAGTCATAAGGCAATTCTCTCAACCCAGAACAGTGGCTCAAATTTAAATACTGCAGATTTTGGAGTTGCCCTAAATCACAAGGCAATTTCTTTGAACCCAGAACAGTGGCTCAAATCTACATTTTGCAGATTTTGGAGTTGCCCAAAATCACAAGACAATTCTTTCAACCCAGAACAGTAGCTCAAATCTAAAAATTTCAGATTTTTGAGTTGCCCAAAGTCACCAGACAATTCTTTCAACCCAGAACAGTGGCTCAAATATAAAATTATCATATTTTTGAATTGCCCAAAGTCACAAGGTAATTCTTTCAACTCAAAACATTCGTTCAATATTAACCATTCTAGATTTTTAAGTAGCCCAAATTCTGAAGGCAGTACACTTAATGTGGAGCAGCCTTGTAAACTCAAAGTTTTCAAATTATTAAGTTGCCCAAGGTCTGAAGGAAGTTCCCTTAACTGATGGCATCCGCTTACCTCTAATGCCTCTAACTTTGTTAGCTTTTCCATTCCATCTGGTAACCTCTGCATATTATTCAAATCACAGTATAATTTTACAAGAGAAGAAGCTGAAGCGACTCTGGGAGGAACCTTAGAATCTGTAACTCTGTTCTCGGCAGAAACTTTAATGGACATAACACGCAGGCTGGGAGGAAGCTACATATTTGCACAATAAATATGAAAAAGATTGCTAAGTGTTATTATACATTCTCATGAAAGTTAATTGAAATGATATGGTCTAAGGAGGGCAGATCTTACCTCATATAAACTCATGGCTTGCGTGAATGGCCCACTATAATAAGCGAGATGCTCAAGTTTTTCAAAATCCATTGGTAAATCACAAATATCACTCGGAATTTTGAGGCATCTGAGTTCTTTAAATGGCTTATAACATTTCTTCCTGAATGTTATTTGCAATCCATCTTCATAAGATAGCACTCTTAAGGAATTACTCATACACTTAAGATGATCATCATTAATTTCGATCGGAGGCTGCTCATGTTTTCTACGAAAAAAAATGCCTTTTAAATTTTTGAGCTTCTGCACCAAAGTAAACCATATATATCATTATGATTGTAAATAACAAATGTATTTTAATAATATGAACAACAATATTGTAAGTATGACATACCTCTTCATCTTTCAAACAATCCAATAAAGCTTGAGGGTCTGTGATTCTGCTCTGCTCTGACATCTTTTTTCCTCTTGCTTCAACTATGTCATGAATAGTCATATAATAATAATTATTATCATTATAATAATAATTATCATTATTATAATAACACTTATCTCTCTTGATGAATGACGCCTCTTCTAGGGCTCTAAATTCCTCCTTTCCTATTGAATCCATTTCAGGCAGACATCCATTTGGAGCAATATAAAAGAAAGATGTGATATCTAGAAAGGCCTCTTTCACAGGTTGTAATAATCTGTGGTATACAAAATCAACCATACACTCACTTATATCTTGCACCTCCTCCCCTACTTTAAGCAACTCTAATACCATAATATTTGTATTTTTAGTACTTATAGCGAGTTGAGCACCAGCTAATTCCAGCAGAAGCGGAACGCCACCACACAGCTTGAGGAGGTCCTGTATGTGCTTTTCATCATTGTGATCCGTGGCTCTTTCCAACAAAATCTTTCTGGCCTCTGCCTCTGGAAGGGGATTCACAAGATATTGTTGGCGCTGAAAATTCTGGTAGACAAGCATGTTCGTTTCCTGAAGATTTTGAGTAGTGACTAGTACTCTGCTTCTTGGTGGAAGGCAATTGCCCAAGTCTACAGGTAGAAGTAGTTTGAGATCTGTACTTTTGAGACCGTTGTCAATGTACAGAAATACAGGCTGATTAGGATTCTTTTTCAAAACCCACCAGATCATTTGCCGACCATGATCACAGTCTGTCAGTTTCACATTCTCCTTGAACAATTTTTCTAAAATCAGCTCCTGGAGGACTTTAATATCATTCTTGGTACAGTGTTGATCCATGTGAATTCTGCATTTCTTGTAAGTTTTGTCATCAATGTGGTCATATATGGCATCAGCAAGAGTCGTTTTCCCGATCCCTCCGAAACCATAGACAATCACAAGTTGAGCCGATGTATGTTGTGCATTCAAATCAAGAAGCTGAATTACCGTTTCTTGTGCACTCTCAATTCCAACTGTAAAGTTTGTGGAAAACTCAATCAAAATTTGTGGCAAAATTCAAGACATAACAGGAAAAGTGTTTGAAATCGAAAGGCATCTTACCTGCCGGTTTGTATGCAGCCTTTAACTGCGAAGGAATCTTTGGTATTGTATTATGTATGTTAATTACAGTCGACAATGTGAGGTCATTATACAAGCGGTCTGTTTTGGCCTGAAAACCTTTTAGACCATCGGCATTGACTGAAGCAGTCAGAAACCTTTACACAATTCAAATATTCAATCTTAATTAAATATGTTGATTACATAAAACCCGAAAACTAAAAAACAAATTGATTCCAGATAAAAGCAAAGATATTTCGGCCTTACTTCCATTCATATTTAAGAACAAAAACTTTTTCAGCTTGTTGCTGTCATCTAGGTCTGGTTCTAATTAAAATCCATATTTGTTTAAAACGCCTTAAAATTATTACTACTTCTTACCATTTCAACTCAAACAGAATTGATTATCATTTTTCTTAATTACATATATAAATCTGCTCAAATAATTTAACTCACTTAACAAATTTGCCGGCGGCAAGCTGGGACGCGCACATGACGCATCCTTCAACAATGCACTTGACTGCCTCGTTTAGTTTCTCCTCCTGCTCTGCCATTTGCTCATTCAACTTAAGAATCTGCTTCCCAAGATTAACCAAAACTTTCAAAATTTCAAGGCACTCTCTCTGGTTGTTAGACATCTCATTATATCTGGCCAATACAAATCCGACTACAGAAAGTGTTGCCCCCGCCCAATGAATTTGTGCAGCACCTTTCAGCAGATTTATAACAACCTTCTCAATCTCTGCACTTGCGCCATCCTTAGAATCATTCTGTATGGAAATTTTCCATGAGGATGTAAGTAATCTATGACAATTGAGATCCATTTAATATAATTTCCCAAATGTTTATTGTTACAGCCTACAGGCACCTTGTGAGAATTTCAAGAATTCTTGAAGAGTTGCAAATAATAGAATTGCATGAATTGAATAGAAAAAATAAATTCTAAATAATTACATTGATTATTTTCCTGATAATTGCTTAAGAATGAGTACAATATATAAAGTATGAGAAGAGCCTTCTAGAATGGCAACTGTCAACTAGAAAATAGGCATGCAACTCCATGCAAGATTACACAACTAAACAATTTTTATCGTAAATATCTAACAATAGAGAGATCATGAGCTGTGTAATAGTACAAGTTGTTAACTGCAATTGCATGTTGGAAACTGCAGTCTTATATTGTTAATTGCAACAGTTGCACGTTGGAAACAACAGCCTTGTATTGTTAACTGTAGTCTGTGTTAACACCTCCCTTAATTCTACAACTAGCAAACTTATCTAGTACACTAACACACCCAAATTCCCAATTATTTCCATATAGAAATGTTATCACAAATTGATTTTATAAGTTCCTAAATGGAAACTTTACCTTTTGAGGAATTTTGCTAATGTGTTTATCTACTAGCTCCAGGATTGTTTGGCCATCCTGGATATATGAACTTGCTGCTGAACTAGATTCTTCTTCATTCTTCTCTCCTGACTGTAGTTGACAACAAACAGTACATTTACACTCAATAAAGACTGACAAGAATAGATTAGGGAAGCAAATATAGATGGCTAAAATTATTGGGAAGTAAATTGCAGATGACTAAAATTGCAGGGAAGAAAAAGCTATGTTAAAATATAAAAATGCAGAAATTCCTATTATAGGAAACATATGCGTAGATAAACTACCGCTCTCTTCAATAGCTCATCAATAAACTGAATCAGATTGTGAAGCTGACTCATATCGCTGAATTTATGTAGATAACTCTGCAAATCAACATTAGTCGCAGTGGAAGGTCCAGCATTGACTGGCTGTTGAGAAGGTTGTGAAGATGATGAAGGGGTAAAAGGCCTAGCATTGGTTGGTTGTGGAAAAGGTTGAGAAGATATTAAGGGGTCGAAGGCCCAGATTGTTGAGAAGGTTGTGTGGAATGCACAACAATGGTTACTTCCTGAGCAGATGAGAAGCAACAGCATGAAGGAAAACAAAACTTGCCCATTACTAACAGTGACGAAATAATACAGAGAGGAAAGAAAATTAAAAGTTGCAGCTGCTTCTTTCTCTAGACACAATATCCCTCAATGGGCTCGTCTGGCTTTTATCTTTGTAATTTATGTTCATTCGAGGCATTTTTCCACAAAATGTCAATGTAGGTCATCGATGAAAATAATGGAATTACATCACAGTTGTTTCCACAATGTAGGAAAGAGTTGGGAAGTTTCACAAGTGAAAAAAAAGCAGGCTGGAGAGCTGTTTGCAAGTTCAAAAAGAGCTGGAAAGTTTCCATGAAATGGCCCATGAAGGACGATAAATGCTGGCATTTTTCCACAAAATGTCAGTGTGGGCCATCGCTGAAAAAGATGGAATTACACCACAGTTGTTTCCACAATGTACGAAAGAGTTAGGAAGTTTCACAAGTCAAACAAGCAGTCTGGAAAGCTGTTTGTAATGGCTCATGAAGGACAATAATGCTGGCATTTTTCCACAAAATGTCAATGTAGGCCATCACTGAAAAATGGAATTACACCACAGTTATTTCCACAATGTAGAAAAGAGCTGAAAAGTTTCGCAAATCAAAAACAGCAGCCTGAAAAGCTGCTTGCAAGTTCAAAAAGAGCCGGGAAGTTTCCATGAAATGGCCCATAAAGAACGATAAAGGCTGGATTTTTATCACGAAATATCAGTGTGGGCCATTACTGTAAAAGATGGAATTGCACCACAGCTGTTTAAAAAAGGTGCTGGAATGAGCTCAGAAGTTTCGCAGGACAATAATGGCAGCCTGTAAAGATGTTTGCGAGTTCAAAATATCTATCATGTGTGGCTCAAATTAACAGACAAGGAAAAGGAAGAACGACAAAGGCTGGCCCATTCATTGCTGGCCATTTGTAAAATACCTATTTATTGGCTTTCTAAGACATTGGATACATATGGCTTTTAAGTCAATAAAGTATCTTGACTTAGAGATATGCTTATTTGGCCACAAGGAAATAGTAAATATTTATAGTTTAAACATGAATCTAATATATTTTGATAAAAAAAATTTCCCAATCAAATATGGCTACCATTTGTTAGCTTAATGTAAGATGGCAATAATTTATTTCTCATCAGTAGAGCATATCAAGTTGGTGGAGCGACCATTCTACATGAGCACAAGACCAATGCTATTTCTACAAACATCACTTTCAATTAAAAAATGGTTTAAAAAAAATAGGACACAATTACTTCACAAAATATTTTAAACTATGGTGATATATTTTGATACATGTTTTTTCCCAATCAAATATGGCTACCATTTGTTAGCTTAATGTAAGATGGCAATAATTTATTTCTCATCAGTGGAGCATACCAAATTGGCGGGGTGACCATCCTACATGAGCACAAGACCAATGCTATTTCTACAAACACCACTTTTAATAAAAAATAGTTTTAAAAAATTAGGAATGGAAATAATAGGTGTTGTACAAATTATATAATTTTGAGTACTTCAAAGGAATGTTTTTTAGAAGATCCAAGGAGAAGGAATCCTTTTTCATAAAATAAAGCAATGCAGTAGCATTTTTACCAGTCTTTTACATATTTTTGATAATAGCCCATGGGACGCAAAAAATCCATGGAGGCTTATGAGTGTCTTGGGTATGGGACAAGTTTACATTGCATGGATTATTTTAGGATCAACAAAAACACTTGATAAGGAGACAATATGCCCAATGTACTCCATTTTATTTTGACCAAAGGGATACTTAGAGCACTTAACACATAACTAATTATTTGTAAGAATATGTAATGCTAATTCAAGGTGTTGCAAATGTTATGCCTATGTTCTAATATATATCAAAATGTCATAAATAAAACCAAAATAATTTTTTGGACGAAGGGATGGAAGAATATTTTCATCAATCCTTGAAAGGTTGATAGATTAGTGAGTTCAAATGGCATGAACAAAAATTCATAGTCGTCATCATGAGTGTAGAATGGTGTATTCAACATATCTTCTTTATTGAGGTGAATCTAATTATAGCTAGAATGTAGATTTGATATGGATAAAAATTGGGTGTTGTGAAGCTTGTGAAGTAACTCTTCAATCATTAGAATGGAAAAAAATTATCCTTGTTGGTAAGTTTGTTCAATTCATGAAAGTTAATGTAAAGTTTCCAAGACCCATCTTTTATTCCAACCAACATATAGGTGAAGCATGTGGGCTAGTGTTGGGATGAATGACTCCTACTTTAAGGAGTTAATTTTTTAATGGAAACCTATAAGGAATTATTTTAGGAGGTGCACTATTAGGAAGGAGTTAAACATGACAGTCTTCTAGATGTTGAGGTGGTAACCCAATAGGATTGGAAAACACCACTGCATATTTGTCAAAAAAAAATTCAAATTTTTAGGAGGGTAATAATCAAAACGAGGGTTAAACTAAACAGAGTAGACTTAAGTAGTGATCCCTTAAGATGATTGTTTTAAAAATATTCTCCATCTGATGTAAGCCAATATGATTGATGGACCTAGGGGTAAGAACCTTCAAAGTGTAAGTTTCTACCCATTATTAGAGAATTACATCCAAACCTTAGAAAAATCCCATAAGACTAGGCCAAGGGCAATTGAGGTTATTGTCCCCAATAGAAATATAAATACTTTGGCATTTCCCTTTAAAAGGAAAATTTCTCCCATTGGTTATTATAAATATAAAGCTAGAGAGCATGGGTACACAAATAAATCAACCTATTTGGAAAGACATGAATCAATGAAATTATGCATGTTACTAGAATTAATGAGAATAATAAGGATAATCTTCTTGAAATACCCTTTGAATTTCATATTTTGATGAGTGGTGACCCTTGCTAGGGCATGAACATTTTTTTGGATGGTCATCTACAAGGGATAAATCAATGGTAGGCAATTCTCCTTCTTTGTGGGTTTTGGGAACATCTTCCCACTCTTAAACATTTAGTGGAAACTCAAAATCAAGGAGATATAGCTTTTATTGCAGACATTAGTGGTCCCTTGTGAAATTTTTGTCATAGTTATAGTAGAGTCCCAGGTGATCCCACAATAGTGGTTTACAATTTTTGGCCAAATTGGACACTAGAATAATTTTTTCTAACTAAATCTTCACTTTCGGGCACCTATAGTAGCTAAACCGTGAGGAATTTGAAGATGATGCAAACTAGA
>VDFB02379711.1:104083678-104215302 GCA_007258455.2 Sequoia sempervirens
TTATAGGGATGAGGGATGAGGGATGAGGGTTTAGGGTTGAGGGTTTAAGGTATAGGGTTGAGGGTTGAGGGATATTGTTCAAGGTTGAGGGTATAGGGTAAAGTGCATAGGGTATAGGGATTAGGGTTTAGGATATTCGGTATAGGGTTGAGGGTATTGGGTTTATGGTTAAGTGTTTAGGTTACAAGGTTGAATGTATGGTTGAGGGTTTAAGTATAGGGTTGAGGTTTGAGGGTTGAGGGTATAAGGTTATAGTGTATAGGGTATAGGGATTAGGGTTTAGGATATTAGGTATAGGATTTAGGGTGTAGCATTTAGGGTGTAAGGTATAGGATTAAGCATTGAGAGTATAGGGTTTAGGGATAAGTATAGGGTTAAGGGATAATGTTCAGGGTTTAGGGTATAAGGTTAAGGGTATAGGGATGAGGGTTGAAGTTGTAGGGTTTAGGGTTTAAGGTACAAGTTTGAGGTTTGAGTGATAGTGTTCAAAGTTGAGGGTGTAGGATTAAGTATTTAGGGTATAGGCATTAGGATTTAGGATATTGGGTATAGAGTATAGGGATTAGGGTTTAGGATATTCGATATAGGGTTGAGGGTATTGGGTTTAGGGTTGATGGTTTAGGTTACAAGGTTAAATGTAGGGTTGAGGGTTTAAGTATAGGGTTGAGGGTTAAGGGTTGAGGGTATAAGGTTAAGTGTATTGGGTATATGAATTAGAGAGGGAAAGAGGGAGGGATGGAGAGAGAGAGAGAGGTGAGATAGAGTGAGAGGAGGGAGGGAGGAAGAGAGCTGAGGGTTGAGGGTGTAGGTTTTAGGGTTTAAGGTATAGGGTTGAGGGTATTGGGTTTATGGTTGAGGGTTTGGGGTTGAGGGTAGAAGGTTGAATGTAGGGTTTAGGGTCAAGGTATAAGGTTTAGGGCTGAGGGTTGAGGGTTGAGGAATAATGTTTAGGGTTTAGGTTATAAGATTGAGGTATATGGTATAGGGATGATGGTTGAGGGTGTAGGGTTTAGAGTTTAAGGTATAGGGTTGAGGGTATAAGGTTAAGTGTATAGGGTATACGGATTAGGGTTTAGGATATTGTGTATAGGGTTTAGGGTGTATAGTTTAGGGTATAAGGTATATGTTTAAGGCTTGAGAGTGTAGGGTTGAGGGATAATTTTTAGGGTTTAGGGTATAAGGTTGAGGGTATAGGGTATAGGGATGAGGGTTGAGGGTGTAAGGTTAAGGGTTTATGGTATAGGGTTGAGGGTTGAGGGATAGTGTTCAAGGTTGAGGGTATATGGTTAATTGTATAGGGTATAGGGATTAGGGTTTCGAATATTGGGTATAGGGTTGAGGTTATTAGGTTTAGGGTTGAGGATTTAAGGTTTAAGGGTTGAGGTTTGAGGCTTTAGGGATAGTGTTTAGGGTTGAGTGTTGAGGGTTAAGGGATTAGGGTTTAAGGGATTAGGGTTTAAGGGATGAGGGTTTAAGGTTTAAGGGTAAAGGGTTTAGGGTTTAAGGGTTTAAGGGTTGAGGGCTTAATGGATTAACGTTTAAGGGTTGAGCGATAAGATGTTAGGGTTTAAGGTATATGGTTGATGAATTAGGGTTAAGGGTTTAATGAATTATGGTTCAAGGTTTGAGGATGAGGGTATAAGGCATATGGTTGAGGGTTTATGGCATAAGTATAGGGTTGAGGGTATAGGGTATAGGTTATAGGTTTGAAGGTTGAGGGATAATGTTCAAGGTTGAGTGTCCAAGGTTAAGTATATAGGGTATAGGGTTTAAGGGTATCTAGGGGTTGAGAGTTTAGGGTATAAGGGTTTAAGGTTTGAGAGATTAAGGGTTTAAGGGTTGAGGGATTTGGGTTGAAGGCATAGTGTCAAGGGTAGAGGGTTTAGGGTTGAAGGTTTAAGGGTTGAGGGTTGAGGCTTAACGGATTAGGATTTAATGGTTGAGAGTTTAAGGGTTGAGGGTTGAAGGTTTAGTGTATAGGGTTGAGGGATTAGGGTTGGGAGGGAGAGACTTGAGAGGTAGGGGTGGGAGAGAGAGGGCAGAGAGGGAAAGAGAGAGAGAGTGGGAGGAGAGACTTGAGAGAGGGAGAGGGGTGGGCCCACTAGCTTGCCAATTCAGTGAAATTGGCAACGTAGGGGCTTGTTTGAAAAAAATGGGTCCAAGAGTCTCCCGGTGTTGAAATTGGCCATTATGTTGCCAATTTGGTGAAATTGGCAACCTAACTTGGCCTATTTGAGAAAATGTGACCAAGAAATTGGGTCCCATTTCTTGGTGAAATTGGCAACGTAACTTGGCCTATTTGAAAAAATGGGACCAAGAAATTGGGTCCCATTTCCTAGATCCATTTTTAAAACAAGCCACTACATTTTCAATTTCACCAAATTGGAAAGCTAGTGGGTCTGTTTGAAAAAATGGGTCCAAGAAATGGGGTTTCTCGGTAATGTAAATCATCAGGAGACCCCAATTCTTGGACCCTTTTTTTTCCAATAGGCCACTATGTTCCCAATTTCACCAAATTGGAAAGCTAGTGGGCTGGTGATGTAAATCATCGAGAGACCCTAATTCTTGGACCCTTTTTTTTTCAAACAGGCCACTATGTTCCCAAGTTCACCAAATTGGAAAGCTAGTGGGCCCACTAGTTTGCCAATTCGATGAAATTGGAAACCTAACTTGGCCTGTTTGAAAAAATGGGTCCAAGAAATGGGGTCTCTTGATGATTTACATCACCAGGAGACCCCAATTATTGGACCCATTTTTTCAAACAAACCACTACATTACCAATTTCACTAAATTGGCAAGCTAGTGGGCCTGTTTGAAAAAATGGGTCTAAGAAATGGGGTACATCATCGGGAGACCTCATTTCTTGGACCCACTTTTTCAAACAGGCCACTATGTTGCCAATTTCACCGAATTGGCAACCTAATTTCTCCTATTTGAAAAAATGGGTCCAAGAAATGGGGTCTCCCGATGATGCAAATCACTGGGAGACCCCATTTCTTGGACCCATTTTTTCAAGCAGGCCACTATGTTCCCAATTTCACCGAATTGGCAAGCTAGTGGGCCCACTAGCTTTCCAATTCAGTGAAATTGACAACCTAACTTGGCCTATTTGAAAAAATGGGTCTAAGAAATGGGGTCTCTTGGTGATTTACATCATTGAGAGACCCCATTTCTTGGACCCATTTTTTCAAACAAGCCACTACATTGCCAATTTCACCGAATTGGCAAGTTAGTAGGCTTATTTGAAAAAATGGGGTACATCACCAAGAGACCCCATTTCTTAGACCCATTTTTCAAAAAGGCCACTACGTTGACTTCATTGAATTGCTAATTCGATGAAATTGGCAACCTAACTTGGCCTGTTTGAAAAAATGGGTCCAAGAAATGGGGTCTCCTAGTGTTTTCGAGAGACCCTATTTCTTGGACCCATTTTTTCAAACAGGTCACTACGTTGTTGATTTCACCGAATTGGCAACCTAACTTAGCCTGTTTGAAAAATGGGTCTAAGAAATGGGGTCTCTCGGTGATGTAAATCACCGGGAGACCCCATTTCTTGGACCCTTTTTTTCAAACAAGCCACTACATTGCTAGTTTCACTGAATTGGCAAGATAGTGTGCCTGTTTGAAAAAAATGGGTACATCACCAAGAGACCCCATTTTTTCAAACAAGCCACTACACTACCAATTTCATCGAATTGACAAGTTAGTGGGTCCACTTGCTTGCCAATTTGGTGAAGTTGACAACCTAACTTGGCCTGTTTGAAAAAATAGGTCCAAGACAAGCCACTACATTGCCAATTTCATCGAATTGGCAAGCTAGTGGGCCCACTAACTTGCCAATTTAGTAAAATTGGCAACCTAACTTGGGCTATTTAAAAAAATGGGTTAAAGAAATGGGGTCTCTTGGTGATTTACATCACCGGGAGAACCTATTTTTCTCGGTGATGTAAATCACTGGGAGACCCCATTTCTTGGACCCGTTTTCAAACAGAAGCCAAGTTAGGTTCAATTTCACCAAATTGAAGCTAATTGGGCCCATTAGCTTGCCAATTCAGTGAAATTGGCAACCTAACTTAGCATGTTTGAAAAAATGGGTCTAAGAAATGGGGTCTCCTGGTGATGTAAACCCCATTTCTTGGACCCATTTTTTCAAACAGGCCAAGTTAGTTTGCCAATTTCACTGAATTGGCAAGCTAGTGGGCCCACTAGCATACCAAATAGGTGAAATTGGCAACGTTTTGGCCTGTTTGAAAAATGGGTCCAAGAAATGGGGTCTCCCGGTGATGTTACCCATTTCTTGGACCTGTTTTTCAAAAAATCCCACTTGCTTGCCAATTTGGTGAAATTGGCAACCTAACTTGGTCTGTTTGCAAAAATGGGTCTAAGAAATGGGGTCTCCTAGTGATGTCCCCATTTCTTGGACCCATTTTTTCAAATAGGCCCACTAGCTTTCCAATTCAGTGAAATTGGCAATGTAGTGGCTTGTTTGAAAAAATGGGTCCAAGGGTCTCTCGATGATTACATCACTGGGAGGCCCCATTTCTTGGACCATTTTTTTTCAAACAGGCCAAGTTAGGTTGCGAATTCGGTGAAATTGGGAATGCAGTGACCTGTTTGAAAAATGGGTCAAAGAAATGGGGTCTCCCGATTATTTACATCATTGAGAGACCCCATTTCTTGGACCCATTTTTCAAACAGGCCAAGTTAGGTTGCCAATTTAGTCAAATTGACAACCTAACTTAGCCTTTTTTTTGGACCCATTTTTTCAAATAGACCACTAGGTTGCCAATTTCAAGGAGTTGGCAAGCTAGTGGGTCCACTAACTTGTCAATTTCAGGGAGTTGGAAAACTAGTGGGTCCACTAGCTTGCCAATTCGGTGAAATTGGAAATCTAGTGGGTTATTTCAAAAAATGGATCCAAGAAATGGGGTCTCCCGGTGATTTACCTATGAGTTGTCATATGGTGCACAGTGCAATACGTGCTATACATAAAGTCACTAGGTACATGTCTTTGGGAAGTACGCAACCAAAATTGAAGCAATAAGAATTCAGTATCAATAATTCATGGTTAACAAAAGGAAGTTGGTTGTACGTGAGTAGGTCGAAAGTCAAACATATATTTGTGGATGGAGAGGAGCAGTGTAACTATATCTATGAAGTTTTATGGCTTGTTGGTCCATATGAAAGAGAAAGGAAACCCATATACTGTGAAAAACTCTATTTATTACAATCTAAGAAAATGCAAAGGCACCCTCTAATTAAGGATGTTGTAAAATATTTAAAAAATAGAAAGGATTTGCTTGTGTGTATACCCATTCTTATGGGAGATGCCAAGGATGGGTATGTTTTGAGAAATGGTACCAATTTCTTTGTAGATGAAATTTTTGGAGGCTGGATTGATGATGGATCCCCCAAGTTAGGCAAGAATTATGGTATTGATGGCAATGTAGTAGGTAATAGTGATAATGACTATCCCTATTTCTCTACGATGGGGGATGCAAATATTAAATTATAGAAATAAAGAATTCTCAAAAGATTGGTCAAAAAGATTAAGAAATTGTAATAAAAGTCCATCTCATGTGATAATTGAAGACATGAGAGTGGAGACATGCAAAAATTTGATATTGTAATTGTGTGTCCTCCAAACATGAAATTATGGAATAACTAGGATGTAACCAAGAATGGGGGGTTCATGAAGGCTTCCACTATTTTCTCAGAGTGTAGAAGCAGAGAACCCAAGGCCACATATGAGTTTGCTAATAATAGTTATATTCAAATCCATGGAAAAAACACTGGATGTGAACAACCTTTAGATGGATTGAAAACACCATGCGTGTCACCTAAAAAAAGGAAGTATCCCTTCTTATCAGACTTGTATGCCGATGAAGATGTTACTTGTAATAGAAAGAATAAAGTTGGTGTGGGAATACATTTTTACATTTCATATTTTATGGGGAAGTCCCAAGGAAAACAACCTAGAGATGATGAGAGAAATTCAATCAAAAATCCAATAAAAGGGAATATTTCTTGTGGAAAGGAGCAAGGAGATGTGGGTAAAAATAATGATGCTCTGGGAATTGTTGCCCATTCTATAATCATTTTTTTCTAAGCCATGAGTACTATGTAGAATGTGACAGATATATTTGTGATGTGGTTGGTAAAGCTCCTTATTATTGTATCCAAGTGGTATGCACTAGATGCTACTCAGTGTGTAAAGAGTTAGCTACTAGCTCATTTGATCATATTGAAGATGGAAATGATTGCTTAGAACCATTAAAAGATGAATTTACTAATTACAAGTCACAAAGTAAACTCATTCATGCTATAAATTTAAAACATCCCATTGACCATCCATCAAAGTCATGTAGAAAATTGCATTGTGGGGGTATGGAAATTGTTAATAACAAAGGAGAATGCAATATCTTGGAAGAGGTTGTGGGACATATTTCTATGAATGTTACTTGTCAACCTATAAGGGAAGAAGAGTTGTAGAACCAACACAAGTTATTTATTTCCTCACATGTTATCTTGCTAGAGAATTTGGACAAAGATGTGAATCCATCAGATCTATTAAGTATCATTCACCAAGCAAGTGTGGATTTTGTAAAGGTAATATATGTCTCACCAACTCAAAGTTTCTTAGAAGAGGCATTGCTTGATTTGAAGACCAAGAAAGGTTCCAAAGGGTGTTTGCATTTTTGCAGAATGAAAACATTATAATTACATCTTCAAAGGGAAGGTAACAACATGTACTCCCTTTATTGCCCAAGTATTGAATATGAAATGGTATTTTATTTCATGTCATTATTTTTTTAACAACCTTATATCCCTCATGCCTCTCTAGTTATTTCCCTTCCTCTCTATCTCTCCCATCTCTATGTCTTGTAATCACCCCTTGTCTAGCTCTCCATCCCTCCTTAGCCATCTAAGTGTATCTCTCAAGACTCTCTCTCAAGTCTCTCCCTCTCTCTCCCTCTCTCCCTCTCTCTCTCACTCTCCATCTCCCTCTCAGGCCTTTCCCTTAAGTTGTGAACTTATCTCTCTCATTTCATTCTATCTATCCCTCCATCTCTCTATCTTTCACCTTTGTACCTCTCTCACACCTCTCTTTCCCCTATCTCTCTTTCTCCCTCTCTCCATCCTCTCACTCTCCATATCCCTCTTAGGAATCTCTCTCTCTCTCTCTCTCTCTCTCTCTCTCTCTCTCTCTCTCTCTCTCTCTCTCTCTCTCTCTCTCTCTCTCTCCCTCTCTCCCTCTCTCCCTCTCTCTCTCTCTCAAGTCTCTCCCACTCTCTCAATCCTTAAACCCTTAATCCCTCAACCCTCTAACCTATACATTAAACTAGGTCAACCCTCAATTCTCAAACCTCTAGCCTATACATTGGACCCTCAACCCTATACTATAAACCCTATACTCTCAAACCTTTACCCTCAACCCTTTATCCTCAACCTTATACCCTCAACCCTCAACCCTTAACCCCTCAACTCTCTAACCTATACATTAAACTAAGTCAACCCTCAATTCTCATACCTCTGCCCTATACATTGGACTCTAAACCCTATACGTCAACCCTATACCCTCAACCTTATACCCTCAACCCTCATCACTCAACCCTTAAAATATTAATCCTTCACCCCTTAAACCCTCAACCCTTAAACACTTAATCCATCAACCCTTAAATCCTTAATTTTTCAACCCTTAAACCCTTAATCCATTAAACCTTAAAAACCCTAAACCTAATCCCTCAACCCTATACTGTCAACCCCATTTCTTTGAGGAATTTCTTCATACAACAATCACTACCTTGTCATTGACACATTGACAAGGTAGTGCTCATTGTATGAAAAATTCCTCAATGAAATGGGGTTTTAGGGTGATGTACATCACCGTGAGACCCCATTTCTTTGAGGAATTTTTTCATATAGTGAGCACATCACCATGAGACCCCATTTATTTGAGGAATTTTTTCTTACAATGAGCACTACCTTGTTAATTCTTCAATGTGGTAGTATTGAAAAGGTAGTGATTTTTGTATGAAAAAAATTCTCAAAGAAATGGGGTAGCACTACCTTGTTTTGGAGATGTTTTTTTTATTTCAAAAAATGCACATTTTTTGAACTCAAAATGCGTGCATTTTTTGAACTCAAAATGCATGCATTTTTTTAAATTTAAACCATAATGTGAGCGCATTATAACGCACTCACATTATGGCTTGGTAATGACCAATCCTAAGCTTGGTCACTACCAACCCATAACGCGAGCACAGTTTACTATAGCACGCTTGCATTTTCACTATTTCGGGATGAAAAAGTAAATTGGTCACTTTTTGGCCCCCCATCTTTTTGCATTTGCCCACATATCATTTCCCAAATTCTAAGCATAAATTTTTCTCTTTCTACTTTACTTCTTTCTATTTGTAGATCTTAGTTTTAGTTTCATAAATTGTTATTTTCTATAGTTGTTTGCATTTAAGTCAATTGATCAAAATAAGTGCATTGTTCAAAAGTAAAATTTGTATTCAAAATACATCATTTCCATATTATTTTTTCATCTTACAATCATTATATTTGAAATCTTTCACCAAACTTTCATAATGGATATGTGTTTTGATAAAATAGGGATGTCCTTAATATCTTTGGCTGATGTTTCAAGTTGTGTGTTTGGTGATGATCCTAATACAATTGAGCATGTTCATGATCCTTTTCCTCCTAATGAATGTCCCTATGAGATTGACATCTTAGGTGAAGATGAAGATAGCATACAAGAATTTATACAAAATTCCCTTCACAACCTAGATAACAACACATCCTTTTACCCCTCCATGCAATAACCAACACCTCCTATCATCCCACCTCTTGAGATGTTTGGCCCATTGCATCCTAAAGTTGAATCACAAACCAAGCCTAAACCATCAAGCATGAAAGAACCAATTCACAATGACAACATTGATACTCTCCTATCATATGAAAGAACCAATTCACAATGACAACATTGATACTCTCCTATCATATGCCCACCGAGTTACTCATACACCTATCAACCTAGAAGAGAGTTATGGTCAAGGATTTCAAATCTTAAGTAAATAAGGATGTAACATAACAAATGAACATAAAATCCATAAATTTCTAGAACAACTGCCATCAGAAGATACCAAGGGATTAGGATATCAAGATCCTCCCCTTCCACACCAACCAATTTCTAAATAAAGTAAGAAGTGCAAGCCCTAAAAACTCAAGAAGTTACCATTTTTGCATACTATAACTGAGACTAAACAAAAAATGGATCAAATCCTCAGTATAGGATTGATTACATTGCCACCTATTCAAGAAAAAAAAAGAGGAAAAAGTACAAACTTGAATTATTGTGCATTTCATAAAACTCTTGGGCATCTTACCGATGAATGTCATGCTTTAAAGATGGTATTGAAAGAATTTGATCCTCTTGTAAGATAATTTAATTGTATAATAGACTAATAATTGTTCACCTTGCTCCTTTCCATGTGATAGTTGTAGAATCAGAGCAGCCCAAAATCCTACAACTAGTAGCAACTAGAAGTCCTGCAAAGATCCGATTTAGATGAAATTCCCCACAAGGATCCTATAGCAAGTAAAAAACTTGCAAGACCATAAATTTCTCATTTTCTCCCAAATTTGGTTAAATTTTAAATGTGATACCCATTTGGATTCTTTACAAGACGTGATTCTCAAAATATCCTAACACTTAGTTAATTTTGAGGTGTTTGAACTTTGGGAAATTGTCTAAAGAAAAGAAATATCACAATCAAAAGCATAAAACTATGTAATATGGTCCATATAAGATTTTTGAAATCAGTTATAACCGATAGGTCATAATGTAGGCATAAAATTCCAATTGAGACTAAGAGATGTTTCTTTTGTAAAAACTATGTGACTATTATTTCATTTTTAGAAGTAACTGAAATGTTGGAATATATTGTTGATGACATGGGGTTTCATATGTATCTCTTGTAAGAAAAAACATCATATAAATTGTATCATTGTCATTGATAATTCCTTTTTTATGAAGGTGAATGATGGGAGTATTATGTACATGTGGACTTTTATTGTGATCCAAATGAAATTCATTTTCAAATTGTCAATTTGTAGTTGATTGGAGACATGCCATTTTTAGGACTATTTTTTTTCTTTACATTACTTTTTTGGTAAGAGGTTATAATAAGAATAATGTGTCACTTATTGAGAGAATTGTATACAATTATCCATGTTTCTTTATATAAAAGGATCAAATTACAAGCCTTACATGTAAGTCCTTCAAATATATCTATAGTAGGAGCACATGCTAGTTGTATTGAAAATTATTTCCTAATGCTTAATTTTTTTCTTGTCATATAGTTTTTGAATTATCCTAGCAATATAAAGTATAGGCATTCATTCTTTATCAGTGACAATCATTATATCATTGTGTTAGTTATGTAGCTTTTTGGTGACCAATGTGTGGATCATTTGATCAAAACAATGTCAAAGTCATTAACTTTGATGTAGGATTTAAATTTTCTATCTAATCAATTGACTAAACCATCTTGTGTGTTGTAATTGCTAGGATAGATTTTAACTAGCATATATAGTTTCAAGAGAATTTGAGATGAAAGATTTTCTATGTGAATATATAATTTTATTGCATTATAATTGTTGCCATTATCATTAATTGCATTCAATATAATTAGTTCTAAAAGTATGATTGATAACTTGTTTTGATTGTGTGTTAACATATTTTCTTTTGTAAAATATGAAAGGGAATTTTGGGTCCATGGGTGGAGAGAACAAGCAATTTTTCTTGATCCATTCTAAATCATTCTTTCTTTGTAACTCGACACATTCTATTGAGTGCTATAATAATTTTTTTATATTTTTATCACATGGATAATTACAACTACTGATCAAATATTATCTATCAAGAGCATTTGTATTTGTTGATAATGTTTTGACATCAAATCTAATTTCTTATAATTCAATGGAGCAAATTATAACTTGTTGAAAGGTATGTTAAATATTGAGTGTAATGTAATTTCACCTATATAATATTTTTTTCATGTCTAATAAAGCATCAATCCTTTTGGTTTGTCTAGATCATCATCAATAAAATTATTGTTATATGTGATTAAGACTTTGGTATATGGTCTTTGCACTAAATATATTCTTAGTTCCAACTCCTCCCTATTAGGAACAAGTATAAGGGAGTTCTATTATTTTTTAAAAATTTAATAGAATGTGTTATACAATTATTTATTTTTCTTTGTTTAATATTCACCTTAGTTTGAAGTATTTATTGTTGTTAATCATATGTAGATGTTTGAAAATTTAAAATGCATTATAAGTTCTTTTTTAGTTTTTTGAGGTTTAGTGTTTCAAAATATAAGTATATATTTCATTGTTTTTGATACAATATATTTTTTAAAGGTTGACTACCAATGCCATCTTTCTCAATATTGAGTTTATCGAGTCTTGTCCATGTTGCCCCATGTTGGATTGATATTGTAATTGTATTTATGATGATTATATTTTATTGTGTTCTCATGATATGATTAAGAATTTGGATGAGGTGAAACCATGTTATAGTATGTTTTAATTTATTCTAAAGGCCACATAAACAATTAGTTGCTTCGTATAGCGATTTTATAGATCAATTTTTTTTTTTAAATGTTAAATTGTATAACATGTTGTTTGGATTTGGCTTCTAATATTTTTCCCTATTTTCTATATTATGAAATTAATTGTGTGAGGAAACTGTGCATAATTGCTTCAAGTCATGTAATATAGTAATCTACTATTAAAATTGTAACTTATACTTTATGATTCATGTCTAGTTATTTATTTAATTATTTCATGGAATTTTAAATAAATGTACAATCATGATCAGGTCCTATATTGATAAATATACATTTTCTTCAACTAAAGTTTAATGGAAGTGATATAACAAATGAGTAATTTATTACAAAGAAATTTATTGTAAGTTGAGCAATGTATTTCCAAGCTTACTATCAATTTTATAACATTGATATTATTTTTTTGGTGATCTTTATGGATTCTTTTAAATGTAGAGGTCATTGACTTATTAAATTTTATACTATAAGAACTATAATGTATTGCTAAAAAAAAATGTGCATCTATACTTACTTTCCATATTTCTAATATTTTTTTGGGAAGCTATTATTCTATGTGATGGTCAAATCTTTTTAAAAAGAGAGAAGATCAATGGATTGTAGATTTTATGGTCATTATGTATTCATCTTCATATTCTTTGAGAAACATTTCAAAAGAGAAATAATTGTTGTTTATCATAGAGTGAAAAATATATTCTTTATAATTGAGATTGTAGATTCATTATTGTCTTTACATGGTTTAAGAATTATAGTTGTTTCAATAGTGAGAGGGGGGAAGTTGTTCTGATAAATTTTGTTTTCTTAAGTTTATACATTACTTTCTATGGCAGTGTTTATGCATTATAACTATGTGTAAGGCCCCTTCCTTTATATCAGTGTCATAGCCTTTTATTCTAAAGTTATACTACACTACTATGTGGATTAAGGGTGCATCATTTAGATGATACAAGACCTAGTTGTGTTCGAGTGCCATTGTACTTTTAGTCATTTGATTCTAAGAGAAGAATAGTTAAATTCTTATGTGAATGCTTCTATTAAGGTATGTGACTAAATCTACATGGATAGATACTATATTTTTTACACTATACTTTATTGTTAAGGTTCCCTAGTAATAAAGCTCATTTATTATCATTTGACTCATGTTGATTTTGAATGTTTCCTATGGCATTCACTTGAGTTTCCACATATCAAGTATTAGGACTAAAGTCACTAAAGGAGCCTTAGAGGTTTTAGTAAATATAGCAGATGCAGATTTGATCCCTATGATACTGCTTAACTAAAGGAGATTAGGATAGTAAGTAAATGTGAGTCCTACCATTTGATACACCCATTTGACTATCTTTTGATTTGATCATGTTGGTACTATATGTGTTTTGGACTATTTTGGATGATCATAGATAATTGAAGTTATGCTTGTTTTATGTTTATGATGATATGATGATTATATGCACATTATGCTTCCTTTATTGATATTCTCATATGATATGGTTATCATGATAGAAATGGATAATTATTTTATGAGATGGAATTGATAGGATGCTAAATTTAATTTGGTGATGATGTGAATTCCTTATTATGCCATGACTAGATATGAATTGATAGAATATGTTAATGCTAGAGGAAGAATGATTATGAATATTGATTTTTTGATTCAGAGTTAGATTGTGCTAAATATATGCATGGATTTGTTGATTTAATTATAGATTATCATGCATTGGATATTTTGACATGTGGAAATTGAGTGTGCAAGTACACACCCATGGCCAATAGGATTAGAGGTAACCAAGGGTACACGATTGTGTTAGCCAAGTGAAACCCACTATGGTCCATTTGGAGAATGGGCCATAGCCTCTCTGTGTTGTATTTTATTTTGTGATCAAAAAGATTTAATATTGAATCTTGTGACTAAGTGTTTAAAGTCAATTAAACTTTTGATGAGGGTTTTGGGGCATTTTGGAAATTCTTTTATTATATTTGAATTTCAATTCCTTTTGGAGGGTTTAAAAGGGTTTAATTAGTCCTTAAATTGGGTTAATTGACCCTTAATTAACCCCTAGGATGGTTACTGTATACACCTAAAATCGATCAAGACAATAAATTAATTAAATACTAATTATTTAATTAATAAATCTTTTATTTCATCTACTTATAAATAAATTCTAAATTTATTTATATAGTTCACACCTTCTAATTCTACTGTCTTAAATCACACTCTTCTAAATTTAATTAAATAAACAAATGTCAATAGTTTGTTTTATTTAGTTAATAATCTTCTCACTAAATTTTAAATTCCTAATTTGAATTTAGGCACATGTCTACAACTTTTCCTCTTGCCACATCATCAAGTGTCACATGAATATAAATATGTCTAATATTTAAATTGCAATTATCCTCAACCAATTGCAAAACAAAATTTGGACACTTGGCTCTTTCACACATTTTATTCCCTCATACACTTGGCATGGTGTTCACAGTCAAGGGAACATCTTCCATGATTCTTTCTAACTTCTTCCATCTCCACTGTTCATCTCTCATGCTGAAATATTGACCATTGGTTGCCGCCACATCATTTTATGCTTTGGAAATCCTATAAATACAAGACCATCCTACAACATTTTACATGCCATCTTTGAGTACCATGCAAAAATAACATTAGAGCATTTTGAACATTTTGAGCATTTAGAGTTTGAGCATAAAGCATTTAGGCATTTAGCATTTAGAATTGTTTTATCATTCTAGTTTAGAATCATGGATTAGTTTCATAGCTACATTGTAATTATCATCTTAGCTTTTATACAACATTTGTATCATAATCTTTAGTATCATATACATTGTCATATCACCATTTTCATTTATAGCAGCATCATAAACTTAACATCATATCATTTGTATATCAATCATATAGCATTTTAGACAGCATCTTGTTTCTTAGGTTGTCATCCAAACAGTCATAGTGCAATATACAAATCTGAGAGCACTAATGATTTAGAGGATCTTTGGGAATAAAAAACAATGGAACAATTTTAGAGAATTTGCTTTGTTTGCAACTAGATTAGTTTTATGATTCAAATCTCTAATGTAATATGTTCATTACTTGTGTTATTTGTTATTTCCTTTACACATTTTAACTCACATAAATTGGCACCCATCATGGGGCCCAACTCCATTTTTAACAAATTCTAGAAAAAAAATTGTGAACAGGTTGGACGTGAACTTCTTTTAGTGCGACCGCAAGTTCTTTCGGCGCATCTGAAACATTTTATGGCACATTTGGTCCCTATTACGGCACATCAATAGCATCTTTCGGTGCATCTAGATCATGTTTCAGTGCATACAAGGGGTCTTTTAATGCATTTAGTCAATAATTTAGTGCATTAAGTATTTTCTCCAGCGCATAGAATAGTTATTTAGCACATAGAGTTGTTCTTTCAATGCACCTGACTATTATTTTAGCACATTGAATAGTTATTTTAGCGCATAGGAGTGATCTTTTAGTGCATCTGGTTAATTTTGAAAAATTTCAAAATTCTAAGAACTAATCATCACTTTCTATTTGTAGGTACTTTAATACACTAGTCAAAGACAATCATATTGAACTATTGATGATGTTTGCAGGAGCTAGAGTTGTTTTATTGTCTTCTTTTAATTAAATTAGGAATCTAGTTTAATTAGAAGGTTAATGAACCCCTTGTCTTGTGTGCTTGAAGTGATAGGCCTATGCTCTCCCCTTAACTGGGTGACCAGAATACAAGACTCACTATTTTATGCTTTGTTAACACCTTTAGAAGGTCTGTTGTAGTGGGAAAAAGTACTCACCCTACGAGAATGACCTAAGTGGGAACAACTAAAGCCAAGTTTTCCAACCCACTATAATAAAAAGCGAATTCGGGGAAAGTCCGCAATTTGATGGTAGTGTGCAAGATAACCATCACGAAAGCCTTTGTTCTAAAGGTTGGGAGGTCTCCTAAGGGATTGTATCTATTGCCACACTGAACGGAAACCCTTATTACAAACCTTGGTGTAGAAGCCAACCTATTCAGTCTCTGAACACTTATAATATCACAGTGCAAGGGGAGGGAAGAATCTACCCTCAAGATACTCATCATATAACCATCAAGGATTACTGGCCAAAAGTGGAGGATTCGGCTTTGGTTAAGACCCGGAAAAGGAAAAAACACAGGCGCCCTCTAGGGCATTACAGGGTTGTGTGAGTTGACATGGTTCTAAGATGTGGGTTGTGGTATTTTAAGTGACCCTTGAGAATAGAAAAGTGCTTGAATTGTCTTCTCTTGTGTTATACCCATGGAAATCAAAAGAATCAGACTAGATTCTTGAATACACACTTAATGTTTAGTTCCTAGGTGGAAACTATTGTTTGACAAATTGTTGTTTTTGAAGTCATAATTCAAGAAATCATCCATTTAAAGTGTTCAATTCTCATAATTCACAAACTGGAAACCAAGAAAAACTCACTATCCATCTGATCATACCTTGGAAACACTTAGATTCATGGATTAAAAATCCAAATAACCAGACAGACTATCAAACACTAAAAATTTCCAGATTAGTGCATTCATCCTTTGTTCCAGCACATTCACTTCATTTTCTAGCACATCTTTGTAATCTTGTAGCTCATTCATACCCTATTTTAGCGCATTGAGTTTATTTTTTGGTGCATATAGGGAATAGTTTAGCATATCTAAGTACTTTTGTAGTGCATCTGCTCTGTCTTGTAGTGCATCTAGTTCATTTTCTAGCACATCTATTTCATCTTATAGCGCATCTACATATCCATTTAGCACATTCACCTATAGGATACCAAGTTAAAATCATCATACTTAGGGGCAGTCTAGCACATCCTTAGCTTGTTCTAGTGCATTCATTCTATTTTCTAGCACATCTAAGTCATCCTTCAGCGCATTGAGTCCAGCTTCTACCGCATTCAACACATTCTCCAGTGCATCTGGTCCTTTGTTTAGCGCATCTAGGTCATTTTTTCACGTATATTAGGTACATTCTAGTGCATCCATTCTCTGTTTTAGCGCATCTATGCAGTATTTTAGTGCATTCAGGCCTTGTTTTAGTGCATCCAATAAATGCAAAACCTGAGAGTTAAATTCATGCCCTGTTCGATAGTTTGAACTAGAATTAAGGATCTTTTCCAAAATAGAGTCATTCCCCAGACACACCAATGCTTTAAACTTGTTGAAAATTGACCTTTACAAGTGAAATTCTTCAAACTAAACCAAGATATAACTCCTTAAAGTGCCTAAATCATCAAACTTATCATATCCTTGATTGTTAAGCCAAGTTTCATTATCAGGATTTTTCATCCTTTCATCATGAAACAAAGTTGTATAATCAAATTAAACTTAGTCTCATCAATAGAATTTGTCATTTTATTTGACTTAGTTTTCATCCTTGGCACTCCAAAAAAAGATCAAAGTTTGGTCAAAGTATAACACTTGAATGCCTGTTCAAACAAGATTACAAAAGTAGAAACTCAAGGAAAAAGAACTTGAAATTCCAAACATTAAAACTCAAAACACCATGGCTGAACCTGAAGAGAATCCTTTCTGATGAGCCCAAAATATGCTCATGATTTGAGTATTATGTTGTATTTTTGACACCCTTACTCTTGTTGTTAATGGTTGTTTTTACTCTTTAAAGACATTTTTATCGGGTGGTATCTTGTAGCAATACATTCCTACATTCCTACAGCTTGACATTTTTGTATGTCCATATTAATTGCCTTGTTTGACTTCCCAAATGACTAATATAACGTATGTAGTTTTTGAATAATGAAATAGACTTAATATGTGATTAATGAATGAATATCATGTAGTTGTGATGTGTGTTTTCTTTCGCTTCTGTTACCTTGTGTTTTGCAGGTTGTTGAAGAAAGCATGAACGAGTCAAGCGCAGCTGATCTCGGCCTTGCAGTAAAGTCCATTTCTTGCACAACCTCGAGGAATTTGTTCTAGCGAATACTCTCTAACCAAGTTGTTGGGAATGAATTTAAATGTTAGTTAATCTAGAAAGAGTGGAGTGCTAGATTCTCTCTGAATCGTGTTGAACGAATAAACTCATTTATGAAGTCTGTTCCTCAGTTTCAGGATACATTTATATGCACATCTTTCTCTATTAGGGTTAAGTAGTTAGTTACTTTCCTGATTTAAATAAGTGTTCCTCCTGCTCGAGTGAACAAGATAGAAAAAAGCAGATTATGTAAGAGTTAGTGTCATAATAAGAATCATAGTTTTGTTAGTTTTCTGGAACAGAACAATCAATGTAGATGAATTCAAATTATGAATAAAAATTGATGAAGTTCTGAGTTTGATCTTTGTGTAAATTAGTTGATGTTTGCTAAGGGGGCCCACTTAGTAAGTATCTGTAGTTGAGTAGTTGTTTATCTTCTGTTGATTAAAGGATAGATTTCATTCTTGTAAGTTTTAGTACAAACTCAGTCTTATATTGTTCCTGCAGCATCGGGAATCCATCCATGTGTTTGTTCCTGCAGCATAAGGCCAGTTCATGGTTTATTTCTTAGTAGCAGTTGTTATGATTTCTGCTTTGGTTAAGTTATGTTTCAGTTAAGAAGACTTCACATTACTTTCCTGTAGCATAGGTAGAATTTCTTCCAAGTATTTATTTCCGATAAGTTATAACTGAAACTGGTTCTTAGTGCACATACAGTGCCGCTCCATTTCAAGTATACATTCCCTGGTTTGACAAGTAAATGAACGACCATGAAAAGATATTAGTCGTCTGCTGGAATGTCCAATTCCCAAGTTAGGTTTTGTCGTGATTTTCATATCCTTTTGTGGACGCGACCATTTTTGGCGCTGTTGCCAGGGATGGTGTCAAGCTAAGAACCTACTATAGTCATTGTTAGGCGGTAGTTTAGTCTGTTATTCAAGCATTTTCAACCCCCTTCAAATTGCATGCATAGAAGAAGAGACACTCAGGGAAGATTTCTCCCTAACCTTCCATTCATTTCTAATAAAACTGAACCAGCTTATAGCCTATTTGAGGAAGGAGACTTAGATATTGATCTATTTGCTGAAGATTTGTTTGTCGACTTGCTATTCAGCCCAGCTAACGAAGAACCTGAAGAAAATCCATTTGCTTTGATACTCCATCAAGTAAACATGGCACGTAATCCACCTAATCGACCTCCTGCTTTTGAATTCCCCATCGTTGCTCAACAAGATAATGACAACCTTAAGAATATTCTTTCTTCATTACTTCCCAAGTTCTATGGCCTAGTCACAAAAGACCCAAAAACCTTCTTGTTTGAGTTTGACATCCTCTGTCACAGTTATGATTATACTTTAGATGCTCATAAACTGAAGTTGTTTCTTGCTACCTTGAAGGAGGGAGCTCTCAGATGGTTCATGATTTTGGGAAGGAGCGTTGTTGATAGTTGGGCAGCCATGCAAACAAAATTTCTTGAGAAATACAAGGAATATTGTAAGAGTGGTAGCAAGGGTGATGATATATTCAGGATCCAACAAAAGGAGGATGAAAGTCTGGAAGACTATATCTCAAGATTCATGTTTTCTCTGAAAAAGAATTCAGACCATACTCTTAATGAAGAATCTCAAAAACTACTTTTTCTAAGGGGAATCAATGATACCTATATAGATGCCCTAGACCTGATGGGAGGAGGAGATATCACCCAAGCATCTTGGGATGATATCAAGAAAATATGTCTCAACTACTCCTGAGCAATTGTGAAGAAGGGTAGAGGTCATCAAGCCACAGTGGGAAAGTCTTCTTCCAATGGAGTCTCACGGATGGAGATCAGAAATTTGCTGTCTGATTTCAAGCAAGACATCATAAACAATATGGCTACACAATTGGATACTATGCAAGCTTAGAAGAAACATGAAGAGGCTGAGGCAATCCTGGCTAAGTTCTGTCCACATTGTAGACAGAAGAAACGTGACTGCAGATGCAAGATGGTAGCCAACATGGAGGCTAAGCAGTTACTCACTGATTTTAAGATGATAGAAGGTGATGATTACCAAGTATTCTTTGTTTCACAAAGGAGGCCATGGGCTCAAAGACAAGGTATGCCTCAAGATCCTTTGACTTTTGGTAATCCTTATTCTAATTACAATAACCAATGGCAACCTGCATATGGCCCATCTCCACCTTGGAATACCCCTCAACCATACTAGCCTAACTATCAAAGTCCTCAATGGCAACCCCCTCAAGGAGGTTGGCAGCAACCACAAGGATAATGGACTCCACCTCTAGGTAACTGGCAATAGAACCCTCAATGGAGAGGTTCTCAGCAATGGCAGAACCAACCCCCTAGATTCCTGCAGCTTCAGCAGCCACAACCTTCGGCCCTTATGCCACCTCCTGCAGTACCTACAGCAAATACTGGCCCTCCAAAACAAATGCCTATCCCTACTCAACCATTGCCAAACCCTAATAATAAGCAGCAGCAACAACAACCTATGTATTCTGCAGAAGCCAACCAGTACCCAGCTTATGCCCTGAATATCAATGATATCCATCTCAGGTCTGGAACCACTCTCCCTACCCCATAGCTACCTGTAATTATAGAGATTCCAGACTCTGTCTCTGAACAACCTACTGATCCTGTAGAAAATATACCTATTTCAGATACTGCCTCTAAGGAACCTATCCTGCAGCATCAGGCTACACCACCTTTTCCTCAGAGATTGCAACTTACTACATCCAAGACCATGGAAGAGCCTACCTTTGATATTTTGGATCGGCTAAAGAATGTACAAATTCAAATTCCTCTTTTTCAAGCTATTAAATATGTTCCAATTTATGGAAAAGCCATTAAGGAGGCATGTTTAAAGAAACAAGGAAGAAAGAAAAAGGATCCCCAAACTATCCATGTTCTAGGACAACTGGCAGATATTATGTTGGGGAAAGTAGTCATTCCAAAATATACTGACCTTGGGAGTCCTATAGTAAAAATAAATATCAATGGTCAGATAGTAAAGAATGTTTTGATTGACCTTGGTGCAGCCATTAATGTAATGACCAAGCACACTATGGAGTGTTTGAATATCCCAAACATTCGGTCTACACCGACTGTCATGCAGCTTGATGATAGTTCCATAGTCACACCTGATGGAGTGATAGAAGATGTCATTGTCACCTTGAGTCTTGGGAATACCCTGCAGATTTCACCATATTGTCCACTAAGGCAACCTTGGGAGGATATCCTATCATCCTAGGCAGACCCTAGTTAGCTACAGTTCATGCCCTTATAGGATGCGGTTTAGGAGACATGACAATTTTTTATGGTCAGTCAAGAAAGAAATTGGCTTTATACCCACCTGCACAGCCTTTTCCAGACTTGTCTCAACCAATTTGGCTAGATTTAGGAGAGGAAACTGAAGAAGTCAATTCATTAGCTCAGTTAATGATGCTACAAACTAATCCATTTTCCTAGATTCAGAGTGAGGATGGCCTGCTTTTACACATTTTATAGTTCAACTCTGATCTGAATAGCCCATCTATTTCAGACAGCCATTCTCAGCAATGTTTCCTGCAGCAACTAAATCCTGATAGCCATCACAATTTGCTATTATGTGACATACAGACACCACCTTTATCAGCAACCTCAATAAATGATCTTACCAAACAAATAGAAGTATCTCCAGGCCATTGTCTTCATATCAATAATAAGCTTCATTTGTCTCAACAAACTGCCCTAGCCACAATGTTACAAGCTCAACACAGAGCTTTTGCATGGGACTATGGGGATATGAAGGGAATCGATCCTCAGCTCTATACTCATAGGATCTACATTAAGGAAGATTGTTCACCTGTTAGGCAGCCTCAAAGAAGAATCAATCTAGCACTCAGGGAAATAGTTAAGCAAGAGCTCCAAAAATTGCTTGATGCTGGTTTTATCTATCATATTTTAGATAGTCAATGGGTATCTCCACTGGTAATTGTTCCTAAGAATGGTGGAAAATGGAGAGTTTGTGTAGACTACAAGGAGCTAAACACAACAACTAAAAAGGATCACTTTCCACTGCCATTTGTTGATCAAGTGCTAGATTCATTGTCTGGTAAAAAGTATTTCTCCTTTTTGGATGGATATAGTGGGTATAATCAAATCAGAATTGCCCTGGAGGATTAAGACAAAACAACTTTTACTAGTCCATGGGGTACTTTTTCCTACTCTGTCTTACCTTTTGGCCTGTGTAATGCACCTGCAACATTTCAACGGGCAGTGATCAATATTTTTGCTGATATTTCTCATGACTCTATGGAGATCTACATGGATGACTTCACCACTTATGGAGCCACTTATGAAGAAGCATTAGCAAACTTGGAAAAATTATTAGAAAGATGTAAGGAGCAGAATTTGTCTTTGAATAGTGAGAAGTGATTTATGATGATGCAAGAGGGAATTGTTCTAGGCCATCATATTTCTCAAGCAGGAATTCAAGTTGATCCTGCAAAAATAGAAGTCATTTTGACCTTACCAACACCTATGAAACAAAAGGATGTTAGAGGTTTCCTAGGACATGCTGGATATTATAGAAGGTTCATCAAAAAATTTAGCAAAATAGCCAATCCATTATATGCCTTATTGACTAAGGATTCTGAATTCAACTGGATTGAGGCCTGTGAAAAATCTTTCCTGCAGCTTAAGAATTTACTTACTCAGGCACTTGTTCTTCAAGGACCAAAGTGGAGTTTTTCCTTTCATATACACACAGATGCTTCTTACTATGCCATAGGGGCAGTGTTAGGACAAAAAGAAAATTCCATAGAGCATGCCATATATTTCATTAGCAAAAACCTTCAAGGACCTGAATTAAACTACACTGTCACAGAGAAAGAATTGCTAGCAATTGTGTATGCCCTAAACAAGTTCTGACATTATGTCATTGGTTATCAAATATTTTTTCCATACAGATCATGCAGCAATAAGATACCTTATGAATAATCCTGTCATATCTGGCAGATTAGCAAGATGGCTCCTATTGTTGCAGGAATTTGATATCACAGTTATTGATAAACCCGAACGGGCTAATGTGGTGGTTGATCTCTTGTCAAGACTTCAAACAACTACACCTACCACCCCCGATGTACTTGATGATAGGTTTCCTGATAAACGAATGTTTTTCATTGCTGCTCAAAACCCATGGTATGCAGATATTGCAAATTACTTAGCAGCCAACAATATTCCAACCCACTTCTCACCAAAGGAAAGACAATTGTTGGTGGAGAAAAGTTTTAACTTTTCATGGATTGCAGACTGTTTATTTTATACAGGGCCTAACCAAGTCATGAGAAGATGTGTTCGGGAAGATGAAACATATGACATATTGCATGCCTGTCATGATGAGCCATGTGGGGGCCACTTTGTAGCTAAGAGAACATCTATGAAGGTGTTGGCTACTGGATACTATTGGCCCACACTACACAAAGATGTTGCAGCTTACACCAAGAAATGTGATAGATGTCAATGCATGGGAAGACCAACAAGGTCTGATGAAATGCCCCTATATCCTCAAGTGATAGTCAGCCCCTTTGATAAGTGGGGCATGAATTTTGTTGGGCCTATTGATCCTCCATCCAATGGGAAATCATATATTTTAGTTTGTACTGATTATGTGACCAAATGGGTAGAAGTGAAAGCAATGACACATGCCCGTGATAATAAGGTTGTTGAATTCCTTTATGAGTAGATATTTACTCAGTTTGGAGTCCCAAGGGAACTTGTCATTGATCATGGAGCTCAGTTCACATCCAATTTGATCACTGCACTAATGACTGATTATAAGATCAGGCACAGAAAGTCTAGCCCCTACCACCCTCAGGCTAATGGTCAGGCAGAAGTTACTAACAGAGAAATTGAGGCAATTCTTACCAAGACAGTCCAATTACACAAGAAAGATTGGAGCAATCGACTTCCTGAAGCAGTCTTGGCCTATAGGACAACGTGGAAGACAACTACAGGGTTTACTCCTTTTGAATTACTCTATGGAAAAATTGTCATGTTACTAATAGAGTTTGAGCATAAAACCTTAAGGACTGCTCTAGAGCTTAATATTGACATTTTTGAAGCCCCAAAGGAATGCCTCCTGCAGTTGAATGCATTAGATGAACTCAGAAAAGCAGCCCTGCAGCATACAAAAATTGTATAGCAGCAAAGGAAAAAATGGCATGACCGCCATATCCGAACCAAGCAATTCTCTGTTAGTAATTGGGTGTTTCTTTCTAACTCCAGGTATAAAGAAAACCAAGGTAAACTCACCACCCGATGGCTTGGTCCATATGAAATTGAGAATGTATTTGATAATGGTTCAGTTCAATTAGTCACAATAGATCCTGTTCGATTCAAGCTACTGGTTAATGGACACCGTCTCTGGTTGTATCGTAAGCCAGCCTCGAAAGAAGAATTTATGCAGCAGTTTGTTCAGGATCCTGCCACTGATCTTCCTGCAGCAAAAGGCTCTGGCCTTTCTCCTGCAGTTTCACCTTAAATTTATAATGCATGCTCATAATAAAGGTTTCCTTTCTCAGGAAGCCCCTTTTTCTTCATTGTCCTTCATCGCCACCTTTCATTTTCTTTTCTTCCATCTCATCCATTCATCTCACCTATCCATCTCATTCATCCACATCGCCCAACCATGTCATCCATCTGCACCACCCTTAATTATGATTTCATTTACAACCGTAATTTCATGCTGAAGCTATCATCTTTCTTAGCACGTATGGGCATTTATTGAAAGGTACGCAATATCTTTTATTGTCACATCATTCATTTATTTTAGTTTATTCATTCACTACTATGTCAATATCAGTCATTATTAAAAGATATTCACCTATCCTTCCGTACATGTGTGGACACATGTCACATTTTAAGTAGGGGGTGGGATAATCCATTTTAACATTTTCTTACGCCGCTGTAACAACCATTTGGATATTTTTATTTTTCTTGTACTTTCCAAATATGACTGCATGTTTCCATCCTAGATAACAATTAAACTGTTTGTTCTGAGTAGTTGTAACAGTCATTGCATGCAAAGATCTTTTGAGTTCATTTTTGGAAAAGAAGGGAAAAGTGACAGCAGGACAGAAAGAAGCAGAGCAAGAATCATCTACTCATGCAGCACCTAGTCCTGCAGCCTCCACACCTGAGCCCTCTACCCGAATACAAACCAGGTATGTCAGTAGAAGGGAAAAAGGAAAAACGAAGGTAGGAGAGTCCTCTGGGGCAGAGAAAACCCTAGAATCTAACCCTCATCCTCAGAAGAGGCAATGTTCTACTCCTATAGCATGCTCCCCTGTAGCAGTTTCTCCTACAGCAACGCCTATTGCCACCATGAGTTCACCATCATCCTCTTTTGTTAAGTCTAAGCCCTTTAGGAAATTCAGAAAGAGGAAAACTACGAGAGCACCTCTAGCATCTGCAACAGTGCCAAAAAGGGTTTCAGCAAGGAAACAATGTAAAGTCACCCCTGCCTCAGCTCAACCTGAAATTATAATAATTTTTGGGGAGTCTGAAGAATCTGAACATGATGTTTCTCAGGATGTATCTAAGAATGTTGCACAAATTCCATTTGTTATTCCTGGGGAAGAACAAATTGAGACAATGGAAGTTGAGCATAATGAAAAGGGGATGCCCAGTCTCGATGACTTGGCTGACGCAGCTATGCAAATTACAGAGGAAGCACAATCTTTTCCAGCACAGCAACATGAATTTATTCTACAACAAGAAGAAGAAGAAAAACCTATACAATTTGAGGTATCCAATGAAACCTCATTACCCTCTGCAACCTGTCAAGAAATGACTGTTTATAAAAGGACATTTTTTATTGAATTTATGGAACACCTTAGAACTACATGGAGGCCAGTCACGTTTCAGACCTTGAGTTTTCGCCACTTGGCCAAAACTGAAGTACAACAAAGCCTTTGGGAGGTAGAGAAGAAGCAATTGAAAAGAAAGATTGAAAGGCGGGAACAGGAAATTCAGGAGCTAAAGGAGAAAATGAACGAAATGATGAAGGTAACTGGTCAAATCATGGAATGTAGACCACCACCCAGGGTTTCTGCCCTATGCCTTAAGGAACAATTCCTTTGGTTTCAGTTAATGAGAATTTCAAGGAACTTAGATCCTGTTATTCATATAGCCAAAGAATTTTATGATGCCTACCAAGTAGCCCCTAGCTGGCTGAAGAATTTTTTGTGTGAATTTTATTTGCATGGATTTATAATTCCCTCTGAAACAGAGTGGAATCCACTTCTTTATATTGGTGATATTCATTTAAGATCGCTCATGTCTTGGGGAGCAAATGAAACAAATTATGGCAGAAAATTGGAAGCCTATGAAGAAGTTGAAAGGGATGAGCCCATCCCACTGCGACCTGAGAGTTCAAATCCCTACACAATGCTAAAAACTTGGTTTACCGTTGCATATGGATTCAATAATCAAGAAGTCAGAATGAAAATATTTGATCTCAGGAAATAGGTATATGATGAATTTAAAAGCCAACCATATCTGTTTTGGAAACTATCATCTTCCAGAATTGAGAAAAAAGATGGGAAAAATTAACTGTTGGGTTAAGAAGGTCTGAACCTCATAGCCCCCTGAATTTCAAGGCAACCCTCAGAAGAACAGAAAGGTACATGCAGCTCGGTCTTCAGAAGAGGTTTGAGTTGTGGTTGCCTTTGACATTTCGACCTTCTGTGCTGATGTGGCCACTTTACCCCTATCGAGCTACAGATATTAATGAGGATACAGAAGCCCGTAGATATGAAAGATGGCAGAATTTCAAAGGTTTCTATTACAAGTTCATAACTTCATTTCAGGGTCATGCCACATCTACTGATTTCAAGGAGACAACCAGAAGATTTAATGCTGGAGGACCAGCATTAGGCTAAGTAGGGGGCAAATGATGAGCCCAAAATATGCTCATTATTTGATTATTATGTTGTATTTTTGGCACCCTTACTCTTGTTGTTAATGGTTGTTTCTACTCTTTAAAGACCTTTTTATCGGGTGGTATCCTATAGCAATACATTCCTACATTCCTACAACCTGACATTTCTATATGTCCATATTAATTGCCCTATTTGACTTCCCAAATGACTAATATAATGTATGTAGTTTTTGAATAATGAAATAGATTTAATATTTGATTAATGAATGAATATCGTGTAGTTGCCATGTGTGTTTTCTTTCGCTTATGTTACCTTGTGTTTCGCAAGTTGTTGAAGAAAGCATGAACAAGTCAAGCGCAGCTGATCTCAGCCTTGCAGTAAAGTCCATTTCCTGCACGACCTTGAGGAAGTTGTTCCGGCGAAGACTCTCTGACCGAGTTGTTGGGAATGAATTTAAATGTTAGTTAATCTAGAAAGAGTAGAGTGTTAGATTCTCTCTGAATCGTGTTGAACGGATAAACTCATTTATGAAGTCTGTTCCTCAGTTTCAGGATACATT
Organism: Sequoia sempervirens; assembly: GCA_007258455.2. NCBI lineage: Eukaryota > Viridiplantae > Streptophyta > Pinopsida > Cupressales > Cupressaceae > Sequoia > Sequoia sempervirens. The sequence goes on from VDFB02379711.1 coordinate 104,110,781, forward strand.
TATATCCACGTCTTTCTCTGTTAGGGTTAAGTAGTTAGTTACTTTCCTGATTTAAATAAGTGTTCCTCCTACGCGAGTGAACAAGATAGAAAAAAGAAGATTATGTAAGAGTTAGTGTCATAATAAGAATCAGAGTTTTGTTAGTTTTCTGGAATAGAACAATCAATGTAGATGACTTCAAGTTATGAATAAAAATTGATGAAGTTCTGAGTTTGATCTTTGCGTAAATTAGTTGATGCTTGCTAAGGGGGCCCACTTAGTAAGTATTTGTAGTTGAGTAGTTGTTTATCTTCTATTGATTAAAGGATAGATTTCATTCTTGTAAGTTTTAATACAAACTCAGCCTTATATTGTTCCTACAGCATTGGGAATCCATCCTCGTGTTTTTTCCCGCAGCATAAGGCCATTTCATGGTTTGTTTCTTAGTAGCAGTTGTTATGATTTCTGCTTTGGTTAAGTTATGTTTGAGTTAAGAATATTTCGCATTACTTTCCTGTAGCATAGGTAGAATTTCTTCCAAGTATTTATTTCTGATAAGTTATGACTGAAACTGGTTCTTAGTGCACATACAGTGCCACTCCATTTCAAGTATACGTTCCCTGGTTTGACAAGTAAATGAACGACCATGAAAAGATATTAGTCACCTGCTGGAATGTCCAATTCCCAAGTTAGGTTTTGCTATGATTTTCATATCCTTTTGTGGACATGACCACTTTCCATGGAATTCATCAATCTAAAGGTGAGGAAATAACTGAGGAAGAAATCCAACATGTCCAACAAGATCCAAATTTCCACAAGTTCCTTGAAAATATTTTTGAGAAAGATGGGGAAAAATACCTTTTAATGTTGGCTAAACAAGGTGTTAAATTTCCTAATGACTTTGATGTTAATAAATTAAAAGCACCTCCTAAAAAGACTGAAAATGATCCATCAAACACAGATCCAGTGGCTGCACTAACTAATCAAATGAAAAATCTCCAACAACAAATTCAAGATATGCAAAGGGGAACCTCAAAAAGATACTTGATACAATACATTTTCCCATATCCTTTTGATCAAAATATCAACATGATTCCTTTTCCCAAACATTGTGAATTCCAAAAGTATGATAAATACAATGGTAAAATAGATCCAATAGATCATGTGAGGGAATTTAGAACCATGAGTCTTGAATTTTCACATGAAGAAACTTACTTGATGAGATTGTTTCCATGAAGCCTAGGTGGAAAATGCCTTGAATGATTCTCCAAACTTGCATCACCAATTAAAACCTTTGAAGATTTGATTAATAAATTCATCACTCAATACTCTTACAACATCCAACACGAGATAACAATGAAAGACCTTTACAACACCAAATAGAAAAAGGGTGAATCATTCCTCATATTTTTTGCAAAGGTTGAGAAGATTGTTTGCAAGATATTCTCGCCCCATGCCTGAAAAGGAAAAGATGGAAATATTTATTGACAATATAAGTGATGAGATGAGCTATAGGCTTGAATTTCAATGTCCACCTACCTTTGAGAAAATGATTGAAAATGGAATCAAAATCGAGGAATCCTTGGTCAAGAGAGGAGTCATAAAAATTTACAATGAAGGAAACAACTTAGCAAGCCCCTCCAACAATTACAACAATGATAAACCAAAGTTTTGGAAAAGAAACAAGAATTTTGGTAACAATGATGGTGCAACTAAAACAAAAAATGAAAAACCAATATTTAACTTGATAGTAGCTGCCACCAAAACCAATCAAAACAACAATCCAACTGACAATCAAAACATCAACCAAAGCACCAATCAAAAAAACAATACAAGCAACACTGAAGTTAAACCACCACCATATCGAACATCATCAAATAAAAGAAGATTCACACCTTTAGGACAATAATTAGAATCAGCATTAAAGGAGCTTCTTGCAGCTAAGGTTATAACACTACTCGAGGCAAGAAATTGGGAACCACAAGTTAAACCTTCGTGGTGGAATGATGCACATTATTATGACTTTCACAGAAACAAAGGACACATGACAAATGATTGCGTGCAGCTGAAACATTTGATACAAGACTTGATTGATAACAAGACAATATTTGTAGAAGGACCCCAAACGAACAATGATCATGGAGCATTCAAGAATCATTTACCAAACTATGAAAAAAGGGAGTCCTCTTCATCAAATACCAAAGGAAAAAATGTGAACTATGTTTATGATTCTACCATTCTCCATATTAAATAAGTGGAAGATCAAACCAAGGAAATTGAAATCAAGGGCCAAAGAAACATTGTTACAACTGAAACCCATCTTCATGACAACATCCAATCACATCAAATTAATGACATCATACCAATAAATCTGATCACAAACGTTGCTGCAAGTGACAATCAAATTAATGTCATTAAAATCAGGGAGAAACAAGATCATCAATCTGTCAACACAACCACAAGAGGGAGAGCTAAGGTAATGTTGAAAGGAGTTGCCTCCTTTACATCCACAGCTACTGTCGCTGCCCCCACAACTCAATACAACATAGTTTATCAATTACAGAAAATACCCGCTCAAATATCGATATTGGAATTGCTCAAATCTCACCTGCTCACAAAGAAATCCTAGAACAAGCTCTAGTGGCCACCACAGTACCAAGTGACCTAGAAGTTTTTCAATTTCAAGCTATGGTGGGACACTTGAACGCACCTCACTGCTTATCATTTTTCGAACATGATGATGTATCCATCAACCATCCACATAATGTTGCCCTCCACATTGAGGTTTTAATTCACAAACACTGGGTCAAATGTGTTCTAATAAATGGTGGAGCTGGCCTAAATATCTGCACTTTAAAACTTATCCGTGCACTTGGATATTCAAAAAATGCAATTGATGTTAGAAGGAAAATCACTATCAAATCCTATGATGATGAAGAGAGATCTTCCCAAGGATTAATTGTCTTACCAATTCAAGTGGGACCGGATGTCAAAGATATAATCTGTCAATTTTTGGACAAGGAGTTGACATACAACATACTCCTTGAACATCCTTAGATTCATGAGATGTAGGTAGTGTCATCAAAATATCACCAGTGTTTGTAGTTCCCTTTCAATGGGCAAGAAATCACTATTTCAGTTGATTCCAACAACCCCCAGTATTGTAACCCACTCAAAACAACACAAGATAATTTTGTGCCACTTAACAAGGAAGCTCCAACACCTAGCTCATCAAACAATGAAAGACAACTAAATTCCTTGTCGAAGTGGGTTGAGAAAAAGGTCCAATCAAAAGATAAGGGCATCAGTGATTCTACTCCATCAAGTAATGAAAGTCCATCAAATTATTTGTCAAATCAACTTGAGGAAAAGGCTCAGTCAAAAGACAAAGGTGTTGGTGATTCTATTCCATCAAATCATGAAAGTCAACTTAATTCTCTATCAAAATAATTTGATAAAAAGATCCAGTTGAAAGACAAAGGCATGGGGGAATACTCATTTGATCAATCATTGTGTCTTTCACAACTACTATCTTCTCCTAAGTCATATGGACATCCATCCACATCAAAACAACAATCCTCACAACCAACCACACTCTTTGATGGCAAGTTTGTAAAAGTAGGCACCCTAGTGGACGAATCAGAAGACAAGGATTTTTTAAATTAGTTATAGAAGGATGAAGAAGCATCACAAGCATCAAGTTCCAATGTGCAAACAAAGCAATATGGCAAAGGGAAAACAATCCTAGAAAAGATGGAAAATGAAGGAAAAGGTCCTGTCGGTAAAAGAAAATAGGGTATCATAGAACCAATTCAGCCCATCAGAATGAATTCAAAGGAAAAAATAGGACTAGGATATAGAGAAGATTCAAAGGAAGAAACCAAGCAACAAGTTGTTGAGAGAATCCTTCAATTGAGAGATAGTTCTGAAATGGATTCCCTCTCTAAAGAATCTTGTCACGATAAAGAAATTGATGTGATAAAAAAGTATGCACCAACATGTATGTAGGGACAAAGCTTGAGTTCTAGACCACTTGAAATTGGATCACAACATATCGATGACTCAAGTGAAGATGATCAAACTTCGAGTGAGATAGATACTTCGAAAGAGATTAACATCATAGACCTCGATATTGTCATTGGACACTTTGACGACATTGCCATCATGACACTTACCCCTTTTGATGATTCCTTGCCATTACTAGACCCTAAACTAATTGAATGGGACCAAAATGAGTTGTTTAACATACCTGTCTTTCCAAATGATGACGCCATTGTGAACTTCCTTTATGCTGACAATATCAAAACATGTTCCACCAGCAAATCTCATAATGAAGCTTTAGACAAGGGGAGTACCAAATCTTCCAATTGCAAAATGAATATAAAAATAGGTCTAATGGTGAAAACCATTTAATGGCAGTATTAGATCAAGAAAAAGTAAAAATAAAGAGCGCATCTCAAGGTGAAAACCTCTCTGAGGCACTGAGAGATAGAATATTTTACACTCTTCCCAAACACTATCATGAGAAATCTTCAGTGCTGACTGAACCTACAAAATCCATCAACATTGGTACAATAGAAACAGTCAAGACTCTAGATCTGGCAGCATCCATGACAGAGGAAGAGAAACCAAGCTTCACTAAATTCTTTGAAGAAAGGAAAATTAACTTTTCTTGGACCTACGCTGACATGCCAGGTATAGATCTAGATCTTATCATATATCATTTATCATTATCATCTGAAGTAAAGCCAGTGAAAAAAAAGTTGAGGAAAATGCATCCGTACATCGCTCTTTTGGTGAAAGTTGAATTGAAGAAACTATTGGATGTAGGATTTATCTGACCTGTTGATTATGTTGAATGGATCTCCAACATTGTGCCAGTTTCAAAACTAGATAAATGTATCAGGATATGTATGGTTTTCAGAGATCTTAGTAGGGCTTGCTCAAAAGATGACTTTCCTTTACCTAACATTGACATCATCATGGATTTGACAGTGGGTCATGAAATGTTATCACTTATGGATGGATTTTCAGGTTATAATCAGATAAAAATAGCGCCAGAAGACCAAGAGAAAACTTCTTTCACATGTCCATGGGGAACTTTCTGTTGGAACGTCATGCCTTTTGGGTTGAAGAATGATGGGGCTACTTATCAACGTGCGATGACCACCATCTTCCATGACATGATGCACACCTTTATGGAGGATTACGTAGATGACTTGTTGGAAAAATCATATACTAGAGAAGGACATCTAGAAATCCTAGACAAAATCTTTACTAGGTTGGAGAAATTCAATGCGAGATTAAACCCCAAGAAATGTGTATTTGGCATGATATCAACTAAAATTTTGGGATATATTGTATCAGCTAAAGGCATTAGAGTGGATCCTATGAAATTCAAAGCCATTATGGAGATTCCTCCTCCCAAAGATATCAGTCAACTCAGGTCTTTACAGGGATGATTCCAATCTATTAGGAGGTTCATCACACAACTGGCAGATAAAACTCATCCTTTTAATCACTTGCTACATAAGAATGTTTCTTTCAAATGGGATGAAAAGTGTGAAGCAACTTTTAATCAACTGAAATAGTATATGATGTTACCTCCCATACTAGTACTGCCAACTAAAGGGAAACCATTATTACTCTACATAGCAACAATAGTGGTATCTTTGGGTGCTCTTCTAGCACAGGAAGATTCCACGGGAAAAGAAAGGGTTATTTATTATATCAACAAAACCTTGAATGGCTATGAGATCAACTACACATTTATTGAAAAAGCTTGTCTAGTGGTAGTATTTGCTACTAAGCAACTAAGAAATTACATGTTGACCCACACCATCAAACTAATAGCGAAAATTGATCCATTGAAGTATTTACTCAGCAAAGTTGCCTTGACATGAAGACTAGCCAAGTGGGTAATGATATTGAGCGAGTTTGATATCCAATATGTAGACAGGAAAGCAATCAAGGGTCAAGCCATAGCGGATCAACTAGCTGAAGCACCATTACAAGATGATCATCCCATGAGCATTGAGTTTCCAAATGTTGATGTCCTTACAGTGTCAACACAATAGTGGATGTTATACTTTGATGGCTCTTACACGCAACATGGATTAGGCGCAGGAATCCTATTTGTCATGCCTCAAGGACACACCATTCCAAAGTCATACAGGTTAATGTTTCCTTGTACTAACAACACAACTGAGTATGAAGCATTATTCATTCATATAAAAGTAGCAGTCAAATGGAATATCACAGAGTTGCATGTCTATGGAGATTCACAACTAGTCATTAATCAAGTGAATGATGATTACCAGAAAAAATATGAAAAATTGATGCCATATAAAAGAATGGTCGATGATTTCAAAAATTACTTTGTGGAGATAAAATTTGAGTAGATTCTAAGAGGTGACAACAAATATATTGATGTTATGGTGACCATCGCCTCTCTACTACAAATACCTAAAAAATGAGCCTGTTATGAGTTTATGGTGGAACAACTATTTTACCCCGCCTATGATAACCCCGAATCCCAAGTCATATACCATCTAGTCGAGGCTAATGCTTCTATCTATGTGAAAATATACACCTATCTATGAGACATACCTTACCACTAGATTTATCCTAAAACTAGAAACGAAAATTTATTCGACAAGCAGCTCGACATACCCTGATAGTCGATGTACTTTATCAATGAGGTCTTGATGGTACTCTCCTTCGGTGTCTAGAATGTAACAAAGTTGAAACCACTTTACACAAGGTTCATGAAGGTATCTGTGGCACACATTCAAGTGGTTTAACTCTTGCTAAAAACTCCTATGCTTGGGGTATTAGTGGTTGAATATGGAGAAGGAGTCATTTCAATATGTCAAGAAGTGCCAAAAATGTCAAATTCATGGAAACCTGATACATGCACCAGTACAACTGCAACCATTCGCATCAACGTGGCCTTTTTTTCAGTGGGGACTGGATCTTCTAGGAAAGATACATTTGTCATCTTCTAATGGACACAAGTTCATCATCATAGCCATGGAGTACTTTACAAATTCAATTGAAGTTGTTCCTCTAAACACCATCATCAGAAAAAAAAAAAAATTGCATCCTTCATCCTGAATTATATCATCTATCGATATGGCATTCCTCAGTCCATTGTAACTGATAACGGCAGACCTTTCAAGAATCAGGATGTCCAAGAACTTTGTGAGAGGTTTCATATCCAACATTTGTTTTATACACCTTACTATCCTCAAGGAAACAGCCAAGCAGAGGCCTGAAACAAAACCATCCTAAAAATCCTAAAGAAAATTATCAACGATGTTTGACATGATTAGCACATTCAACTGAACCTTGCTTTGTGGGCTTACGAAACCAATATTTGTACCCCGATAGGAGCCACACCCTATGCTCTAGTCTATGGATCAGACGACATTCTACCTATTGAGGTTGAGCTACCATCACTCCACGTGTCACTAAAAGGGATCATTTCAGATGAAGATTATCAGGTGTCTAGGCTACAAGAGTTGGAATTGTTGGATGAACGTCGTCAACATGCATTTGTTCACCTAAAAGTCTATCAGCATAGGATGTCACAAAGTTACAATCACAGAGTAAAACCAAGAACATTTCAGGTGGGTGACTTAGTCCTAAAATAAAATCCCCGTAATCAACAGGATCGAGAGAAGAAGGGGAAATTTTAACCAAACTAGCTAAGTCCCTTTGTCATTGTATCAGTCTTCAGATAAGGAGCCTATCAACTATCTACGCCTAAAGGATATTTTTTTATGAACACCTCAATAGACTGCATCTCAATAAATTCTACACCTAACTCATCTAGTGCATTGGTAAAAGTCCTACAAAAATACAAAAACATCAGAAAATGTCCTAAAAAAAATTGTTACCCTGATGAAAACCTTGCAAACAAGCGTCTTGGTGACAACAAAAATCAAAAAATACAAAAAAGTGAAAAATCATAAAATTTGAAAAAGTGCAATAAAAACAAGTAGTGAAAAACCTAGCAATAGGCACTATTTGTGATAGGTTAGCTTTTCCACCTATTTGAGCATATTGACCATTCCCTTTTTCCTTTCACTTTTGTCATCAATTTGCCTATCATTGGAAAGCTCTATGTACATATCCCGTCATTGCGATCGTGTCTCACCCTAGAATGGGGGAAAAATCTTGAACTCGCTGGGGGAAATAAGCTTTGAGCTTAAACCAACAGACAAACAGTAGTCAAACAATGCAACAAACACAACAATCATAGTGCAAAACCCAACATTGAACATCTCACTAACACATCAACCATTCACAACAAACAGCTAAATCAATCAAAATCAAAGCAAATTTAAATGGATGATGTTCTTTCTGAATCATGGCTTTATCATGTTGGCATGGATGTTCGACTGTTGTACTTTGTTTTTTGTTATCATATCTCTGGAGCACCTCGATGATGTATTGAACTAGAGGGGCTAGGAAGGAATATGATTTTTTTTTGTCTACTGTCTGTGAGTTGATCACTACTATTTTGTGAATTGTCACAAGACGTGCTCTACAAAGTATCACTGATGACATTCTAAATTTGCATAGAAACACAATTAACTCTTGTCTATTTATGCATGCAATGCTCAGGTCACCTCAATTAATTATACCCAGATGCTTGTGTTAACTTGCAATATCAAAAATCATGGAAGTAGTACTCAGGTCATCATGTTTTAATTATACCATCGATGTTTGTACACACTTTCAACATTTTAAAGGCTCAATGATGATAAAAAGCACAACAAATTGGCTGTTACGATGACAACATTTGCATATTAGATCTTCATGATTAAGTTAGATTGCATCCATATTAGTTTTGCATCTCTATTTATGGGTTTTCCAAGGCTGGAACAATTTTCAAAATGATGTTATCTCTATCATTAATGGATTGATTGCATTTGACATTAACCAAAAACACATCATTCTCATATAGTTGTTCATCATTTGCATACATTAGAAAGCACTATGATATCATATATACATTATCACATCATTCATCCATTGATGCATTACATCATAATATCCACATCAGAAAACACAAAAATAAGTGCATCGCATCTCACTCGCATAATCAAAATAATTTCATCTATTATTAATGGATTAAGAAAATTGTCCATTAAGAAGATTGAAAGACATATCCAGCAAAGTAAGATTTCCAAGAAGAAAAAGTTGTTGAGGAACATGACTAGTAAATAGGTTTCCCTGTAAAGATATAATGCCATTGTTATGAACATCTAAAACTAGTAGTGAAGATAGATTTTCCAAGGTGTCTGGAATACAACCTATGAATTTGTTATTACTCAAATCCAATACTAACAAAGGACTAACTAGATTATCATAATCATCACATGAGCATACATAAACATCACACATCATTTGCATAATCAAATCCATCTCACATAGCATAAAACATCATCCATAAAGAATATAGAATCATTAATCATGCATTATCATATCATCATGGCATACATCACATAATCATTACATAATCATCATATAAGCATCACATAAGCATCATATAAACATCATAAATACATAGAAATATGCACCATCATACGATCATTTTGTCTATCCATTCACTCGTGCATTAACATTATCATACATTCATCCATTCATTGCATCATCTATTTGCATTAGAAAAGTACAAAAACATAAAATTCATCACATTTCATTGGCATAATAGGATTCATCACATGTATCATGTATGCATCATTCATAGAATCATAACACATGTTTCATCATTTGTATCCATAACATATCATACCATCATCATATAGAACATAACATAGCATATATAATAGAAATTAAATGCATCCATCATATTCAACACATATAGACACATAGATCAATCATCATCATCGCTACATATCATATTTATCTCAAAATAATGTCAAGTGTACAAGGATATCCAAATATTGAGAGTTACATCATCAAAAATGGTAGTGAATCATCAATGTCTCAAATAAATCAATGTATGCATGTCCAAAATACATCAAGAATCATCTATCGGAGCTATGTCATGCTCCCCCCAGACGATGTCGACATCACTGGACCTGTGCCTCCCCCACCAAACGGACCTGCACTAGGATCTCTCAAAAGTGGTTGTGTCACACCCCTGCTGGTAGTCCTAGTGTGAGTGCGACTAGTAGACTGCACATAGCTCTATCGACACTCTGGCATAATGGCCTCATGATACTTTATCCTATATAACTCCACCTCCCTGGCAGAGCACCATACCTCTCTGAAATGGTTTGCTATCGAGGTACCCTAAACAACTCTTTGTAGTCTCTCTGCTATGCTCTCTGCCTAATCAATCCACAGTCTCAAGTTGTCCCTCTCAATCATGAGTGTAGCAATATATTCCTATATATGTGCCTATGCCTGAGCCTGGGCCTGTGCCTATGTTTGTATCTTCCCTTGTGTTTGTGCTAGTAATCCATGTATTCGTGCTAACTACCCCTTTAGTGTCTACACCTGCACCTATAAGGCAATAATATTAGTCTACTGCTGCTATGAGGGAAGTCGGATCAGTACATGTTGTGCTGCAACAACCAATGATCGCCTCTTTCGAGTCACTCTGACATCTAATCTTGGGTGGGCACCTACACCTCCATCTCCTCCACCACCTCCACCTCCATCTCCATCTCCACCCTCATCTCCTCCACCTCCTCCATCTCCTCCATCCCCATCTCCACCATCTCCCTCCTCCTCATCTCCATCACCCCTACCTCTCCTTTATTTGGGTGCCCTCTCCTCATCATCCTCCAATGCTAGAACTGGCTCGTCAAGGCTAGAGATCCTGGGAAATGGATGTGTGTAAAATTTATGTGTGTACTCATCTATCATGTACCCCTCTGTAATCTCTTGATGGTAGTCCCACATCAATGGTTGTAACCTATGATACTCATCACAAGTTGCATCATAGGATAGGGTGGGTCCCCACTATGTATCATCTTGTTGTCTCTATGCATATGTGGCCACTCCCTAAGGCATACCCTGCACTCTACCATACTGCCTAAGTACCCTCATTAGCAAGGATCTCTCAATGATGAATCGTGTCCGCCCAATCAGGTATTTGGCTGTGCATACAAAAGGCATCTACAAATGATCCTCATCCCACTACTCATAGTCCAATTAAGGATTCCATATCACATAATCAAGGTCATCCAACACGTGTCTCCAATACTCTAGTTTTCCCAACTTATGTTGGACAACTAGGCCTATATAACCATAAATGTAGGGCCTGCCAATCAGTCGATACCTGTCTACTACTGGAAGTGTCACCGCTATATGCTCCCATGCCCAGGTCTGTAATAGTGTCACTCCCACAGATAGACTGGCAACTCTGAGATAGACTACCTGATGCAGATCATGATATAACTTTGTGAGCATGCAGGAACCCCAGGCATACTGAGTCCCATAAAGAATCATCTCCAATGTCTGACCCCAACTGATAGACAATCCCTTCGACCTCTTGTCAGAACATAGAAAGCCACTAATGAAACCCACAAGCACAAAAGGTAAAGGGGCTTAGCTCTCATACATCACTTGCCAAGGCATCTCATACCCACTAATCTGATTGTCATGGAAGATCATGCGTAATGCATGTGTGTTGCTCTGCTTGGCCTGATTGTACACAACAATATCACCCATCCTTGGAATCCGCAAGATCCTATACACATCCTCTGGCATCACGGTCATCTCCCCGGTGGCTAGATGAAAAGTGTTGTGGTCGCTATTCCACCTCTCTGCCAATGCGGTCAGCAGTCCCCAATTAATCCTAATCTAGGGCATGTCAATCAATGAAGATAACCCACACCTCTCAATGATATCTCGATCATCCTATGATAGACGTGGAATCAACTCCCAAGTCCATGGGAAGCACTCTCAAGACTGAAGGTTCCCTGAATCACTCTCCTATCATCATAACATATCACAATCAACATATCAATCAATCAAATCAGCATATCAATCAATCAACATCAAGCAATCAATCATCCTATTAGCTCAAGTGAGATTTCGATCAAATCTCGTGAGCATCTATTTTATCATTGATCCTCCCCTATCATGAGGTCAATCATCATCATCCTATTATTGAATCTCACCTATCATGAGATCAATCATCATCTAGTCTATCAACAACATCAATCAACGACTGACACAATTGAACATCATCAAAATCAAGGAAAAAAACCAAAATTCCTCAACTCTGCTCCGGATGCACTAATACAGTGTTTCTATGCGCTGAAAGCATAGATACGCCAGTGAATTCTCTCGATGTGCCATAACAGTCTATCTATGCGCCATCTTATCCAATGCACTAGAGAATATCATCAATGTGCTACAACATTTGATGTGCCACTTCTTTTAACAAATGCACTAAAACATTGGTCCAATGCGCTAATTCCTTTGATGCACTACTTCATTACCCTAATGCACTAAATCTTTACTCCTATGTGCTAGAAGGCCAATGTGCTACTACAGTGCACCGATGCGCTACATCGAGCCATGGATGTGCTAAAACTATAACTCTATGCTCTAAAACAATTATTCTATGTGCCACATTGAGCTTCCTATGTGCTAAAACACATAAAACAAAAATTCAAAATTTAAAAACGTGGGAAAATCATTTCAAAATTCACAAAGGGGGTTTTTAGAAATTCATACTAGAGGTTTTTACATTGTTGGCTAGTTGTGTCATCACACACGTTTGAATCAATGAGTCTCATTGGGGATCACCATCTTGCCAAATTTGTTCAAATTTCTCAATCACACCAAGTTTTCAAAATTGCAAATACACAAATGAAATTCAAAATAACCTTTTTAACTTTTTAAAGAGTGATTAAGTGGGATGTTTATGGGATTGATTTATTTTATTTTTTTTAAAGGGGCTCAATTCATTAATTCATCACTTGGAAGATCTAATATCATTTTTTGGGAGATAAATCATTTCTAAATCGTAAAATTTTAAAATCATCAAAATTTCAAAAAATTCAAAAAATCCTCAAAATTCAAAAATTCATCGATTTATCTCCCGAGGGGGCATATATGTATCATCACCTAAAAATTAACGTCTGGGGCATCAAAAAAAAAATTGTTAGCATCAGCAACAATTTTTTCTTTGAAGCAATGTGTAAACACATTACTTTAAAGAGGGGCAAAATGTATACACCTAAAATCGGTCAAGACAATCAATTAATTAAATACCAGTTATAAAATTAATAAATCTTTTATTTCATCTACTTATAAATAAATTCTTAATTTATTTATATAGTTCACACCTAATTCTACCGTCTTAAATCACATTCTTCTAAATTTAATTAAATAAACAAATGTCAATAGTTTGTTTTATTTAGTTAATAATCTTCTCACTAAAATTTAAATTCCTAATTTGAATTTAGGCACATGTCTACAACTTTTCCTCTTGCCACATCATCAAGTGTCACATGAATTTAAATATGTCTAATATTTAAATTGCAATTATCCTCAACCAATTCCAAAAAAAACTTTGGACACTTGGCTCTTTCACACATTTTATTCCCTCATACACTTGGCATGGTGTTCATAGTCAAGGGAACATCCTCCATGATTCTTTCTAACTTCTTCCATCTCCACTATTCATCTCTCATGTTGAAATCTTGACTGTTGGTTGCCGCCACATCATTTTATGCTTTGGAAATCCTATAAATACAATACCATCCTACAACATTTTACATGCCATCTTTGAGTAAAATTACTATGCAGAAATAACATTGGAGCATTTTGAGCATTTAGAGTTTGAGCATAGAGCATTTAAGCCTTTAGCATTTAGAAATTTTTTATCATTTTAGTTTAGAATCATGGATTAGTTTCATAGCTACATTGTAATTATCATCTTAGCTTTTATACAGCATTTGCATCATAATCTTTAGTTTCATATTCATTGTCATATCACCATTTTCATTTACAACATCATAATCTTATCATATCATTTGTATATCAATCATATAGAATTTTGGACATCTCGTTTCTTAGGTTGTCATCCAAACAATCATAGTGCATTATACAAATCTGAGAGCACTAATGATTTAGAGGATCCTTGAGAATAGAGAACAATGGAATGATTTTAGAGAATTTGCTTTGTTTGCAACTAGATTAGTTTTATGATTCAAATCTCTAATGTAATATGTTTCATATCTTGTGTGATTTGTTATTTCCTTTACACATTTTAACTCACACAATTACCTATGGGTTAAGGGTCAAATCAAGCCCATAACTTTTGAAAATTGCAAGTTGTGACCCTTCTTAATGGGCCATTAAGAAAAGTGACAGATTTTTGGGGATGGGATTGGAGTGTTGGCTCAAAAATCTCATTTATGAGATTTGAAGGCCTTTGTTGAGTTTTGAACACAATTTGGCCTTTCACTTCCCAAGATTTCTCACACATGTGTGAGAGCTTGTGGGGGGTGTGTCTATAGAAGTGAATAGGATATTGACATGTGTCACTCTCTCTTCCAAGAGTGTTCAACCCTTAACTCCTATTTCAATCCTTTGGAAAGCCAAATGAGGGTTTCTTTGAACATTTTTTTATTTTTATTTTTGGATTAGGATTGCTTTGGAAGAGGAAAATTTTTCTTGGGATTTGATGGATAGAAGATTGGATTTAATCCTCAATTTCCCTTCATTTTGGATTGGATTTGAGGTAAGTATTACTTTACTTTTATGCATGGTTCTCCTTTTTATCTCTTTTGTATGGAAGTGTGAGAATATTTTTTATGTGGTTTGTTTGTTCATTTTTATGTGCCTTTGCATTTCCATGAGTTTGGGTTTGGGGTTGTATAGGATAAAATCACCCAATGTGGGAAGAGTATCCTTGTGGCGGATAGGAATGAGTAGGAATCTCTATGGGGAGATTGATCCTCCTTTGAGAAGGAGAGACTAAAAAGGGTATGAGTACCCCACTTTATTTCATGATGGTATGGTGTATTGGGAGATTGTAGTAAGGATGATGTATGATATGAAGGGTTGTGGTGTATGGGTGTTTAGAAAAGAAAGAAAATATGACATGTCGTCCATTGCTACTTGTTAAAAAAAATATCCCCATATAGAAGTGAAGTCCACCTCTATCCCCATCTTTGGATTCTTGAGGAATCCCTATGTAAATGTCTGAATCTTGGTTGGGGGTATCATTTTTGAATGTTGTGGTTTGAAATGGACTATTTTATGTTATTGTTGTGTGTACCCATACCCTTTGGTTACCTCCTAGCTTGACGGTAGTTTGTGAGAAAACCTACAGCTGGGAGGTGAGCTTATCTATGGCCATGGGAGAAGACATTATGTGTATATGTGTAGGTTTATGACATTAAAGCTTCCAGTATAGAGAAAAACACCTCTTCTTGTACAATGGAATAGAGAGATTAGAACAATTTATATAGTGTTTATAACATGTGTTTATAAGTTTATTTGTTGTAATTATAACAATGACTTTAGCTTCTTTACTCCTAGCATAGTGTTGAATTCAAGCCATTGAAAGATATGGAATAAAGTTGTTTACCATTGTTGTGTAATAAGAAGAGATGATTGTTGTTGTTCTTGCTTAAAGGGAATTGATGAATACTATTTAAAAATGAAATGGAGTTCTATCATTTGAACGCAAATCCATATTGTATTAAACATTGTGTAGAATTCTATTATAGTCCAACTTGGAAAAGATGTATCTTATTGTTCTCTTGTTTTTCTCCCTATAACCAAACTACACTTTTGCTAGTAAAATATATGTTTATTTCTATTGTTGTATAAATGAATGCTTTTGTATATAAATGCATGTTATGGAATGGCCATTAAATTCACTCATCTAGTCCAATCAATAGTATATGACAATTGCGTTGAGTATAAAATGCTTACCCTTGCATTGGAGATGTAATGTTTTTTGAATGCATGAACCGGTCCATTCATTTGGAGAAGAGTAATCACTCAATTGAGGTCCTCTGTGTATCCTTGTTAGGGAGGTATGTTCCTTGTTGAGACAACTACTTAGAAGGGAAACTTGTAGATTTTTATGTTGGTTCATTCCTCCAACTTTTTCTTCATGATCAAGTTTCTTGCATTGTATCCTCTACTATCAACCAAATTTATTGAACTTACACTCTCTAGCATCAATCAGATCTGAAACAAGATTTCACTTAGTTCCTTCACCCTACCCTATTAGAATCATAACTCCAAACCTTGCTCAGGAGTTTTCTTTAATCATGCCTGGAATGGAAATTCATCGCTCCAACTGACATAGTTTTTAATGTGGCCATTGTACCTTGATGATTCATAATGAGGAGGTGAATCCATTGAGTCAATTATCATTTGCCATGTGTCACCAAGTTGTTGGCCTCCACAATCAACCAAATTCAATGCAATTCCCACATAGTATAACAATTTTCTACCAATATTCATGTTAGCTGGGAGTCAAGGATCGCTAATCCCCACTACCTTATGTTGGAAGAGATTTGGAATACTTTAAAATACATGTTTGATTTCCTAAGTCTAAAGCTCATTATGACCTATCATATTTTGGCCATCGGCCTTACCCATTACCTTCTACCTATCATTCTTTATCGCAATTCATGTGCTAACCCCCGAATCATCGAAATGTAAACTTTGGCTTTGCTTTAAATCATCAGAGTTTGGGTTCCTACCTTCCACGATGCTGCTTATATTCCTTTACATATGGGTGTAGGCCATCTTTCTAGCCCATGATGCCCGAATCGCTTCTTCTCAAGTTTTGACAGACTTAACCTTTTTGGGAGTTGGCTTCGGACCTTATTTCCATCCCATATTCATCAAATTGTTTAAGGAAAATCCTTAGGTCAAATTTGTGAACATCGAAGCCATCTCGATGTTAAGATTTCTGGTTTTCCTTTGCCTCCTTCTTGCTTTATGCTAAGGTATTCAACATTGGGTATCGTCGAGGCCCGAAGTACGAAGATATCGAACTTATCCTTTTGGGTTTTCTTCCTTTTTATTAAGGGAATTCGACAAAGGGAATTGTTGAAGCCCGAAGTTTGACATTTTCAGACTTAGTCCTTTTGGTCTTCTTTATCAAAATGGAATTCGGTGTGAGGCTTTACTGATGACCAAAGTACAACGTTTCAAACTTAAACCTTCCTATCTCCTTCTTTCAGTCTAGGCTTTCAGCAAATGGTATGACTAAAGCCTAATGCCCAACACCTAATTTATAATTCACTCTTTCGATCTTCTTTTCCTTATGGCTTTTGGTATAGGGTATGACCAAAGCCTGATGTCAAACACATAAGAAAAATTCGCCTTTTTTAATCTTCTTCTCCTCAAGGAATTTGACAAAGAGTATTGTCGATGTTCGATGTTGGGCATTTTTAGACATAGCCTTTCATGCTTCTCTTTTTGCTAAGGGTATTCAGTAAAGGGTATTTCCAATGTCTGATGTCCAACGTTTTAGACCCAACTATTTGATTTTCTTTTCGTCAATGCATTTGGCAAGATGTAATGTCGATCCACGAAGTCTGACGTCAAAATGGACTTCACCTCTCTATTCTTCCTTCTTAGAGGTGTTAGGTGTAGTATATCCTTATGTTATATGTAATAATCATCACCCAAAATGATCAGGTTTTATTCTTGTTATAAGAATGTATTCATTTTGAACTGTGATCTAATTACTCATAAATTCAATCCCCATTAAATGACTTCATTCCCATTTCAATATTTATCTAATCAAATTGTAATATGCAAGACTGAGTTTTTCCAAGCTATTCGGGATCGACTTTGTACCCCTTATGCTTTTAGGGTATCCCTAGCATTTTTTCTGATCTCTTGCTTCACCTAAGTGGGTGGCAGCCAATTGTGAAATTTTCTAGGGGAAAAAGACCCTAGAAAGGGTTGCATACCCACTAACATAGTTTTAAAGTAAGCTAGAGGCCAACCTTCGCAACCCCTTAAGGTTGCACCAAAACTTTAATTGTATCAACTATGATGTCCTAATGATATCCTTAACATTAATATGGCTAAATCTTTCATGGTTATTACTTTAGAGCTAGCATGGGTTGCTTGGTTTTCAAAAAAAAAATTATTAGTTGTATTTTCACCCATAGTGCAAATTTTGGGCATGAAATTTGGTATCATAGCATGATTGCAACACTGGGATCTTGGGTTATTTTTGTTTCCCTTGTGTTGTGCTTGAGTGAATTTAACTTGGGTGCTTATCTCCTCATTGTGAGGGATGGATAGAATTACCTTATGTTGTCTTTCCTTTCCTTATTCCTTGATAATGGTTGGTAGATCTAATCAAGTACTACATACCCCATTGTGAATGATGCAATTAATTGTGAAATAAATGATGCTATGTTCATATGATTTATATGGGAAAAGAGTAGTGAAATACTAATGTCTCTTAAGGAATTATATATTCTACTCCCTAAAATCTAGATAGAAAAAGTAGTGATTAAACTATATTTGAGATGTGAGACCTTTCTCTGTGTTTGAAAGTGAATTAAAAACACAATTCCTTTCTTGTGTGGGGATAAATGAAGTACTCCTTAAAAGTGCATGTTTCCTTTAAATCAATTATATTCATGTTTTATGAAAAGATATCTGGTGGATATGAAGGAAATATGTATGGTGGGTAAAAGGTCACGATTCCAAAACTACAATTCCTACCTTAGGATGTGTGTGTGATCTTGTGCATGGAATCAGTTAATATTGAGATAAAATAGAATAGTGAACACAATAAGCAAGTAAATAAATAATGATGGTGGAGAGGGAATGAATGCAATAGTAAACTTGCATTGTTAAATTCCGAATTAAGTTGTTCTTTCATTACATGGCATGTCTAGAATATAGAATGGCATGTGTGTCATGACAAAATTACTTTGGTGAGACTTAAGGTCCCCAATTGCATTATTAGTCATAGAAATCCATATAACTATCAACTCATTAGAGATGCAAATATTAAGGGAATGAGTAAGTTATTTTTGAGTAAAAAGGAATGTTGTGCTTGTGGTGCTAACCAACTAGACTATGTTTTTCTTATCATGTGTTCAGTATCAGATAGCCTTGCTTACAAAGTGTTTTATCAAGGTCGTGTATGCCACTTGGTAGAATAGAATATTTACAGTTTAATTTATGTGTAAGGAAATGATTTTGAGGCTCTCAAAAATGAAAATTGGTAATGAAGTTATTGTGTATCCACAATGGATGAATACCCTGTAATGGTGCTTATGTTGTGTATTGTGGTAATTACCATGGATATACCAAGTTTTAAAAGTAAGAGTATGTTGTGCATCTTTAACTCATATGGAATGGAGTGATAGATTTCTTGACAGTTATATGATGTAATTCCCCGCCAAGGAACCCCAGAGGATAACACAACTATGACACAATAATGGAAAAAAAATTATATTTTAAAAATGAAATACACATTAGATTGCATAACATAATATAACATTTAATCTACATATAGGTCCTCTAAGGTTCCATGACTGTGCTACTCACATAACTATCAACCAAGGTAACTAGGATCATCCATTAACTACTATGATAACGTAGTTTAACTATCAATCAAGTTCATTTTAAATCACCACATTAAATGATCCAACATTATACTCACTTCCATATCAAAACATCTGATAAACAACAATAAAGATCATCTCTATATAATTAACACATTCAAGATACATTGCATTATAGCTTTCATTACAAGAAGAATACATCCATCTCAGTACATTATTACAATCTTTACCACAATGCTTCCTAGAGTACATTTGGGAAGAATACACCTAGATAAAATAAATGGTACAACCAAGATACAATCCAATATATATACATAAATGACTATCTTCTCAAACTGGAACATGAATTGGAATCTACTACACAAGGAGCAACCTTCACACACACGTACATGCAGCAAGGATACCCAATGGAGGAAAAAGCACCAACCTCTCGACCATGTGGAACCAGAAGGTCGACCCCCATGCTAGGAGATAATACACGGTCCCACTACAAATAAACAATCAAGAAAGAAATAGGCTAACACAATTAGGGGTTAAACATAGACCCCAACACAATGCTACTAACAAAACAACATCACTTACAATACTGACTTCACTTCCAGAGGCGCACACACAATAGAATGGAACGTGCAACTAGGGAATGCTAAACTACAATAGGGAGGAGTGTCATCACATAGCTTGCCATTGGTTATCCTAGAAGATCTTCTTAGGCCCCAACCCCCATCCTGGGTTATCATGCCAGCCTCTACCAATCCCTGGCCCCCATACAAACTCATGCGGAATCAACATACCTTTCAAGAGGAAAAGGCAGTTGATCTTGCCATTCCAAGCCTTCTTATCTCATCTCAAGCCTAAATGAGCACTTGAGCCATGAGTGAGGAATACATTATCTTGATTAATGTAAAATCTACCCATCCTCCTAATTCATTATTAATGTTATCACTAGATTAAGAAACTCCTAATAGGTTATCTTGGACAACCACTTTGGGTTCTGACCCCCATTGAGAGCCACTCCCACTACTTGTAACTAGTAATCCCTACACATTAGCAAGGCATTTACCATCTTGAAAACTTAACATAATTCGCATGAATCCAAAACATTGTGCAAGGCATTGACCCTCTTGCACACATATGATAATCACAAGAATCTATACATAGTGCAAGGCATTGACCATCTTGCATAAAACACAAACATTTCCAAACCATTTCCAAAGTAAAACCATCATAAGAATCATACAAAATTCAAGGTGAAGCCATCATAAGAACCATACAAAATTACTCCCTCTTAGGCCTTTGGAAGCTAACCTTAATAATATTGCACAATAATACCCACCTTAACACTTATTGATTTCATCTCAATCCCAAAATCAACACAATCAAACGACAAGAACAATCAACCAAAACAACCATGAAATACTCCATATAAGACATTGTTTCCACAATTCACACTACACTGTTAACTTAATCCACTTAAATCCCTTAATAGATCATTTATCGCAACAATCCATAATTGAATATAATACAATTATACTAATTACATAGTGAATACACAAATACACTATTAAATAGTTATGGAAGAAATCAGCATTCATTAATTAACAAAGGATAATCTAATCCATTTGTTTAGCAATTTCTCCAATTACCTAAATACAAGTAATTCAAGTCAGCTTACTTGATTCACCAATAAACTTATCAAACAAAATCTATTAATCACATGAGCAGATTTATTCTTTTACCACAACCCATTTATATACGCATGGCTATATATATGTATATATTTATATAAAAACATAATGCAATTCACAATATAACAGATTATAAAATGACAAACATATTCATATATATATATATATATATATATAAACATACATATATAAATGTATATACATATATATATATATATATTCGAATTACCAAGAGCAATACATAGAAATTGAATTCCAATCATAATGTATTTCCGTCGATTACAAAATTCAACACAAATAAATTGATTACCAAGTATCATTATATTCATCACATGCCAAATCAATAAGAGACAAAAGTGAATCACCTTACAAGGAAGCAAATATTAAGCATAGACTGAAACCATTGGGAGGAATTCACAATACATGGGATTATATCGCTATCAAATGCCAAATATAAACATGCCATCAAATACCATAAAACAAATTCATCTAAATGAAACCTTCAAGGTCGCTTATAATGGCAGAGGATAGTTTAGCTATCGAATAGAAATCAAAGTAATCAATAATGAATGTATGGTGCAAGGAATATACAGTATTTATTAAAATGCAACACTTCGCAAGCCAAGCCCAAACTATAGCCATCTAAAAGGAAATTGTGGCACAAATCATCAATCACCAAGCACATAGTATATGCAATTCAAAGTTTCAAATTCCAAATATGGAACATAATACATATGTAATCTATAGTATCGAATTCCAACAATAACACTTATTCACCGAAATCCAAACATAAGAAGTAACCATTGAATAAAATAAAAATCAAAAGAAATTCAAGCATCGAATGCTAGCTTAGACTAGAGCCATCGACAGAAATTTGCAGCTCATAAAATAAAACCGCCACACAAAAGAAATAACTGACAAATAAAATAGCAATAATCAAAATCAAATATTAAACACAAAGATAGAAACATCAGGAAAACATCAAAGTTCCCAAAAATATCAAAGTTGGTGAGAGGGATTATGTTGATAGATATACGAATCTAAACGTTGAATCTTGGCATACTGATTTTCTTTCCATGGAGTCAACAACGAACTACCACAGACTTGTATTGAGTGACAGAAATAGGGAGTATCATACTACATAAATTTTTGGCACAAGAAAATGGTACGTAGTTGTGAAAGAATACTAATATACCCTCCTATGTGGTAGGCACACTGCATACTGCAATCAAAGGAAGTTCTGATTTTCAGTTATAATCACCATGACCCACATAGAAAAGTAAGAATAGGAAGGAACCATAGACAAGGAAAGACACTAAAGAAATAGAGAGTCTCAATTTTCCCTAAACTAACTTGCAGATTTGGTGGTTGTTATATCTCAATAATGGATGTCGATATACATACCTAGAGCCCTAAGAAAACAAAGAATGGTGGAAGATCTTAGTCTTACTTTGTATCAACTTCTTCTTACTAGAAAGTGAGATGACTGAGGTAGGCGGAATTAGACTATTCCCTCTCCTTTTCTCTTTCATGACCATGCATATGGCGGGTGTAAAGCCAAATCCTACCACTTTTCAACATTATCCCTGCCTGTTCTAAAAATTGCCCCCACCTCAATAGGGCGTGAGCATCCATTAAAGGTATAAAGATTTGCATGTTTTTGTATCCTCGAAGGAAACTGTTCGTTCCCCCCCCCCCCCAAAAAAAATCCCCCAAAAGCTTTGAATTTTTTTTAGTAAATAATTAAATTTAATAATTGTCTGCAGTTGCATGTTGTTGCATGCTAACAATGGCTGACATGTACTAAATTTAGAATTGTAACAAAAGAAACCTGTCAATTTATTCATCACCTTATTTTTACTATTTATTACTTATAATCTCCCATGGTAATTTTATTTTATTTTCATATTACATTATTACTATGATTATTTACAAATGTATTTATATTTATATATTCATTTATCAAGACATACCCAATTCATTTACATTTAATAATTAACTTTATAATCCTACTTAATAATATTTTATCTATTTCATTATTATTATTTATTAACTTCCACTTATATTATTGTTTATTTTGTCATAAGCCATGATTATATTTAAGCATTTATATTGACTTATCGATAACACCTTTTAAACTTAATAATTTTATTTTAATGCAACAAATACCCCAAGCATCAATCATACAATTTTAAATCAAATAAACCAAATACCAAACAATACTTGATCATGAAGCAAGGTTGAAAACAAGACCACAAACCACACTGACCGACCACAAACAACACTGGCACACTAACAGGGTATTGGACTAGATACTCATCCTCTTCGAGGATGATGGATAGGGTAGGGGACCTATCTCTAGTCAGCTATTCCATTGGGTTTAAGGCACGCTCAAACCTACCAATTTAGGTGGAGTCGATGCCTAGTATCTACAACCTGCAGCACACAAACGTCTTTGTACATATCTATGGTCATCACATACCTAGTGAAAGGAAATCAAAACATCACAGGGTTCTCACAAGTGAGAAATACAACATCCTTCCCTTCACACCTAAATAATATTTAAAAGCATCATATCATATATCAAATAATATCTTGTAACATCAATAATCATAAACCATTCCAAAATAAGGTAACACATTATATTTCTAGCATATTCATAAACATATCATAATCATCATCAAAAGTTAGTATGCTAACATCCTAATGCATCATCAACATGTAATCATAAGAAATAGATCTTAGTCTCATAGTAAACATAAACAATAAACATAACCTATTTAAACCTAGCCTCTTAACAAGTTGTACTGTAACAAATGTCATTATAAAATGTTTTAACCACACGAAAAGTGTACATGAGGCATAAAATCAATCCACAAGCATCTGACATAAACATCATAAAAGGGTGAATCATGGAGGGGAACTAAATATGATTTTCCATGTGGAGACCAATATATGTGTTGTGCTCCAAGTACGAGATATAGGTTATCTGAATTGGGGTAAGGGTGGTGGACGTCTAGTATGATTCCCTATGTGTACCCTTCGTGATTATCTTCTGTAGTTGATTTGTTGTGAAATGGAGTAAGCATGAAATGCATGGATGTGTATCTATTAAATGAAATGTGATGTAATCCTTTGTGTTAGTCTTATATGTATGTTAAATGTGTACCCCTAGTGTATGGTTCCCCCCTTACGAGAGTGTTATATCAACTAGTGTAAGCAAGGGTTTGAGAGGTACATGTTCACCCATCAGGAAATTACGAGCTCAAGGCTTTGTCCCTAATCTTGATAAAGGATCTATGTCGAGTCGTTGTAATCCTCCCATGGGTGCTGACTGTGGCCTACTCCCCCACATATGAGATCCACACTTGTTGGTTCATAGTGCAAACCTAATCCTTGATTTTTATAACCCATGGGTAAATGATGGAATTGCATGGACCACCAGTGATTCATATTTGTGTCGTTAGGGACTACTAGTTATTCATCTTCATGTGGTCAAGGAACATCAGTGATTCATATTTATGTGGTTAGGGACCACCACTTATTCATCTTCATGTGGTCAAGGAACACCAGTTATTCATATTTATGTGGTCAAGGACCACCAGTTGTTCATCTTCATGTGGTCCAAGACCACCAGTGAGGCATACTTATGTGGCCAAGGACCACTAGGTGCATGCTATTATACTTATGTGGCTAGAGAACCATCATTCCCCTCCTCCCCTTAGGTGGCTTATCAAGTCACATGGTGCTCATAATGTGCAAATTTTATTGTTGAAAAAAAAGAATTATTGGTATAAATTTTTTATTGATGTTTTTATTTTATTATGCACCAGCAATGCAAAATTTTACAATTATTTTATTAGGCTATTTATCCATTTGAATGTTGTTATATTCTAATTTGCCTCAAGGACTTGTTTAAATTTCGTTTTTGAATTAAGATTGAAATGTTGCAATGTAGCTACAATTTATCTTAATTTTTCTCCTCCCTTTAAGTTATAGTTCCTTTTTGGGATTTTTATTGAAACTTTGGTTTATGATCTTATGTTACTCAATTTGAGGCTTTCTCCTTGTTTGCAAATTGTTGGCATGTGCAATGTAATGTGAAATCTGTAAACTGCCATATCCCGGGGGGTTCCCTAGTAGGTCATATAGGGGAGTAGATGCATTGGGGAATTATTTTTGAAAGTGGGTTGTAAATGGGACTGGTATGGGACAGTCATTAATACATTCTTCTCATCATTCTATGATTGTTCTTATTTTTATGGAAGGGCCTCAAGACCATCTTTCCTAATTTTCTATGGTATCCATGAATATCCATCCTTGTAAACCCCATTGTGTGAGCCTTATGTTGTAAATTATGTGACTGTATGAGGACAGGCACACCCATTCAGGAAGAGCACCCTTTGTATGAGGACAGGCACACCCATTGGGAAGAACATCCTTCGTGTGAGGACAAGCGCACCCAATTGGGAATATTATCCTTGCTATTATTTTGTGTACATGTGAAATTACAAGTAAATGTGATGTGGCATACCTATGAACTATGTGCGAAAGTAAAAAATGATGCAAGTTAATATTCCTTGAGATATGGTATAAGTTCCATGATTGGGATATGGTATGAGTACCATAATTATAATGTAAACTATTCTCTTAAGAACATATTTTGGTAAAAATGTGAAGCTGTTAACTCTTGAGATATGAAGGAACATTTGTGATAAGACATTTTCTATCAGTATGGATACTACTCATGTGAAAATTCTGAGATATATTAAAAGATGCTTATCTGTTGATATACTATTGTAATTCAATTAAAGATGGTTACATAGGCAATAATTTATGGCTATGTGGATAGTGGTTAACCTTTTAATTGTTTTATATATATTGAGAATATATGGGTCAAATGTTTCATTGTGAAAGAATGTATTCTAAATGTTGGATGTTAAACTCATGAAAGAGAGATCTCTTATGTAAGTCCTCTTATGAATGAAAGAAATGTATCCTATGTATTTTCTTTTTGGTTATCTCTTTTTGTCAGTCTCGTGTAATAGTTATTGTCTATTTTGATACCTTGTATAGCTGCTATGATTAGTTGCAAGTGTCTACACTTCGTAGGCTTCCCTCTAGCTCATTGTTTGAGCAATGGCTGATCACTTTGACTATTGTTCTATGATTTATGTTGTTGTACAAAGTTGTGTGAATTTGTGTAAATCTTTCTTTGGTCCAATATGAAACAAAAATGCATGTTCCTAATTTAATATTTTGATTTCCTTCATCATGGAAACAAGATCATTAGTATGGTTAATCCATTTCTTGAGTGTTACCATAATGCTATTAAGTTCCAACCCTGAAAGACTTCTAGGAGGAAATCTATACAAGGGGGGAGGATGTAAGGCCCCTCCCTTTATATTAGTTCATAGCCTTTTATCCTAAACTTATACTACGCTATTGTGTGGATTAAGGGTACATCATTTAGATGATACGTGACACAGCTATGTTCGAGTGCCACTGTACTTTTAGTCATTTGATTCTAAGAGAAGATTAGTTAAATTCTTATGTGAATGCTTCTATTAAGGTATGTGACTAAATCTACATGGATAGATATTATAATTTTTCATGCTATATTGTGTTGCTAACATTCCCTAGTAATAAAGCTCCTTTCTTATCATTTGACTCATGTTGATTTTGAATGTTTCTTATGGTATTCACTTGAGGTCTTCATATCAAGTATTATGACTAAAGTCACTAAAGGAGCCTTAGAGGTTTTAGTAAATATAGCAGGTGCAGATTTGATCCCTATGGTACTACTTAACTAAAGGAGATTAAGACAGTAAGTAAATGTGAGGCCTACTATTTGATACACCCATTTGACTATCTTTTGATTTGATCATGTTGGTACTATATGTGTTTTGGACTATTTTGGATGATCATAGATAATTGAAGTTATGCTTGTTTTATGTTTATGATGATATGATGATTATATGCACATTATGCTTCCTTTATTGATATTCTCATATGATATGGTTATCATGATAGAAATGGATAATTGTTTTATGAGATGGAATTGATAGGATGCTAAATTTAATTTGGTGATGATGTGAATTCCTTATTACGCCATGACTACATATGAATTGATAGAATATGTTAATGCTAGAGGAAGAATGATTATGAATATTGATTTTTTGATTCAAAGTTAGATTGTGCTAAATATATGCATATGGATTTGTTGGTTTAATTATTGATTATCATGCATTGGATATTTTGACATGTGGAAATTGAGTGTGCAAGTACACGCCCATGGCCAATGAGATTGAAGGTAACCAAGGGTACCCGATTGTGTTAGCAGAGTGAAACCCACTATGGTCCATTTGGAGAATGGACCATAGCCTCTCTTTGTTGTATTTTATTTTGTGATTGAAAATATTTAATGTTGAATCTTGTGACTAGGTGTTTAAATTCAATTAAACTTTTGATGAGGGTTTTGGGGAATTTTGGAAATTCTTTTATTATGCTTGAATTTCAATTTCTTTTTGAGGGTTTAAAAATGTTGAATTAGTCCTTAAATTGGGTTTATTGACCCTTAATTAACCCCTAGGATGGTTACCTATCGGTTAGGGGTCAAATCAATCCAATAAATTTTGAAAATTGCAAGTTGTGACCCTTTTTAATGGGCCATTAAGAAAAGTGACGGATTTCGGGGGATAGGATTGAGTGTTGGCTCCAAAATCTCATTTAAGAGATTTGAAGGCCTTTGTTGAGTGTCAAACACTCTTTGGCCTTTCACTTCCCAAGAGTTCTCACACATGTGCGAGAACTTGTGGGGGGTGTCCATAGGAGTGAATAGGAGATTGACATGTGTCACTCTCTCCTCCAAGGGTTTTCAACCCTTGACTCCTATTTCAATCATTTGGAAAGCCAAAGGAAGGATTCTTCATTCTTTTATTTTTTGGGGATTGGGATTGTTTTTGAAGAGGAAAATTTGGCTTGGGATTGGAGGCACAGATATTGGAGTTCATCTTCAATTTCCCTTCATTTTGGCTTGGATTTAAGATAA
Organism: Sequoia sempervirens; assembly: GCA_007258455.2. Lineage (NCBI taxonomy): Eukaryota > Viridiplantae > Streptophyta > Pinopsida > Cupressales > Cupressaceae > Sequoia > Sequoia sempervirens. Next base: position 104,139,046 of record VDFB02379711.1, read on the forward strand.
TTCTTACTCTACTTGTATGCATGGTTCTCCTTTTTATCTCTTGTGTATGGAAGTGTGAGAAGATTGTTTATGTGGGTTGTTTGTTCATTTTTATGTGCCTTTGCATTTCCATGAGTTTGGATTTAGGGTTGTATAGGATAAACTCACCCAATGTGGCAAGAGCATTCTTGTGGGGGATAGGAATGAAAAGGAATCTCTATGGAGAGATTTCTCCTCTTTTGAGAAGGAGAGACTAAAAGGGTATGAGTACCCCGCTTTATTTCATGATGGTATGGTGTATTTGGGAGATTGTAGTATGGATGAATATGATATGAAGGTTTGTGGTGTATGGGTGTTTGGAAAAGAAAGAAAATATGATGTGTTGGTCATTGCTACTTGTTAAAAAAAATATCCCCATATAGAAGTGAAGTCCACCTCTATCCCCATCCTTGGATTCTTGAGGAATGCCTATGTAAATGTGTGAATCTTGGTTGGGGGTATCTTTGTTGAATGTTGTAATTTGAAATGGAATATTTCATGTTATTATTGTGTGTAGTCATACCCTTTGGTTACCTCCTAGCTTGGGGGCGGTTTGTGAGAAAACCTATGGCTGTGAGGTGAGCTTATCTATGGCCATGGGAGAAGACCTATGTGTATATGTGCAGGTCTATGATATTGCAACTTCCAATATAGAGAAAAACACCTCTTCTTGTACAATGGAATAGAGTGATTAGAACAATTGATATAGTGTTTTTAACACATGTTTATAAGTTTATTTGTTGTAATTATAACCGTGACTTTAGCTTCCTTACTCCTAGCATAGTGTTGAATTCAAGTTGTTGAAAGAGATGGAATAAAGTTGTTTATCGTTGTTGTGTAATAAGAAGAGATAATTGTTGTTGTTCTTGCTTAAAGGGAATTGATGCATACTATTTAAAAATGAAATGCATTTCTCTCAATAGAAGTCTATTATAGTCCAGGTTGAAAAAGATGTATCGTATTATTCTCTTGTTTTTCTCCCTATAACTGAACTGCACTTTTGTTGGTAGAATATATGTTTATTTATGTTACTATATAAATGAATGCTTTTGTATATAAATGCATGTTATGGAATAACCATTAAATTAACTCCTCTAGTCCAATCGATAGTATATGATAATTGTGTTGAGTATAAAATGTTTTCCCTTGTATTGGAGATGTAATGTTTTTCAAATGCATGAACTGGTACATTCATTTGGAGAAGAGTAATCACTTAATTGAGGTCCTATGTGTATCCTTGTTAGGGAGTCATGTTCCTTTTTTAGCCAAATACTTAGAAGGGAAACTTGTAGATTGCTATGTCGGTTCATTCCTCAAACTTTTGCTTCATCACCAAGTTTCTTCCATCGTACCCTCCACTGTCAACCAAATTTATTGAACGTACACACTCTAGCTTCGATCAGATTTGAGACAAGAATTCTCTAGGTTCCTTCACCCTACCCTATCAGAATCATAACTCCAAACCTTTCTTGGGAGTTTTCTTTAATTATGCCTGGAATGGACGTTCATTGCTCCAACTAACACAGTTTTTAATGCAATCGTTTTACCTTGATGATTCACGAGGAGGTGAATCCATTAAGGAAATCATCATTTCCATGTGTCACCAAGTTGTAGGCCTTTATGGTCAACCAAAGTCAATGCAAGTCCCTTGTAGTATAACACTTTGCTACCAACATTCATGTTAGTCGAGAGTCGAGGATCACTAATCCCCCATACCTTATGTTGGAAGAGCTTTGACGTACTTTAAAAGACATGTTTGATTTCCTAAGTCTAAATTTCATTATGACCTATCAAGTTTTGGCCATCGGCCTTACCCATTACCTTCTACCTATCCTTCTCTATCACAATCCATTATGCTAACCCCCAAATCATTGAAGTGCAAACTCCAAATTTTCTTTAAATCATCAAAGCTTTGGGTCCTACCTTCCACGATTCTGCTTATATTCCTTTATGTATGGGTGTAGGCCATCTTTTCAGTCCACAATTCCTAAATCACTTCCTCTTAAGCGTCAAAAGACTTAACCATTTTAGTAGTTGGCTTTGGATGTTATTTCCATCCCATATTCATCCAACTGTTTAAGGAAAAAGCCTTAGGTTGAATTTATGAACACTGAAGCCATCTCAGTGTTGAGATTCAGGGTTTCGCTTTGCCTCCTTTCTTTGTGCTAAGGTATTTGGTATTGGGTATCACTAAGGCTCGAAGTCCAAAGATATCGGGCTTATCCTTTTGGGTTTCTTTCTTTTTGTTAAGAGCATTCAACAAATGGAATTGTCGAAGCCCGAAGACTGAAGTTTTTGGACTTATTCCTTTTGGTCTTCTTCATCAAAATGGAATTCAATACAAGGCTTTATAGATGACCAAAGTTCAACATTTTAGACTTAAACCTTCCTATCTCCTTTTTATCGAGGCTTTCAGCAAATGGTATGACTGAAGCCTGATGCCTAACACCTAATTTGGACTTCACTCTTCCTATCTTCTTTTCCTAGTGGCTTTTGGTATAGGGTATGACCGAAGCTCGATGTTTGACACATAAGTAGACTTTTCATTTTTCAATCTTCTTCTCCTCAAGGCATTCGATAAAGAGTATTTTCAATGTCCAATGTCTGACCTTTTCAGACTTAGCCTTTCATGTTTCTCTTTTCACTAAGAGTATTTGACAAAGGGTATTGTCGATTCCTAATGTCCAACGTTTCAAACCTGACCATTTGATTTTATTTTAGTCAATGCATTTGACAAGAGGTAATATCGATGCCTAAAGTCCGATGCCAAACTGGACTTCACCTCTCAATTCTTCTTTCTTAGAGGTGTTAGGTGTAGTATATCCTTATGTTATATGCAATAATCATCACCCAAAATGATCAGGTTTTATTCTTGTTATAAGCATGTATTCATTTTGAACCATGATCTAATTACTCATAAATTCAATCCTCATTAAATGACTTCATTCCTATTTCAAGATTTATCTAATCAAATTGTAATATGTAAGACTAAGTTTTTCCAAGCTATTCATGATCAACTCCATACCCCTTATGTTTTTAGGGTATCCTTGGTGTGTTTTTCAATCTCTTGCTTCACCTAAGTGGGTGACATTCAGCCGTGAAAATTTCTAGGGGAAAAGGACCCTAGAAAGGATTGCATACCCACTAACATAATTTTAAAGTAAGTTGGAGCCCAACCTTCGCAACCCCTCAGGGTTGCACCAAAACTTCAATTGTATCAACTATGATGTCTTAATGATATCCTTAACATTAATATGGGTAAAGCTTGCATGTTTATTACTTTAGAGCTAGCATGGGTTGCTTGGTTTTCAAAAAAAAAAAATGTTAGTTGTGTTTTTTCCCATAGTGCAAATTTTGGGCATGACACTATGTCACCGTGTAGATGTTTAATATTGCAAGTAATACAATTGTTTATAAATTATTCAATATTTGCATATCTATCTCTTCCATAATTTGGCACATATCTAATCTATAAAAGGAAATGATAATGTTCATTTCCACAATCTAAAATCTAGTTACAAAAAACTAATCCAAGACATTTCCAAAGAATGAATCATCTATCAATATGAATTGCTTTATTACATTGATTATATACATAATAATGCACACATATCATAGTTTTTCTCTTATGAGATTAAATTTTCTATTTTCATTTATCGTTTCATGTTTTTGTTGGTTTGATGTTTTTTGATACATTTTATATGACTTCAATTTTTTGATAGTGGTTCCTAGTATTATTCAACATTGTAAGTGTAATGAAAAAAGTGGGTGGCCCTAAAGCTGTTATATATTGCAAAGAAATTTTTCATTAATTGGTGCAAGTAATCTAGACATATTCTCATACTTTTAAAATTTACATATAGCCAATGTCATATTTAAATATTTTTTCTAATTTAGTTTTGTGTTTAACATCTTTTTCTAGTAGCTTTATCCCTTTTAGTTCACCTTTTTGTTTGAGTGCTATAGAACTCCCATTGTGCAATTTTATGATATGAGAAAGATTTGGTATTTTTTTCATCATAGGGATACCAAAAAAATAGTGTGGGGAAATTCATTTATTCAAATGTTGAGGATTTTGTCCTACTAGCGCAACTTCTATAATATTTTCTTATATTTCATGTAAACATATATCTTTGGGGAAGCTATATATCAAGGTATTACAAGGGTTTTTATTTTCTATGTTTCTTTCCCCATCATGTCCACTTGTACTAAGTTTGTTTGTATCATTTTTTTATGGATTCAAAGAGTTTTTTTATATTTGTTTAATCAATCATTTTCATTTTTTATAGGAAAATCATTTTCCATTTTGTATGGATTTCTTCTGCATAGTTAACTAAAAGCTTTCATGATGATATATTTACATACTATCCCTTTTGGTATTCATTTTTATATTCTAGTTGTATTTTAAGAGTAACAATTGAGGACAAGGAAAATGGATTGAAGGTAAATAACATGAAAGATAATGCAATACACACAATACGTTCACCTAAAAGCCTTATTTATGCTAGGAAATTGCAAGGATTTCACATTCATGACACTTTGTTTGGTAATTATGAGACAAAGCCAGTAGGGTCGACATTTTTTGCTAGTATTTGGAGCACCTAGGGATCTGTCAAGAACCTTATAAGGTTGAAAGAGGATGGGAATGAAACTGCAAGTAATTTGTTTGGCTTCAGATCAATACAGTGGAATCTCTCTAACTTGAATAAGCCTCTAGCCCATGTAAGAGGTTTCTCTACCCTCAAATGGGATAGAAAGGTATCAAATTATTTAATGATATGTTGTGTAAGGATGGCTTGAAAAGCTAGGAACATTTAAAGGAAGAGTATAATCTTCCTGACTCTCAAAAAATAACATACTCCATTGTTAAAAAAAAATGATATAGTATGGAAAACTAAACAATGACTAGGATTTTAACACCTAGATATGGAATGATGGCTCCCCACTTTAAACTATTAAATCCACTAATCTATACAAAATGTTAACTTTCCCTTTGGAAGTACTGGACCATGTTAATAAATTTTGGAGCCTCAACCTTAACAAAAGTAACTGGCACAAGTTTATTAAAATATGTTGGTCTAAATAGATCGAACCTAAAAAAAAATTGTTTCAAGTGGCTTCTTTGGTTAAAAAAGTTGGTCTATGCTCCCTCTAACCCTGTTTGTGTTGTACATAATGAAGTCAAAAATGTTGACCACATTTTTTTAGTTGTATGTATGCTTGTGTTATGTGGTCTATTTTCATGGGAAATTTCGTGGGGTGGGATAATAGGGATATAATACCCTGGTTTGAAATTTTGAGTGGTTATGTTAAAGGTTTGAGAAATGATGTTGATGTTTTTTGGTCTATCCTTTCTACTAAGATTTTAAGGTTTTTGTGGAAAAGAAGGAATGAGAACATGTACCAAGGCAAGAAAAGGATCCTTAATGAGTCAAAAAATAGAATCACTTTTTTTTTGTTGTGGAACAAGTTACCTTAACTCTAAAGATGCCAATTGATAGATTCATGAAGATCTTGGATGAGGGAGTTGCTCCTCTTTTTAAAGAAGATATAAAAGATGTTGACCACTGCCCACAGGACTTAAGAGAGGTTTATAATGTTCAAGAATGAGTATATTGACTTTCAAAACCAGTATTCTAAGTTGCACCAGTATGAGATCAAGAGAGATGAAGCAATCAGGGATTTGGAGCCACACATCAAAATTTTGATACTAGCAGCTGAGAGCATATCTCCCCTCCTATTGGTTACTTTCTTGGGTTTTTCTCTTATAAATTAAGTATATAAATGTTGATAAGGGTAAAGTTATTGAAAAGTAAGTATGTCATATATAATGTTTTCATGGATATTTAATTATCTCGCGAACTATGGTTTAATGCTTTTGATATAATTTTTGGTGCCTATTTGGACTGATATAACTAATGTGACCACCTCAATCACATACATATTATAACCATAATTTCTTACTATTAATATATTTTGTAGATGTGGTGCAGGAGCACCTAGGCTAAACTCCAGTTTGTTATGTTCAATTTTGGCTTGTACCTGACCTTAGCCAAGTCAGGGTGATAGTGTGTTCATTTTGGACCTTAGAAGGTCTTGCTTGTGTGTGGAATAAGTGAATTAGTCATTAGGACTAAGGTCACCTTAGCTTAGTCTTTGTTAAGTACTTTTGCTTTAATTAGCTTAGTAGGTTAACTTCAGTGTTGAGCTTTAAATGTGTTATAAACACATAGTCGTTGTTAGAAGATTCCAAGAGGCAGTTAGGGGAGTTGATGGCTCGAAATCAAGGAGATTGAGGTCCTAGAAGTTAGGAAGAGGACACAATGATGGGAAGTTGCAAAAGTTGTTGTAAAGTTGCATGACAACATTTGTGAGGTTGCATGCAACTTAGTTGTCTTGGATCCCCTAAGAATTAGGAGTGTGGGATAGATCAACATCCCTTGAAACATGGTAAAGGCATCTATGTAAGTGTGGGGGCTCGTAGACAAGCAATTAGTTCATTGTAATTAAGTTTTTGGTGTGTGGAATAGAAGACAAGATTGCAAATTTTGTGTTTTCTCGAGTATCTTGAGAAACAGAGATATCAAAGGCATTGTATATACTAATTTAGCACTGTATTTGTGTTCATAGAATAGTTTTGAGTATCTTTCATTTTGTAATCAAGTTGCTTAGAGTATATTTATTGCTTTGAATTCATAGATTAGAGTGTAAAGAGTTTGTAGTCTCTGTTTTGGAACAGGTAGTCTTTTAATGGCTCCCCATTGAAATCTAGCCATGGGAACATCCTGAAAGTGGATGGATTTGCTAGGGGAGTCATTTTTCTATACATATGTAGTGGTAAGGGTCTTGAAGAGTCGGGCAGTAGGATGTATTGACAAACCCTAGGTGAGCTAAAGGTGCCCAGTTAGAGGTTTGCAAGCAAAAAGTTGAAGAACATAGGAAGGGGAAGGAGGTATTGTATGGTACAAGTACAGTTCTAGGTGGGGCAATACCTTACCTGAGAATTCTAGAAGGATTGAGGCTTGAACAATCCATTGGTGTGAGAAATTGGCAAGAGATCATTGTAACCCTAGGAATTAGGCCTATCAGCCCTATTTACCCTAGATTGTAGGAGCCCACTATACGGAGGAGACAGGGGTCTGAAACCCTATGAATGTTTTAAAGGACCGAAAAGGGTATCTGGAAGTGAAATTTGTTTGCTAGGTTGTTTGGAAAGTTTGGGAAAGAAAAGCAAAAAGGTGACTGGTAAGGGCTACAAGAATTAGGCCACTCCAAAGCAAAATCTTGAGATCGGTAAGAGTGAAGACTGAAGACCCTCCAAGATGTATTCAATTGAATGTGAAATGCAAGTAATCAGTGTCTTTAACACCCCTACAAGAAGTTCAAGATTGGGAGTGAAGTTGGCACTTAGATCCTTCTAAGTGTAGGAGATAGTCTACAAATTCAAATGGTGTCAAGTCCTCCAAGGTGAAGCACAAGGAGTGAGACTCTTGTAACAGAGTTGAAACAAGGCTTAGTTAATGACCTAAGTCCAATCAGAGCCTAGAAGCTATCAGGTTCTTGGGTGAAGACAGAGAGAAGTCTTCCTAACCAGTTTGGTGCAAGCAAACCATTGGAGCTCTTACACCATATTGGTATCAGAGACTTTGTTTGATCAAGGCTTGTGATTGATGTTGCAACCCACTGAATCAGTAGGAGAGAACACACCAGAGGAAAGAACCATGGTGACCAATGTTGAGTTAGCTAAGAAGGTAGAAGAGTAAGAGGAGGACAACCGGCTGCTAAGAGAAAGGTTGTCTCAAATGGAGAAGCTCTTGGATGAAGTTCAAGAAACAGCAGACAAAGTAAAGGATAAGATGGAACAGAAGGAAGAGTAGGAAGCAAAGGAAAAGGAAGTGGAATTGGAGGAGGAAGCTTCAAAACCTGACCCTGTCCTTGCAAAAGAACCTTTCTTGAAGGCACTGCAGGCCTTAAGTGGCAAAGCTTTGGAAGGTGTGCCACTATTCAGTGGAAAAATGGACCCAGATTTAGTTGTGGACTGGATTGAAAGCATAGAAAATCACTTTGAATGTGATGGTATAACAGAGGCCCAAAAAGTAAAGGTGGCCAAGTCAAGGTTAAGAGGAGCAGCTCTCACATGGTGGAAATTTGTACAAGCTAAAAGAGAGAAAGAAGGAAAGGGTCCCATAGTTACATGGAGAGGCATGGTAACTAAAATAAGGCAGACCTATCTACCTGATGACTATGAAGTTCAGTTGCATAGGAGAAGACATAACCTTAGGCAAAAAGATATGGATGTTCAAACATACACCGAGGAGTTTCAAAAATTGTGCCTCAGATCAAAGGTGGTTGAAGATGAAAGCATTAAGCTAGCAAGGTATTTGAATGGGCATAAGTGGTCTATCCAAGAAGACATGAGCCTAGTGAACTTCAAAACCATCCGCCAATGCTATCAAATGGCCTTAAAGATAGAGGAGAAAGGAAAAAAGAAGCAAGAGCAAAACCCCAAAAGTAGAGGTAAAGGGAAAGATAGCAGAGGACAAAGAGGAGGTTATGGTGGAAGGAGTTCAGAACCAAGGGCTCAAGGAGAAGTCAGATACTCTGAGTAGCAAGAAGGAAGCTCTAGTAAAGGTGGTAGAGGAAGAGGCTCCAGCTCTAGAGGAAGAAGTGGTGGACAAGGAAGAGGTAACTACTTCACCAACATGAAATGTTACCACTGCAATCAATTGGGACACCCGGCCTATAGATGTCCAGAGAAAGGTAGTACTTCTCATGGAGGTGACAAGAGAACTAACTTGGTTCATGATGAGACAACTGCAGCAAATAAACATCCTGAAGTACCATTGAATTCTGAGGAAGGTGAGAACCTCATGATGAGGAGAACTTTGATCAAGGATCCGGTGAAAGAAGAACCAAGCCAAAGGAGGTCCCTGTTTAGGATAAAGTGTAAGATGATGGGAAAAGTGTGTAGAGTCATAATTGACTTAGGGTCTACTAACAATATTGTGTCAAAAGAGACAGTCAGCAAGTTGAAGTTGGCAAGGATACCCCACACCAATCCTTACAAGGTCACATGGCTCAATAAAGGTCAACATGTCTTGGTGAATGAACAAGCATGGGTGGAGTTCTCAATTGGTAGGTACAAGGACAAAGTCTTGTGTGATGTATTACCTATGGATGCATGTTACTTGCTCCTAGGTAGACCATGGAAATTTGATCGCCAAGCTGTGCATGATGGAGTAAAGAACTCCTATACTTTCAAGAAAGATAAGGTAACCTTCAAAATTCAGTCTTTGCTAGAAGATACAGAGGTGCAGAAAGCAGGTCCTAAACTGCTCATGGTTGGTGAAAAAGAGTTCCTAGAAGCCTTGGAAGAAGGAGAAGGAGTTGGCTATGTAGTGACGTTAAAGCCAAGAGAGGTGAGCAAAGAGAAAGCAGCTAAAAAGCCAGAGTTACCTAAGGAGATACAAAAATTGTTGCAGACCTATGAAGGCATTGTGAGTAGTGGTCAACCAGCAACATTACCCCCTAAAAGAGCCATAAGTCATAGGATAGACTTGATACCAGGAGCTACCCTACCAAATAAAGTAGCTTATAAGATGACTCCTCAACAAAATGAGGAAATAGCTAGGTAGATTCAAGAACTCCTAAACCAAGGTCTCATTAGGAAGAGTATTAGTCCATGTGCAGTACCCACTGTCTTAGCACCTAAAAAGGGAGGAGAATGGAGGCTTTGTACTGATTCCAGGGCCATAAATAAGATAACAATCAGGTATAGGTTCCCTATCCCTAGGATTGAAGATCTCATGGATTGTCTAGGTGAAGCTAGGTACTATACCAAGATAGACTTAAAGAGTGGCTATCACCAAATTAGGATACATGAGGGAGATGAGTGGAAAACAGCCTTCAAAACCAATGAGGGACTTTATGAGTGGCTAGTCATGCCATTTGGATTGTCTAATTCCCCCTCCACATTCATGAGACTCATGAATGAGATCCTCAAAGACTACATTGGCAAATTTGTAGTGGTGTATCTTGATGATATACTAATCTATAGCAAAACAAGAGAAGAGCACCTCCAACAGATAGAGTTAATTTTCAAGAAGCTGCAGGAGGAGAAATTGATGATCAATTTAGAAAAGTGTGAGTTCATCAAAACAGAGCTGGTGTACCTTGGATTTGTGCTATCACATGGCAACTTGAAAATGGATAGCAGCAAAGTGGAAGCCATCCTCCATTGGCCTACTCCAAAGACAGCAATAGAGGTAAGAAGCTTCCATGGTCTTGCTCAATACTATAGGAAGCTTATAAGACAGTTTAGTGCTATTTGTGCTCCTATGTTGGATACCATTAAAGGAGGAATGAAGACTAAGTTTGTATGGAATGAGCAAGCTAACAAAAGTTTTGAGTTGTTGAAGGAAAAGATAGCTACCCAACCTATTTTGGTGCTACCAAGCTTTGAGAAGCTATTCACCATTGAGTGTGATGCAAGCAATGTGGCTATTGGAGCTGTTCTCAGTCAAGAGGGCAGACCGGTGGCTTTTCATTCAGAGAAGTTAAGTGAAGCCAAGAAGAAGTATTCTTCTTATGACCTTGAGATTTATGCATTGGTCCAGGCTTTAAGGAAATGGAGGCACTACTTGCTTCCCAAGGAATTCATGGTGTATTCAGACAACCAAGCACTCAGTTTCCTGAATTCACAAGAGAAGTTGAGTCACAGACACATGAAATGGGTGGAGTACTTGCAAGCTTACACCTTCAATATCAAGCACAAGAAAGGAGCTCTCAACAAGGTGGCAGATGCCTTGAGTAGAAGAGTCCTCACAATTCAGGAAATTCAATTGAAGAGCATGGGAATAGATCATTTCAAGGATCTATATGCAGATGATGAAGATTTTGCAGACATTTATAAGGTATGTGCTGAATACAAGAATCACTTTCATAGTAAATATGTTGAATATACTTTGCAAAGTGATCTTTTGTTTAAAGGGAATCAGTTATGTGTCCCTAGAGGTTCTATTAGAGAGAATTTGATACAAGAAAAGCATAATGGTGCATTGAGTGGTCACTTTGGGATCACCAAGACTCAAGAGCTTGTTCAAAGGTTTTACTATTGGCCAAGGATGAACCTAGATGTTAGGAGGTATGTGGAGAGTTGTATAGTGTGTCAAAAGGCCAAGGGCACTTCTTCAAATGCAGGCCTATACCAACCACTGCCTATTCCTACTAGGCCATGGGAATGTTTGAGTATGGACTTTGTAGTTGGGTTACCCAAGACAAGACAAGGCATGGACAGTGTTTATGTGGTTGTGGACAGATTCAGCAAGATGGCTCACTTTGTGCCATGTAAAACAACCAATGATGCCAATCAAATAGCTTTTCTTTTCTTCAAAGAGATAGTAAGGATTCATGGATTACCAATCAGCATTGTATCAAACAGAGACACTAAGTTCATGAGTCATTTTTGGAAGACTCTTTGGCAAAGATTGGGCACTAATTTATCCTTTGGATCTGCATACCATCCCCAAACTGATGGTCAAACCGAAGTTGTAAATAGAGCACTTGGAAATCTATTAAGATGCTTGACCAAGGAGTATGGTCAACAATGGGATCAGTTGATTGGGCAAGCTGAATATGCCTATAATGATACTGTCAACAGATCAACAGGGAAGAGTCCCTTTGAAATTGTCTATGGATTACATCCTAGAGGAATCTATGAGCTGAGAGACTTAAAGGATGGAGTCAAGGGAAGTGGATATGCTGATGATTTTGCCTATGCAATGCAGGAGATTCATGAAACAGTCAGAAAGACACTGGTAGAAAATACCATGAAGCATAAGACCAAGGTGGATGAGCATAGAAGAGAAGTGCAGTTCCATGTTGGAGACTTGGTGATGGTGCATTTGAACAAGTCTAGATTGCAAAGAGGAGTTCCTCACAAGTTGCAGATGAAGAGGATAGGTCCCTGTCCAATCCTAGCAAAATATGGAAACAATGCTTTCAAGGTGCAGCTACCTGATGACAGTGGACTGTCCCCTATTTTTAACATTGTAGATCTAGTTCATTACAAAGGACCACCACCAGACATGGATAAAGGTCTCAATGAAGTCATCCAAGATGTGGAGGAGCTCAAACTGCCCTCTGCTACAGTCAAACAAGTTGACGGTGTATTGGATACCAGGGTCTACAAGAGGACTAAGACCAAAGAATACAAAGAACATCTGATTAAAAGGCGTGGTCAACCTGATGCTGATGCAGTGTGGATCAAGGAATCAGAGTTCAAGAAGTTGGGCATTGATCTCAACTTGCTCAATCCAAGGGTGGATTGAAATCTTTTGTTTTGGGGAGGATGGTGCAGGAGCACCTAGGCTAAACTCCAGTTTGTTATGTTCAATTTTGGCTTGTACCTGACCTTAGCCAAGTTAGGGTGATAGTGTGTTCATTTTGGACCTTAGAAGGTCTTGCTTGTGTGTGGAATAAGTGAATTAGTCATTAGGACTAAGGTCACCTTAGCTTAGTCTTTGTTAAGTATCTTTTGCTTTAATTAGCTTAGTAGGTTAACTTGAGTGTTGAGCTTTAAATGTGTTCTAAACACATAGTCGTTGTTAGAAGATGCCAAGAGGCAGTTAGGGGAGTTGATGGCTCGAAATCAAGGAGATTGAGGTCCTAGAAGTTAGGAAGAGGACACAATGATGGGAAGTTGCAAAAGTTGTTGTAAAGTTGCATGAAAACATTTGTGAGGTTGCATGCAACTTAGTTGTCTTGGATCCCCTAAGAATTAGGAGTGTGGGATCAATCAACATCCCTTGAAACATGGTAAAGGCATCTATGTAAGTGTGGTGGCTTGTAGACAAGCAATTAGTTCATTGTAATTAAGTTTTTGGTGTGTGGAATAGAAGACAAGATTGCAAATTTTGTGTTTTCCCGAGCATCTTGAGAAACAGAGATATCAAAGGCATTGTATATACCGATTTAGCACTGTATTTGTGTTCATAGAATAGTTTTGAGTATCTTTCATTTTGTAATCAAGTTGCTTAGAGTAGATTTATTGCTTTGAATTCATAGATTAGAGTGTAAAGAGTTTGTAGTCTCTGTTTTGGAACAGTCAGTCTTTTAATGGCTCCCCATTGAAATCTAGCCATGGGAACATCCTGAAAGTGGATGGATTTTCTAGGGGAGTCATTTGTCTGTACATATGTAGGGGTCTTGAAGAGTCAGGCAGTAGGATGTATTGACAAACCCTAGGCGAGCTAAAGGTGTCCGGTTAGAGGTTTGCAAGCAAAAAGTTGAAGAACATAGGCAGGGGAAGGAGGTACTGTACGGTACAAGTATAGTTCTAGGTGGGGCAATACCTTACTTGAGAATGCTAGAAGGATTGAGGCTTGAACAATCCATTGGTGTGAGAAATTGGCAAGAGATCATTGTAACCCTAGGAATTAGGCCTATCAGCCCTATTTACCCTAGATTGTAGGAGCCCACTGTACGGAGGAGACAGGGGTCTGAAACCCTGTGAATGTTTTAAAGGACCGAAAAGGGTATCTGGAAGTGAAATTTTTTTGCTAGGTTGTTTGGAAAGTTTGGGCAGGAAAAGCAAAAAGGTGACTGGTAAGGGCTACAAGAATTAGGCCACTCCAAAGCAAAATCTTGAGATCGATAAGAGTGAAGACTGAAGACCCTCCAAGATGTATTCAATTGAATGTGAAATGCAAGTAATTAGTGTCTCTAACACCCCTGCAAGTAGTTCAAGATTGGGAGTGAAGTTGGCACTTAGATCCTTCTAAGTGTAGGAGATAGTCTACAAATTCAAATGGTGTCAAGTCCTCCAAGGTGAAGCACAAGGAGTGAGACTCTTGTAACAGAGTTGAAACAAGGCTTAGTTAATGACCTAAGTCCAATCAGAGCCTAGAAGCTATCAAGTTCTTGGGTGAAGACAGAGAGAAGTCTTCCTAACCAGTTTGGTGCAAGCAAACCATTGGAGCTCTTACACCAAGATGATTTCCAATTTAAAAATAAACTTTCTTTCTCCTTGGATAGAGCTGAAGTAGAGTGCACCCTAGCTCCATTTGATTTTATCTTTTGATGTGTTGATGGAGGTATGTGGTTGCTTATAAAACCAACAACATGATGATAGGATTAGGATGATTAAGGATATGATGATGGAAGATAAGCTAAGATATGGAAGAAGTAAATAGAAAATTCAGCAATATAAGGCTATGAATATGGAAGATTGATACAAATGGGAAGGAAGGCCTCTCATTTATAAAATTTTCGTGAGAGAAATCAAGGGCCAAGATAGATTAGCTAATGGATGGGTAGGATCGATTAAGGATTAGGGTTGGATCAAAAGTTGTAGTCATGTGACAAGTGTCACATAATGGATAAGGTTTAGGTTTAGGATTAGGATTAGGGAAACATCCTTATGTGAATGGCTAGGATTAAGAGTTGTGATATAAAATGAATGAATAAGATGGAAAGTTGGTTTTACTTTTGGTAAGTATGTAGATTCAATGAATCTAGACAAGGTCTTAGTTAGACATGTGAGAGGGACACTTGTCACATGATGACAAGTTTAGATTGTGATCCATGTGAACAGATCTAATGACTAAGATTAAATGGATAAGGATTGAGGGATAAAATGGAATTAAATATTAGAGGAAATGGTAAGGGAGATTAATTAGCCTAAATAAATTAATTAGTTGAGAATTAATTAATTAATTTAGTTGGAGAATTTTGGGATAAAGGTAAGACTTAATTAAATAAATGTAAAATTTATTTAATTAAAAGGTGATGGATAAGGGTAATGAATAAATTAAATAAATAAATAATAAATATTTAATTAATTAATTTAATAGGACAAGATGGGATAAAGGTGATGGGATAAATTAATTAATTAAATAACCAAAAATATTTGTACATATGCCTAAATGACAGAGCTTCGTTCAAAATTTTAGCTTTCTCTATCTTTTATTTGTTGCTATTTTGTTTGCCTGTTTTTGGTCGGAGTATTGAGTTTGGGAGGCATGGTCATGCAACATGGGGAGAAATCTTCTAACTCCCACGTAGATATTGACACTTGCAACTAAAAATATGGAGACCCCACATGGCTGGGAAGAAATACGTTACTTATCAAAATTCAATTTTGGTTGCTTTTTAGTAGTGTTTGCTATATATTCAATAAATTGTGTTTGCTTTCACTCTTATTCGTATGCTTTGACTCTGGTGAATTGGAAAAGAACTAATAAGTGTTCCCGTAGCTATGGATTAAGAAACAAGATATTGTTTTCTTTCATTATTTCCATGAAGTTTCTTTCCTATTTCTTAGAATTAATTGTTGTATATGAATTAATTGCTTTTGTATCACCTTGTGCAAGGAAAAATCAAGACATACTCAAATATTCCTATTGTGTAATTGAATTGAAATGTAATGAGAATGAAGCATGATATCTAATGATTCAAAGAGATAGTCCCCTACATTGTATCTAAATTTGTTAATTGTAAACAATCTTTAATTTTTTAATGCATTATCAATGTTGTAAAATTGATTTTGATTTGTCTATTTATATTTATTTATGTCTACTACCTCTATTTATGTGTCTCTTGATTTCTTTCCTCTTCATTTTTTCAAATGAATACAAACTTTTAAATAGTAAATTACAAGAAGTGTCCCATATTGTGATATGTATGAAGTTAATGCTTATATAAATCCTTTTAGAGGCTCTCTAAAATATGTCTTATTTTTATTTATTTCTCCCTTCTCTATGTTATGCAAAGTAATATTGTTAGTCTTATTACAATATCTTGTACCATTTTAATTTTATTCACATGAATTATTTGAAGACACATTTATTTGAAGTACAAATGCTACAAATATCTAAGAGAATTTATAATTATATTCTAATTTCATATGAATTTATTTTTAAATTACATAAGATTCCAAATATGTGTTTTGTTGATATACATTCATAAAGACATGTTAAAAGCAAGAATGTTTAATATTTATCTAATTAATTATATAAAAATATATAAATATTTGATGGAAGATCTTAAAGTAAATTAATATAAACAAAATATCATTATATTTAATAAATAAAAAATACAAATATTAAGAAACTTGAACCTAATTACATAAACTAAATAAAAAATAAAAATAAGAAATATTATTACAGTGGAAATAAAATACAAAATAACAAATTTGTTAACTTGTTTTCTCTATATTGTTGGAACGCAACAATCTACTAAGAGGGGGGGAATTAGTAGATCTTTAAAACATGAACCTCTTGTTGAATACACCGAATATAGGGGGTGAATCAGTATTCTGCTAACAAGATTAATTATTAACCATCCAATTATCAATCCACATCTAGTTGTAATAGTGAACCCAAAACATAAAAGAGATCATAACACATTGACACCAAAAAATTTACATGGGAAACCCAAAGTGGGAAAAACCATGGTGGACTCACTGTCCTTGAAAGGCTCACTGCCTGAATACAAAAGATGGCTTACAGCCAAGATACAAGAGGTGTGGCTCACTACCAAAAATGAACTAGAGAATTGCACCTACAAATTGCAGACAACAGTTCTAGTTGTGCTATGGTAATATCAAAATTAGAACTGCTCTGGTTGTCGGTGCACAATCACTATCAATAACTTTGCACTATTACACTTGTCACATACCATGTTCTATGTCCATATCAAGATATCTCTCTTATGTCCATCATACATGCACATATATATACACAGTCATGACTTCCTTTATCAATTAGGTCGGCCTAATTGAGTGCACACTAAATTCAAAATGACTTGTCGAAATAATTCAAAATTCCTTTTGGCGCATAGAACAAAGTGTGCTAGTTGTGCTATGGTAATATCAAAATTAGAACTGCTATGGTTGCTGGTGCACAATCACTATCAATAACTTTGCACTATTACACTTGTCACATACCATGTTCTATGTCCATATCAAGATATCTCTCTTATGTCCATCATACATGCACATATATATACACAGTCATGACTTCCTTTATCAATTAGGTCGGCCTAATTGAGTGCACACTAAATTCAAAATGACTTGTCGGAATAATTCAAAATTCCTTTTGGCGCATAGAACAAAGTGTGTTAGTTGTGCTATGGTAATATCAAAATTAGAACTGCTCTGGTTGTTGGTGCACAATCACTATCAATAACTTTGCACTATTACACTTGTCACATACCATGTTCTATGTCCATATCAAGATATCTCTCTTATGTCCATCATACATGCACATATATATACACAGTCATGACTTCCTTTATCAATTAGGTCGGCCTAATTGAGTGCAAACTAAATTCAAAATGATTTGTCAGAATAATTCAAAATTCCTTTTGGCGCATAGAACAAAGTGTGCTATCCAAACATTAGGTCATCCTGGACCTAATAAGGAACACACAAAGGACAAGTAGTTCTTACCCTTGTCGGCCAAAAGAATACCAAACTTTTGTCACTTGGATAACTCAACTGGATCACACAAACTTGTTGAAAACTCGTTTATACCTGTAACTGACACTCTTGAGCAACATATCAAAAACTCAAAGTATCCTTTTCCTGAGAGGATTTTCGGACCAAAAAATTGGATCAGCATGGATGCACAGCTTGCTTAGTCAGTTACCAACCAATGTTGGCATCAATGAAAACAAACTCGAAGGGCACCTTCTTCATTCTTCCAACACCTCTAAACTCCTTAATTTGTAGATTGAAGACATAAGATGTAGCAACATAAACATGTAATCATACAATCAACACATGAAAGCTCATAACACTAGATATACGTGGAAAACCCAAGATGGTAAAAAACCATGGTGACAAAAGTTGCTTGATTCTACTACTCAAATCTAGTGTCACAAATAAAATCTTGTGTTACAATGTTTAAGGGCACCAACCCTAAGGAGACACCAATCCCCTAGTTTTAGGAGCACCGACTCCAAGGAAGCACCAACTCCCTACACTAAGCACCAACTCAATTTTTTGATGACACCAACCAATCAAAAATACAATAACAAATGCAAAATGATTCAAATGAATCCAATTCTCTATTACAAGTCTGATCTATAATTTCTCATGTACCTTGCCTGGAAATTTTGCAAGCATCATTTTTTCTACGGCTGTTGTAATCTCAGCAATACATCCCCTTTGCTTTGCACTCTCTTTCTTTCTCTTTTTCACTTCACTATCTTCTACACTTAGAACAATCATTGTTCTATCTTGTTGCACTGCATCTTGAATGTTAACCCTTGATAATGTTCAACTTTTTGTTTGGGTTCTTCTCATTCATCACTTGTGCATACTCTCTTATTCTTCACCCTTTCTTTTTCTCATTTTTCTACAATAGATGCAACACTTCTACTTAGCCCATTTTCTAATTGTCTTCTTTTTCTTTTTTCTATCGATCTAAAACTTACTGCCTCAAGATGTGCACCACCTCTGTTAGGGTTTTTAGGTCATTTTTCATTTTTTTTGTGCAATGGTTCCATATACAATATATTTGATTTTCCTTGCCTTAGTATCGCCATTTCAACCAAAAAGCAATGAAATATTTGTTAAACGGTTACCTGGTAATTTGTGCAAAAGTATTCATTCATCCATCCTTTTACTTGATTCCACCAACCTGCAATCATTGTGCATCAAACTTTTCAACTCCATCGAACCCATCTGGAAGCATCTCTTAGGGTTTCCTTCACTCACTAGCTTCTCCAGAAAGCTACCATTTATCAATCCAATCAACCATCTACCTTATTCAATGTATTCGCCATATTTTTGTATGCTTGACCTGTTAGGGTTTCATAGCCACTTGTGCACTAATGACATTGTCCATTCCTTCCAATCACCAACAAGAATGTAGCTAGGGAGGTTACTCCATTTTATATGCCATAAATCCATTCATCTAAACTAGAGTTTCACCATTTTGTAGCCAAGCTGATCATTTCTATTTTTTCTTCATGATCAAACATTTTTCACTTAAAGTCACCTTTCTTTAAATCATCATCATTCGATTAAATTTTTTTGTTAATCTCCACCATAGTATTTAGGGTTTTAATCACCTTTTAAAACATTGACAAAAAATTGCACTGATTCACAAGAAAGATTTGAAATCAACCAATGAACATGTGCCACATGGCAATTCCTTATTCGTCCTTATACACCACTATCGTAATTTTTTTATCATTTCAAAATGTTCCCTTTCACAGAATACAGGCCAGTCCTAAATCCTTTTCCTTCTTTCATCATCATGAATTTTTCCTTTTTGTGGAATCCAAGGGAGTATGGATTATCTGAAGTCACCACTTTTTCTCTAATTCCTTCCTCACATAGATTACCCAAAATTACAATCTCCATGAATTCTTGCTCATGTGAATTACCTAAAAATACCATCTTTGCAAAATCCTTGCTCATGTGGATTACCTGAAATCGCCATCACTTTACTTTTCACCAAATCCTTTCTCATGCAGATTACCCAAAATTAACCACCAATTCATTTTTCATGAAATCTTCTAAGTCTTCACATGTCACTATCCTCCTATCAGATGTCAGGGATCGGAGATCCCTTGATCACCATACTATGTAGAGCTCAAGAAAGTAAACCAACAATCATACCTTTGAATAGTGAAGAACGAAGCCCTTTCATGGGTCAGGATCCTCCCTTCCTTCATACTTGTTGTGCATTACAATATTTGACAAGCAATTTTGAACACTTAAGTCTGAGGCTTGTCCATACCTATCAGGGTTCAGCCTTCAGCCTTACCCTATGCCATCTATCACCTTTCACATTTATGACAGACCAACATCCAAACCTCTAAACACACTAAAGAACAAAAGAACTCATTAGAAGTCAAAGTTCGCTCTTACACTTTCCCACTTTCCATGCTTTCAATCAGTTGCAAGCCTCCCTATTGAGTTGTGATGCTCGAAAAAATTTTGGGTGGTGGGGTTCCTCCATACAGCTTTCTTTGAACACAACGATAGTCTGTACTCCCGAAGTCTGAAGTCTAAGGCCCAAAATCCTTTGGACTTAGAACATGTCTTCATTCCTTTGCAACCAGTATGAGATATAACCAATACCCAATGTTTGATTCCAAATTCCTTCAACATACTATAAGCCTTAAGTCGAAGTCCAAAGCCCGATCAGACTTAGCTGAAAATGACTAACTCTTTCTCTACTTAGCAAGCAATATGAGTAAGCCTGGGGCCTAAGGCCTGAAACTTCTACAATTCTTCAACACTTGCACAACTGCTTGAAACAACCTTCCTAAGTCATTCCATTGACATCAACCAACACCACATGCTTTCATAATCAGGTCCACTTCTCTCACAATGTCCTCTAAGCTCTATGTCATTTAGGCACACCATTGAGCACACTACTAATCTATCATCATGCCAACATCTCCCTTGCATGATCAATTCCATCTTTCCTCTAATACTCCTTTGACATCAATGACACTTTTACATTAATGCCAACATTCTCCTTTATAGGATCAACTCCATCTTACTTTTGATCCCTCTTTGACATCAATGACCACCATGTCACTTTTGATTCCTCTTTTGACATCAACAACAACTATATGCCAACAATCTCCCCCTTTGTCATTAATGGAAAAACTAAATGCTCAACCTATTGTCATTGGTATGATACTAATGGTTGATAACTATCTGATCTCACATCTCCTTTGCACATCTTTATGAGCATTGCATACTTTTCTCCCATGCTCAATTGCTTGAGAATTTTGCAACTTTCTTGCCCTTTAACATCAATGACAAAGGGTCACATGCCTGAGTGTCTTGTCTCAAGTCACAATTTTGCTGCAACCTTCACTTCTCCTTAGCAATGGCAAAGGGACTTTTTCTCCCCCTTTGACTAATACCAACCGATACCACTTTATACTATCATACCAATTGTTTCTCTTCTCTTTTAACCTCAATGGAAATACCAAATGCTCCAACTACCATGTACAAATTACCACTATCTGATGCCAATTGAAGTGCCATTCATACTATGAACTAGTTAGGTCTATTCATCAATTGTAGGTATTCTAATTCATGCTTTGTACCAATCAGGTCTTATACCAATAGAATAATTCTCTATTTGTGCTCTATATCAATTAAATCATGTTCATGACACCAATTATTCATATCATGCCTTGATACCAAGTATGTAGACAATCTTCTTTAGTTGCATTCTTTATGCTTTGTACCAATTAACATTTTGAACTGTACTATACTAGGTATTACACTAATTTGATACCAAAAGCAACTCCCCCTTAGACCTTTCCCCATTCTCTCTTCTTGCATACTTGAGCACTATCTTCATTTCAGGATTTGCACCAACTAAACTATTTTGAACTAGTTCACAATGGCCTAACACCAATTGGAACCACTCTATACCAATTGTAACAAAAAAGGTTTTGAGTGTATATACAAAACAACCCCTCCTTAGATATATCTCCTCTACTTGCAGGAAAATAACATCTATACATTTTATTTTCTTAGAAGAGCACTTGCACAACTGTCTTCTCCTTCAACTATAGATATGTTTCCTTTGACCAAGTTGTACAAGGAGGAAAAGGTGTAACCATAAATCTGCAACCATCAAGTCGTTAGAAATTTGTAAAACATATTTTATGTAACTTGATCTCCTTTTCATTTCTAGGAATGAATAGATACTAATTTAGCTCCCCCTAGACTCATGCTCTATCACTAAGACTTAGTGATGTAAGGCAAGAATAGCTACATTGAGTGTTTTTTACTGACATTTCACTCTCCGCATCTTCTTGTGCTTCTTCTCTGTTTGATCTTCCTTCTTCTCAGGAATATGTGAGCCATTGTTCACTTTGGGGGACATATTCCTTCTCTTTTCATAATGTGTTATTGGTCTTACACAACTTGTTCTACAACTCCTAGCTATGTGACCAAAATTATTATAATTGTAGCACATTATATTCATGTCTACAATAGGAGCAAATGAATTCATATACATATATTTTGTGCTCCTTTTGGGTGCATCCCTACACTTTCTAGCTCTATGACCAAACTAATTACAAGCATAGCAATAACCATAAAAATATGGTGAGTACCTAGTCATATCATTTCTTTGAGCAAGATGAGGTGGTCTTCTTTTCATGTATCTCATCCTTGAAAATCTTTCTACATCAGCTCCCTTTGTATGTTGCTTTTTCCTCAAATCTTTAGGGACTAAATTCTTCATCTTCTTATCTGTTGCGGGCTTTGTCTTCTAATAATCAGAAACTGAATGATTATTCTTCATCGTATTTGTAGCAGGTCTCTTTTCTTTGTCAACTTTCTTCATATCAACAGTTGGCTTCTTTTTATCTTTTGTTATCTTCACCTTAGCAGTGCCTTTATCAATTTTCCATCTGCTAAGACATTTTCCTTGGAAAAGATCATGCAGACTTTCTCTTCCTTTGTGCAACATCTTTCTTCTACTCTAAATCTGTCAAATAAACTTGCAAAAGTAGAAGAACTCTTCCCTTTTTCACAACCAAGGTCAATCTTCACTCTTGATCTTGATGGATTTTGTGATCTAATCAACTCATTTAACATCTTAGAGCCACCTTTCAACTTCAAGCCTTTATCAATCTTCTCTTTAACATCTCTTAACTCCTTTCTTAGAGCAACTATCGTTGCTTCCAACTTCATGCATTCATCTATTTTAGACTATAGTTCATATTTAACTACATCTTCTACTCTCTTTTCTTCTTCCACTTATGTCTTCAAGCTAACTATCATTTCATCAAATTATTCAATATTTTTAGTTAGTCTTTCTATCTCTTTCTGAGCATGCAACTTTTTTTCTTCATTCTCCTTCTTCAAAATTTTAATCTCACCTACAACACAGATGAGTTTACCTTCTAGGTCTACTTCCTCTTGTTCACCAGACCTTTCAACTTCTTCATCAGAAGTTGTAACAAAATCCATGGATATGAATTCATTCCCCTCAATCTTACATGCACTTTTATGTTCATCACCTGAGCTTCCAAAAACATTTGATAACCTATTTTATCCTTTTGTGTATAGATCCTTCTTATTTTTCTCTTTACTATCCTCTTCTTTCTTAGAGTTATCTCTTTCATAATGAGAACATTTATCAGCAAGAAGACTTATTCTACCATAGTTAAAACTTTTAGGGGGTAGCTTACCTCAATGTTTTTTGGAGCCATTCCTTGGTATTCTGATGAAGTTAGCTTCCTCTTCATCAACATTCTCAAATCTAGATGTAGATGCTTCTATCATCCCCATTCTATCTGCAACATCTCTCACGGAAGTGTTTGCAATCTTCTCATCTTTACTTGTCTCTATATTTTTAGACTTTCCTCCATGTATATAAATCTTGGCATGCACTTTGCAATCATCACCTTCATACATCCTCCTTAACTCGTTCCATGTATCATGTACATTTTGACAATGCATGACTTTGACAACCACCAATCTTGATAGCCGACTCAAAATTGCAAACACTACCTTAGAATTATCTTCAAAAGCCATCTTTCCAGTAGTATCAGTGAGAAGAATAGCAAAATCCTTGCATCCCTTCTCAACTGACATCCACACATCAAACCCTAATGATTACATATGTGCCTTCATTTTACTACTCCAAATCATGTAGTTTGATCCATTAAAGAGAGTTACTTCTACAAATGAGCCTTCCTAACTAGGAATTTTGTGTTCACTCACCAAGATCTACCCAAGTTGATTAAGATTCTCCTAGGGAACTTGGATTTGATACCTACTGTTGGAACATGACAATCTACTGAGAGGGGGGATGAATCAATAGATCTTTAAAACTTTAACCTCTAAACTCCTTAATGTGCAGATTGAATACATAAGATGTAGTAACATAAACATGCAATCATAAAATAAACACATGAAAGCCCATAACACCATATATACATGGAAAACCCAAGATGGGGAAACCACGGTGATAAAAGTTGCTTGAGTCTATTGCTCAAATCCAATGTCAAAAATAAAATATTCTATTACAATGTTTAAGGGAACCAACCCTAAGGACACACCAATCCCCTCATTTTAAGAGCACCAACTCGGTTATCTGATGGTACCAAACAATTAGAAATACAATGACAAATACAAAGTGATTCAAATGAATCCAATTCTCTGTTACAAGTCTGATTTGTAACTGCTCATACCTTTCTTGCAAACTTTGCAAGCATCCTTTCTTCTATTGTTGCTACAATCTTAGCAACACATCCTCTCTGCTCTGCACTATCTTCTGCACTTAGAACAATCATTGTTCTATCTTGATGCACTGCATCTTAAATGTTAACCCTTGACGATGTTCAAATTTTTTTTTGGGTTCTTCTCATTCATCACTTGTGCATACTCTCTTATTATTCACCCTTTCTTTTTCTCATTTTTCTATAGTAGATGCAACACTTCTACTTAGACAATTTTTTTATTTTCTTCTTTTTCTTTTTTCCACTAATCTACAACTTACTTCCTCAAGATGTGCACAACCTCTGTTCAATTTTTAAGGTCGTTTTTTATTTTTTCTATGAAATGGTTCCATATACAATATCTTTGATTTTCCTTTCCTTAGTACCACCATTTCAACCAATAAGAAATGAAATATTTTTTGAACAGTTACCTAGAAATTTGTGCAAAAGTCTCCATTTTTCTATCCTTTTACTTGATTGCATTGACTTGCAATCACTGCATCAAAATTTGCAACTCCATCACCCATCTAGAAGCATCTCATAGGGTTTCCTTCACTCACCAACTTCTCTAGCAAGCTACCATTTATTGAGCCAATCAACCATCTACCTTATTCAATGCATTCACTAGATTTTTGTATGCTTGACCTGTTAGGGTTTCATAGCCACTTGTGCACTAATAGCATTTTCCATTCCTTCTAATCACCAATAAGAATGTAGCTAGGGCGGTTACTTCATTTTATGTGACATAAATATATTTGTCTAAATTACAGTTTCACCATTTTGCAACCAAGCCAATCACTTCTATTTTCATGCCATGATAAAAAAAAATCGCGTAGTCGCCTTTAAATCACCATCATTTGATTAAAATTTTCTTTTAATCTCCACCATATGATTTAGGGTTTCAATTGCCTTTTAAAACATTGACCAAAAAATCATTTTGATTCACAACAAAGATGTGAAATCAACCAATAAACATGTGCCACATGGTAGTTCCTTATTCATCCTTATACACCATTGTCATGGTTTTTTCATCATCGTGAAATTTTCCCTTTCGCAAAATCTAGGCCAGTCTAGATTTCCTGAATCCTTGTCCTTCTTTCATCATCATGAATTTTTCCTTTCCATAGAATCCAAGGGAGTGTGGATTCATCGAAATAACTATTCTTAGGAATTCATTGATCACACGGATTATCTGAAGTCACCACTTTTTCGCTAATTCCTTCCTCACAAGGATTACCCAAAATTACCATCTTCATGAATTCCTTGCTCATGCGGATTACCCGAAACTACCATCTTCCTGAATTCCTTTCTTGTGTGGATTACTAGAAATCGCCATCACTTCACTTTTTGTGAAATCCTTTCTCATGTGGATTACCCAAAATTAGCCACCACTTCATTTTTCGTGAAATCTTCTAAGTCTTCACATGTCATTGTCCTCCTATTGGTTGTCGGGGATCAAGGATCCCTTGATCACCATACTATGAGAAGCTCAAGCAAGCAAACCAACAATCATGCCTCCAACCAACGAAGAATGAATCCCTTTCGCGGGTCAGGATCCTCCCTTCCTTCATACTTGTTGTGTGTGCAGCATTTGACAAGCAAGTCCAAACACATAAGTTTGAGGCTTTTCCATACCTATCGAGGTTCAACCTTTGGCCTTACCCTCTACCATCTATCACCTTTTGCATTTATCACAAACCAACATCCAAACCTCCAAAACACCAAAGGAAAAAAGAACTCATTGGAATTTAGAGTTCGCTCTTCCACCTTTCCACTTTCCATGCTTTCAATGAGTTTCTAGTCTCCCTATCAAATTGTGATTCCCAACACACTTTTAGGTGGTGGGGTTCCTCCATACAACTTTCTTCAAACTCAATGATAGTCTATACTCCCGAATTTTGAAGTCTAAGGTCTGAAATCCTTTGGACTTAGAACATTTCTCCATTCCTTTGCAATCGGTACGAGGTATAACTAATACTCGATGTTTGATTCACAACACCTTCAACATACTGTAAGCCTTAGGTCTGAAGTACGAAGCCCAATTGATATTAGCTAAAAAATGACTCTCTTTCTCTACTTAGTAAGCAGTATGAGTAATCTCAAGGCCCAAGGCCCAAGGCCCAAAACTTATACAATTCTTGAATACTTGCACAGCTACTCCAAAAAACCTTCCTGAGTCAATCCATTAACATCAACCAACACCACATGCTTCCAAAATTAGATCCATTGCTCTCAGAATGTCCTCTGAGCTCTATGTCATTCAAGCACACCACTAAGCACACAATTGATCTATCATCATGCTAACATCTCCCTTGCATGATCAATTCCATCTTGCCTCTAATACTCCTTTGACATCAATGACACTTTTACATTAATTCCAACATTCTCCTTTATAGGATCAACTCCATCTCACTTCTAATCCCTCTTTTGACATCAATGACCACCATCTCACTTCTGGTCCCTCTTTTGACATCAATGAGAATTAGATGCCAACATATATAATATAAATGCATGCAAATAATTGAATGAACAACTAATAATTCAAAATTCATAATGCAAAGATAGCCCATTTTACTAAAGTGGGTTCTCTAGCCAATATTTTAATATTATAAAATAGGAAATGTTTAAAAACTTTTTTGTAATTCTTTTGCTACATACTTGAAAAAATGAAATGATATATACCAACACACTATAGATAGGTGAATGTGGTTAGATTTAGAGGTGATAATAGTGTTAGTTTTGTTATGTAAAGTGTAGTTAACTATAAATAATTTCTTATGTATCACTTCAAGTGCAAGATAGCTTAAAAAAATTATGGTCTCATAGCATAATTGAGTTGATGCGTAGTGAAAATGAAGAAAAAAACTTAATTAGATTTATTTTGATCAACAAATTCAAACATGATACAAGGAGTGTAGTCTAGTATGTATAAAATTTATAGATGCAAAGTTTTTGTGTGTGTACATTGGAGAAAACATTATCAATGGTTGATTTGTATTTTGTTCAATAGAAAGTGCATGTTTAGGCTTTGTGTGTATGTTTTAAAATTTTATTTTATTTTTTACTATCTATAGACACATTAATGTTAAAATTTCTTATAGTGTAATACAATGAAACATATCAAATATTTAGGCAATATTTTTTGATTTGACCTTGTAGTTTTTCTATTATCAATGTTTCAAATCAAACTTCATGATCCATCATTATGGTATGAAAGAGAGAAGAGAAGTAAAAGGATGTTCATTCATTCATTTCTCTTCTCTTTCTTTCATATCCTAATGACGGATCATGGATTTTGATCCAAAATTTTAGTAATATTGGCTAAGTATCATTATGGACTATGGAAATTTTATGATTTTAATATCAAATATTATCCAAATATAATAATAGAAAAATTCATAATTTCAAATATGTAATGTTAATATTTTGTACAACATTAATTCTCTCATCACTACTCATCTTCTTAAACAAAACTATCATATTATTGATCACTATTATACTATATTGATGGTGGTGATGGTTCTCCATAATTAGTGTCATAAAGGATAAAAAAAAATTTGAGTGACATTTGACTACATAAAAAAAATGGAATTTCATAGTTTAAATGTAGAATTCTAAAGGATGACATGATATCAAGAACCTTAAACCTCATGGAGAACCCATATTGGAAATTAAATAAAAGTCGCCCCTCTATAAATTGCAAGTGATTACCATGTTACCCTTCTCCCTTAAGGAATCACATGACCCACATATTAAGTTGATCACTCAAAGTATGCTTATCTATATACATTGTTGGTTTGATTGTGACCTTACAAATATATTTAACAATGTAAAGATCATGGCGTTCCTAATACAAAGTATTCTCCCATGCACTAAATTCTTTGATTTCAATTTCAAGCTTACAAAATTTAATTTCTAGGCTCATCCACACATTTGATTCATATTCAAAGTTAAAATAGTTTGCATAGTTTTCAAAATTCTTGAACTAATGGTTGGGATATGTGTTTATATTCCCATCTAATCATTTTTTTCCTATAAAAATTGGGAAGACTCAACTCTTCTATATAGAGGGAAATATTGTAAAGAAGGTGACAATGATACATGGATAGTTAATTAGACATTTATTCATTTGTATCTTTTAACATATGCATCCTAAATCCTAGATGAAAACAAAATAAACACAAAATATAATTTTCAACATGATAAGAAGTAATATATATCATTTTCAATATTATTAGCAAATAACTTTTTGATAATGTTATTGAAACAATTTTGGAGGCTCAATACCCATATTAGAGTTATGAAGCTAGCAAGGTTTTTCTCTATTGAACTTGTTACCTTAGTTTTGGTCATCACCCTCAAAATTGTCGCCCATTTTCAAATTTTGGTTAAGTTATAATCTAGGCGGTGTTTCATGAGGTTTTGCTAACTTGGGTTGTGATTTCCCCGATTCATCTAACTTCCCCCTTTACCGCACTTTGTTCAAATTGTTCTTTATTTTCTCACATGCGATGTATTATGGGATTTTCATAACCTCTCGAGGGCTCCAAGTCTTTTAATTCGATGGTTGGCGGTGCATACCTGAAGTTTGCGAAATGGACGAAAAGATCACCAGCAATAGATCTTCAAAGTTTTCAAGTTTGGGTGAGATTTTGAGTGGTTTCTAAAACCATCAACGATGTTTTACTTAGTATCGTGAACCCCCCATTTTACCGCCTCAAAAAAAAAATCAAAAGAAACTAAGGGAATGATAGTGCAGTTTGTTTTTGTTAGGATGCATTTCAATTTTGAACAACAAACCCATTTATGTAGAAATAAATACAAATGGATGTCATTAAAGATACAAAAAATGAAATTAAAAGATAGTATTTTTTAAAAAGAATGCAAACACTAGAGTATCAAAACACTATAATTTTCTTATATATATATGGCATTACAAAATTTGTTGTTCGATTACAAAATTGGGAGCATCAAAATGACCCTTTTCAAACATGCAAAACAAACATAAGCATGTGGATTACTTCCACCACCACCTGGAGGCACACTATCTAAGCTGGTGACAACAAATTTTTGTGGGATTACAAAAATTGGGAAAATAGCTCCATATGATTCCTCACTAGCCCTGCATGAAGAAGCATTATAGCTTCTTCAGTGGCTTCATTCTAAGTTGAAATCAAGATGTAGATAGCGTCACCAACCTATCTGCTCCATGGGTAGTTGTTGAGCCTGACTATGGCTACATTGACTCTATGATGGAGCTCAGGTCTAACCAGGCGCTTCATTGCCCTCATCCCCCAATCTCCATGTCCAGAGGTACAAATGATGCTATAAAAAAAATGCTCAAGAAGCATAGCATTATGTACATGCACCTAATTCAATAACGCTTCTCCTAGTATGTTATGCAATACCTCCTCTTCTATCTCATGGTGGACAATGAAGACCTCTCTCAGTTGGTCAGATAACCACCTAAAGAGGGGATTGCACTCAATTTCCTCGATGAAAATGAAGTCATTCATGGATACTATATCACTCTAAGCGCTCACCATTTTGGATACTTAAAGATGGTGAAATGTGGTTGTGCCTACTAAATTTATAGAGAGTTGGTGAGACATTTGAACGAGTGGTCTTTAAGATTGATCGGATGATAGGATGGCGATGAAGTCAAAATTAACTACTCATGTGACCAAGATCCAATTAATGTTCCCAATTGCTCTTTTAGCTGGACAGCTTGCACATGCTATCTCATTGCACCTCTGAGATAGCTATTTTATGTGTGGTTTGTGAAGCATGTTAACTACACAAGAATTGATAGCCACGAGGCATAAATTAAAATAGGAAATGTTTGGTGATCACCTATAGTCATATCATTGGCAATGCAATCATTCTGGTCATTAATTATTTTTGTCTATCAATTTTCAAGATGGACAATTAAATGGCAAGAAAGCATTGCTATGTTTAGAAATTGTTTAGTAACTGTCAAAGAAAGGAGAGAGACCCATATATCTAGGTGGTGAACAATTTAGAAGGGGGTCTGAATTTTCAATAGTGCACGATGATGTAACAAAGAAAGGAACACTTTGGTCCTGATTTTAATTCATGTTGTTATAATTCATAATTTGTGAATTATGAGCCTTGAATGTAATTTTCATCATACAAATCTATGAGTCATGTGCATATTTAGAGCATGTTTTCTATGAGAAATATACTCTGCAACATTTAATTCATTTATTGCAACTATGAATCTCTTTTTCATTTCAATGATCATTTGTCATTCTAGTCTGTGTGCTATTTGGTTAATGACTTTCTTGAAGTTTATTTCACATTAGTATCATTTTTATGAGTTGATGTTTGTCACCTTTATTGATTTTTGGTCAAAAGAATATTGATTATCAATTAAATCATACTAGGGAGTTGTATCTCTATAATTAAAAGGAAAGTCACAAATGCAATTGTGACATTTCCAGAGCTATTAGCAGCTTGGTCCCAATGCATTATGAGTATAGAGTTGACAATTTATAACATATTTCTAAAATACCAATTCATTTGCTAACAGATTTTTGGCCACTCCGCTGGGAAAGACATAATTTTGATAAGTTACCATTATGTCATGTAACAAGATGGTACTTCCCCATAATAATGTATTTCTTGTACTTCAACTTGATTTGGACTAGATGCAGGTAGAACAAGAGGATATTATCTCAAAAGTAAATATGCTTGCCTAGAGGTACAAAAGACGTGCAACAGATTATATGGGAGCTAACTTTGTCTTAGAAGGGGAAGAAGAGCAAGCCCAACGTCCACCTAGACCTATGATTGAACACCCTCCTAGGTTGGTTTTTGAATATTACGACAATCCACCCTGCCATCCCAATCGATGCCCAAATTAACATCCTAATCAAAATCCTGCTCTAGCTCAACCACCACCTAGAGATTAACCTAGGGGTTCCACCCTTTGCTTTGTTAGGAGTTGGAGACTCTGAATACCTATGGCTTCAATTACCTAGGGTAACTATATTAGACCTTTTTTCCTATCACAATACAATGACTTTCCATGTGGCTCTAGAAAACGATTCCCCAAATTCTCCGGTAAAGGAACACAAGATCCAGAGGAACATATCTTGGCCATGACTGTAATAAGTGGAATCCTAGGAGTTCAAGAAGAAGACATATTTATAAGGATTTTTGTTGATAGCTTAGTTGAAAAGGCAGCTTAGTGGTTTAGATGACTGGTTGGAATATCCTTCATAAAAAATTTCTCCAACGCTTCAAAGGTCTTGTTGATGTTTCTACCTTGCTATGACAATTCTTTCATATTGTGAAGGAAAGAAAAGAGCCTATGAGAGATTTTATATATCATTTTAATCAATCTCTTTGACGAATTCCCACACCAAAACATTTGAGAAAGATAATTTAGTTTCATGTATTTACTTCCACACTTGATCTAGGTGTCCAACTCATCCTAAAAAGAGACAAAATCTATGGGATTGAACAGGCTCAGTTTTAAGTAGTAAATATTAAAAATGATTTGATTGTTGTGGGAAAACGGAGGTTGAATGATTCTAATAAGCTTGTTGTTGTTTTCCCACCATTTGTTTCTATATTCTCTAGATCCCTAAATTTTACAAATCAACCCCATCCTACTGCTGAAAAATATGAATTTGACAATATTTGATAGCATACACCCCTTGCAAGAAGGAAAAGAATATGAAAGGAAAGAAAGTCAGTTTTGGAATGCCCAGGCATATAGTTTGAATACTTCAATGGAAATAGAAGATGCTCTCAATTCATCAAGTGATGATGAGGACTTCTCACCATGAGGAAGGTATGCTCCCACATTTCAATTTACTTCTCCTTCCTCCCATAAGGATAATTCACTTCCCTATAATTTTTCTGGAGAAGGTTAAGTGTCAGAATCTCTTTTCATTCCAGAGTATGAGGCTTTCACCTTTGGAAATTTTGTTTATGAAATTGCATGTGCAATTGAGAAGGATAATGGAGATTCTTCAGGTGAAAAAATAAACCTAGTGGAGTGAAATGGTTGACCAATTCCAATCCTCTATTCATTTTTTATAAGTCCTTTGAAATTCATGATAGTCCTCTATTTGAGGATTCATATTTCCATTTGTTAGATTTTCGAGCAAAATGGGTTATTTATTTTTCAGTTGATAGTAGAGGGGAAGGTTTTGCAATAGTGGAGAATCAAAATTCAACAAAGCCACAAGGTAGTTGTGATAATAAGATATCAACTTACAAGATAAAAGGTTGTGATGCTACAACAACCCTGAAAGACTTAGATTTTTTACAAGGGCAAGAGATTAGCTATATGATTGAATCTTAGGAAGGAGCTCCATAATTAGTTTGAATGTTTCAATGTGGGATTGTCTACATCAGGAAGAGATTTATGATGAAAAATGGTTATTTGGGGACATTAAAAGTAGTGAATTCTTCTTCCACGACGCCAATGTTTGGGTAATTCTAATCTCTGCCTTGCTTCAGAAGTTGCATACATTGACGAGCCTTTTCAGGTCTAGATCATTCTTCTCTCAAAATATCAACGGTTTTGTGTGAGTGGTTCTTTTTATTCCCTTGGCAGGTCTCATCCTACCATGTACATATTTTCCTTTTGGTGTATCATTTTTGTTGTGCTTTCTAGGTTTCCTGGTTTTGCTTTTGTTCCTCTTCTTTCTCGACTCTATTGCCTAATGGATATAACTCTATCATGACACCTGTGGGTTCCTTGCTACATCATTTTTAGTCCTCATCCCCACTTAGAGCCAATGTTACCTTAGTTTTGGTCATCACCCTCAAAATTGACACCCCTATTCAAATTTTGTTTAAGTTATAAGTCAGGCGGTGTTTCATGAGGTTTTGCTAACTTGGGTGGTGATTTCCCTAGTTCATCTAACTTCCCCCTTTACCACCCTTTGTTCAAAATTTTCTTTATTTTCTCACGAGTGATGTATTGTGGGATTGTCATAACCTCTTGAGCACTCTAAGTCTTTTAATTCGATGGATGGTAGTTTGTACCTGAAGTTTGTGAACTACCCAAAAAGACTGCCAACGATAGATCTTTGAATTTTTCAAGTTTGGGCGGGAGTTTGAGTGGTTTCTACAACCATAATTGGTGTTTTACTTAGTATCATGAACCCCCTATTTTACTGCCTCATGAACATTTTTCAAAAGAAACTAAGGGAATGATAGTGTAGTTTTTTTTTGTTAGGATGCATTTCAATTTTGAATAATGAACCCATTTATGTAGAAATAAATACAAATGGATGTCATTAAAGGTACAAAAAATGAAATTAAAAGATAGAATTGTTCAAAAAGAATGCAAACACCAGAGTACCAAAATATCATAATTAATTAATTATATATATATATACATATATATATATATGTATATATATACATATACATATATATATATATATATATATATGTATATATATATATATATATATGTGTATATATGTGTGTGTATATATATACATATATATATATGTGTGTATATATGTGTGTGTGTGTGTGTGTATATATATATATATATATATCGATGGCATTACAAAATTTGTTGTTCGATTATGAAATTGGGAGCATCAAAATGACCTTTTTCAGACACACAAAAAAAACATAATATATATCAATGGTATTACAAAATTTGTTGTTTGATTATGAAATTGGGAGCATCAAAATGACCTTTTTGAGACACACACAAAAAACATAATCACACAGATTCCTTCTACCACCACCTCGAAGTGCTCTATCTAAGCTAGTGATAGAAAAAAAATTATGGGATCATAGAAATTGGGCAAACAACCCCATATCATTCCTCACCAGCCCTACATGGAGAAGGGTTACAACTTCTTTAGTGGCTTCATTCTAAGTTGTAGTCATGATGTAGATGGTGTTACCAACTAGTCCACTCCATGGGTAGTTGTTAAGCTCGATGATGGCTACATTAACTCTATGATGAAACTCGGGTCTAACTAGGCGCTTGGCTGCCCTCATCCCCCAGTCTCAACATCTAAAGGTATGAATGACGATATGTGTAGACACTTAAAAATGACCTAGGCCTACAAGCTCTATTTTTACCACTTTTGTCCTAGCATAATTATGACATTTAATTATGTCCTTCGTCCACATTCGACTATTGATTAAATAATTCATAATTATTTAATTAATTCATGTCCTTTTATTCTTCAAGATTATTAAATAAATAATTTTATTTATTTATTAAATACGTCATTAATTGTCTAAGTCTTCCCTTAATTAAATAAATTTCTTAATTTATTTAATTACCCTTCTTCATTTATTTCTTCCTGATTATTAAATAAATAAATTTCATTTATCTATTTAATATGTCACTAATCCTCATAATTAAATGAATTTTAATAATTAATTATATCTTCTAAATTAAATAATTATATTTAATTATTTAATTGTCAAAATTAATATTTCTCTCATTTTAAATAAATGAAATTATTTAAAATGATTTTACATTCTTGACTGTCAGTTCATTTTGGTAAATAATTTGAAAATCGATTATTTATTATTTCACAAAATCCATATTTTGAATCAATTTAATTCAAAATGGTAATATTCCTCCAAAAATCAAGTAATCGGGCAAATTCTTATTTTTCCAAATCTAATCTTCAGTTTAGCCCTTATCTTTTGATTTTTTGAATCTCACAAATCAGGCAGTCTTTATCTTCTTGATTTTCGAAAATCTTTATTTTCTAATTAATTATCTCATTTATTCTCCACCGCTGATTCGATCTTCTTAGATGACATCTCGACCACTCGTTTAAGGATTTGTCCCTAACCTTGATTAGGCATTTTCAAATTGAATCTTGTCCTCTAATTTTAGGTCTCTATCGAAAGTCGATCTCGTCCGTCCAATCAAAATTGCATTTTCTATAAAATGCTATTTTGCTCACATTTTTGGATGACGCACATAGATTTGGTTATTCTGACACATTTATGCATAGAGTTATTTATCATTTGTAGAGTTATATTTTCATAGGCATAGGCTTAGATATTTATTTTAAATCCTTCAAAACTTGCATAGGACAATGCCATAGTCGAAATGCTCACACACTCAATCTGAGGGCACAAATCATATGCTGCAAGCTAGGAGGTGCTATGGAGGTAATCATGGAAGATTCGAGGAATAGGTATATCGTTCTTGCATTTAATTTCCTTTGTGCTTCATAGTTCTTTGGGTTTATAGTCTTTGTTGATTTTCTAACATCTAATC
The DNA here is from genome assembly GCA_007258455.2 of Sequoia sempervirens. Classification (NCBI taxonomy): domain Eukaryota; kingdom Viridiplantae; phylum Streptophyta; class Pinopsida; order Cupressales; family Cupressaceae; genus Sequoia; species Sequoia sempervirens. The sequence continues at coordinate 104,174,540 of VDFB02379711.1, forward strand.
TAACCTAAATTTAACCCTTAGTTACATTGGTGAACCCAACTCTGTATTTTTTATTATTTTCGTACAGTTTTTTGTTCTCTGTCATTTTTGCAGGTACAAGTACGAAGTGACGCATTCGTCTTTTATCATGATGCATCTGATGCGTCGTGACGCATTCATAGACTCAAAAACCGCAATCGAAGTCTGGAAAGCTGCATCTGAACTCTCGAGCCACATTTTCCACTCAGAGTGACGCATTCGCTCTGTCGTGACGCATTTTCCTGGTAACATTTTTCTTCTTTTTGGCATTCGGGTTTTTCTATTTTTCTACTCTTTTTTGTTTACTTTCTAGTTTTTCTTCTGCATTTTGTCTAGCATAAGTTTTTGGTGTTACTAATCTTAGTTTGTAGCGTGTGGCGGTTACTTTTCGTGGGTCCAAGACTGGCGGATAAGAAACTCCTAACTTGTGGCTTGCAAGTTCGAGTGTCGAAGATTGAACACTAAAACATTTTGCCTATCTTTTTCTTAGATTAGTACACACTTCCATTGGTGCATTAAAATGAACGTGAGCTTGATGTTGTCTGACTTTACTTGAAGGTGGTAGGTGATTATGCTCTCACCTTGTGAAAACTAGGTGATCAGAAAACCAGACCCACCTTATTTTTTTTGTCACCCTCACGACTTAGTAATCAAAGTATCCTCTCCCCTTACACTTTCGGGTGATCCTGGGTGTAAGAGAAACGGTTACTAACTCTAGAACTTGGGCATGTTCTGGTGGGGAAAAGTACTCACCCCAGGACGACTTAGACCAGTAGCACCCTGAACCTGAGGGACTTCTAGCCGGTATATAAAAGTTGATTCTTAGGGAAAGCCCAAGAATCACGTGTATGGTTTCGACGATATGGATCCGAAAGGGGACTCTCACCGCATGGATCATGCCCTACGAATGGAATGCCCGTATTAAACACCTTTTGTTTTAGAGTCCAACCTTTTTTGGTCGTTGTTTGATATAGTGCAGGGTACAGTATCATGCCTGAAGACACTCACTACTGATCCCCTTGAGTAGAGATAGCAATTCTTGGGAAGTCACTACCCAAGAATTTGAATTTGGTGTGCTCGAATGACGTTAATGAGTCGTGGAGGGGAGCCAATGCCACCAAAATTCTAAGCTATCCACTCCCGAGAAGGAAAGGTGTTTAGCACCAATCCGAGGTATATCGGTCGGCTATATCAAGTATACAAACCCTTGGCCTATTGGCCTTTTAGGATTGTACTTGTCTTATGTGCGCTTGCTTACACTCAAAACATTGTGCTTGTCAAGTGTTTGATAGATTTCTCAAACATTATTCACCACATTTACATTTCTGGATAAAACATTTACCATTAGACAGATCAAATTTTCCCTCAAGACGTCAAGAAACTCAATTTTAACAAACTGTGTCGCATCTGTTGAACCGCATTCGATGTTCTAAGATGCATCTGAAAATACTGAGACGCAATAAAACTATTAAACCGCATTTGATCTCTCAAACACTGCATTTGTCTGCATCGTGATGCATCTGAACCTCATAGAGTTGCATCTGCAAAACTAAGTCGCATTTGTCATTCCCAGAGCCACATTCGCTCAAACCAAACCACATTTGAGACACTGTGACGCATTCGAGGCATCAAACGACACATTTTCTTGTCACAAGTAAAACCTTGATACAAAGCCAAATCTGAGTCTACACTTTGTCAATCTTTTGTCAAACACTATTTCCAAAGGGATTCTGTCATAAACCAACTTTGAAATTGCTCAAAATTTTTGACCATTAGTTTTCATTCTTGACCATAGGTTTCATCCTTCATTTTTTTTTAGTTGCATACATTAGGCATTAGCTTGACCCTAGGTTAATACTTGAATACTTTGGATTAGGTTAACCTCATCACAATTTGCAATGTCACTGCTTTCGAAATTAGGTTATCTTGGACTTAATCATCATTCCCTTTTTTAGTCATTGTCCCTTTTGTGAGATTTTCTAGCTCAAAAGTCTAGTTAGGAAAACTCACTAGTCATTTTGACCTTTTCATCTTGTCATTTTCAACCAGTCCTTTAGTAACCAAGATCGAAAACAAAGATTGAGCTTAGAAGTGCTTAGGTATCCTTTTCTCAAATTGCATTCTAATTTTAGACATTGCATATTTTATTCCCAAAAATACAAAAATATTATTCATCCTAGTCGTCATTTTGAACCTAGACCTTGCATAGTGTCATCATTCCATTTAGTTGTCATTCTCATTTGAGCAAGCTCATTTTATGGTGGAAACTAGACTCCAAAAATAGAAACGATAAATGGCAAACTTTGGACAAGACTCCACTTCCAATGTCAACAATCACACGTATGACCCAAATTGGACTTTTGATGATCCATTTTCCACCATAAACAATCAACCTCTCACAACCATACCATCCTCGTCAAACAGTCCCTTTGAACCATTCTTACGTAAGGATGAATACAGAAAAATACTTGAGGAAAACCTAGAGGTAGCAGCACAAGATCCAGAGGCCTCTCAATTCGTGGAACAAATGGTCCTATATGACAGAGATAGATATTTGGCCATACTCTTAAGTCAAGGAGCTAAGTTACCCCACGGATTTGACATTAACACGTTGAGATCAACATCTCTTGACCTTAATGTCAACAACGTGCATAACATGTCAAATAGTGGTCAATCTCCAAACACCACGAGCAATACTTTATTTGACACTACAACGACCATGCATGCTACGTCCAACTTTCCAAACACCTTCAACTCAATAAACGCTACATCCATTGGGGGGATCACAATCTATCACAGTGCCCACAATATCCACAACATCGTCACAATCGGCTGGAACCACCTTTGGCTCCTCGGCAATGTGGGCAAGTTACTCCAATCCTCTCTTTACCACTACGGTAAATGCCACGGGGGCATCATCAAGTCATACAAATCCTCTGTTGACAACTACGTCTAGTACCATGAGTACACCTTCGACATACCCTCTCATTGGTATCTCACAAAATCCTTTGGGTGGGGGTAAACGACGTATCTTTATTCAAGGACAACAACAAAATGTTAACACGTCAACATTGTCCAATACCATCAAATCCCAAGGACAAAATACGACCATTCCCCTTGTCCAAACCCAACAATTTGGAAAAGGTAGTCAAAACACGCAGCCCATGGCATCATTAGCACATAAAAATGTTCATGGTCACCATATTCCCCAAATATCAACACAAATGGCTGGGGGACACATCCCAACATACTCATCCCATATTCATACTCACCAACATACCCCTAATCCAAACTTTCAGTACCAACAACACACAAACCTGAATACATCATACATGTCACAACAATCCATACCTCCACAATACACCAATATCCACGCGCAACAAATGGGGACCTATGGCATACCAATCAATCCTATGCATGGGACCACAAATGACCCTATAATCGATGCCTTACAAGCAAAACTAATGGGTCTAGAGAAGACCATAGAAAGCATTCAAATGTCTACAAAGAAATCAGAAGTGTCATATGACCTAAACGTATATCCCTTTGACATGAACTTATACATGCCACCATTTCCTCTGGGATATGTATCACCTAATTTTACCAAGTACAGAGGAAAGACAAACCCCATCGAACATGTACGCAAATTTGCAACCAACTATATGGACGTCGCCTATGAACAAACATACTTTATGAGACTCTTTTCTAAAAGTCTTGCGGGTCCTACCCTTGAATGGTTCTCCACCCAAAAGGATATCCAAACATGGGATGAGCTTAAACACAAATTCATAAAAAATTATGCATACAACATTGACATGGACACCTCTATCACTAGCTTATGCAACCTCATGCAAGAGGATGCTGGTGAAACATTCATCCCATTCTTTCAAAAATGGAGAAGTCTAGCTAGTCGGTGTCACATTGACATTCCCGAAAAGGAAAAGGTGGACATGTTTGTTCAAACACTTCTAGGACCCTTAAAATATGCATTGCAAGTGCATTGTTGCATAACCTTCATGGGCTTAGTCGAAAAAGGTGTCGAAATTGAGAAAGCCCTTATCGCAAAGGGAGAACTAAGATACGGTCCTAAAAAGACAAATGCAAATCCTCCCACCGACAAAAATAAATACTGGGTAAAAAATAAACATGTTACAAATGACGGTGTTGTTGACGCCAAAGTTGCCAACACTATGGATCTTGTACTGGACCTAAAGGGGGTTCAACCACAAAATAAATCAACAATGATATCAACACACCCTACCAATGTCCCTTCAAACAACCAAAATGGCCAAAACAATCAAGGACAATACCGTCAAATGAGACAATTCCCCAAGGGTCGCACATACACTCCCTTGGGTGAGCCCATTGAAGAAGTCCTCAAGAAATGCCTCCAAAATGGTGTCATCACACTTCAAGAACCAAAACCATATGATCCAGGACAATTCAAACCAGCATGGTGGGACGATAATGCATTTTGCGATTATCATTGGGAAAAAGGACATAAAACCTCTACCTATCGACAACTGAAAAACCTAGTACAAGATCTTATCGAGAGTCGTATCATTGAGGTAGGTGGATCACAATTTTCCTCCAATTCAAATCATACTATTCATAAGAACCCACTGCAAGACCATGGTTCTAATAATGCTTCCACGTCAAGTCCACACATAAACAATAATCAAGCTAGCTTTTCCCACACCAAGTATGACTATTCTGGTGGACCTATTATAAATAATTTTTGAACTGACGATGAATACATCAATACCATTACGGTCAAGAGAGCACCTCAATGCAATGCTACTACTTGAAGTGGAAAGGTCACCATAGTTGGTCCACCTCCCGCTAGGCAACCCAAAATCACCATACCTGGCACATCTCCTAAACAGTCAAAACTCATCTCGACCACAAAACAGTGGCAACCAAAGAGTCAGTTCAACCTTATCGGCCAACTTTGCAAAACTTCCGCGCAAATTTCTATACTTGAGCTGCTTCGCATCTCTCCCACGCATAAGGCTATACTGGATAAAACCCTGCAAGAGTCGTCAGTCCCAAAGGATATTGATGCCAATCAGTTTGAGACCATGGTGGGATACCTCACTACGCCTCACCACGTCACCTTTTCGGATCAATACTACTCGTCACCTAAGACCAACCATAACGATGCATTGCACATTGAAACTTTCATCCATAAGCACAAGGTCAAAAGATTTTTAGTAGATAGCAGAGTAGGATTGAACATATGCTCCTTGAAACTGGTTAAGGCCCTAGGATTTTCTAATGCATGTGTAGACCCTACAAAGAGTATAGTGATCAAAGCATATGATGATGAAGAACGCTCTTCACGAGGCGTTATTTCTCTTCCTATCAGAGTGGGACCAGTCATTGTGGATACAACCTGTCAGGTCCTAGATCTAGAATTAACTTACAACATCTTACTTGGTCGCCCATGGATTCATGCCTTAAAATTTGTTCCATCCACATATCACCAATGCTTAAAATTCCCATTTGACGACACAGAAATCACTATTTATGGCGACCCCGACCCTTTTCAATATTGTACCAACCTAAGGGGTATTTCTGAAAACTGAGTGCCTATCAATCAAGAGGCTTTTGGCCCCTCATCTTCCAAATACATTGACCCATCCACACTCACATCATCTTCCACATCCACTCTGTCCATGTCTTCCACCACACCATCATCTTCTGCAAACCCTAAGGCTGAAACCACTGTCAAGATCAAGGACCTCGGCTGTGGAGAATTCAAACTACATACGGCATATAGCATCACAACAATACCCAAGTCTCTGAAGGTCTATGGTCAGCCATGTTTTAGAATGGAACCCAAAGAAATTTTCAAAGTTCCACCAAAAACAATTTTCATCAAATGGGGAGACATGAGTAACGAGGATCTTGCTGATATTACAGGATGGTTGTATAAAGATATGACCGAACTACCCCCATTGCCAGTTAAGAAATATGGCAAGGGATATGACATAATGAAGGCTAAGGGCTACGATGGCACTAGTGGCCTAGGAAAAAATAAAACTGGATGAAGAGAGCCCATAGAACCTTTCAAAATACCAAAGTATCTTGGATTAGGGTTTGGATCATCTGATAATGACGATTGACGTACCATTGGACTTTCAAGTGAGCGAGTGCATGCTTCAGAAAGTGTCGATACTGCTAAGGAAACCCTCACCGAAACTGACTCCCAGGAGTGGGAATTTGGCTCAGAATGATCCTTAAGTGACTGTTGCCTTGATGATTTGTTTGTCAAAACGGGGGAACTGACCTCTGAACAAAGATTTTGGAAAACATTTAAAATTGATTAGGCACCAAATAGTCAAAGTCCCATTACCACTCCCCATGACATACAAACCCCACCATCTGAATCCCTTCAGTCCAATCCATCTGAAGTACCAGACAACACTGACAACCATGACTCTAAGTCCTTCACCCCTTATTTTGACAACGAATATGAGACTAGTGAAGGGGAATATTGGATAGAGTCCAATGTGGAGTTGGATGATGATAATTTCATCTACAGTATCACTGAATCCGTCTGTATGCTTTATGCATCCTCCCTTCAATTCACCAACACTGACAATGGCATTTCCCTAGTTTATCCTCAACTAATCTATTGGGACCAACAAGGCCCGCCAGTCCTGGACACATTTCAGAATGATGAGGCAATTGCAGAGTTTATGGGATTACATGAGGGCATACCCATTGGTGATCATAAGTCAGGATTTTCCATTGAATTAGATTGTACAGCCTACTTTGGCGAGACTACTCTGTCTTCTAGTCGCAAAATTAAAAATAAAAATAAAATAAAAAATGAAACGTCTTTAGGTGAAAACCGAAAGGCACCTTCTAACGACAAAAAAGTAAAAACAAAGGACGTATTTGCGGGTGAAAACCTCTCTAAGGTGCCCAAAGATGGAGGACTAGACTTTCTTCTAGTAACACAAGAGAAATTAGCTATGCTCATAGAAGACACCATCAAAGACAACATATCAACAGCTGAAGATCCCAAAATGGTCCTCTTTGCCGCATCCTTGACTGAAGAAGAGAGATCAGAATTTCACAGATTCTTTGTGGAACGTAAAGTCAACTTCGCATGGTCCTATTCTGACATGTTAGGATTAGACCCAGAACTGGTTCTGCACTATCTGCTATTATTGCCTAATGCCAAACTAGTTAATCAGAAGCTACACAAAATGCATCCTCAGGTCACTCTATTGGTCAAGGCTGAGTTGAAGAAACTTCTAGACGTTGGATTCATACGATCTATTGATTATGCTGAATGGATATCTAACCTGGTGTCGGTAACAAAGCCAAATGGGATGATCTGCGTCTATACAGATTTTAGAGACCTAAATAAGGCATGCCCAAAAGATGACTTTCCTTTACCAAATATTGATATCATAGTTGACCTCATAGCAAGATATAAGATGTTGTCCCTCATGGACGGTTTCTCCGGCTATAATCAGATTCGTATTTCCCCTGAAGACCAGCATAAAACAACATTCACTTGCCCTTGGGGTACATACTGTTGGAATTCCATGCCATTTGGTCTTAAAAATGCAAGCGCCACATATCAGAGGGCTATGACCACAATCTTTCATGAAATGATGCATAAAATAATGGAAGATTATGTGGATGACCTTTTGGCAAAATCAGTAACAAGAAGGGATCATCTGAAGGTGTTAGACACAATTTTCAAAAGACTAGAAGAATACAAAGTCTGGCTAAATCCTAAGAAATGTGTCTTTGGTGTAACATTAGGTAAAATCTTGGGATACATAGTTTCTCAAAGAGGAATTGAGGTCGATCTAGTAAAAGTAAAGGCCACCATAGACATGCCTCCTCCCAGAGGTATAAAAAAACTCAGAACCCTACAAGGTAGGGTACAATCTATCTGGCGCTTCATAGCACAATTGGCTGACAAGTGTCACCCATTCCAATATCTCCTGTGCAAAGGTATCCCCTTTGTGTGGACAGATAAATGCCAAGACGCCTTTCAACAGATAAAAGACTACTTACTGTCACCACCAGTCCTCATGCCACCCATTCATGGAAAGCCTTTGATATTATACATTTCTACCACTAATTCAGCACTGGGGGCATTACTAGCGCAAAACGACCAAGAAGAAAAAGAAAGAGCTATATATTACATCAGTCGGACATCAGTCGGGTATGAATTGAACTACACATCAATTGAACCAGCTTGTCTAGTCATGGTCTTTGCAGCACAAAAGCTAAGACATTATATGTTAAGCCATTAGACACAACTAGTAGCAAAGATCGACCCCCTCAAATATTTGTTAAGTCGGGCAACATTAACAGGACATCTAGAAAAATGGGTCATGATTCTAAGCGAATATGACATTCAATATGTAGAAAGAAAGGCAACAAAAGGACAAGTCATAGCAGACCAGCTGGCGGACGCACCTTTACAAAGTGATCACCCGTTAGTGGCAAATTTTCCAGATGAGTCAATATTCCATATGGAACCTAAGTCACCTCGATGACTCTACTTTGACGGATCACACACAAATCATGGCTCGTAGGCAGAAATCTTGTTCATCACCCCTCAGGGAGACTTCATTCCTAAGTCTTCCTGCATAGCTTTCCCATGCACAAATAATGTGGCAGAATATGAGGCACTGGTTACGAGACTAAGAATGGAAATAAAGTGGAAAATTAGAGCATTACATATCTATGGGGATTTTCAGTTAGTCATCAACCAGGTTAATGATGACTATGACACAAAAGATGAGAAGTTGATGCCCTACAAACGAATGGTTGACAGTTTTCAAACGTACTTCCACATGGTGACTTTTGAACAAGTTCTAAGAGCACAAAACAAAGCAGCAGATGCCATGGCTACAATAGGCTCTCTCCTTGACATACCAAGCAACATGCCTCAACTGGAATTCCTAATAGAAAAATTGTTGGTTCTTGCCTATGACATTCTAGAGTCAGAGATAGTCTGCGAACTTGTCGGTCCCGACTCTCCCTGGTACCAAGATATTTATGACTACCTTAAGTCTCAAAACATTCCACCCAGCCTGTCAAATAACCAGAGGAAGTCCTTCATCTAAAAAGCCGCAAGATATGCCATCGTCAGTGACACCCTTTACCACTGTAGCTTTGATGACATCGTCCTTAGATGTCTCAACACCAACAAAGCACGTACAACATTACACAAAGTACATGACGGTATATGTGGGTCTCATTCGAGTGGTCCTACTCTAGCCAAGAAAGTAACGAGACTTGGGTACTATTGGCCGACCATTGAAAAGGATGCAATAAAATATGTCAGGACTTGTCACCAATGCCAGATTCACAATGATTTGATCCACACTCCAGCACAGGAACTTTGGTCGATCACCTCTCCTTGGCCCTTCGCTCAGTGGGGACTCGACCTCATGGGTAAGATCCATCCTACCTCATCCAATGGCCACAAATTCATCATCACTACCACTGAGTATTTTACGAAGTGGATCGAAGCCATTCCTCTGACATACATAACTGGAAAACAAATATCCAAATTCATTCTCAACTACATCATTTGTCGGTATGGCCTTCCACAATCTATCATCATTGACAATGGACGTCTGTTTAAAAACCAAGACGTTCGTGAGTTATGTGAGAAATTTCACATCCAACATCATTTTTCATCTCCATATTACCCGCAAGGAAATGATCAAGTTGAGGCGTCAAACAAAACCATTGTTAAAATTCTCAAAAAGACAGTCAATGACATTGGTCGTGACTGGCATATTCAACTCAACCCTGCTCTGTAGGCTTACCGCACTAGCATTCGTACGCCTACAAGAGCCACTCCTTTTTCCCTGGTCTTTGGAGCTAAGGCCATCTTGCCCATTGAGGTTGAAATTCCTTCTTTACGATTCTCCCTGAAGGGTTTAACTAATGATGAAGAGTATAGACAGTCGCACCTACACAAGATGGAGATGTTAGAAGAAAGAAGGAAAAATTCTCTGAACCATCTACAAGTGTATCAGAACCATCTTTGTCGCAGTTACAACAAGAAAGTTATGGTCAGGAAATTTGACATTGGCGACTTAGTCCTCATGCAGAACCCTAAGAACCAGGCTGACAGAGAAAAGCCAGGCAAGTTTGAACCAAACTGGTTGGGTCCTTACGTCATCATATCTTCTTTTGGTTCTGGAGCTTATCAACTGGTGACTCCAGATGGAGAACAACTAGCATAACCTATCAATAGTTTACATCTCCAAAAATTCTACGCATAGCATCAAGAGATCGAGCTAAAAACCGTAAAATACAAAAAAATTGAAAAATGGAAAAAAATTGTTGCCTTGATGAAAACCTGGCAAATAGGCATCTGGGCAGCACCAAAAAAAAAGTAAGAAAACTGATAAAAATAGTAAAGAAAAATGATTCGTCCAACAGTGAAAACCTAGCAAACAGGGGCTTTGGATAAGTACCATGGTGAAAACCTGGCAAACAGGTGTCATGCGTAATCAATCATTGCTCTGCCATCTACTGTTACTTTATCTGTCTTGGCCTAGGATGAAATACATTTTCTATCACCACCACGACATCTGCCATGACATCATACCCTTCCTCGCATGGTTGATAAACGGTTGACATCAAGGCCTCTATACTGTCCATTCGACACTGCAGGCACATCCCTTTCACGTCCTTTAAAATTGGCTAGGTCTTGGACCTGACTGGAGGAAAAATATTTATCATGTAAACTGTAGTGGATGTCACGCATGGTTTCGGAAATTGCTAAGATGTCCTGAAAAAAGACAAAAACATCAGAAAATGTCCTGAAAAAAGAAAAAAACATTAGAAAAGTCCTGGAAAAAAGACCAAAAACATTAGAAAAGTCCTGGAAAAAAGACCAAAAACATCACAAAAAGTCCTAAAAAAACTGAAAAACATCCTGAAGAAAACCACAACAAACGTCAAACTGCTCGAAAACACAAAAATAGAGTCATCTCTTGTCAAGTTTGTCATGTCAATCAATTAGTCTTTGTCATTTGTCCGAACTATGTTGTCTCTGCTCATTTGCTACATAGGCAAGACTCTTTTTCGAGTCCTCGAGACATTAGGTCAGTCCTTTTAGGTTTGTCAAAATAAAATCATGGCGCAATCTTTGGTCATCAAGACAAAGTCAATGGTCATGTCGAACTACGAGGTCTCTGAGTGTATGACGTAGGCAAGGCCATCTGTCGATGAGCGCCCGAGGCCGCACTAGGTCAATCCATTAGGGTTCGTGGCACTACACTTGTACACACGTCAAAAGTCTTCAAATCAAGACAAATCATTTTCCAAATGGCAAAAACTCCTTAAAAAAAGTGAAACAATCATTTATTCAGAATGACAATCTCATCATGCACATCAATCATATCATCATCGACATATAGTCAACGCAAGTCAATCTTAGCCAAACTTTGGCCAAACTCGGTCAAAAACAAATTAAATGATCATAACTGGTCAAACTGTCAACTCTTGGTTCACTTTCAGATGTGTCCTTCTGAAAGATAACCTTTGTCATCCATGCCTTAGGATGTGTCGTTCCTAGGCATCATCATCATCACTATCATTTGACATTTTGAGGGATCCTCTTGACATCTAAGGATCACTCCTCCTGACATCAATATTCTTCAGATGTGTCCTTCTGAAGAACAAACTCTATCATTTATGCCTTGGGATGTGTCCTTCCTAGGCATCGTCATCATTTCGAGGGATCCTTTTTTAGGGATCAATCCTCTCGACATCAACATTATTCAGGATGTGTCCTTCCTGAATTTGGCAATCTTCAACATTCATCATCCTAGCATCATTAAAACTTTGACATCCCGACATCTCATTGTCATCAAACCTAACATCTTGACATTAGAACAATGGGTATCCAGATGCACTTGGCAAACACTTGGCACTTGTCTTTGTTTTTTTATCATATTATTTTTTTCAGTGAGATCCCAATAACAGGATTTAGAGAAGCAGCGATGTATCATGACGATTGACACGCATGATTACTAGTTTCTCAGTGAGGTCCTGATTCTGGGATTTAGAAAAACAACGACGTATCATAATAAGGCCTCTTTTTTTGTATTTTGGCAATCATGCCGCTAGTTTCTCAAAGATGTCCTGGAAACAAGATTTAGAGAAGCAACGACGTTTCATGAATTGTCATTCTTGTCTTTTTCTGCTTGTGGTTGATTATGACAAAAAGACTGGGGCAATTATGCTCTTAGTATGAGTTGTGATCATCCTTGTCTGTGACTACTTGTCTTATGTGATGGTACGACCTTGTACACCTTGATCTATGTCATATCATGGTGTTTTTTGGCCATTACAACAGTCTGCCCAATGATGATTAAGAGCAATAAATATTAAAGTCCTATGGTAAAGTTTTCAAGGATTTGGTCTAGGAACTAACATGCATCTCCTTCGGTCTAGTCATCTTCTCTCTTCGGTCTGGTCATCTTTTCTCCTCCATCTCATGATGATATCATGTGACATACAAAACATAAGTGCATACATGATAATATAAACATTGCATTAGGTCCATATATGCATCATCCATAGCATTAAATCATATAACATTTTCATTGCATATCCCATTCACATTTGCATAAACATGACATCCATTTAAATAAATACATTATGCATATCACTATCACCATCATCACAAAATCAACATAACATATAAATAAGCATTGCATCATCATGGCATCATCTCATAAGAAAGCAGCAGAGCACATACATGAAAAACATATAAATAGTACCATCATACATAAGGCATCACATCACATATACCATAATGCATAAATCAAATAGCATTGCATAACACACATGTAGGCCGCATCAAAAACTGCATCATCATATAAAATCATCTCAAAAATATACAATGTCAAAGGATAGAGTCAACAGATATCCCAAAAATGGAGCTCGCAGGCTCAATGGTCTATACATAATGTGTCATAACATAAAAACAAATATAGCAAAAATGCCCCTAGGATAGGCTCTCGTCATCCCCTCGTGGCAAACTGTATGGCAGCTCAGGATCTGTGACTGGCGCTGAGATAACAGGTGGACCTATAGCAATCTTTGTCTATGCAACCAATGGAACTGCCACTAATGGCATCATCTCCACAGTAATAGATACCTATGAAGACATGGCAGCCAGACTCTGAGACCGAAGGATCTGCCACTGGCGGTTGCTTCTATACTGATCTCTGCCTTCAACTAGTGGACCCATGATTGTGACTCGAATGATGACTCGAGGCATGCCTATGTGAATGGTGGGACCTGTGCCCTGATGTATGCCCTGAGGAGGTCGATCCTCCTACATTGGTATGGCTCTAGCTGCCGCTCCCACTCCCTGATCTGTGACCACTACCTGTCCTCATCTGTGAGCATGACAGTGTAGGATCTCATCGCTCAAGAGGCACTGCCTACTCGTATAGGGTCTTGTACTACCCATATCTAGTGCTCACCCTAGCAAGCTCATGAGCAATATCCCCAGAAGGCTCGAAACATAGTGATGCAAACTCCACACACCACTGAGTTGAATCCTGCTGACGGATCACTGCCTGATCCCGCTCTACTCGAGCCACCTCTAGCTCTGCCCACAGTGCCCTGACCTCTGCCGCACTCTCATCCAGTCTCCTCTAAAGATCTGCCACCCTCTGGTTTGTCGTGGCATCCTGGGGCAATGTCGACGAAGACGGTATCCCCTCCTCTCCCTCCACCATCCTCCATTTGAGAAATCTCTCAGCCTCATCCATGGCATCATCCTCCTCCTCATCATCCTCTGCAACATCCTCTCCACCAACTCCCTCATCCCGAGGCACATCTACATCCACGTCCACCTCCACATCCTCCTCCTGTCTCTCCTCCTCCTCCTCAGTCACATGCTCCTCCTGTCTGGCCTCCTCCTCAGCCACATGCTCCTCCTGTCTCTCCTCCTCCCCCTCCTACCTCGACTACTCCTCCTCCTCTCTCTCCCCCTCCTCGGCCACCTTGGGGATAGCATCTAGTGCTACTCTCGCCACACGTGGGCGTACCCTCCTACCCTGTCTCTGACCATCTCTCCTCTGTCTCTGGTCGTCTCCTCCATCATCCCTATCATCTCCACCCCGGCCTCCGTCTCTGCCTCCATCTCACCCTTCGTCCTGGCCTCCATCCCTCCCCTTACCTCCATCCTTGCCTCCATCCCTCCCCTAGCCTCTACCCCTATCACCATCTTTGCCTCCTCACCTGACTCTCGCCACATGAGGTATAACTGACCGTCTGTCCATAGGTGTTGGCCCATCTAGATTTGTCAGTGGCACTGGTCGGTGTGCCTGCCACCATAAGTCATAATCGGCCATGGTCATGGGATTTGCAATCCCACCTCTCCATCCCCACTGCTGAGCTCCTAGCCCATCGATCTGTTGCTCAGAAAATGCTACTGGAATCGTTGGCCCCCAAGCTGCCTCTTTGGAGGACCGAGCATACTCAGTTGTGCCTGCAAGTACACCCTGTTGCTCTCCAAACTGTCTGAGGACACGTTGCAGCAGATACATCTCTATGATCAGCTAGCTCTGCACTATCCTGCCAATCAAGTAACGATATTGTCTGCATAGGCTGAGATGGTCCACCTCATCATCCCACTGTTGGCAGTCTCTGTATGGTCTCCAGATGAATGACACCATAGTATCAATTTGATGGTGCCACCAGCCTGTCTCACCCATCTGTGTCTGTTGTAGCACATCGGCATAGTAGTACACATAGGGAATCCCCTCGGCTAGCTATGGTCTCTGAATGGGCGGACGAAATATCACTATGTGCTCCCAAGCCCAAATCATCATCAGTGTAGTGCCACATGATATACTCTCTACCCACCTGTAGACAACCTTGTGCAACCGGTGGTAGAGTGTTCCCAATAAAAAAGGACCCCAAGCATACACGGTCATGTCCCGCTTCATCCCAACTAGGACATCTCCACAGCCAATAGGGAACCCATGTCCGCAATGATCAGGAATCAGTATCCCGCCAATCAACGTCGCCAGAAATGCATCGAAACAAGCATAGTGCTCTGCCATAAACTCCCAGTAGATCTAGTATCCTTGGATGTCGAGTCCTGCACCCTCATCTCGATAGTACGCTGTGAAGGTCTACTAGCCATGGTGAGGGTCATAGACAATCCGCTCTCCTCAGATCGGCACGCGTAGAATGTGGTAAACATCCTCAAGGGTAATAGTCGCCTCGCCCATCGGCAAGTGAAAGGAACATGTCTCTGAATTCCAATGCTCGCATAACGTAGTCAATAGTCCCCTATTTTCCTGAATAGCAGGCATATAGGTAACATAAAACAGACCTAGCCGCATCAATCGTCGTCACTCTCACAGGGTCAGTTGATCAGCAAACCGGAAGGTCATCGGTCTGCTCTCTCACGTATAAATAGGGGCTAACTATCTCTGCACAAAGCCAACAACACATCAGTACCTTCTAGACAATTTTCAGTATCATCAAAAAGCATTTTAAATTTGAAAAGCATTAAAATCTGCCCTGGTCAAAGTCAAATTCAAAAGCGTCGCGTTGACTGCAATTGCGTCGCGAAACAACAGATGCGGCGTTTCATACTTCAAATGTGTCGCAGCATTTCGATTGCGTCGTTTTGTCATTCAAATGCATCACATCAGAGCACTTGTGTCAAGATATATGACACTTGCGTCGTTTCATTCAAATGCATCACTCAAACAGGTGATTGCATCGCAAAATGACGAATGCAGCATTCTAACTTTCGAATGCGTCGCAATTTTTGGCGAATGCGTTGCAAACCCTTGTCCCACCCTAAAACCCCTTGCACTTGTATTGCGATGCATCAAATGCGTCGAATGCGAAGTCAAATGCGACTTATGCGCATGCATATGTGGCGCATTCGTTGTTCGTCCTAAAAACCTACTTTTGACATGTAAAACGAGAAAATTACAAAGGGGGTTAGGGGTACACACCACTGGCTCTGAGCTCTCCGACCGCCTGTAGGTCCGTACAATCTCGTTGCAGTGCTCTATCACTGGAATCACCATCCTCGCTGCAGTCCTTTTCACTCTGAGCTCTCAAAATTTGCAAAGTGAATAGTGGAAATGAATTGACTTTTACCCCTTTGTCAACCTATTTATAAAGTCAAAATGGCATTTGTCAACTAGGTTATTACTGGAGGCTCATTTGACCAACTTTGACCACCTCGCTGGTTGTCTTAAACATGTCAGAATCTGAAACCGTCTGCACCATCATTTTTCTGGTCATCAAATTGACTTATCGGGACCCTTCCCAAATTTTTCTGCCGCCAGCCAAAAATTTGAAAATTTTCCAAGGGGGCATTGATACTTTATACCTTCACTGGGGCATGGCTTTGATTTATTTTCTTTGTCACAATGCGACACGCTACATTATGACAAAGAGGGGAAAAATGTAGACACTTAAAAATTGACCTAGGCCTGCAAGCTCTATTTTTACCACTTTCGTCCTAGCATAATTATGACATTTAATTATGTCCTTCGTCTACATTCGACTATTGATTAAATAATTCATAATTATTTAATTAATTCATGTCCTTTTATTCTTCATGATTATTAAATAAATAAATTTTATTTATTTATTAAATACGTCATTAATTGTCTAAGTCTTTCCCTTAATTAAATAAATTTCTTAATTTATTTAATTACCCTTCTTCATTTATTTCTTCCTGATTATTAAATAAATAAATTTTATTTATCTATTTAATATGTCACTAATCCTCATAATTAAATGAATTTTAATTATTAATCATATCTTCAAAATTAAATAATTATATTTAATTATTTAATTGTCAAAATTAATATTTCTCTCATTTTAAATAAATGAAATTATTTAAAATGATTTCACATTCTTGACTGTAGTTCATTTTGGTAAATAATCTGAAAATCGATTATTTATTATTTCACAAAATCCATATTTTGAATCAATTTAATTCAAAATGGTAATATTCCTCCAAAAATCAAGTAATCGGGCAGATTCTTGATTTTTCCAAATCTGATCTTCAGTTCAGCCCTTATCTTTTGATTTTTTGAATCTCACAAATCAGGCAGTCTTTATCTTCTTGATTTTTGAAAATCTTTATTTTCTAATTAATTATCTCATTTATTCTCCATCGCCGATTCGATCTTCTTAGATGACATCTCGACCACTCGTTTAAGGATTTATGTTAGTATCTATAAGAATGGCTATCAATACAATAGTTATTTATGTTGATATTAATTATACTTAGAGATCAATTGGTATAGCATAATATTTGATAACATGGTTATACTTAGCCTTTATAACTTTAAACATGTAAAGTAACATTAGCTTTGGAGTTCATACAAGTGATTCAACTCATGTATAGCTCTACCAATAATTTGTGTTTGTAAAATTTTCTACATTAATAGTTGGAAAACCATATATAACCTATTAGTACTACATGTGGTAGTAGTAGTAGTCATATATGGAAGGTTGATATTATAGCTGGTGTTGATGCCACTAGTTTTGTTGTTCTTATTAGGGTTCAACAAAGGAAAGGGCTTGTAGATTATCCCATCCAATAAAATTATAGTTGCATAAACTCTTTACAGTAGAATTTTTCATGTTGGAGATTCATAGGTTTGATGAAAAATATTGGTTGAGGGTGTAGAAGTAGTATCTTCTAAGTATCATAGGAGATAATGTTTTTCCACTTAGTTTGACAAAGTGGGTATTGTAGGGTTGGTCATAAGGATTATATTGGGGATGTTTGTGGTAAAAAAAACACTAAATTCCAGGGATGACACCATGGAAATTAGCATGTATTAATGAATATTTTAGTAGTGAAATCTTAATAACATATTTTAAAATTAGGTAATTTAGGTGAAAATGAAGGAGAGATATTAGGATTAACACTAGAACTAGCTAGGTGATAGCTTTTCTAAGGGCTTGTAATTACAATGTTGTTTCTTCTATTGCTAATATTGATACAAATGGAGATGGGGACTCAATTTTCTAGGACTACCTCAAATAAAGTTATCATTCTTCTCCATCATATCCATTGAATCCATCCATGTATACTTAAACCATGCATCTTGCATAATCTCGGTGGCTTCAACCATAACTAGGTATAATTTGGAGCTAAACCACAAAGTGAAGGGGAAAACAAATTTCTTAGAATATAATTTGTATGGAATTGAAAATATAGATGAAATTTATCATTTTAATGATGTCTCTCATGGATCGAGCAATCATATCATAAGCATAAGCAACCTATTTCATTATATCAAAGGTTCTAAGCTTTTGACATTGATTATACTTAGGGTCCCTAACTTCTAAAACATAAGAACCCCATGGACATATCATAACACCTCTATATCTCCTTGCTTTTGTATAATATTTAAATTTCTTGGGACTCAATATTAGATCTTCACTTCCTCCATTATTCTCCTTGGATTCTTAGGACTTTCACTACTTTAGCAATTTCTCCATTTTCTCTTTACCTTTTCTAGTTCAAGATTAAAATTCCTTTAGGGCTTCTTTCCACTACTTTCCTATATTTATGGTTGAAGTAACTTATTTATATTTTATAAATAGTTTAGGGTTGATCATGGCCTGGTTATGATCAAGACTTTCAAGATACCGAGAATTATGATATCTTAACACAAATTGAAACTTACTATGATGAAACAACAAATATTTTATACTATTAGTATGTTATAAGAATAACCAAATAATTTATAGAAGATTTAATTTTCAAATAAAAATTCAAATATACAAAGATTAATTAGCTTCAAATCTCTTACTAGTGATCTCATTAGATTGCTCACAATCGGTAATGACTAGTTTAACAATAATTTTAAGGTCATTATTATAAAAATTGTGTTGGAGTCCATTATTTTTGGGATATTAATTCATGGAAGGTGGGACACTTCAAATTGACCCAAATGTATAAAATATATTTTTAAGTTAGCAAAAATGAATTATGAGTTCATTTTCTTGGTTCACCTACAATATAGGAACACCATGTTTATCATCCAAATTTATGTGTTTTTCATCAAAAATATCAACCACATCCAACACATTAAATGATTCATCATGGTCAAATAATTTTGGATCGTATGATTTATACTTGGGCTACTAAGTATTTTAGTTTGCAAGACAAAAATCACCACAATACCACTAAATGCCAAAAATTGCTTTGATATCTATGCTTGTTTTAAGGTTGCAACTCCATGCCAATTGTTACATGATTGTCGCTCTCAAGTTAGGTAGAAGTAAATTAATTCCAAACAAGGCTCAAAAAACTAATATACTACATATAACCAATATGATAATATGGGAAGTTATATTAACTAAGATGAGAAGCACAGACTATGAATATTTAAATTCTTACAATAGATAACCCTAATAGTGAAATAAATTTAACCATAGTACTCGTAAAATTTATAATTTTTGAGTCAATAACTTAGAAAATTTATACACATGGCTTAAGAAACTAAAAATTCTACACATTTTTATAATAACATTAAATAAAATAATAAGGTTAGAATGCAATTAAATATATTTGATATTTATTTTACATACAAAATTTACAATTTCTAAATTAATACATAATTTATAAAATAATCCAACGAATTTTATATCTTCTAATTACATTCAAGTTTTCATACAAAAATACACTTATTTCTTTAAAAGTTCAATGATATATAATTCAATATCCTCAAGGAGTGCTAACAATTTGGCTCTGTCAATATACATGGAGGCATAGCACCATTTGAGTGTTATATTTGTGAAAAAAATAAGATACAAGATCAAACAATAAATGAGAATACCTTCCATGCATAAGAGTTATAAACAAGAATTTCCTATTTCCTTAACAAGAAAGAAGTCATGGAATGGAAAACTTGCTTGGAGTTACAATGAAGGAGAGTGCTTATAAGAGCAAACCCTAAATGAGAAAGGGATTAGATCATGACAAGTGTAATCATCACATGTGATGAGACAGAATGATCTAATAATATCTCACTCTAATAAAAGAAAAAACACTCCTAGATTGTAGCTTAAGTGCATGAAGTGAAATTAGCCTAATAATTAATTAAATGTTAATTAATTATTAGCTAATACATATGATTACTCTAACACCCCCCCTTAAGTGAAAACTTAGGCAGTAGCTAAAAACCCTAAAAAGTGAATGTATAAAAAGAAAAAGGTGCATGATGGGTCTTGACAAACAGGGCCTGATGAGTACCCATGTATAAATAATCTAATCTCTCATAAATGGAGAAGAATAGAAAACCTCATGGGAAAAATCCTCCCCAAAAGAGAGAAAGACAAATGAAGGAATAAGAAGCCTCCAAAATAATGTTCCAAAAATAATAGGAACATGAAGAACATCCCTTAAGCACAAAGAAGTTGTAGACAACTTTCAACTGATGATTGCTATAGTGTTGAAATGAAGAACCTCCTTTGAAATAGATAAGGATCAGGATCAAGAAGACAAGAATCTGCATGAGTGCGCCCAATGACACTGCTTTAATTAAATGGAAGAAAATTAAAAACATTTATAAATCAGAGACACAAATGGCACATGAATCTACATGAGTGACCTCAATGACACTACTCAACTAGACAAGATGCAAGTTGAAAATATAGGTACCAATATTCTGAAGAACACTTATCAAATAAAAATGGAAGTTTTCCTCCACAAAAGAGGAATGCAATATTTTCCATATGGTAAATTCTCCATCTCACCAAAATACATGAGTAACCAACCACTACATCCACCTAGTATATAGGAACAAAAACTAGATACATAGATCACTCAAAAATGAAACCAAGTATTAGCACCAACAATAGAAACCCACCCATAATGCAGGCAGGTCCACTAAAACTATGTCACCAAAAACATGCATCTAGGAGAATAAAGAACATCTAAACGTGCACATGAAAGTGCTTACAAATAAAAAGGGTGTGCAAACAAGGCACACACACATGAGGAAACAATCATTGAGATTCAATGTTGTTGTGGAAGGGACACTCACTTGACAAAGGTGTGATGGAAAAAAGGCATTAAATGACCCCCCACATGGCACTTTATATCATAGTGCAAGTACAAAAGGCATAACAGGATGCATGAAATACCCCAAAAAATATAATAGTGACACTTTATCTCAATGCATCTATAAAAGATAAATTACATGCAAAAGATGTCTACAATACCCAAATAGGAAAAAATTATGAAAATACATGTAGAACAACAAGAAACAAGTCATAACACATAAACATAAATTTTCCAAGAGCTAAAACATCCAAGTAATTCACCAAAATGTGAAAATACAAAAAAAAGAATAAAATGTACCTAGAGAAAAATCTAGAAAATTTACGTGAATAGCTATGAAGAGTTCTGAAAGACCTTTCCAATGCCACCAAAATCTCAAAAGATGGAGAAATTGGTCAAAATTTCTGAGTGCAAGAGTGAAAACAACACATTTGACTTTGACAGGTTGTAGAATGCACCAACAAAAAAATTGTGATAAGACCCACACCATTAGAAAGTATGCAAAACCAAATTTTTGTTGATATCTCATTCACCCAATTTCAATATTGCATGCCCAAGTTATGGCCAACAAAAAAAAAAAAACTCTTTTAGGATTAAAGTGGGCTTGGAGGGGGTCCTACATGTAGTCCATACAACTAATGTCACACTAACATCAACAAAATATTCCATGAATATTCTCCTATCACTATAAGAAAAAGTTGGCCATCACTAAAAAATATTGATGAAATATACCATAACGGCTAGAATATGTTAGAAAGATTCTATCACCCAAAAAACTAGAGCATTGTTGGAAATAAATTCGAAAATAAAAAATAGTTCATTGGGAAATTCATTGGAAGATGTCGGTAAAGGACTATCTCCAGAGTTGGTAAATATTGTCACTGATAGTAAAAGTGCAAGGCGCATAGTTAGTAGTTGTTAGATGTCCAACATGGGGCCATTGGCCTAGAAAAATGGGACCCACATAGGGTATGGGGCCTATCGAGGCAAGTACCCTATGGGTACTAAAACTTAAATATGCTTCCAACGTTTTAAAAAATTTCTTTTTATTAGAAACCTATTTTTTATTTTTTATTTTCCTCAGCAGTTGTACATCACAACTTATATGGCCTTGTATGATTGTTGTTCTAAAAAATTGCCCCAAAAGCTCTCAACACGGACTATTGGAAAATCTATAGTCAAAATTATTTTGTTCAACCTCTTGAATACAATGGTGAGTTTCATTTCGTACCAAAATACACCAAAAATTTCCTAACTCCAAAATCTACAACAACATGAAGATTCTATATTTGAAGCCCCTACAATCCTAGTTGAAGAAAACCCTCAAAAATTAAGAAAGGATTTGATGAATCCACACTCTAATACCATGTTATATTTGTAAAAAATACAAGACACAAGATCAAACAATAAACAAGAACACCTTCCACGCACAAGATTTTGAAACAAGAATTTTCTATTTCCTCAACAAAAAAGAAGTTACAAAATAAAAATCTTGCTTAAAGTTACAATGAAGGAGAGTGATTATACTTGAGAAAACCCTAAATGAGAAAGGGATTAGATCAATAAAAGTGTCGTCATCTTATGTGATGAGATATAATGATCTAATAATAGCTCACTCTGATAAAAGAAAAAATACTCATAAGTTTTATCTTAAGTGTATAAAGTGAAATTAGCCTAATAATCAATTAAAAATTAATTAATTATCAGCTAATGTATGATTAATGTAACATTGATTGCTTTAACTCCAACCACATATTGACAATCCCCCACACACCTTCCTACTAAAGGTGGTCTATCCCTTCAATGAGGGTGATAGATTGTGGTATCTATGAAATTACCATGTCCAATTTGAGAACTAACTGCAAAATTACTACATTGTAGCATATGGTTTATTATGCATCCCTAAATATCATATAGCTAAATGACATCTGACTAACATGTAAACCTCTAGATTTTGTGCACTAAAAATGCATGCAACAAGCATTACTTTGGCCAAAGTTATTATTTCAATCACATCCCAATAAGTAGATACACGTGTCATAAATTCACACACTACTATTTCTTACTTGAATCAAATCATGAAATAAGATAAATTGTTATCAACTTAGATGTAAACTAAGATTACATTCATAAATTTTTATAAC
Source organism: Sequoia sempervirens (assembly GCA_007258455.2). NCBI lineage: Eukaryota > Viridiplantae > Streptophyta > Pinopsida > Cupressales > Cupressaceae > Sequoia > Sequoia sempervirens. The sequence goes on from VDFB02379711.1 coordinate 104,197,793, forward strand.
AAATTTCAAACTCCTAGAATACCCCACCTATGAGTGAGGTTCAAACTAGTTTACTATTTAATCACTAAAAATTTACTATATTAGACATGTAAATATATTCAAGTGAATATATATGTCTTATGTGAGCCCTCATATATTAGGTTCTTCATATGAACATGAAGATATATGACTATTTAATTAATACATTCCATAGTAACAAACATAAATAACTCTAAATAAATGATTATACAATCACATAAAAAATACTATTGTCATGCGCAATTAATAATATTCTAGGTACTAACCAACTACTATTATAAACCATTATCCATAGCCACACTAGTTGTATATTCATGCTAAAAAGTTGACTATAGTCATAAACAACAAATATATTGACACTAATTAATTTTCATAATTAATTGTGCTTTTGTACAATCAATAATTGACACCAATAATCAACAATATTATAGTTATTATTATTTTTCACAGCCAAAAATATGTACATTAATAACTATAAAGGATTCTACACAAGTGGTAAACTCAAATACAACCTAAAGTATTAAAAATACAATTTCTATAGTAGACAAGAGACACATTACGACCGATTCCTACGGGAAAAATATGTAACATGTTGTTTGTAAATAATATTTGCATATAATAATTATTACATGAGTATAAATGCATATAATTGATAATAATATACACAATATCTATTTGTAGACCACTTTGGTCAATACATTACAAGTTCTAATAAATAATTATATAATTGAAGTTTATAGTGAATATGTTGAGATGAGAAGCCTATAACATTTACAAATATTCATTGTGTTTGTTGAAGATGTTGCATCGATTCTACTTGTTGAAGATTAGAAACCAAACATTTTTGAAGAGAACAAAGATCATTTTAGTTGCAACTTTGTTTTTGTATTGGATATGTCCAACTCATTGCTTCCCACAAAAAATATATGAAGATGGTTATGGAGAGATTATTTTTGTTTAATATGTAACTAGCTTTAAGTAGTAGTAATACATTTTTTAATTGTGTAGTAGGAAAAGAAGTATTTGAAAGGAATGCTCTATTGTAAATTAAATATTATTATATTATTTAATAGCTAATATATGAATATATATATAATAATAATCATACTAGTAGTAATTATATATAGTATATCAAAAATTATATATATTATCTATACATAATAAATTTAATTAATTTATATATAGTATAGATATAAAACGTATACTAATTATATATTATATTATTATTACTATAATATTATTATATTATATAATATATTAATACATTAAACAACAAAAAAAATCAATTCTATGAATCCATCAATCAAATCAAATAATTTCACTTTTTACTAGTGCATAATTGACTAGACATATTATAGACAAACTTTATACTATTTAGAAATAGTGTTTTTAAATGAATAGTATCAAATATCGATACATTAGTCAAAATGCTTACCTCAGAGTAATATGACTGTACATAATATGATCCAATAGAATTAAAAAAAATATAGTTTTCATATATTGAAATAAATTTTAGAAAATGTATACATTAGAAAAAATAGTCAATCTATTTTAATTATTTGCTCCTATTGGTTCATTTGAACAAATTAATAAAACTAGATGAATGCATTGGTATACTTGTGTACAACAAGAACTAATAATAATGCTATTCACAAGGATAAACATCTTAATAAGTTTTACTTTCTATATGAAACTAGTAGTGACAAATATTCAATTTATAATAAAACAAATCAATCTTACAATATTGTTTATAATCCTTAATAATTTACATGTTCATAATTATAGAAAGGGATTGATAATATTATTTCTAACTATGAACAATTATAATTTTGAAAATAAGTTAATATTTTATAAAAATTTGGGGCAAGGGGCCTAGCTTGATTGGCTAAAGCATCTTGTTGCAAGCAAGAGGTCACGAGGTCTACTCTCCCCCCAAGCTCGTGGTACCGAAGGGCGTGTCGTTCCAGGGCCACTAGTCACGTGAAAAAAAGTTTACCAGGCGCACTGTAGTTTATAGGGGGGTGGATACCCAGTAATTCCATATATATATATATATATATATATATATATATATATATATATATATATATATATATATATATATATATATATATATTCTCATCACTCAATTCACTAATATCATGCTCGTATTCGTACAATATGCCTTTAAAGTGAATACACAATTATATATGTAAAGCATATATATAAGTATAACTCTATTATTCCTAGTATTGGTTTATTAAAACTATTTTAACATTATTAAAATCAACTTTAAAACTAGTAAATAATAGTAAATCTATAACACTATGCGCAATCAAGTTTAAACTATTAAATAGTGTTTTAGACTATATCCCAACCATGAAGTAGTCTACCATAATGGTGTTATAGTTATAAACTCAACTTGGGATGTAGTCTATTATATATTTTACACACAAATGAACAAGACTAGTTCAAAGATACAAATGAACACAATGACTCTTTCTTATACTCATAGCCTATACAACATTCCATAATATTTAATAGAATACAAATGAGCATAGAGGTATGTTATAACTATAGTGATGATTTTTGCTATGAAACCCATGAATTTACATTCAACTATGAGAAAAATAGCATATTAACATAAGGAAATGCAATACAAATGAGAGGTATATTATAGCCAAAATGATTGTTTTCAAGTTGTGAAACCTTCAAATTTACACTTCCTAATATTGAGAGAAAGTAACAACCAAAATGATTATATATAACTATGAAAACCACAATATTGAAACACAAGTAAATCTTATAAACTATTGAATGAATGCCTCAAATAACATTGTTATCTACTAAAATATTAGTTTGCATAGACTATGTATAAGATTATACTTCGATTCATATGCATAAAATTGAATAGGATCACTCATACCCATGATTGAGTGAATACCTTAATTGATGTCAACCTATTTCCAACTTTGTAACTCCCTTATTAATCTCCTCTTTTCTTCCCTATTCTCCCTTTTCTCGTGAACATTATTCCAATCCCCTTATTTTTATTGCAAAATGATAAAAAGCATACATGCTAGGAGGTCATCACACCATAAAAAATAAAAAATAAAAAAATTACATGGCTACTAGAACTTTCCCTCTTCTTGCAAATTTGTCCAATTTTCGATAGAATTCTCTCCATGTGCTACCCACAATCTCCCACAACCCTTTAGTCTATGGTTTTCCTTAATGTCATTTCCCTCTCTTTTATTTTTTATTTTTTCCTTTCTATTTTAAAATCCTTTAATTAAATAAAATGATAAGAAAGTTTTTTTAGCAAAAAAATTGAAAATTATTTTATTAATAAAGAAATAAAATTCACACTTCCAATTTCATATATAATTTAAATGGTATGTGTATAGAAATGGGAAATCAAAAAGGTGTCAAAAGTGGTTATTTTGTTTTTGTAATCAGTAAAAAATTATCTTGAATGAGAAATTGAAAATAACCGTGCTCAAAATTTGAAGATGTGATAAGAACAAGAGTCATAGTGCTTGAAATTTAGTTTCTAAATTACTATTTTTTAAAAATAGTAGAGATTAAGCGGTTCAAATAGGGGGGGCACACAAAATGCTTCTATTTTTATCAAAAAAATATAGAATAGTGTCTAGTGTGCTCCCGCTAAAATGTTGACTTTTTTTAAGTATTTCACAAATCACTTAAATAAAAACTTGGCTAAAATCATGTAGTCTATGCCAAATTTTTTAATCAAAATATGATTTTTTAATTAATTTTTAAAGTGGAAACATTCTAAAAATTGAAAATTTCCATGTGCTCCTCTTGATTTTTTGAAAAATAATCAAAAATCATTTTTTTGAATGTTTATAGAATAGTGTAGAATGTAAAAAATGTAATTTTTCAAATTGGATAAATGGATAAAAATGAATTACTATATATATTTTTTTGGCAAAAAAGAAAGACATTGAAAATATAAATTCAAGATCAAAATCTTAATGAATTAGAAATATAGAAAAAAAAAAGTATATGGTTAGAAAGATAAGATAGAACTTAATGTTATTGTGGTATTTATTTATATCAATATTACAAGACATGCAAACTTGATGGAGCGCAGGCTTAACATTTAGGTGTTTTTTAATATTTTGCAAAAAATATGTCTTTAGGCATTAACAATGAAGTCCAACCTTTTGGGTTGGATGCCTAAGGAAAATTCAACCCTAGGGGTTGGAAATATCCAAGGAAACACATAGTGTGAGTACATTTTTTTACATGTAAAAATTAGTAAAAATTCAAAAATCATGTACATCTTGTGATTTTGGATCCACATGCTCTATTTTACCCTACCAACTACACATTCTTTGATATAGAAACACACTTTTTATAGTTTTGAGAAATTTTAATCATTGTTTGACAAACATATCAAAATTTTCTTCCTTTATTGACATAGAAGATAAAAATTTCATGTTTTTAAATTGAATTTGATAAATTAAATGATTATTTTCATGTTTTGAAGAACTTGAATGATTATTTTTAGGTGTTGTATTTGAATTTAATAATTATCAATCATTATTTTCATTATTTTGATCAAATATATTTAAGTGATCTAGAATTCATAATATCAAGAAAATTGATCAAAAACTCAAACATTGGAGCAATGTGAAACCAAGAATGAATGAGAAAACTTCAAATGTGCAATTAAGAAATTGAATCCTAGAGTTAAAATTATGTCTTCTTTTCCATATCAATTCGATATTTGATAAATTGATAATTTACATGATTATCAAATTACCCTAGTAAGAAATATAGTTCAAGCTTGGAAGATGTTCTCTTGGTAGCGTGCCCATAAGACCCTAAATTATGAGTGCTTAAATTCTTCCTTTGTGTTTAATGTATATTTCATTTGGTTCTAATTTTCATATTATAGCCTAAAAAAGCATTCACCCTTTAGGTTATAATTTATTATTAACTAATTATAGCTAGTGGGTATATAAGTCAAAGCACATGCTTTATTCTCAAATGGCTAATGTCATCACCTTGCCTACTATTCACTACTACTATGTGCCCATGAATTTTAGTAATACTTTGTCATATCCCTTATTTTCCCTATGGCCAATAGATTTATTCTATCTACTTGATCTACAATATTTGTTAGGGACACATGTCAATTTTTATGTTGCTAGATCACAGTGGGAAATTATCTCCCATAATTTATTTCATGCTCATTGAAAATGTATGAATAATCGCCTATTATTAGTGTAGAATTGCCCTCTTTTTTTTATCATCCATGACCTTCCATACACCCTATCATGCTTAAATTGATAATATTATATAATAAATTTAGTTATAATATTTTTTTTGTTAATGAAGATTTTAATGTTGATGGTTGTGGGTCAAAAGATGTGTTTTTGTAAAAGAAAGAAATGCTCAAGAAAGATAGAAGTTTTAGAGTACCACACCTATAGAGCTCTATAATTTTCAAAGCAACTATGAAAACATTGCAGATTGTCACTATGAGAAGAGTTTTAGAGATCATCTCTTGCTTTTCTTGAAATTGTGAACTATCATAAGACTACTAATTTTTTGAAAGATAAGAAGGATGGAAGAATTCTACTTTACAATAGTTTCCTCAATAGTTAAAATATTTCATTTAATTTAACTAAGATTTTATTTATAAATTTATGTAACAAAATGTTAATGGCATCAATGCATGTCACCATGATATTACAATTTAGGAATTAGGTCATAGTTTAAATATATTTCTTGTTATAAATAGTAAACACTACTAGACATTTTATCGCATGAAGTAATTCATAATCTCTTTTTAGTTAAAAATCTTGAATTTATATTTTAAGAAGCATTTTTACATTTTGTTGATGATTTTATGAGTAAAAGAATTTAAACCTCTATCGAGTTGACCACTCAACTAAGAGATCAAAACACATCATAGAGATAAGTAATTTAGTTTTGCATTGAATTTGTGTTTGGATAATTATGTTTATATAATTTATGACTCGTAGGAATAATTTATGACTCGTAGGATTAATTTGTGTATTGTTTTTGATAATGTAAGCAGCATTTACAAGGCATCGTACCCTTTACACAGAGAGCCTCATGGGCCTTTTAGAAAACAAGGTTTTGCAAGGACCAGGAACCTTTTACAGAGCTAAGACACACCAATCAACAAGAACAGACAGAACCAGCGGCGAACCCGCAACAACACAGCAGGACACAAACAACACCTGGTCAGTAGAGACCAGGAGGGACAGAGCATTCAGAACCAATAGCAGTCCTGAGCCAATCACAAACCAACAACCCAAACTTGGTACAACAACCATGAGAAACCAGGCACTTAGGACAAAAACCAATCCTATAGATAACAAGAAACAACCCCCATAGTGTAGGCCCCAAAGACTACCTGAAACAACCAGGCCACACAACACCTATAGCAGCAAGACTACAACAGAAATTCTTCCATCCGCTCGAGAAGACTAACCCACCAGCAGACCCTGTCTCCACCTCTATAGGAGACATGAATATCAAACATAAGTTAAAGTACCAAAGCCACCATTCCAACAACCCTAAAACTCTCCACCTCAATAGAAGAGTTTGAAGGAAAACCAAAGTCAAAGACAACCACAACTCCTTGCAGCAACAACAATCCCCTCCAACAAAACTAAACTCCACCTCTATAGGAGCAGGCTCCACCTCCCCAAGTCCACAACCTCCACCTCAAACAAGAGCAAACTCCACCTCAAAAGGACCCAAAAGGAGAGAATGAAGAAAAGAAGGAAGGACGACAATCATACACTTTACCCCTGAAACCAACAAGGTAGTTTGAGCCAACAAGATCCCCAAAGGAGCTATCAAGATATTTCCTATCGAACAGCTCCTTTCCCGCTTGACATAGTTACAAAAAGTCCTAGCCACAGACACTGGCAAGGAACCTAAATGAACACCTCTGCAGTTGCAAACTCTCACCCAAGGAAGAGCCACACATGTCAAAGTCCGATAAGTCCAACAGCACACAACCGAAGTTCTTCCAAGAGAGAAGCCCCCAAAAGCTTCCTCAAACACCAGGTGAAGCAGACCCAAAGTTGGCCCAACAGAGACCAAGCAAAACTCCTTATGAGACCAAAAGGCCCCAATAAACACAAAACCCACAACCCCCAGAGCCAGCAAATGGCAAGCAAGAGAAATGCAGAACAAATATCCCTCAGACAAGAACATTAGAATCTCCAGAACTAGGCACAACACAATCCACCTAGTAACAGAGAGCCCCAAAAAAATAAGGAAAGACAGATCCACCATGAAGAAGCACCAGTAGCACATGCCATGAGAGGAGCTACCAGGAAAACTCAAGCAAACAACCTCAGCCCCCACCCAACCCAATAAAGCAAAGAATAAGACAGAGAGAAGCATGTCGAACAAGGGAGGGACTAGAATCCAAAACCAAATCCCAACCACATACCTCAAAGGAGTCTCAAACAAGCCAAACCAAGGAAAGGACAGAGCAGAGCAGATGTCTAGCACTACCCTCAACAGGGGTGAAACACAGAGAACAGCAAAACAAAACTACGCTCTCCCAAAGACCAATCCACCCACAAGCCAAGCAAGGGAAACCAGAGAAAGTTGTTGGAGACACCAAGGATGCAAGGAAGCCTCGCCAACCAAAAAGCTATGCAGGAAACACCCAATAACATCTAAAATCCACACCAGACTAGGGAGCCAAGACCCACGAAGAGTGAAGCACTTAGCTTCCAGCAATGGTCGACACACCAGTCTGCCCCAAACACCAGCAAGAAAGTAGAGGATAAGCTTCCTAGAAACACCATCAACGTATGCCTCCACACCCAGAAAAATAGACTTAAAACCAAAGAATCCCCCAAGCGTTCGCAGGTATTGAGCCACCAAATGCAACAGATCTAAAAAAACACACACCTGCGCAACCAAGGCAGCTGAAACAGGGACTTCAACGAATAGAGGGGGCCTATGACCACCCAGCACAGTGCCAAGGGAAAACATCAGATACCCACAACCATCCTCACCATTGCATTCGCCCTCCACCTCTGCAGAAAATTTCAAAACCCTCCTCCAACGGTACTTCCCGCCCGTCGCCATATTTTTTCCTAATATTTTTAATCTTTTTTCCTAATTTATGTATTGTTATATGTGTTATATTTATTATTTGTTGTCTCTTTGTAAATATGTGTTTATGTGAAAAAGAAACCTTACATTTTGTAGCTACAGAGTCTAGAATGTTTTCATATTCTTCATTCCATGTTGGAATCATACACTTGGGAAACATAACTTATGCATTAATCATGACTTTACATAAAGAATTTTTAATCAATGCTAGCTTTATATTCTATAGAAAAATTAAAAAAAAATTGTCATTTAGGAAAATTTCATTTTTAGCAAATTAGTTAGTAGGAAATATCTCATTTTAATACAATAACATTTCAAAAATCTTTCCATAGTTTACATTTTATATATTTTTGTAGATTAGAATTTTAAATTATTTTTAGTTAACATTTATTTTCAGCATAAGCATTCTTTATTTTGATAAAATATAGTGTTAAATTAGGATATCTAAAATCCTTTTGTAAAAAACCTTAGACACCACCATGTTCAATATGATATTTAATATATTAAATTATGAGACCTAATGACAACTCGTCATTCTTTGGTTCCATTATTGGGGACCTATGTTCCTACACGAGGTGTTATTATGAATTTTCAAAAAAAATATAGAAAAGACAAAAATAAAGTCTTCGACTTTCTACATAGTTATAAAAAGAGGACCTCATGAAAGATTTATTCCCAGAACCCCCCAACTTCAAACACTAGAAAATAAAAAACAACATATAAAAAAGTATTAGTCAATGAAATTTACCAATATTTGTCTTTCAAGACCCACCTGAGACTCTGAAACAAAAATTTGAGGAAATATCAAAAAATAATCCAATTAAAATCATGAATAACAAAGAAATAAATTATAATAATGGAAGAGAGGTAAGGAAGGTAGAAGGAACACCTACCTATCCAATCAACTTGAACATAGATGAATATGCTCCCATAAAAAAACATCTCCCTTTCCAACCTTCCTACCTTCTAAGGTTTATCATTAGAGGAACTAGATTAGATCCTCTTTGAGTTCATGGTTATTTTCTAGACCTACGACTATAAAACTGATAACCAAAAGTTGAAGCTATTTCCTTCTACTTTGAAATATTCAGTTGTGTTTGGTTCATGAGATTGTCCTCTAGATCAATAATCTCTTATTGGGAAATGGAAACACTATTCTTAGATAAATATTAGTATTATTGTTGGGTAAATGATATGAGAGATGAATTCCTCTACGTTAAGAAAAAAGAGGAAGAGATTTTGGAATACTACTAAGATAGATTCCTTTTTATGTTGAAGCATTATAGCTATGAAAATTGCATCCATGTTGTTGAGCAATTAAAACCCTTTTTTGAAAGGACTCGAAGAATACTCTAGATGAGCCCTTGATTTATGGGAAAGTGGGGTTTGTACCTAAATTAGAGCTTGATGAGATGTCTACACTTTGTAGAAATTATTGTTGAACTAGAGGATGAATTAGAAAGTATAGCCTAGTTAGAGGAATAAATGACATAGGACAACTCAGCAATGAAATTACAAACTTGAAAAGTAATATTCTTATTTACTTCAATACTACTCTTGATGGGATGCAAGCTAAAAATAAGAACATAGAGATACTTTTCATTTACTGCCATAGATACAAGAATAAACATCTATTATGAGAGTGTCACCTAGACAAGATAGATGCTTGTCAACATTGCAATAAAACCATAAAATTGATCAATGTGACTCATTATAGGAAATCAAAATTCTTAGAAGAAGCATGCTTCAATAGAAGTTAATTACATAGGAAATTAACATAAAAATAATTTCTTCTTTGGTCAAACTTCAAATTCATCTTGAAATCCTCAATATTCTTGGAGCAATAACCAATTGAACACACCTTGGCCTCAATACCCAAGGCCATATAACTTGGGACCATACTCTTGGGGACTCCCAAAGTGGATGAATCAATAATGTTAAACTCCATAATGGGTTAACTCACCACAAAAACCATGGTTTTCCTTGAACCCCATGCCACAATGGAATACTCCACAAAACCAATTATATTAAGGACCTCATCACACGCCAAACTAACAATAACATCTCCTACCACCTCCACATAATCAATATCAATCTAACCAAGCAACGTGTCCTTAGTATCAACTCAATTAGTTGCTAATCCCAAAAACAAAAGACAAAATATATTGGTTTAATCAATTGAACAAGAGAATATGGATGGAATCAATATAATATATTGTGAGGTTGTGCAACTCAGGTAAGGAAAAACCTTAAGCTATTCAATCATAGTAAATATAATAGGTGAACAACCTAAAGAAATTTCAAAATATAAAATTGATTTGGTTGAATGATATGGTAAAAATCCAACTACAAAACTGTATAAAATACTCATTAAATATATTGGCTCTAGAACTGTACTCTAAAATTTTCTTCAAGGGAACCTCCAAAAGCTACCCTTGGTGATATTCTAGACTTATGTTTTGAAAATTCTCATCCAAACAAAACATTTGTAGACCCTCCAAAAGGATCTTTTAATAATCTTCTAGAATATCCCACTTAAAGCATTGTGAAGCCTCATTTTGAATCTCTTCTAAAAGGACAATTTAAAATGGGGAATAAATACTCTTTTAAGAAATATTATTTTCTAGAGAGGCTTAAAAGACCAATATAATCATTCTCCAAAACCAATTACTTTCAAAGAAACCCACATGTTACAGGAGTCAAGAAATCAAATAATTGAACATAGAAGTTACATTGCTTCAAGTAATTAAACAAGTACCTAAGATCAACCAATTGGTTAAATGGTTGTGTATAAAGACTCTAGGGAGAAATAAGAAGCATATTAATGTCATCCTTAAGGGTTCAAAAAGGTTAGTATAATGCCCCACGCTAGGTGGTGACATATGCTTCGCCCATATGTCTAGATGCGGGGCCAAGGAAGGGTCCATCTTTGTAGTGACTTGATGGAAAAGGTCTTGCCACTCTCGAGTGCACACTGCAAGATGAAAACCACAAAAAATATTAGAGCATGTCATTGTATGTAAATGAGACATACATGTATACACCTAAAAATGGTCATCACCTTTAATTAATTAAATACTAGCTATTTGATTAATATTCCAACTACATATAAATAAATTCTCAATTTATTTATATTGTTCACCCTTCTCTAATTCTCCAAATCTAAAAATATATTCTTCTAAATTAATTAAATAAACAAGGTTCCCTAAACTTGTTTTATTTAATTAATCTTCACTAAATCCAATTAGGAATTAGAGCACATTTCTACAACATTTTGTGCCACCTCACCAAGGTCACATGAAAATAAATAACTCTAATTTTTAATAACTCGTTTCAAAAAGCACATGGCCCATTTCCTCCCACACTTCCACCAATTTTGGAAGCACGTGGTCTTCTCTTCCCACACTTGAATATTCCATCCAAATGGCATGTTGACCATTGGTCAAGAGATTCTTCCATCCAAATTGCATGTTGTCTTTGGTCAAGGGGACAACATCTTGTTCTCTCCATCTTCACCATCCATTCTTGTTTGAATCTAGACTGTTGATTATTTCCACCTCACTATATGCTTGGAAAAGGCTATAAATACAACCCTTGGGCATTGTATTTTGCATCCACATTTGAAGTAAAGTTATCATGCAGTTTTATCATTGGATCTTGGAGCATTTCAAAGTCTTATAGATAGTCTTTACATCATGTTTTGCTTTGTATTTACATCTTAGCTTTAAATCTTGCATCATAGTTGCATTTTATGTCCCATCTTGCATCATAGTTTCATTTTAGATTAGTTCATTTTAAGTTTTCATTTGAGCATATGGAGTATCATATATAGATCATTCTAGTTAAATACCATAGCATCCAACTCCACTTGTTTATTTATCATAATCACCATCATCCACTCATCATAGCATTCATCATCATTTTTTGCATATAGTTTCATGTAGGCATTTAGTTAGCTTGCATGATGAATGTTATCTCATTTCCTAAGTAGTCATTTTAACAACCATTGTCCTCATAGAAATCTGAGGGCCAAACGGTTTAATAAATCCTTAGGAATAGAGGACAATGAGACATTCTTAAAAGATTCGTTAAGATGCAATTTAGAATAGTTTACTTTGCTTTGAATCTTTGAATATAATTCGTTTCATTAAGGTTTGTGTTGATACTAACTTTGCACATTTAACACACACACAATACATAATCTTAAAAACATAATAAAACTATAAAACATATCATTACCTAGATCTCCAGCCTGCCAATCAGGATCTTGTTGTGGGATGATAGGTCCCTTGTGTGTCGGTAGCGTGGAAGGTGCGGTACCTCTAGCCTCCCCATGCTCATGAATGGTGATTCCTATTGCGACTATTGATTATGCTCAAGTGACTCATGAGTGAGATGTATGTCTCCTCTCAGGGCATTTGTGGCCTCATCTAGCTCATCAAGATCATCACTCATCAGTTGTAGATCATCCTCACTCTCATCCTCTAGGTCCTCTACTCTATCATCCTCATATGCATCCCTATTGACTTCCTCCTCCTCTCTCTCATCTCCTCGACCTAGAAGAGGTCCAACATCGCATGTGAGATGATTGATAGGGAAGACATGTGTCGATTGTGCTCTCACCCACCAATTCTTGTAGGCTATAGTTGTACCTACATCGTCAAGGTCAAATAATGGGGGCACACCATGGTCCTTATCATCTGAATTGCTAAAATACACACCATTAACCAGGGGATGTCGAATGTCTCCAAGTCTAGAGCCACTCTGTGCTAATCTCAAGTATGTGGGTCGCAACCTTGACGGTACCTAAATCTATCCAAATTGTCACATGACTTGATCATAATAAAAGGGAATCACTATATAGTCATTTTGTCCCATTAGGCACCTATCCTACTACATCCTAACAAGTTGATGCGCGTGATCTGGCCACTAGGGTATGGTGTGGTAAGGCCTCCATACTACGTGATCATCTTCTAAGTAATCAAACTAAATCCTCCAGTGTAATAAATCCCCAAACTCCCAAGCACATCTTAGAGTATAGTTGAATGTTCGTGGGTACCCCATAGCCGCTATTGTGGGATAACTTGTAGGCCTAGTGCATGTGATATGCTTGAAGACCCAAACCTATAAGATTGTACAATTTACTATGATGTCTAGCTCTCAATAAAAAAAGTGCCTGAGATCATCATAGAGGTGACCCAACATACTGCGACCCCAAGTATAGATGGTTTGATGTCACTCCATCTCACAGATAGTATGCACGAGGCCTCCATCCAAGTGTGTGCCTCACCCATCTAGAACAAGAGCTAGATCCATAGTGATAATCATGATCTGACGCAGCAATGGTGAGTGCGCGTATAGAAATCACTTAAGCTCAACGCAGGCCCAAATGTCTGCTAGTCAAATGGGGTGCCCCACACAATACTCAATATCCTGCTGCATTTGCATGTGTGTGTGATCATCCTCAATATGGATGGTCTCACCCCGGATGCGTAATCTCAAAATATGGTGCACATCCTCAAGTGTCACTGTCATCTCCCCTAAAGGTAGATGGAATGTGCATGTATCTGCATTCCATCTCTCTACTAATGCCATAAGCATTACATCATGATATCTCATAGGTGGCATGATGTAGATCCAAAATAGTCTAGTCTCACATAAAATGTCCACCTCCTTCATGGTAAGTTGGGTAGCCTGCTCCCAGAGAAGTGTAAATAGGTTTCCTCTCATCAAATTTCCACCTCCTCCGCGGTAAGTCGGGTAACCTACTCTTGGAGAAGTGTAAATAGTCTACCTCTTAAACGTTGATGAGCGTGAGGTGGAACTTGGAAAAGACAAAATAATTTATCAATAACATGCCTAAAAATATTCATCAATCAATTAAAAGTAAAACAAATTTTCTCTAGGACACTTGGGCCATTTTTAGATGGGGGGTCTTGGACACTCTGGCCATTTTGGGATGCTTTGCGACAAAACAGGATGCTTTGCAAAATTTTTGGACAAGGTCCCAAAACCTCCTAAAAATACATAAAAAAAATAATGTAAAGGTAAAAATGTAAACATAAAGCAAAGTACAATTGACTAGCTATATGGCAGAGCTCACCACGTGCCACCTCGTCTTGCAAAATAGTCAATCTAGGGGGCTGGTATGGTCGTTGGCTCGACATCTTCAATCACTCTACAATAAGATCATTTCTCAAAAGTTAAATGTCAAAGTGATAGTTAGAATTGTAATTTTCATTCATATATAATCAACTTTATTAAAGAAAGCATATTTTATTCTAAGTACATTTCATTCAAATCAACATAGTGGGGGCTAGAGAACTTTGTTTTCAATGTCGTTTGTTGTGTTGGATTTGTGGTCCCATCCTTGATCTTATTCAATAGCTATCAATATGTGGTGTTGTAGACTCAATACCATATTGTAAGTATTCACATCATCAAGCAAAGCAATTCAATGCGGTTAGATTGATACCCTAATTCCACCTCCATAAAGCAAGTAGAATCAGAGGAGCATACATCTACCCTTGAATTCAATTCTATGTAGAAGTTTGATAAGATGATTTTGAATGACTAAAAAATTGATTTTGTAGGAAGCGGGTCCTAACATTGTGGTTTTGCAAATGACTACATTGGAGGCTTCATTCTCCCCATTTGCGAAATATCCATGAGTATCATTTTTATAGTATAATTTACTTTCCAAGTCCTTTAGCTTGCATATGCATAGTGTCATATGACTGCTAAAGTGGGGCTAAATATAATGTAGAAAATTGTACTCCTTCTATGTGATAGTACAATTTCACACTCAATTTGGACCTATTTTAGTGACCTCACATTTATGCATTTTTACCCTTGATAAATAGGCCCCTAAACCCCTTTATTATGCATCCCAAGGCCTATTTTTATCATTTTTTGACATTGCAACATGCATTGAATAAATGCATTTAATTAATTGAAAGCCCTGAAACACATTGATCCTAGATTTTTAGGCCAGGACCCATTTTCCCTTGGTCGAATGGGTCCCCTTTAGGATCCAAATTCAAAATTTAAACATGTTTTTGACGACATTTTAAAGTCTTAGATTCAAGTTTCAAATGTCGGCTATTAGGATCTAATATTCGAGAAATTAGAAAGGAAGCCTATAAAGCCTAGTCTTTTCATCATTTCAAACTAGGTTGAAGAGATATTTTTGTGAAGAGTAAGAAGAAATTTTGAAATCAAGCAAGGAGAACATTCAATCAAGAAAAGTTGAAGTCTTGGAGCAACA
Organism: Sequoia sempervirens; assembly: GCA_007258455.2. Taxonomy (NCBI): domain Eukaryota; kingdom Viridiplantae; phylum Streptophyta; class Pinopsida; order Cupressales; family Cupressaceae; genus Sequoia; species Sequoia sempervirens. Next base: position 104,213,205 of record VDFB02379711.1, read on the forward strand.
TTTCATTTTTTTTTACAAGTCTTCAAGCTCATTTTGTAAAGATTGATCAAGCATTGTTCATGATTGTAGGTTGATACCTATGGTGGATCATGATGGATTCTAGGTTTTGGGACATGCAACTAGCCATTTCCCTTGATCTAATGACTTTTTTCCTAGTGGTCCCATCTATCTTCATTCTACTAGCTACCTAAAGCAAGGTATAATCAAATTTTTGGATCTATTAGGGTGTTTAATTTCTCCCTAACTAGGTCTCTTGTTCATTATTCATGTTCATTTAGGGATCTTATTCTAACACACTTGAATAAGGTTTCTTTGCATTTTAGCTCTAAACAATCTTAGATATACTTAAAATTAGGGCTCACATACATATTTATGTTTTAGATCTGCATCTTTTCATCAAGGTTTAATTACCAAACTTGGGTTTTGTCCGAGGCAAAACCCCAAGCCAAAAAATTTAGTTTTTCTACAAGTCCAAATCCAAAAGTAAAGATTGAAAGGTACAGGCAAGAAGTGTAGATCAAAGGCTACATATCCAAATTTTGTAGTTTAAGAAAAGGCTAGCAAGACCCATTCGCCCTAGGGTGAATCAGTCCCAATAGGACACTCAACAACAACTTTTGGTGACAAGTGCAAGGTGTCTTATCCCTCTCAGATATGCCAAAATTTTGTTGTTTCTGATTGTTTTATGCTTTAAATTGATGATTTGAGTTTCACATTGCATAATTGAGTCCATTTAGTATTTTTAGTTTTTCTCCCCAAAGTGTTGTTCAGGCAAATTTTACCACGTCTTGTCATAAGGAAATTTGCAAGATCTCCAATAGGGTTGACTCGCCTAGGGTTGAAAGTCAATCCTCCCTTTTGGGATCTCATTTCCTAATAGAATAAGGAAGATAGGTGCATGACATATTCAATCACCCCATTTTAATATAGAAGCCCTATTTTTCTATATTTCATAAATGTTTTAACATTCACTTCTAACCTTACCATTATGTTTAAGATGTTCATGTTCAGGTTTATTTAAATTGATATGTGTATATATAAAAGTAATTTCTTTATATTTAAAGGTATTGCTAATTTTTGGAAAGAATTTAAAAATAATATTACTAATTTTTTAATTAATTAGAGATTTAGATGATTATAATATGATTTTGGTATTACAATAATAATAAGTTTATGTTGGGGTAGAGAGCCTAGCTCGATTGGCTGAAGCATCCTGTTGCAGGCAAGAGGTCATGAGGTCTATTCTCCCCTTTGTCCCCATGGTATCGAAGGGTGTGTTGCGCCAACATCACCAGTGGCGTGAAAAAGGTTTACCAAGCCCACTGTAGTTTATAGGGGGCTACCTGATTCCTGCAATCTAAAAAAAATTAAAAATTATATGTCACATGTGTAGTTATTGTGTATAGTTGAAAGCATGTTCAAAAGTTAGATAATGCAAAAGCCATTTTGTTGCATCACACAAAAATATTATTATATGCTATGTAAATTTATTTTTAAAATAATATTATGGTTAAATATTTATTATTATAAATTATATTTTATATTAGAAATTATTAAATATAAATATACAATATATAAAATATTTTATATATTAATTAAATATAACAAGTATAAAAAATCTAATAGTTTAACTCACCTTTGGAGAGAGAGCAAGAGAGAGAGGAGGAAAAAGAGAGATAAATGGGGAGACAATTCTATATAGAGAGAGACAAAGAGGCATATATATAAAGAGAGAATGAGAGAAAGAGAGATTTAGATCAGAGAGATAAAGATGGGTGTGTGTGTGTATATATATATATATATAGAGAGAGAGAGAGAGATGGAGACAAAGAGGCATATATATAAAGATAGAATGAGAGAAAGAGAGATTTAGATCAAAGAGATAAAGATGGGTGTATATATATATATATATATATATATATATATATATATAGAGAGAGAGAGAGAGAGAGATGGAGACAAAGATTGAAAGAGGAATAGACAAAGAAATATATATATATAAAGTGAGAGATATAGATGGAGACAAAGATTGAAAGAGGAATAGACAAAGAGAGATAAAGCATGAGAGGGAAATATAAGAGATACAAAGGAAAAGATA
>VDFB02379711.1:104215402-104311938 GCA_007258455.2 Sequoia sempervirens
CTAGAACTAAGTTGCCTATCTTTTTTATCAGCTTAGAGCACAAGGTTTATTAAACACAAGCGCCATAGCTGAGATTTTCTATTTTAAGACCTTCAACTATGACTAACTTAAACTAAAGACGTTCCTAACCTCTCAAGTAATATGCAGAGCGAGAGAAGCTAGAAATTAACAAGGTAGATTTCTGACATAATACTTCAATGAACCATCTCTCAACAAACACCTACACACTTCAATGCGAGTTGAAATCAAGATCATGAAAGTAAAACATAAATAACGGAAACTTGAGATTTTATATCAAGGCAAAGGAGGCTCGTGATTTTATTACTCAAATCTCTAGAATAAGCTCACTTCTAACATGCCTAGAACAAGAAATTGCAGCTAAGGAGGCTTGCAATCTTGCTCTTCACACAATAGAAACAGCAATCACATTAACTCCTTGTTGGCTAAAGAGGCTCAACAATTTGCTATCACAACACAATTGAACAATACTTGAGTAACAAATAGAAGGCACAATAGGCTCAGCGTTTTGTTCTCACTAGCACGGTTAAAGAAACTAAATGAGCAAAGGCTCTTATTTATGAAGCGAGGTTATATGGAACCTAAAATCTCCTTGCTTTCACAATCTAGGGCTTGCTCGACAAGCAAGCACAATACTAAATCTAGAGAAGAAGATAGCATCTAAAACCTAGAGAAAGCAAAAAAAAAAGCGGGAAGCGGCGCCAACTATTACATCTTATCTTCTTTCTCTTCTCAAAGAATGGATAAGGATCATTCCAAGAATAGAAAGAAAGTGGGAAAGAAAGCTTCTAGAAGAAAGTTGTTTTAAAGCTCCATCACATCCGCTAGGAAATTAGAAACTGTGTCTCGGTTCGGTGCATCTATGCCCTCAATAGCAAAACACCGCTTTTCTAGAATATCTTCAGCATTTGCAACTGACCTAAGGAAATCTTCGACCTCATTGGCCGCCTTTTCAAACTTTGCTGACATCATGGAAATGTGACTTGGCAGAGTCTTATGTTTTTCTTTCATTCACTTCAGTACAATCTTCTTATTGTATTTTTCCTTATGTATTTCCCATATCCTTTCACATTCACCCTTTGAGATAGTAATGCTTTCAGGCCACGGGGGAATGGAATAACACTTCTCAATCATATCAGGCTTTAGACTGCAAATCAATCTGCCATCTGCTGACTGGATCTCCCTAGTAGTCGGGTTGTAATGCTTAATGCAAGCGATTACGAACTCAAGACTCTGAACTGATATAGGAATTGACGCTACTGCGAGGAGTCCAGAATGTCCCAGGTTCTTGATTGAAGTGTTGCCTGCTCTCTCTAAGGCGTGTAGATCAAACACCGGCTTAATATGATGCAAGTCTATCTCAGCTGTTTTGATGTAATTGTGATAGAGCGCTGATTCAGTCTTGAAAACATTGGGAGTGTACTCCATTTCAGAAAACTTGAAGAATGACTGTAAACTCGCCTTGGTTCTGACAAGTTTTGAGCGATTTCTATTTTTAGAATGCTAATTTTCTTGCTCCAACGGACAAATTTTTGAGAAATTTTTCTGAGATATGGGTTTTGCTCAAAATTTCGATACAAGACAACCCAGATCGTCCATTTTTGAAAATTTTGAATTTTCCTTGAAAAAGCAGCAAACCCTAGTTTCTTCAATTTTTCCCGAAAAAAGCTCGCACCTAGGTTTTGTTCAGAACAAGATTAGAAATGGACCCAGTTGATTAGATTTGCAAAACCCTGACGGTTGATCAAAAAAGCAGCCAACCCTAGGTTTTGAACTTTTTCTTGAAAAAAGCTGTGATATGGGTTTTCTTCAGAAGACTGATTGGAAAGGACCTAGATGGTTGAAATTTGAATGCACTGAGGTTTTCACTGACATGCAAAATAAAAGCACTTGCTGCAACTTGATGAAGTTCTTGAAAAATTCTTCAGAAGATTGAGACAAAAAGACCCAGATGACTGAAAAATGGAATGCCTTGGCCTTCTTGAAAAATTCGATCTTCTGGATGACAAAGCTTGAAAAAGCAAGGGTTTATGCTTGCTGGTCTGAAAAATCTAATATAAACCCAGCAACTATGGATTCTTGAATCACAAAAATTCTTCAAACTTGCTGCTCCAACTTTCTCCTTTGAAGGCTACCTGCAAAAATAATGAAAAATACATTGAAAAAAAGGTGTTAAATAGACTTTAGGGCTTGATTTAGGTTTTTCTTTCTTTTTGCTTTTATTTCCAAAACCCTAAATCTCAGCTTCATTGAACTTGGACGCCATCCTTCACTTGGCAATTTTGAAACTTTTTGAAAATCTCAAAAATTTCTCTAAGGCATGAGAATTTGGGCGCCCACTTCATCCAGTATTAATTTATTTTTTGATATTTTCAACTTTTCTCCATTTTGACATGCTACTTCGCCTCTGATTTCCCGTTGACAGATTGACCCGACACACGAGCTGAAGGTTTCACGGCTAAGCTTGACTGATTCTGAGAAAGAAGTTTTGGAGGCACCTCTGGCAAAATCCTTCATTTCGACCTCCGAAATTGAAATATGCTAACCAATTTTTTTGAAGGAATTACACAACATAACCAGCAATAGTTAACTGGATTAGCATTAGCATCAAACTGAAAACCAAATTTGAAAGAACTACTCAACGTCAAGAATGTGCACTCAAGATCCCATTGAGGGCAGGGTGCTAAAATATGACGGAGTGTTTAATTGAAGCTAGAAATTGATAGGTGGATAACCAGCCATGAAGAGCATTTCCACACTACCACCAAACAGTGGGGGGAAAAGATTACAATTAAAACAATTTGTCCGCTGCAGCGGGCATCCACAGAGTTGTGGGGATTCACCACTATTAAAGTGGGTACAAGAATATTACAGTCAGATTATCCACACTGGCGGTAAACCATCCAGGGGTACTTATGTGTGAAGATTAAGAATTAATTGCAGCAATTTAAACTGGAACAGTACTACTGTTTACAGTTTGTACAAATAAGAAATAAGCTGCAAATTACAAAGAATTACAATAGTCTTCAAACACAAGAGTAATAGATGATCTCTTGCAATTATTTAACTCTTCAAACTGCTAATAATGCATCAAAAATCAAAACTACTAAAGTCTGATACAGAAAACAGAAAACTGGAAATTTCAATCAGCAACTGTGAAAACCAAAGAATTATTCATAACTCACTCATTTCACCTCCAAATCGAATGAGACCAAGTGCAGCCGATTGCTAGAAGGTAGGCGACCAAACTGAGGCGATGAAACAACTTCAAAGAACTCTTGTTAATTTTGCACGAATCCCAATGTGCTTCTAGAAAAGTACGGCCCTCCTTCAAGGGGGCGATTTCACTTTAAAAATCAAGTTCTCAGTAATAAAATCCAAGAATTGGCAGGAAGAGGCGCCCTTGAACAGCAAATAGAATGGTAAAATGCCCAGAACCAATTTCAAACTGGAAATAAAGTTATAACATGAAATCACCTTCAGCTGTAGATGAAACAACAAAACCAAAATTGATGAAAGTTCAAAATTTCTTCACAATTGAGCTCAATCTGCTAGTCTGGATGAGAAGCAGCAAATTCCAACTAGATGTTGTATTTCAAACATGAAATTGGATGATTGGCTAGGAGGTAGCATCCTCGAAGCAAGAATTCATTTGTCATTCCGACAGCATAACAGTATAATAATATGAATGGATACCAAAGCTGAGATAAAGCCTTCATTTTTATAGAAGAGCAGAAGACTCTTCAACTCCTCAAGAAAAGACGCCAACAGTCACAGAGACTCTTCAAATTTCCATAGAACCATTCAACTTCTCAAAAATGCGTCCATTTTACAAGGCAATATAAAAATCTTTATTTTAAAATATTAACTCCTTCAAAAAAGGCGTCCACTTTATTTCTCAAGGATTTTGTCTTTATTAAAAAATTAAATCACTTTTATGAGAGCATACCCCTTCCAAGCCCCCCTTTTAAACACAACTTAAGTTGTCTTGCTAGGCCAAGGGGTCAACTGCAAAATATAACCTTGATGCCTTTATTCAACATAAAAATGCCTTATGAGGTCAAACATGAACTGCAAATGAAAGCTCCAACTGGAAATGAAGTACTGAAGGCTGCCAAACTCCATACTGCTTAAAATAGAATTTACTATAAATAGTAAACTCTCAGAAAATGCCAAAGAACCTCAGAACAGGAAACCCTAATTTTACCTCACACATGCCTACAGGCTTCCGGAATAGGCTGATGAGTGTCAGAACAGATTACTGATGAGAAGGGGACATTACAGAAATCATAAGTGCCTTTTCCTTCTAGGGGCGCCCATTTTGTCCAGAGAGCCATTTTCATGACCTTCAAATTTCTTCATTAGCTCCTCTTCTACAGATGATTTCTATGAATCTAGAGCTCCGGGCATCGGATCAATTGCTTGTTATGTTTATCGCGAAGCTGACGAGATATAAGGTGGGGTCTTCTGGGATGAACTTTGTCAAACAATGCATTTAAGGCCTTCAAAAGTTTGGGCGCCCATCTTGGCTGGGGGCACCCACTTTTACCAGACTTAGTTTATTTTTTTATTTTTCTGTGTTTGCTTCTGAAACTTTGTTCTCAACCTTCGTCGGACCCCCTGTTCAACTCCTCATATCTGGTGACTGCGGACTCCGATTGACGTGTTGGATGTCTCGTTGGAAAGCTAAATCAATCGTGAAGAGATCATATTAGTCACTCATCTGCAAATTCATCCGTTTCACCCTCTGAAAACTTGGGCGCCCTTCTTCACCAGGGGCGCCCATCTTCTCCAGACTTAACCATTTTTTCATGATTTTCGCATTCCAGTTTGAAATCTTCATTCTGGACCTTCGTCTTCGATCTGAATTGGCCGGAAGACGACCAGTCGAATATGCTGACGAAGATAGGCATCGCAAAGCTGGGCAAAATCTGAAGAGATTGAACACTTTGACAAACCCTAACTGCTGAATTAGGCCCTTCAAAAAGCTAGGCGCCCTTCTTGACTAGGGGCGCCCACTTTGTCAACACTTAGTCAATTTTGATATTTTTCAAATTTTTCACTCCGTTTTCCGTATATATCCCTCCTGTTCGTCGTCGAATCCTGGATGACTGAATGATCTGTTGACTGGGCCGTTGGATTCACTGCGAAGCTGACAGAAAAGTGAGGAAGTCTGACTGGAGGTTTGAAACCCTAATTTTATCATATGATGCCCTAAAGAGGTGGGCGCCCTTCCTTCACTGGGGCGCCCAAGTCTGGCAGTGTTAGAAAATTTTCATCATTTTTTCAACTTCTTCTTCGTTCTTTGCGCATGTTCATCATCTTGCCTTCTGCTGAAAGTTTGAATGCTGAAACTATCACCTGGCAGCCGACTGACCTCCATTGATCACCTCGGAACTCCTGATACACTTCTGAAAAGGAGAATAGACCCAGTAGGGCAAAACTGATCTTTTTAAGATTCTGACTGCACCAGCCTGATATAGACGTATTTTGAGCCAATCAAAATCAGTTAGGACCTGGTCGAGACCAACTTTCTATTTTTTAGAAAGTTTTGTGATATCCATTTCAAGAAACCTAAACCAAGGAAAACGTTACTAATTTTAGAAAATTTCTAAAAATAGCAGTTTTCCTAAAATTTAGGGATGGAAAACTAAGATCTGGGTTTTGTAGGTTAAGCTGCTCTGAGCAGACCCAGATCGTCAGATTTTGAAAATTTTGCGTTTTAACCCCTCATGCAAGACATGCATACCCAAATTTTGACCTTTTTGACTGATTTAACAAGACTTTTACTCATTTCTTCAAAATGTCTAAGTATAACAAAAATTTTAATTTTGTGGTACAACAGATCATTTTCTAATGATTTTCACCTCTGCGTACTTCATGATCACTATTTTTCTTGATTGAGTTGACTGTGTTTGGGCATTGTTGTTGTTGACGCGAGTACGTTCACCATTGTGATTACTTTCATCATTTTACATGCACGGACACTGCAAAGTTGACTTGGGCGTAAACTGCAAAGGCATCTCCCTTGTAGCGAAGCGTAATGTTTCCAGACTTGGAATATTCTTTACATTTTTCACCTTATGAAAATCCCCTCCGTCGTGAAGCATCTTTCGCCATAAAATCTTCGTTGAAGCGTTTGAGGCTTAGATTTCGACACCTGGTAGCTAGCCATTTGCAATTGTTGACTTCAGAGGTCCTAACTTTTCTCCTGAAAAAGTGAAGTAGACCCACCAGAGCAAAACTGATTTTTTCTTGATTCTAACTTGACGAGTGTAAAATAAGCCAATCAAAATTATTTTCAGTCATTTCTGGAAAGATCCTATTTTTTAGGGATTTTTCTATCAAAAGGGGCCCGAAACTCTAATTTTCAAAATTTTCAAAATTTGCCAATATCCTCTAGACAGTAAACCCACAAAAATCCCATGCTTTGTTTGACCTAAAACTGACTTTTGATGACAATTTTACAAGATTTAGACCATTTTAATCAAAATGCCTTACTGAAACAAAAATTTTATTTTGGGTACAACATATTGTAGACGGTCATAGTTTTAGTCGGTCATAGTCAGATAGAATTAATTATACTTAAATAAAACTATAGTCACATTGTAAATATGTTATACAATGGATGTCACACGTTGCTCGAGTAATTAAGTCCCAATTATTTGAAATTGGTTGTTACGAAATGTCACAATGGTTGGTTTCTCAACCACCGCCAATGACTATATGTATTGGAGTCTATTGTAATCGGGACATCTATGCTATTATGTTGATTGACATTATACTTTTGTACGTGCTATGGAATAAATGAATAAATGCAAATCTGATTCTAGGCATCATGTGTTCATGATTATTTTGTACTTGTCTATGTTCTATGAATTTCCATTACTCTTGTATACAGTGAAAGTATCCCAGTGAGTAAACATTTGGCGCAATTGCCTAAGTGAACTTGGGAAAATCGCTTGACAATAGAATGGCATCATGATGGGTTGGCCGACGAAAGAACCCGTACAAGCAAACGAGGAAAGGGAAGACGACTTGACACAAGACCTTGTCAACCTGTGGGATATCTCGTTGAGGGAGCATGTATGGAGGGAGGCTCTCAAGTGAGAGATGCCTTGGTCATCTGGGATAGACTGCACGTCAACCCAGACATCGACCATCTCCTCAACCGATTACCAAGGTTGTTGGCACATCATTACATCATACTACAAGATCTTCAAGCAGAGAGTGACCAAGAATGTCGAAGACAACAAATACTACATTGATACAAGGAAAGGACCAAGCGGGAGGAAGAGGAACATGACACTAGCCAAAGGCGTACTCCTAGCAATCAATGATCGTACATCCAACAATTAATGCCCGTACAACCCAATAAGGACAAGGCCCAATTACCAAGCGGGCAAGAAACACCAGAGGAAAGGGTACGACAATCACTTAGATTAAAGGAACAAGAAACTCGACGGAGAAGACTAAAACAAATTGTTGAAGAAACGAATGAAGACCTTAATGAAATAAATCAATCTATTGTTAAGTTACACTAAAACTTTGCTGAGTAAAGTGACGAAGGAACTTTCAGGACACTATTAGCAGCAGATAGAGAAAAACTAAAAGATGATGAAAATGAACTTCTAAAAGAACTTGAAAACAGTATAAGCCGTATTCGAGAGTTGTCCATATTGGACGATAAGAGACCAAGGATTGAAGGATCCGAGCTGAAGACCCCTAGGCAGAGGGAGTTCCGGTACGAACCCCAGGAGACTCAAGGTGTAGAGGATGCTAAGAGGGGACGTGTTGTTGACTTGTACATGGTCTCGAGTGCAAGAGAGGCACTGACACGTTAGGGGAGAAATAGTCTGATCAGGTCCAACATACAAGGAGGGAATTGGGGAAGAAACATGGTGACTCCGCCAGTTGAGTGGCAAAAATTGCCAAAGTTGACGGGGAATGGTTCAAAGGATCTCGTACGTCACTGTAAAACATGCGAGACAATATGGATAGAAAATAGGTAAGATGATGTGGATTATTGGCTACGAGCGTTCCCAACAACACTGACAGGCATTGCCATAGATTGGTACACGAAACTAGAGCAAGCACAAAAAGTTTCATGGGGATTACTCAAGAGTATTTGAAGATGAATTTAAACTTCTCAAGGATGACAATGAAATTGTGGTAGAAATATATAACATGAAACAAGGAAAGAATGAAAACGTACAAGCCTACAATCGTAGACTCAAAGAGCTGCTGGTGAAATTGGAGACACAGCCGGAAGATGGCTTAAAGAAACTATGGTTCATTGAAGGACTACTTCCCTCCCTACGGAAGAAAATGAAGGTGGTACCTCCATCATCATACACCGAACCCTAAAATCGTGCAATGGACATCGAGAGTGAGAATAAGACATCCTCTCGTGGGAAGAAAACTGACGATGATGATAGTACAAAGGAGAGCAGCAAAGATGAGTCAAAGATTGTACAAGCTCTCCAATGGGATATGATGAGGATGATGAAGAAGTTGAAGGTTGACAAGAAGAGTTCGAAGGAGTATAAGGAATTATGGTGTACCGAGTGCAAAGCAGGTCATACCAAGGCAAACTGCTTGAAGAAGTTATTCTATGACATCTACCAAGTTATGGCAAGAAGTTCACAAGTGTTTTTCGCACAAGGGGAATAGTCAATCCTTCCAACCACACCACCAAAGCCTTTGAATGACAATGCATCCCTTGGAGGTTACCACAACAACTAAAGAAGCAACAACAATACACTGAGAAGCAAGATCCAGTACGACAATAAGGGCAGACGCATGATACAATGCCGAAAGTGTAATGAATGGGGTCACTTCGCCAAGGAGTGCCAGAACAATCAAGGTACGGGAGGGAGACTCTGTAAGTGGTGTGGATTGGGTGATCATGAAGATACCGATTCCCTGAAGCAGAAAGGCATAAATATGTTGGAGGTAGCCGACAAGGAGGTTCTGGCAATCACAAGAGCACAGGCGAAGAAAGCTACTTATCCAGACCCTCGTATGGAGAAGGAAAGACTCTGAGAGGCCAGAGTGGAGGTGGAAGAGGCAATGGCCAAGGAACAAAGAACCTCCAAGGTGACTAGTACACTGTTGTAGTTGTAGTTTAAGAAAAACATCGTATGACAGTTGCTCCACACAACTGTACCCATCAAGGTAACAAACCTGCAGACAATGCCCCAACTAAGAGTAGCACTCACGAATGTTGTTAAAGACAACATAAATTGTCAGGAGGGTCCAATTGAGTGTATGACACAATCGCCGACAGGAGAGGCCTTGGATCCCATGCTACTCATAGTGAACGTTGAGAGGAATCTTACCATCGTACAGATGGAGATCATGGGGAGGAACCCTCCAACACCATCGTCGATGGAGGCTCAGGAGTAAACGTACTACCAAAAAAAACATGGAAGTACCTGGGGAAGCCAACTCTCTACCCCCCCACATTTCACCTAGTAGGCACGGATCAACACAACATCAAACCTCTTGGTACACTGATGGTGCAGAAAGTACTGATTGGCACACATCAGTTCTTCTTGAATTTTGTCATCATCCCTCTAGAGAAGAAGGCGTACGACACACTGCTAGGGAGAGGATGGCTTATTGTTGGTAAGGAATATCATAACTGGAAGCGGAATACACTCTCGATTGAGAGCGATGGGAGGGAGTACATCATTGACTTGAAAAACCAAACCATCAGTGAAGAACTGGCATCTTCCAAGTTAGAATCAAATGGGGGGGAGTCAGATATGGACGAAGGAAGGAAGGCCATGGAGCCGAACAATGAGGGTGTACTTGAACTCGAAAGTTGTTCAGAAGATGAGACAAGTTCTTTGAATGGCCTATTTCATTGGAAAATGGGGGTTTATGAGGTATTTCACCTGGAATGCAACATGCTACAAGTCAGGGAGATAGAGGAAGAAGACAGGTATGACCTGCTAGCCATTCCCATCGGAGTACGAAGAATACAGGGAAGGGGTAGCAAAATTGGACGACACACCAACCCATAAGTTTGAATGTGACAAACTAATCAAGTATGAGGAACCAACATTAAAGAAGGTGAATCTCGGAGAGGAAGACAAGCCTAAGACAATCCTTGTCAGTGATGATTGGGATCCCGTACTGAAGGCAATGACGTTCAAGATTTTCATGGAGTACAAGGATGCATTCACTTGGACGTACAAAGATTTGAAAGGTGTACCGCCAAAATTGTGTGTGCACAGGATCCCTCTTGTATCGGGAGCACAACTCGTACGGAAGGGACCCTATAGGATGAACAAGAATTATGTTGCTAAGGTAGAAGAAGAGATTGAGAAGATGTTGGAAGTGGGCATCATATTCAAGGTGGAAGTGATTGGGTGTCACCAATCGTCATTTCATTGAAGGATTCAAAGAAAATTTGGATATGTGTGGACTTCCAGTGCTTGAATGTGGTAGCAATTAAAGACCTGTTTCCAATCCCCTTCATCGACACGATCCCGGAAGAGGTAGCCGGACATGAGATGTACTCATTTATGGACGGGTTCTTTGGATATAACTAGATAAGCATCGCTGAAGAGGACAAGTTGAAGACAACGTTTGTGGTCGAAGATGGAGTGTACGCGTACAACCGAATGTTGTTCAAGTTGTGTAACGTGCTGACCACCTTTCAAAGAATCATCCTGCACATTTTTGACAAGATGTCCGTTGGCAACTTTAAGGAATTTATGGACAATTGGTCAATCTACAGCGACAAGCAGAAGCATCTAAAAGCACTTGGAGAATGTATGCAAAGGTGCAGGGCGACACACCTAGCACTGAATCCGAAGAAGTGTCGATTCATGGTACCGCAAGGAAAGTTGTTGGGCCACATTGTTTGTAAGGCTGGATTGAAGACGGACCCAGACAAGATAAGAGTCATCGTATAGATGGAGGCCCCACAGAACATCACTAGAGTGAAATCCTTCCTTGACCACGTGGGGTATTATCGAAGGTTCATCAAGAACTTCGCACAGATTTCCTACCCACTCAACATGCTCACAAGGAAAGGACAGTCGTCTGTGTGGAAGGACAAGCAGGAGAAGGCATTCAATGAGTTGAAGGTACGATTGATCAGTTCACCAATATTGGCGTACTCGAACTGGAACAAAGAATCTCACGTACACGATGCCTCAAATTATGCAATCGGAGCGACACTGGCACAAGTGGGCGTACAAGGACTAGATCATCCAGTATTCTTCGCCAGTCGTCTGTTGTCAAAGGTAGAAAATAACTACAATATGACGGAAAGAGAAGCCCTTGGGATGGTGAATGCAACACAAAATTTTAGACACTACCTCTTGGCAACATCATTCACGTTCTACATGGACCACCAAGCCTTGGTGTACTTAGTGAACAAACCTATAATACAAGGGAGAGTAAATCGATAGTTGTTGTTACTGCAAGAGTTCACGTTTACAATCATCGTACATTCGGGAAAAATCCATCTGATTGTCGACCAACTATCAAGAATCTAGTCTAGCGAACCTACTGAGGGTGGAGTAAACAAAGACTTTTCAAACGTTTACTTGTTCCAGATTGCAGCACTCCCTTCGTGGTACGAGAAGATTGGCGAGTACCTGTCAACGTCAACATTTCTGAAGGAGATGCCGCCAGTGGAACGAACGAAGCTCCTACTAAAAAGCAAACCTTCCAACTTATCTATAGGCTACTATATAAGATGGGGCCAGATCAAATATTGAGGCGATGTGTGATGGAGGAAGACATTCCAGATCTACTAGAAGTGTCGATTCATGGTACCGCAAGGAAAGCTGTTGGGCCACATTGTCTGTAAGGTCGGATTGAAGACAGACTCGGACAAGATAAGAGTCATCGTACAAATGGAGGCCCCACAGAACAGAACTAGAGTGAAATCCTTCCTTGACCACGTGGGGTATTATCGAAAGTTCATCAAGAACTTCGCACAGATTTCCTACCCACTCAACATGCTCAGGAGTAAAGGGCAATTTGTGTGGAAGGACAAGCAAGAGAAGGCATTCAATGAGTTGAAGGTACAATTGATCAGTTCACCAATATTGGCGTACTCGAACTGGAACAAAGAATTTCGCGTACACGTTGATGCCTCAAATTATGCAATCGGAGCAACATTGGCACAAGTGGGCGTACAAGGACTGGATCATCTAGTATTCTTCGCCAGTCGTTTGTTGTCAAAGGCAGAAAATAACTACAATACGACAAAAAGAGAAGCCCTTGGGATGGTGAATGCAACGCAAAAGTTTAGACACTGCCTCTTGCAACATCATTCACGTTCTACATGGACCACCAAGCCTTGATCTACTTAGTGAACAAACCTATAATACAAGGGAGAGTAAATCGATAGTTGTTGTTACTGCAAGAGTTCACGTTTACAATCATAGTACATTTAGGAAAAAGCCATGTGATTATCGACCAACTATCAAGAATCCGGTCTAGCGAACCTACTGAGGGTGGAGTAAACAAAGACTTTTCGAACGCTTACTTGTTCCAGATTGCAGCACTCCCTTTGTGGTACGAGAAGATTGGCGAGTACCTATCAACGTCAACATTTCTAAAGGAGATGTTGCCAGCCAAACGAAGGAAGCTCGTACTAAAAAGCAAACCTTCCAACTTATCTACAAGCTACTATATAAGATGGGGCCAGATCAAATATTGAGGCGATCTGTGATGGAGGAAGAGATTCTAGGTATACTAAAAGAGGCACACGAAGGCCTAGCCGAAGGACACATGGGACCCTACACCACAACAGGGAAAGTTCTTTTGGCAAGATTATGGTGGTTGACGGTACATACAGACACCCGAGAGTGGGTGACAGGCTGGGACATGTGCTAGAGATTGGGAAAGCCTCTCAAGAGAGACTATATGCCATTGTTTCTGTCCCAACCCTAGGAGTCGTTCAAACGTTGGGGACTGGACTTCATTGGGCTGTTGAAAGTGAGCCAGTTGCATTGGTGTTGGTACATAGTCGTGGCCACTAAGTACTTGACGAAGTGGGTTGAGGCTCGAGCATTAGTAGATAACACCGTGCAGAGTGCGATGAGATTCATCTATGAATAGATATGACACAGTACGACATTCCAATCCAAATCACTAGTGACCAAGGGGGGCACTTTGTCAACCACGTCATATAGTTGATGACGATAGAATTCGGATATTCCATTGGCTCCTATCAAGCTCGTACTACCTAACGAGCCAATGGCTGCAGAATCTACATAAGTACTATTGTCCATCATTCACAAGTCATGCGGCGTGGAAGATGTTGGATCGGGAGGTGTTGATGTGATTTTTGTGACCCTCACCAACCAGGTAGAACAAAGTTTCCAAATGGATCCCCTATTCTCTCTTGAACAAAGTATTCGACGTGCTAAGATTGCGAGTGAGATCACGCCTTCAACTCCAAGGTTCTTTAAATGCGAATAGGCTCAGTTTGGTTGATGTGTGTATGTTGTGTACTCACGAGGGGACTTACGTAGTTGTTCACGAGGTGTGTAGTGGCAACCAATGCGTGCTTTTGAAGGGGATTTATGCGCGAATGATTCAGCTTTATGATGCAAATTTCCTAAAACTAATCAAGATTATGCGGAATTGAATGGTTGCAGAGATTTCTAAAGTCTAACTTCTAATCTAAATGCAAATGGATATTACGCTCAATCTAAATGAATTTCGACAAACATTGTTTAGCCTCCTGTTAGACAGTGTCAACAAGGTAAGTGCAATCTTCAGAGGGTGAAAATGATGTTCAAATCACGATTCGATAGAGCAACTACCATCACAACGATGCATAACCACCTATGAACCTTGATTGAAGTTAAGTACTGAAAGTCCAGTTGACCACACAAGACGGACTTACCATCAGCAAGAACGTTAGTGGTATGGATAAAAGAAATTCACTTATATCAAGCATAAACATCCATATCTAACTACAAGCATGAAATTAAGTTCCTAATTGAAGTCAAAGGGAATAAGAAACCTCACGAACTATTCCAAACAAAGTTGAAATTCACCATCAATGAAAAGCTTTATTGAGAATAATCTTTTGTGACAATCTCTTACAAAATTCTCTAAGGGAGAATTCCCCTTCTTCTTCAACAATGCAAATGAAAAACTAATCTAACTTAAAAGCTTCTACTCTCTATTCTGCTTCAACAATTGCTCTCTATTCTCTGATTCTATGACTACTAGAGTACAAATGAGGGGGACTCCCCCTTATATAGCTGGCCTGTTTGAACAGACGGCCCAGATCAAATTACAACGGAGGGCTCAGATTGAGCCACCTCAGCCCTAGACGAGATTGCCCTAAAAACCGCCAGAAGGTGGAGGAGTGGCGTCATAAATGCTCCTAAAAATAGCAGATTCCTCCTTTGACCAGTATGAGCAATTAATGCCCACTATCCTTCTAGAAGATTCTCGTCCATGACCCGGATTCCTTTGCTCTTTTCTCTGACCGCGTACGCTATGAATCGCGCCAACACTGCGTCGACCTCTTCTTCAGAAATTGATGGAGTGAGATTAAGCTGATACTCCAAGATGGCCACCATCTGCTCATGTTTCTCGCAAGATTTTCCCCAAGTCTCCATAGGATCCTGCGTGCTCTGAATGATCGTTGAAAACGTGGAGATGTTTTCAAAATCCAGCTGGGAAAATGTTCTCATCTCAGAAAAGAATGGCTGCAATTTTGCCCTTAGTCCTTCTGCTTCTACCTCCTCATGCGCAAGCCTTCTTGCGAATACTGACTCCAAAGTGTTGAGAATACTCTCACGAATATTCCTCATAGCCTTTCTGATCCTGGAGGACTCTATTGCTGCAGTGTCAAAGAAATTCTTCCCTGTGAACGCTGCTGAATGCCATCCACGGAAGTCATATCTATCACCCGCTTGAATTACCCCTTCATTCACCAGAGTTTGCGTGGGAACACGCATCAAAACAGCAAGACGTGGGATAGTTTTGTCTTGAAAGATGTGGGTATCTCCCCAAGCCTGCTCAACATCATCCAAACGTGAAAGAATACCGGAAGCATTTTGGAATGCTGAGACGAGATCCGCCATGAACTTTTCTGCCTCAGCACGGACACCATTCACCCACTTATCTCCTTCTCGCACAGCCCTCTTCACTTCTTCCAAGCCGCTGATCGGCTCACGTGGCACCTCTGGTGGAAGCTCCGCTGCTGGATTACCTTGAGCAACAGGATGTGCGAGATTTTGCACATACTCAACCAACGCTCTGTGCTCTTTCTTCAACCTTTTATACTCTCCTTCTTTCTTTACCAGCCTATCTTTTAATGCCTGAAATGAACTTTCAGCTTCTTCCACCACTTGCGCTCCTGAAGGGCGTCCCAACTCAATTGTGGTGATTGTGTACTTCTCCGGCATTGCATCACTCAAATCGTGATCTTCTCTTGGGGCAGCTATATGAAGGCTACGGGAACCTGCCTCATTTGTTTCCATCCTTGTATATTTTCTCGCCCTCTTCCGCTTTGGCGACTTGCTTGTCCTATTCAAGAGTGCTTCCATTTCAAGTGCTAGGCCGGCGTCATCATCTTGATCCCTCCTAATTTCCTGTGAAAGCCAATTTCGTTGGATATCATAAATAATCAGAGGCTGCTCCTCAGTTGCTTCCACTTCTCGAACTTCCTCCCGAGCAGTATTTGTTGGAGGTTCAATTATCTCGACCTCTTGATCACTCCCCTCATGAGTCCCAGCATCCTCTTCCCCGAAGGAAAAGTCAAAGTGGGTTTCCGTGTCTGATTCTTCCTCTTCATCCCGCTTATTGGCAGCTTCAGGATCATTCACACTTTGAGTATCAACTTCTCTCAGCATTGGCTGGTTAACTTCTCCGTCTTCCGGCTCCTCATTTCTTGGAGCTCTCTGACTAGCAAACAATGAAACCTCACGCCTATTGGAAGAATGAGATACCAGCTGAGTTGAGGACGTGCCTTCCGATCCCTGAGGCTCTGGTTGAATGGGCTCCCTTCTTTTTGGCTCTGGACCTCGTGTGAGTTGCTTCTTCCTCTTTGCTACCACCGGCGGCCTTCTATCACCCATGAGGTCATACGTAAGGGCGACTGACCTCCTCCTCAATCTATTAACACGCTCGTCCACCCATGCCCTAGTGAATGTCATGACTGGGATAGACAGAGTGTCTAGATCCACAATCTCTGGTTCGGCCCAATCTACTGGTGGCATCGGAGCGTTCTTTACCGTTTCATAATCTGGATGGGTGACTCTAGTATCCTCCTCAAGTTGATCTGGCACCTTAATCACCTCACACTCTCTGATTAGCTTCAGGGGGAGCCTTGAAAACATCCTTCTCCTGATTTCGCCCTCGCTTGCCGCATTTGCCCAAAAGTCCTCCAGGTGAGCCTTATGTTTAAATTCTTCTCCTTGCACCGTCCCAATCATTCCCTTAGGATCAAAACTCTGTCGGCCCGTGTGAAGAGTCAGCTTGTAAAACTTTAGCTCATCCTCGGCCTCCTTGGCTGCTTGTAAGGTTGGGCATTCCTCGAGTGAATTTCCCAACACAATGGGAAAATGCAGACCTCCCTTCTTCTTTCGCCTTATAATCTTGTCGTAGGCCACCAGTTGCCTAGACAACTCGAGTAGGATCATTCTGTTGGTAGGGTACCTAGGTAGTTTGTACACATAGGAATCGTACCCCGGCAGCCTTAAATAGGTAAATTTTGGGAACTGGACGAACCAACACCCATACTCCTCGATCAGCATCTGAGCCTCCTCGGATAACCTCTGCTGTAGCCTTTGCTGAAGTGTTCTCGTGATGTACATGGTGAAGGCATCATTCACTCTTCGAAAGTCATCAGTGTGAGTAAGATGCAACTGCCTGCACGACTGGTGAATCTTAAACTGATTGTAGCCGCAGCCAATCGGCTCCTGGTACGCCAATCCCCTGTACTTGGTCATTCGAGCCAACATATAGATGACGTATGAGCTCATATAAAATGTTTTTGTTCTTCTGAGGTTCCGGAACTGCTCATCGATGTTGTCACTTATCATCTTCGCCCAGTTCACCTGCTCGTCCCCTTCGAGCACCACACTGATGTAAAAGAACATCCATGGCTCGAAAATGAAAGACTGTGGGCTACCATTGACCCTGCTGAGCAACATAATGATGTCGCAATATTCCTGCTTCAGCTCCTCTGATATTATTTGTTTCGGTAGCCTGGCAGCCGGTGGCTTTGGCTTGCGCATCCATGTGGTGTTTATTCTCTTCATGCACTTCTCGAAGGTTGTGGCGTACATCTTATCCGCCTTGGCCTTGGACTTATACATCATGTTGTCCGTGGCAAGGATTCCAAACGCCTCGCCGATTGCATCTGGAGCGAGATTGGCCATGATCAAACCACCAGGAGAGGTGATAGTCCGATCCTCAGTATTATAGCAGTTGGCGCACTCGAGGATCAATCCTGTGCATACCCTGACCGTGGGCTTAAGAAGCCTCGGGCGCTGTGGCCACAACCCACTCTTTTCACAATATTCCGTGATGCATCCGTTGGAAGGTTGCCACCTTGCCCGTACATTCGGCGTGTGAAGGCCTCGAGGTTGAAGGACCCGAGGTTGGTGTCCGTCAAATTGCCATACTTCGAGATGATCTTCGACTCTGGGATGAAGGATTTCTTTAAACCCTTGATAATCGCCTGCCTGGAGGCGTTCTCCTTAACAGCTTCGTTGTTTGCAGCCTTAGTTCCAGCCTTGCTAGTTCCAGCAGCGTCAGCCATCTGCAAAACAAAAAGCGAATATCACTCCATCAACTTTTAAAAAACGACAATCACGTGAGGTGGCTGGCAGTTGGAATTGGCTGCAAAAATAAATACGAGTTAGTACGTTAGCAGCCAACTTTGACTTCCCAATAATTAAACTTCAACCTCCAGCAACTCGCAGCCGAAAGAAATAACTTAACTCCTCACAAGAAATTTACTCTATCAATTTCAACTCCGAAAAGGCGCGTTAAAGTTCGGCAATATTTAAAATCAGCAAGCTTATAAATTATAAATCACCAAGTTTGAAATCAGCTCTTCGACAGTTATACATCAGCAACTTCGAAGAAAATAAATCCGAGAGTTTTAGACGTGTACAAGTTAAAATCAGCAAGCTTCGACAAATTAAAATCAGCTTTTCGAAAGTCACAAAACAGCAACTTCGAAAAGTAATCGAAAATCAGCACTTCGAAAAATTATAAAACAGCAACTTCGAAGGCATTACAATTTAAATCCAATTCGATTCAAACACTCAGCAATTTCGAACAACTTCGAAAAATTAAAGCTCAAGCAACTTTGCATTCAAACAATCTCAGCATTTTAACTCTCAGCATAAATAAACGATTTCAGCATTCCAACTTTTAATTTCAAAAGCATTTCGACTTTCAGCAAAATAAAAAGTTTCAGCAGCTTCGAATACATACCTCGACAACGTGAAGAAATAAAAATGCTAAACCCTTTTACTTCGAAGCACTTCGCAACTTGCAACCTCGAATCTCAGCAACTCCAACGATCGAACTTTCAGCAACTTCAATCTCAAACTTCAAAAATCGAACTCTCAGCAACTTCTCGAATTAAATCTCACAACTCAACTTGCCAGCATAAATTTCAACTTCGAATCTTGTGAGATGAGAATGAAAATCCTCGGAGTTTTATAGCAAAAGGCTGGCGCTAATTTTAGCAGATGCCTTTTATTCCCTTCATCATGACTGACGCATTTGCTAAATTTAAAAGGGAATATTCCCATCGTCTGGCAGTTATTATGACAATTTGCTATTCGGGGAGATTCTTTCCTTGATTTAAATTTAAAATTCCCTCCCGACTGCCAGTTACCTCCAGTGATTTCGAGAAAATCATTTTTACATCGATTTGAAGTTATCTCGATTAAAATTTTAAAATGGCATTTTTAATTAATTAAAATTTTAATTTAATCGCCATTTTAATTTATTATTTCAACGCATTTAAAAATTCGACATCGATTGTCAAAATTGGCTAGGCATTATTTTATTTTCCGTCCATAATCGACTTCCGAAACAAATTCCCCTTGTTAAATCGTCCGAAATTTTAAAATCGCATGGGTCAAAATCGAAGGGGGAATTTAATATTAGACTTAGGAAAATAATTAAATTAATTAATTAAATTTAATTTCTCTATCTTGCTAAGAGAAATTTTAATTTCCTCCGAATGCCTTTCGATTTAATCGTGCTGAGAAAATTTCACGTGTCTTTGAAGTCAAAATTTTAAATTTTAAATCTCCACTTGATTATTTTATTTCTAACGCCTTTTAATTTACTTGCTTTTTTGAAAAATTTAAACGCCTCTTTAATTTATTTCTTCCTTTTTAAACACTTTCCTTCATAGGCGCACTTCACTCTTCGTATTTTGATTTTAAATCACCTTGATCTTGGGCGTATATCTTATATTTATTTATTTACTCTCTTTCTTTCACAACCAAGGCGCAAAACATAGGTGGAGGTTTTATTTTTGGAACATCTTCATCATACGCCTTTTAGGAAAATCAAAACATACGCCCCCAGGAAAATTAAATCATGCCTCAAGCTATGATTTTTTTTGACGCCTTAGTTAATTTCTCAAGGGCGCATATCATACATCGTGCTTTAAGCTGAGGGCGCATATGATAGGTTATGGTTTGAGCTTGGGCGCATTCCTTATATCGAGCTTCAAATTTCGCTTTCAGGCGCAAATGAGTGTTTGGAGTATCAAATTTCTCACCACTTAGAAAATTTCAAGATCCAATCCTTTTCTTCATGGGCGCATTTACCTGTGTGAGCTTTCAGCTTAAATGATTTCATCAAATTTCAGTTTCCACCATTCTCTTGAAGGCGCACTTAGCATAGTCTTCTTCCAGTTTCAAGGGCGCGTATAAGATGATGAGCTTTCAGCTTAAAACACTTAGGCGCAAATGGATGCATGAACCTCTAGTTTTGTCAAGAGGGGCGCATTCTTATAGCTGAACTTCTAATTTTCCCCTTCAGGCGCATTTGGGTGGTGGAGGTTTCAATTCTAAACTTGGGCGCATTTACTACATCCAACTTTCAATTTGTCAAGGGGGCGCATATAGCCTAGCAAGCATCCATTTTTGCTTTGGGCGCAAATCACCCTTCAACGTTTCACTTTTGCTTTGGGTGCATTTGCTAGGGTCAACGTCTAATTTCTATGCCTTAGAAAAATTTAAAAGTTTTTGCAAAATAGAGGCGCATCTATTATATGAAGCTTTCAATTCCAAGCTCTTAGGCGCAAATCACCCTCAGAGCTTCCAGTTTCTACGCCTAAGGATATTTTCCAAGTCCCTTTAGCTAGCAAGGGCGCATTTTACCCATGATGCTTCCGTTTTTAACACTCAGGCGCATTTCACTCATCCTTCTTCAAGGCGCATTTAGCACATGGGACTTTCATTTTCACTTAGGCGCATATCATGTGTCTAACTTCCATTTTGTGTCATGGGCGCATATAGCAGGGTCTCCGCTCAATTTCTTGCCTTAGTGAAAAATTTTATCTTCAACCTCCTTGGGCGCATTTTGACTACCAAGCATCCACTTTTTGACTAGGCGCATATGGCACATGGGGGTTTCAATTGACTTAGGCGCACATGACATAGTCAACTTCCATTTTGCATCCCAGGCGCATTTAGCATACTAAGCTCTCATTTTTGTCAAGAGGGGCGCATTTGCAAAGGTCTACATTCAATTTCGACACTTAGAAAATTTTTCACTCCAACCTTCTTTGACCCAGGCGCATTTGGCAGGGTCTCCGTCAAGTTTCCGGACTTAGAAAATTTTTCACCTCTGTTCAGCCTTCAAAGTGAGCCTTAGTGCCGGAATTGAAATTTTATCCATTTTAGCACAGTTTTACGCCTGTTACCAGATTTGAGTTGATTTTCTGTGGTCAACCCTAACTCACCCTGACTTTCTATTTTTAGAAAGTTCCTTGAATCTTGCGTTGTCGACTGAATTCTGACTCCTGAAAGCCCGATTTCACTTTGCTCTGAATTTTGATTGACCTGGTGCTGTCAGTGCCCGATGCCTAATTGTACTTGCTATTTTTAGCAACCTGCTAAAATAGAAACTGTTCAGAAAGTCTCCAAACTTTACGTGTTGAATGCCCGAAACATGGTGATTGCGACTGGACGTCGTTCTCGAGTGATTATCCTGTTCTGCCCTTGATTTTGGGAAACCCTAATTTCTGGTCTTGACCTGCTAAAAATAGCAACCATCTGATTCTTCATTCTCTAACTCTATTTGTTGGAATTTGCCAAAGGCTCCTCATTTTAGTCTTTGGCTCGAAACCTAATTTATGCATGTAGCTCAAATGAGCTCGTTTGCCGTTCAGTTGCATGATGATCGACTTTGCGATTCTGAAGCGTCACTTGCCAAGTAATACACTGCTAAAATAGAAAGCGGCCTGAAAAGTGATCAACCAGCTATCGGATGATCTTGCATGTCATACTGCCCGAAAAATCTTGAAAAACCCAGAAAAACCCAGAAAAATCTTCAACATGCACGCACTGGCTAAAAATAGTAAGTTTCCGAAAAGTGGTCAGCTCCATTTGCATGTTACATCATTGCGAAGCTCTTGGAAAACCCAGAAAGAAAATGCCGACATGCGCTGAAAATATCTGCATGCAAACCCTAATATCGGCTTCCGAAGGCCGAATGCTGAAAGTCATCATCATACTTTGCATGTCACATCACCGCGAAGGTCTCGAAAAACCCAGAAGGAATCTCCGGACATGCGTTGAAAGATTCTGCGTTTAAGCCCTGAAAATTGCCTCCGAAGGCAGAACTGCTAAAAATAGCAAGTTGTCCGTTTTTGCTCAAAATTTGTCAAAAGTGAACTTGAAGTGCTCGGAATGCTATGAAGTTGCCAAAATGCGAAAATCCTAAGAAAATCAACCCTAAACTGACACTTACTAAAAATAGAAAGTTGGCAGAACTCAGTGAAAATTTAGGAGTTGCTTGCTGAAAACATGGTAATAACATTGCTAGGCTCAAAAGCTAAATAATCAACTCAATTTGACCTCAATGTGACCTAAAAACGTGAAACCCTAATTTCAGACTTGGTCGAATCTTACGTTCAAGCTTGCTGACGGGAACATCCCCCGGAAAGCAGATAACGGAACAGAAGCAGAACGAGAGAGAGAAAGACAAAAAAAACAAAGCCAAAGACCAGAACGAAGCAAAAAATTTAGGGTCCCCATTTTAGATGGGGCGATGTGTGAAAGGTCACAAGATACAAGATAGAAAAAATTTTAAAAAATACATCTGGTTCTGGGGCTTGTTGGCTATCATAAAGTGGAGAAAAGCTCCACAGTTATTAGAGGCATATTGGTTAAATTAATTATCCATGTTGTTGATTGTTATAAACATAAAAGGATTGTCCATTAATCATTAGGTTTGAGATATGAGTTTACCTTGAGAAATAGAAGCATGGCTCATAAAGAATAAGATCCTTTGATGAACCATTAAAAATAACTAATGCAATTCCATAGGGAATAAAAGAGCACACTTTTGACAAACAAAATCAACAAACAATCCCATCTTATGATAACATAATTTACCAAGACATAAAAAATGCAACTTTGGCAGTTATTGTCATCTAGCAATCTCATCTTACAAAAACGAAATTTCCCAAGGATAAAAAAAACTTCGGCAACCATTACCAACAAATAGTCTTGTCTTTTGGGAATGCGATTTCCAAACAGATAAAGCACATAACCTTGCAGCCACTACTATAAAACTATCTCATCTTATTACAATGCAATTTCCCAAGGGTTAAACAATACAGTTTTGGTAGCCATACAAGGGGTGGAAGAACTCAATTTTTGCAATCATTACTATCAATCATTTTTTCCTGCTTCCTTGTTTATCAGGACTGACGACTATGACTTTTGAATATTTGCACCTCATTATATACTTTTTGAATCTAACAATCCTCTTTAAGCTCTCCCATTTATAAATAATCTGATGATTGAATCAAATTATGTTAGATTGTATAAAGTTGTACAGATTTCTTCCAGCAACATTTAGGGGTCAATCAAACATTTATTTAGAGTTTCACCAAATATCTTTGGATTTAAATGTGATTTTTACTCATTTATTTCAGTCACCCACTGTTTCAAGGTGTAAAGTTTTAGCTTGATTGATGCCTTTAATGCTTCCCTAGCCAGCCAGGAAATTACCTGTTATACACATTGATCTGTATGCTTTGGCTGCACAAGAAAACCTATTATTTGACACCATACCAAGGAAACATCTGAGAAAGAAGAGCCCGAGGACCTGTATGCCATGGTACACTGGCTATGTAAGGGGTGAATTTATATATCCTTTCTATCATCAGGTTCATTGATTCTAAATTCTCGGCAAATTTGTCACCATTGGCAGCTTCACAAATTTTCTATCATTGAAGGCCTTCATCCCTTTGTATCTCTATCTCAACCAGGCCTCTAATCATCTTGCAAAAGAATCTTGGGTCCATTAGACTATCCTAGGGCTGTTAGGACTATCAACATGCAATTTCAAGACAACTACATGATATTTTTAAGGTAAACAGTGATTAGCCTTTGTAGTTAGATACCTATGACACACTTATCGTTTATTAATTTAGGTTATTTATAGGAATTATGGTTCCCTTGACTGTTTGGACAACCAACAATCCTTTTGCACTTTAATTATTACATTCTTCAAAGATATTAGCAATTTAGCACCATCCTTAATTTTGGAGGGTTGTGATAGTCATATAAGCAATATTAAGCCATTTCTTTGTATACACAACCCTATCTTAGGATTTTACACATCTTTATGGTGGCTACAACAGTCCTATAGCAGCAGGGTAAACCTTCTTGGTTAGGGTTGTTGGTGGGTTGTCATGACAACCAAAACCCTAGATCTTAACTCCTTAAGATTTGATGTGAAATCCTTGGAAGGATTTGCCAAAATAATGATTGTACAAAACCATGTAACCCTACAATCAACAACAAAAACATCAGACCTTATCATAGAATCATAACAGATTAAGCACATATAAATGAGAACAAGACTTTTCTAAACCCTCGAAGCTATTACACCCATTATTTTGCATGCCATTCATGATTTTATGCATGTGTGATCTGATCCATTAGTGAGGATAAGCTTTCTTTATGCAACCCTACTAGTCATCAACAATCTAAGTTTAAAAGTAAAACCATAAGAAATTTGAAGCTTTTAGGCCTTTCATGAATGAGGGTTGTCAAACAATCAAAACAAGACCCTAGCTTGATTCATTTTGCAAGAAAACTCAATGCAAAATCATGGATCTGATTTATCAACATTTATTTGAGTGATTTTGTAAAAGAATTCACTTGTGCTGTATATGCATTTACATTTTGCTAACATGTCCACCAGGCAACTGCAAAATCTGACAAAAATCTTCCTTTATTTATGCTGTAATAAATGTCCATGCCCTGTTCCAAGGTTGCAGTTCTGCCACAAATTAGAAGAATGCTGCCAAAGCAGAAATTTTAACTGTTTACAAATAATTTGAGTAATTTTGTAAGAGAATTCACTTGTGCTGTATAAGCATTTACATTTTGCTAACATGTCCACCAGGCAACTGCAAAATCTGACAAAAATCTTGCTTTATTTATGCTGTAATAAATGTACACGCCCTGTTCCAAGGTTGCAGTTTTGCCACAAATTAGAAGAATGCTGCAAAAGCAGAAATTTTAACTATTTACAAATAAAATTTATTTTTGTCAAAACAATAGACACCATTGCCTTTGCTTACCCTGAAGACTCTTACTATGATTTCCATTGTTTGATACTTTAACCTGTCCACATTCTCTCACATGTGTGAGTCTTCTACTTATTGTCCTCACCCTCTTATCTACCTCCAAATGTGTGAAATCCTCACCATCCATCCTAGATTCTAAATGAATTGCCACCTTCCATTCTCACACCCATGTGAGAGCACCTCCAATTGCCACCCTAAACTCACCATCTCCCTCCACTTGTCACATTGAGAGCTTGCAAAACCAACAAGCTAATATCTGCCCTTGATCTACCAAACAAATCCTCACCATCCATCCTCATGGTTAAAGATTTATTTAACAAGCCTGGACTCCAAAGGACAATGACAAGCAAAATGATTATTTCTAACTTGTACATGTTGTCCACTTGAGCAACCTACATGCAATCATTGCAAACATTTAGCAATCATTGGAACAATCTCACACAACAATGGAAGGAATGATCATTGCTTGAGTTTGCATTGTTTATGTTTTGTGTTTCCATTTATGCTTAAGTTTTGTAGTGCTCGTTGGAATAGATCTCTATGCAAAAGAAATAATATAGTAAGCAAATACAAGTGACTAAACTGTTCCATTTTGACAGCAGTAGCAGAACGCTTGTACAAGGTTAGTTAAAGTGAAAAAGAGTTCATTTTTATGTCCAAAAATAAGAGGTGAATGGGACTGTTGTAAAAGTACTGATATACTAGAATGGATAAGACAGAGCTCAAATGAGAAAAGAGGATAAATTGGTAAGCATGTTGTAGGCATATGATCTTGAGATACAACCAATGAACACATTCAAAGAATAGAAATTGATTAAAAAAAAAAAGTATATTTTAAGTCATTCCTCATTTGGTAGGCCAAGAGCATACTATACAAGATAACACCATAGATGATTAGTATAGGGATACAGTATCTAGTAAGTTGAAGCAAACGTCTTCTAACCATATGAATCCAAATCGAATGATATATTTTATGGATGAAGTGTGTTAAATTTATGATCAAATTAGGAACCTTGTATAGGAGAGATCATAAGTAAACCTATTTGAGATGCCTAAATAAATAAGAATCAAATTTCTACCAGATTTAGTTCAACCATTGTTCACAAGAAAACACAGTATAATTTTTACTTTTCATTCAGCATTTTTAATTAACTGGGCTGCAAGTTAACACTCTTTGTAACTTTCGTTACACTTTATGGGTTGAATAACATGTGAACATTCAATTTTATCTCATTATAATGACAACAGGTACATAACTGTTAATGCAACCTTCTATTCTATTAATTTCATATCGTTTACCCAACAAAAAAAATACTGACATAACATAAACACTATTTTCCATGATGTGCAGGGATCAAAAAAGTTCTCCCCAGACAACGGCTCTACATACAGCAATCTGCAATCGCTGTGTACAGAAATGCAATCACTGTGTATAGATGATCACTGTGTACAGATATTTGTGATTTGTTTCATCAAAAAACCATTCTATACGGGCAACTGGAGTGTTGTACAAACATCTAGGTACCAAAAAACAAACTGCTGTCTCCAATCATAGAGATATTTGTAATTTGATTCATCAAAAAACCATTTTGTACAGGCAATTGGAATGTTGTACAAACATCTAGCTCTTTGCTTTTTTGAAATGAATGCTCCAGTTTACAGGGAACATAATTTGATGGTTTTGAGTTTTGGCGCAGAAGTTTCTGTGGTGAGTGGAGGCCCTGCTAATATTATTATGTATGTTCTTGTGTGCATTTGCAAACTTCTTGTGCTTTTTGTTATCGGTAAACTGGATCCAGGGTTTGACGTTTGCAAGGTTAACGTCATCCAGGGTTTGATGTATTAACTAAAATTTAGTTAATTTTCTCTTTGGATTGAGGAGGATTCAGGGTTTCATGTGTTCTTTGTTTTTCGGAGAACGGGGTTTGGAGTCTGCTGTGATGATAATATGCAAGATAACTAAAATTACATGAAAGATAAATTACTGATGATTTCTATACTGCAAACACAGGATCAATAATATTCAGCAAATTATACAAAACTATCGGCGTATTCCTTGCAGCTCCCCCCAGCTGCAAGTGCCAGTATATATGAACTTCACAATGTTTTAGCGATATCTCAAACATGCACATTGCTAATGGTTCAAACATCATCGAAGTCACATGAATTGGGTTTGGCGATGTCTCTCAGCAAGCCAAAGCAAGAATCAACTAGCTACTCGCAAATATAGAGGAAAAGTTGTAGTCTCTAAAACATGAGAAACATTTAGAAAATTCACTGACGACAAGAAATGGTCCATTGACAATGCAAAACCCATTTAGGTACAGAAAATTTGAAGTGCAAGCCTTGGTTCAGGTTTCTTGCTCCTAGGGTTTCTCGTTTCTGCACCAAACTAAGTTTCTGGCACTGTTACCGGTGTAACCGTAATACTGAAAAGCTTTCTGGATCCAGAAAACATTATTCTGGCACCTTTGTGTTTGGGAATTTGATAATTCTGGCACCTTTGAGTTTGGCACTTAGGTGAGTTGACAGTGGAGGCAATTTGCTATGGAAATTCCAAATTGCATCACTCTTTGCGCTGGTAAACTGAAACCAAATCAAAAGATTTTAATCGATAAGCCTTTTGGCACCACAAGTGTTACAACCGTCTCGAACATCAAAAGGAGCTTAAGCACTGGTCGATGTTGTTTCTTTCTCAAGATTGATTATTTTTCTAGAGTCATTCGGATCATTAAAAAAGGTAAAGAAAACTTAAATGTTTGGCTTGGCTTCCATGGTGATTAAATTCCGAAGCGTGTGCATCGGGTATGACCAAGTGAGAATCTTTCCAAGCTTTAAGCTCACAATTCCAACCAGAGAAGAAAAAAACTAAATTATAAATTTGACGTTAGAAAAAAGTGAGGCCGTACCTTTTTAATTTTGAGGAAGGCATTTAAGACATTCTGCCAATTTTCCGGCTGAGTTTCAAGAATCCTTTTAAATTCTTGGGAAGCCGCTTCTCTTTCTTCATGCCAGTTTGAGCGAAATTCTCTGCCTTCAATACCCCCCTTAACCCATTTGCCTCTCCTCTCTGCCACAGCCCTCAGCCTTCTGCCATCATCCAGCTTCACGGTCAAACACTTTCCATGAAACTCCACCCCATCAAATTCCACGGCTTCGGCAGCACAATCGTCGGCCTTGAGCCCACCATAGATAACAAAGCAATACCCCACATTCCTCTCCGTGTCATCATGCCCCTTTATCAGAATCACGTTTTTGACGGGACCGAATTGGCGGAAAAACTCTGCAATATCGTTCTTCTTGATCCAAAAAGGCAAATTCCCAACAAAGATTTTTCCTTTTTCACGTAATGGCGGAGTTGTTAGGATTTCGTCATCAGATGTAGATTCTGCGCTATCTGCATCCGACTCGGAAGCGTCAGGTGATGCATTTTCTGTGGATTGAACTTCCACTTGTGGCTGCGTAAAGAGCTTGCTAGATAGCCAGAGCTTGTTCAAATGAGGCTGAGGGGGTAGCGGGTCTGTAACTTTCACAATGTCTTTTTTATGAGGCTTTGTAAAACCTCGCAAGGGGTTTAACTGGGTCGCGGGTTCAAGATCCTCGTCTGGTTTGCTGGCCTGGGCACGTTCGAGAGTAGGAAGACCAGGACGGCGCACAGTCGGTGCCTGTTTCTGTTTCTGTGGAGAGTTTGAGGATGCGGAAGGCTTGTTGGGAGGACGAGATGTGACCGAGAATGAGGGGATTGCGCAGCAACACTTCATTGTATTGCCAGAAGAAAATAATTTGCTCTACTCTCAAGCTTCGACGCATTTCAAGCGTTAAAATGATCTGCAACAGCCTGCATGTGAAGAAGTGTTTAGAGTTGAAACAGAAATATTTCTACAAAATTCACGACCATCGACAAGGTATGATGTACTTGTCATGAGACATTTGGCTGCAGGAAACAATTAGAACTGAAACCAGCCTCCGCGAAACCTTTTCTTATCAGATAAGGAAACGATGAACGCAATAGAAAGGTTCTATAAGATTTTAGATTTTTTAAATTTTGTTTTAAGGATTCCCATTTACGTGCTGAAGCCATGTCGATGTACTTCTGTATCCAATTGTAATGGGAAAATGTACATCTATCTTTCATTTAGTTTTTGTGTATTTTAGTAGATAATCTTAAATATAATCATATATTAATAAATAGGATATTTTTGTGCAAAATTTAATTTGTGTTTAATTTGTATTTACAGTTATTTTATTTTTACTTACATGTACCTTTATCTTTTTATCATTTATTTGTTATTATTTTTATTTTCGTTTCCATTTATTTATATAAATTCATTATCTATTTATAAATTATTATTTTAGTGTTAAGGTTCATTTTCTTGACATATAAGATTCACCTAATTCAATCATAAGACATATAAGAGTGAACCATAAATTTAAATTATTCAATTTAAATTTAAATTTCCTTCCCCCTTTCTATTAATCATTGTGAGTTGAATTAATATATCTTTTTGCAACATGTTGTTATATTATGGTATTTAAAGATATTCATTTATGATTTAAAGATCATTCATAAATAAGGAAGAATATGGGGCAATTACAAGGATAACCATTCAGGCACACTTCTATTTATAAAGCGACAAAGAATCATATCCATGTCATATGTATGTTGGTGAATGTTATCTTCGACATTCTTTATTGTTGTTTATTCAATATGTCAAGGGGGGTAACCTAGGAGAACATGGTCACTTATCAAGTTGGTAATCTCCCCAAAAGTGTCCTTAGACACCACCTTGACACATAGTTATCAATGAAGCAAATGTAGATAGGTTTACAAGCATACATTCTAACAAATTAATCCTACACATCATAAATCAATTTCACATGTCTAATCAATTCACACATATCGAGATCAACCTTATGGTACCTAAATTTGAACCACTAGGTTTTCTAGGATTGTAGAAATTCTAAGACTATCAGTAGATATTGAAGACATTAATTTTGTGGACAAAGGCAAAACAATTCAACACCACATGTGCATCATTTTTCCACGATCAATCCTAGAGCTAAGTAGCCCTAACCCTCTCATTAAGTTTTTAAATATATTGACATGTCTCTAATTTAATCTAGGTCTATTTTTGTCTATTGATTTTATTTATTTAATTAGCCTAAGTTTTATTAGTTCCTATCATAGATATTAGATTTGATGAGTCTAGTTTATGGTTTACTTTTGGTAGAATTTATGATCTATTTGTCAATATTGTCATGAACCTTGATGTTTGAATGTTGATATTTCCTCGAAACCATAGACATTGGGCCTAATTTTATCTCTGCAGATTTTTAATGGCATTTACATGTTAGATGGACTATCAGTGTTAATTCTACATGTGGATTAACGAATGTTCTTTTAAATAGTTATAGATATGTGATTATTATGTGTGTTAATAATGCCATGTAGATATGATTCGAGGCCACTAAATTGAGAAGATTCCACCAGCTGGTCATTCACCATAACGGCTAACAAAGTGGTCATGCAAAAGTCAACGAAGGGAATCATTCAAAGAGGTCGATGGCAAGAGATTCCTCATGCAAACCAAATTGTAACTGTCTTGTAAATGATCTTTATTGATGTTGAGCGAATATAGGCATTACTGTCGTGCTAAATCTGCATTGAGGCAGGCACGTCTGACTAGATTCCATGCATGCATAACTGCCCCTCCACTTTCTCTACTTTCCCTAAAGTGGCATCCTCCCAGTTCATGGAGTTGACTGTCTTGCTTAGTTAGTCGCTTCTTTTCCTATAAATAAGAGTCGGATGCTCCTTCTTGAAAGGATGCACGATCTGATAATGTACTTGCATTCTTAGTTTTTAGTAATATAGTTTACACTGCTCTATTGTACTCATGTTTCCCAATGAATGAGATGAAGCTATAAGTCTATACATATGAGTGTACATTAGTTTTAGAGGATACTCATCCAAGGCGGCCCACTTGGTGAACATTTTGTCCTTAGTTTAGTTTAGTTTAGTTATTACTTTATGTTCAGTAATTAGTTAAGAATCTGGCATTGACTGTTCTTGCAGCCACTAGAATTCCATTAAGTGATTGTTCCTACAGCCTAAGCAAACAGAGTAGTTTCCTATTTGTCTACTCATATTTTCATTTTTATCATGCATTTCAGCTTAGCATAGTTATTGATTGATGTTTAGTACTTATATTATTTCCTTCTAAGCAATTTACCTTCATCATTATGTTTTTCTTGGGTGTAGAATGAATATGGCTACTTGGGATCCTTAGTGCACATACTATGCTAACCCATTTCAAGTTCACGTCCTTAGGTTGACAAGTTAAATGCACCTTCATGATGATCGAATGGCTATTCAATTTAGATGTCCAATCTCTGAATCATAGTTGTAAGGGATTTGTTGTTAAATCATTGTAGGAGGCCAACATTTTTGGCGCCATTGTCAGGGATGGTGTCAAACTAGGGAGTTCTTTGGAGTCATTGGTAGTTTTTCTTGCTATAATATTTTTTAAAGTTTATTCTTAGTATACCCCTCATTTAGGAAGTAATCACCCCCCTTATTCTTTACCAATTCTTTGTGTGAGTTGGTTGATAGTGAGTTGATACTGCATGCATAGAGGAAGGAGAAGAGATGTTTATGGGAGATTCCTTCCTAACAATCGTAATCCATTCCAGCTAGTTGAATATCAGAACCTACCAAGAGAAGAAGTAGAAGATCCACACCCCTTTGGTGATGCATTTCCTAATCTGGCTAGCTCTGAAGTTTTCTCTTAAGACCAAAATCAACTTGAGAATCCCTTTACTTTGGAACTACATCAAGCAGGCATGGGTGATGCAAATAGAAATAGAGCTAACCAACCCAATTTTCTTTTCCCCATTGCTCATCAGAATGAAGTAGACAACCTCAAAATATCCTTGCTTTATTCCTTCCCAAGTTTTGTTAGAATTGCCAAGATCTGATTGCAAACCAAAATATTCCTTCCACAGAAGAAGAAAACGAAAAAGCAGAGATTGCATAAAAACATGCAAATTGATATATTCGAAAGTGATCAATTAATTACAAAAGATAATTTGCTTTATAAAAGCAAAGATTCCTAAACCTAATCTTATCTTGAGCAACAAGATAGCTCGATAAGATAAAGATAAGATCCTATATCCTAGGAAATAAATATGCCTAAGTAAACTTATGCAAATGTGTAATTAATAATTAATTACACCAACACCCCCCCATAAGTGCAACTTAGGGAGAAGTAAATTATTATGCAAATATGAGTCCCGGCAACAAGGCCTGATCAGGTACTCATGTACAAATGTAAGAGAGAAAACCCCCTCGGTGAGATGAGCTAGCTGCGAAGAATCCTTTGGAAGAACTCTGATGGGTAACACGGAACTT
The DNA here is from genome assembly GCA_007258455.2 of Sequoia sempervirens. Lineage (NCBI taxonomy): Eukaryota > Viridiplantae > Streptophyta > Pinopsida > Cupressales > Cupressaceae > Sequoia > Sequoia sempervirens. Next base: position 104,247,643 of record VDFB02379711.1, read on the forward strand.
GATATAGGCAAGCAAGGAAATATTCTTCTGTATACTACTGAAACCGGATGAGAGTCACTGATTGACTCAAGGAATCATGATTAAAGCAACAGAAGACCCGATGCCACGGAACACTCGAAAACTCCAAACGGATCAACTCTGGAATCTGTAAGCAACAATAGATGAATGGACCCATAATGATGACAAATCTGGAAGTTGTGTATCTCGATGCCGATGTCAAACTGTGACTGAAACTCTTCCATGGGAAGGAGTACCAAAAATAGACTCTGGAACAATAACCATAAAAAAACATGGCCCTCAAACTAAGATGGATCCAATGTGGATCATTAACCATAGGCTCTCAATCTGAAGTGTGAACCGATGAATCTGATATGTGTCAAGCAAGACAAGAATGTGGCTAAAAAGAGACAACAGGAAACCAGACAAACTCATGCGAGTTGTCACCAAAATGAAATATGGATGCAATAACCCCCCTTAATGGAACTTTATATCAGTTCGTTTATTACAATACCCAATGATTGCATAAGGAGATAATGCAAAATTATAGAAACATAGATGAAAATGCAAACCTAGCACACTAAACAAAAATGAATGCATGCATAAAAAAAGTTATACATTTTCTGGAAATGACCTCATATCTGCATAGAGGCCGAAACCAGCTTTCCAATGCCGCAAAAATCGCGAAAATCGGACAAGCGAGTGAAAAGATATGTGTCCCGGAGTGAAAACAGCAACATCTGACTTCCGAGGCAGAAAAAAATATCAAAATGGAAAAACCAGAAAACCAAACCAGTACCATTATGTAGATCTCGGAAACAGCTTTCCGACGATATCTTATTTGCAAAAAAATGACGCTGTATGAGAAAGTTATGATCGTTTCCGTGAAACTGCTCCAAAAAGGTCTGATTCAGCCATGTAGAGCCCTCAGGGGCTAAAAATATTCGGCCCCTGGTCGTATGTAGGACCAGGGGCTGCCGCGCTGGGACTAAGGCCGAAGCCCTCGGTTGCCAATAGGACCAGGCCCGGGGCTTTACCCGACGGGGGCTGAGGCGAGGGGTTCGGTCCCCAATATGACCCTGGTCTGCGCAGTGAAAGCCCACGGGGGCGGAAATGGGGAAGCGGCGGACTGGTGGCAGAATGTGGTGGCGGTGGTCCTGCGGTGGCCGCGGTGGCCGCCCGGTGGCCGCCGGGCGGCACTGCACATTTGTGCTGGCCGCAAACCTTCGGCCAAAAAACTTGATTTTTTAATATTTTTTTTGATTTTTTCTCGAAATCTGTGCCTCGGGAGTCGTACCTGGGGGCCGTACGGCCCTCGGGGAAATTTTTTTTGCTTCTCCGGACAACTGTGTCCAAATCGGACATGCTTTATATGAAAATGGGGTTTTGAGCTCGCGAATCAGCGAGTCCGTTTTGGCCCAAAGTGCTCCGAAAATCAGGCGACCCCCAGATCTAACAGATAAATCACCGATCTTACAACCCTCGCAGATCTGGCAATCGGTGATGAAAATGAATAAAACGAAAGTCATTTCTGACTTTTTCCAGCGCTCTGAATCCAACGGAAAACCCCGATCTGATCCAAGATGCTGCATAAATGTACTCAAGGATTGAAACCCTCGAGGGACTCCGAACGAGCTCTGCAACGAAATCCTCCAAAAATGCTGAGAAGGGGCTGCTAATCGAGGCTCTGATACCATGTTAGAATTGCCAAGATCTGATTGCAAACCAAAATATTCCTTCCACAGAAGAAGAAAACGAAAAAGCAGAGATTGCATAAAAACATGCAAATTGATATATTCGAAAGTGATCAATTAATTACAAAAGATAATTTGCTTTATAAAAGCAAAGATGCCTAAACCTAATCTTATCTTGAGCAACAAGATAGCTCGATAAGATAAAGATAAGATCCTATATCCTAGGAAATAAATATGCCTAAGTAAACTTATGCAAATGTGTAATTAATAATTAATTACACCAGCGGTTTATGGACTTGTCACAGAAGATCCTGATAACTTCTTGTTTGAGTTTGACATACTCTACAAGAGTTATGACTATACCACTAATGCCCATAGGCTTAAGCTATTTCCTACCACTCTAAAAGAAGTTGCATTAAGATGGTTCATGAGCCTAGGAAAAGATATTGTGAAGACATGGGATGACATGAAGACAAAATTCCTTGAGAAATACAAGGAGTATTGCAAGGGCAGTGACATGAGAGGAGGTGACATTTTTAGGATGCAGCAAAAGGAAGATGAGAGCTTGGAGGATTACATTGCAAGGTTTTTGTTTTTCCTAAAAAAATCTCCACACCATACACTTAATGAAGACTCACAAAAGTTGTTTTGTCCTAAGAGGAATCAATGACAATTGCACTAATGCCTTGGACTTGATGGGAGGAGGAGATATATCTCAAGTTCCTTGGAAGGATATCAAGAAGATATGCTAGAACTACTCTAGGGCAGCTTCAAAGAAAGGGGGAGCTTACCAATCTTCCATGGGTAAGTCATCTACTAGTGGAGTCTCAAGAATGGAGATTACTCATTTGTTGGCAGACTTCAAGCAAGACATTATAAACAATCTAGCTACCTAGTTGGATGCACTTCAGGCCAAAAAGAAACAAGAGGAGGAAGAGGAAACATTAGCAAAGTATAACCCCCATTGCAGACAAAAGAAGAAGGACTGCAGATGCAAGATGGTAGCTAATATTGAAAGCAAGAAAATTGCACCTGAGTTCAAGCCAATTCAGATTAAAGAAGATCAAATCTACTATGTTACACAAAGGAGGCCTTGGGCTCCAAGGCAAGGTATGCCACCAGATCCACTCTCTTTTGCAGGGTCATATTTCAATTCTTACTCATTTGGTAACAAATGATAGCCCCCATATCCATCCAACTATGGAGGATATCCACCACAACCTTGGAATAACCCTCCAAATATCTAGCCTAATCATCAAAACTCTCCACCCCAATGGAAACAGCCTCAGGGGAATTGGCAGAAGTTTCAAGGAAATTGGCAGCCACCCACAAGAAATTGGCAGCAAACAAATCAATGGAGAGGAGAACAACAATGGCCAAACCAACCCAATAGCTACATGCAACCACCTTCTCAGCCCCAACAACCTGCTATAATGCCTCCACATGCTAATTCAAGCTCAAATCCACCTAAACCTACTAAGCTACCAGCTCAGCCCACACCCAAGCCAAATAACAAACCACAACAGCGACATGTATACTCTGCTTATTCAAATCAATTTATTGCATATGTTGTGAGTGTGAGTGACATCCACTTGCGTTCAAGAACTACTATACCAGCTCCTTCCACACCCATAAGCACTGAGCTTCCTATGGAAGAAGAGGAGCCTCTAAATACCCCCATTCAACCTAGTGCACCTAAAAATCCTGAACCAGTCCCAGTCAAGCAGACTAAACAAGAATCGCCATTTCTTTAGAGATTAGAAGTTGCCAATAAGGAAGAAAAGGACACAACTTTTGACATTATAGATTAGCTGAAGCATATATGTGTCCAGATACCCCTATTTTAGGCCATAAAAGATGTTCCAATCTATGGCAAGGCAATCAAGGAAGCATGCCTTAAGAATCTAGGTAGGAAGAAGAAAGACCCCACTACGGTTCATGTGGTGGGACAACTAGCTGACATCATGCTTGGGAAAGTGATTGTCCCTAAGTACAATGACCTAGGTAGTCTTGTGGTAGGAGTTGTTATAAATGGGATCTAAATAAAGAATGCTCTAATTGACTTGGGCGCAACAATAAATATAATGACTAAGGATATCCTACAACTAAATGTTGCAAGCATGAGACCTACTCCTACTGTCTTGTAGTTTGCTGGTAGTTTTATTGTTAAGCATGATGGTATAGTAAAGGATCTTGTGGTGATTCTAGACTCATGGGAGTACCCAGTGGATTTCATGATTCTTTCTCCTAAAGCCACACTAGGCGGGTATCCCATTATTCTTGGAAGGTCATGGTTAGCAACAACAGATGCATATATTGGATGCAGGATAGGATACATGACCATTTCTGATGGAAAGAGCACCAAAAAGCTTGCTCTTTATCCTCCTACTCATCCATCCCATGATGAGGATAATCTTGTATCACCACATGTTAGTGAAGAGGCCGAGGAAGTTAATTATGTGGCGCAACTTATGATGTTAGGCAAAATCTCTTTCATGCAGATTCAAGATGAAGATGAAGTATTAGCTAACATCATTCAAAATCACTGTGAAGTGGAGGAAGCATCATCTTCTCATTATGTTGTTCCAATCAGGACACTTTTGTCTGCTCTTTTTGCAGTCATTCTTCATGCAGACGCACTTCCTGTAGCCACTCTTCCTACAGTCGTTGTTCCTGTAGCCGAACTTCCTGCAGAAACAAGTATGTCCTATACATTGTTGCCATATGAACTCAAGGTACCATGTGTTAATGAAGCAACTATGATAGAGTCAACTACACAAGTATAGGTTTCAAAAGGAAAATATCTGAATATTAACAAGAAACTGAATGAAGAACAACAGTTGTTGTTGGAAAACTTACTAAGGACCCACCAATATGCATTTGTGTGCGACTATCATGAGATGAAGGGATTGGACCCTAAGCTTTGCACTCATAGAATTTATATCATAGATTATTGCACCCCAATTATATAGCCACAAAGAAGAATCAACCTTGCACTGAGAGAAATTGTAAAAGGAAAACTGCATAAATTGCTAGATGTAGGATTTATCTACCCCATTTCAGATAGCCAGTGGGTGTCTCCATTGGTGATTGTGCCCAAGAAAGGATGGAAATGGTGCATTTGTGTTGATTACAGGGAACTTAATGTTGCCACCAAAAAGGACCATTTTCCTTTACTCTTCATAGATCAAGTTTTGGACTCACTTGCAGGAAAGAAATACTTTTCTTTTCTAGATGGCTTCAATGGCTATAACTAGATCCAAATTATGCCTAAGGACTAGGAGAAGACCACCTTTACCTGTCCATGGGGGACCTATGCCTACTTGGTACTCCCATTTGGCCTATGTAATGCACCTACAACTTTTTAGAGGGCAGACATTAGCATATTTTTTAGACATTTCTCATGATTGCATGAAAATTTATATGGATGATTTTACCACCTATGGTGTTGATTTCAATGAAGCATTAGAGAATCTCAGGAAATTCCTACAGAGATGTGAAGTTCACAATCTATCTTTAAATAGTGAAAAATGTTTCATGATGATGCAGGAAGGTATAGTTCTTGGACACTACATCTCTCACAAAGGAATTCAAGTAGACCCTGCAAAGATTTAGGTAATCACAAATTTGCCCACACCTACAAAACAAAAAGATGTTAGGAGTTTCTTGGGACATGCAGGCTATTATAGGTGGTTCATCAAGGGTTTCAACAAAATAGCAGCACCATTGTATACTCTTCTCACCAAAGATGTTGAATTTCAATGGACAGAAGACTATGACAAAGCATTTTTTGATCTAAAGATAACTTTGACTCATGCTCCTGTACTCAAAGGACCTAATTGGGAGTGTCCTTTTCACATCCATACAGATGCATCAGACTATGCTATAGGAGAAATCATAGGACAAAAAGAAGGAGCTATTGAAAATGTCATTTATTTTGTCAACAGAAAATTACAAGGAGTTGAATTCAACCATAACAAAAAAAGAAATGTTAGTAGTGATCTATGCCCTAAAAAAATTCAAGCACTACGTAATAGGCTATCAAATCTTTGTGCACACCGGTCATGTAGCCATTAGATATCTCATGAATAAACCCATGATCACAGGTAGGCTAGCAAGATGGTTATTGTTGATGCAAGAGCTTGACATAACCATTGTGGATAAACCAGGGAAGGCCAATGTTGTTGCAAATTTTCTTTTAAGGCTGGATACATCAGAAGACAATCAAGCCATAGATGACTCATTTCCTAACGAGCATCTATTCTTCGTCAATGTGCAAACACCCTGGTATTCTGACATAGCTAATTATCTGATAACAGGGAGAGTTCCTCCTCATTTCTCTCCAAAAGAGAGAAGGGTGCTCATTGAAAAATATTTTCCTTTCTCATGGATTATTGGATGTTTGTTTTATACTGGACCAAACCATGTCATGAGGAGATATGTGTGAGAGAAGATGAGACATATGATATTTTGCATGCATGCCACAATGAGCCATGTGGAGGACATTTTGTAGCCAAGAGGACAACAATGAAGATCTTGAACACAAGATATTAATTTCCAACACTCCACAAGGATGTAGGAAGGTATACAAGAAAATGTGATGGATTCCAGAGGATTGGTAGACCAACCAAATCTCATGAGATGCCACTTTTCCCTTAGGTATTAATCACTCCATTTAAAAAATGGGGACTAGATTTTGTAGGACCCATTGATCCTCCATCAAATGGTAAGTCTTATATCTTAGTTTGCATTGATTATGAACTAAGTGGGTAGAAGTTAAGGCCACGAAGCATGCAAGATATAATAAGGTTGTTAAATTTATTTATTGGGATATTTTCACAAGGTATGGATTTCCAAGAGAGATAGTGACTAATCAAGGGGCTCAATTCACATCAAACCTTGTTGCAACACTGGTCAATGAGTACAACATAAGACATGGGAAGTCTACTCCTTATCACCCCCAGGCCAATGGCCAAGTTGAGGTGAGTAGCAGAGAAATTGAAGCTATCCTAACCAAAATAGTGGTTATTCATAAAAAGGATTGGGAAAATAGGTTGCCCGGAGCTGTCTAGGCCTATAGGACAACCTGGAAGACAACTACAGGCTTCACTCCTTTTGAGTTGTATGGAAAAACAACCATGATGCCCAATGAATTTGAACATAAGACTTTTAGGGCTACAGTAGACTTGGGGATGGATATCTCTGAGTTACAAAGAGAGAATTCTGCAGTTGAATGCTTTGGATGAGATGAGGAGAGTAGCCTTGCATCACACAGAGGTAGTGCAAAATCAAAGAATTAGGTGGCATGATAAATTCATCAAGGACAAGAAATTCCAACCAGGAGATTGGGCCTTGCTTTATGATTCCAAATATCAGGGTAATGCAGGAAAATTGCAGACAAGGTGGCTAGGACCATATGAGGTTGTTGAAGTATACCCCAATGGTGTTGTTCAACTCACTACTATTGACCTAGTCAGATTTAAGCTGCTTGTCAATGGTCATCACCTCAGATTGTATCACAAGCCAATGTCTAAAGAGGAGTTCTTGTAGCAATTCACTCAACATGCAACACACGAGCTTCCTACAGCCGAAGGAAGTGGACCTAGTGTCCCTCCTTCTGGCTAATTAAGGTATGTATTTGTCACGACTTCCACTTTTGTGGGAGTCCACTTCTTCACCCATCCACCCATCTGCCCATCCATCTCCACCTTTCTCTCTCTTCCATCACTTCATTCCACTCCACCTCATTCCACCTCATTTTCATTAATTGCTCAAGTTATTTCTTAAAAGGTGATTGGTACTTTCTCCAAAATCTTTGCAACGAATCCAAATATGTGTGTATTAATTGCTATCTATTAATTATCTTTAGTGCATTCATTTAATTGTTGTGAATTGATATGGACATTCACCACAACATGTTATTATCCTTGTCCCTGTCAAATCATCCTCACCACCTCGCATGTGAGAACACATGCTCAAATTTAGGTTGGGGGGGGAAGATGTGAATACTATTCCCACGTGTTAGTCCATACTAGTCTATGTCAACAAAATTTAAATCGAGCTAATTTAAATTATGAGTAAGATGACAGCTCGTACGTGTGAGGTGACACTAACTGTCGCTACCATTTTTCTCCATCATAACCTTCCTTTATTACTCATTTATTGCCATTATTGATCATGTCATAATCTTAAGTCGCCAAAAGGTAAAATAGAAATAAAGAAAAGGTAAAACAAAAAAAGAAAATTCTGGTGACATTGGCGTTGGAAATTTGGTAGCATTGCAGGAAGGAAAATTTGTAGAGTGATTATTGATTGTAGACAATGGGAGGTGGGCTAATTAAGAATGAACCCATGATTCATGACGTATTACTGCAGGATGCACCTTCACAAGCTGAATTCATAAATTGTGGCTAATTAGACTATTTCATGAAGCCGAATGGTTTTAATGAAGACATTGCATTAGAATTTTCCCAGACATTGTTTGAGGAAAAATCCACGGTAAAAGGGCTAGAATTATTGGCTACTGAAGAAAGAATTGCAAAGGTTATAGGGTTGCCTGCTGACGGTGAAAATTACCTTACTTCTAGAAACACCAGATTAGTTAGAGCCAAATTTACAGAACCTAGTGACCCTCCATTGAGCATGGATAAACAAGGTGCAAAAAGAACCTCTCTACCTGAGCCATGAAAGCAAATAGTTGTTCATGTCATAAAATATATCACCTGTGAAGGACGTTAGTCAAATCTACATTCCATGCATTTTAAACTCTTGAATCATATGAGGCACGAGAGGAGGATTAATGTAATAGATGTGCTTTACCACCTTCTTTCAATCATGGCAGTCGAGACTTAGAAGGGTAGGGACAATTCCGTTTCCCACCATTGTTTGATTAAATTGTTAGTTGAGAAGTCTCTGCATGATGTATCTGAGATGACTTGGGAAGAATTCATAAATATTGATCAAATTAGACTTGAGCATTTGTAACCTAGGGTTTTACCTCAACCTTGTAGGTCTAGCAAGAGATTGAGCATGGTTGAAGCCACTCTTAGTGCTTCAACCTCTGGCATAGGCCCTAATGCAAACCCTCCTGTAGCAGAACATACCATAGAGATTAGCTCTTCTAAGACAAAGCACTCAGACAAAGAAAGCTCCTCCCTATATTTCGATGATGATGTTCCACTTGGCATCCTAATAAAAACTAGGGTACAAATGAGAGAAGTAGAAATAAGAAAAGGAAAAGCTAAAAATCAGCCGACAAGAAAAGAAGTACCAAGCTCTAGGAAGCAAAAGGCTAACATTGTTCATCCTGCAGCCAAAGTAAAATGTGAAAGCCCTCCTAGGAAATCAAGACCAGTTGGGCCAGCCTTTGATATGCCTTCGCAGGAAAGCCCTAAGTCTAGAGAAATATCACAGGGGGACACAGAAGCTCCAATGGAGCAAGTGAATGTTGAGGAAGAGGATATATTTGAGAAAGCAACAAACATAACACTGACAGATCTTGTTGATATTGCAGAACAAGTTGAGAATCAAGGGTATGAGGAAAATCAAGATTTCCTGCAGCAATAGATCTTGTAGCATGAGCAAAAACAGGAACAAGAGGCCCTGCAACCAAACTTGACTGAACAACCTGAATCCCTGCAGTTGGTACTATATGAAGAGAAAGCATCAGTGCTAGGAAAAATGTTGATAGGAATACATAACCCCCTTAATTTTTCAATGCACATGGTAGCTATGCATTTATGGAAAGAGATTGAAAGAAGAGAAGAGGAATGGAAAGATGAGAAACAAGGATGAAGAGGGAAATTCAAAAGAAAGATGAGGAGATTGCAGACAAGGATGCAAAAATTGCTATTTTAAAGAAGAAGGTGGATGATATGACAACCTTAGTACCCCAGATAGTAGAATGTAGGGCCCCTCCAAGGGTCTATGCTTTGCATTTTAAGGAGAAATATCTTTCTTTTAAGCTAGCAAGAATTGTCTGAGGTTTGAACCCTTGTATTGAGACTCCTATTCAATTTTTCAATGCTTATCGGATTGCTTCCCATGAGATGAATAATTTGTTATGTGAATTTTATTTGCACAATTATGTTGTAACTCAAGACCATGATTGGAATCCACTGTTATATGTGGGGGATGTCTGATTAAGGGAATTTATGTCCTGGGTACAAAATGATATCAGTTGGGGACAACAATATGGGGCTTATAAGCAATTGGAATCCAACATCCCTTTTCCCATCAGGGCTAAATCAAGAAATCCAGGGGACATATACTGGGAGTGGCGCATAATGCTTCTTAGACCTAGCTATGGTAATAGGATTATAACTTGGATAGAAGCAGTTTACAGTGAATATGAGGTGGTGGCAAATGAAAAGGAGGAAACTATGAAGAGATACCTGTCCCAAAGATGGAACAACCTAACTGATGAGCTAAAGCAATTTGAGCCCCACTCTATATAGAACTATGTTGTAGCACTTAAAAGAATTGACAGATATATACAAATTGGGAGGAAAAAAGGATGATTTTGGCTTCCACTGACTTTTCAGCCACCCCTCCTGATGTGGCCCATGCCAAGTTACAAGTTTTACAACTATGATATTGCTACAGAGAGAAAGATGGAACATATTAGACAGACAACAAGGGTTCTATTAGGATTTTGACTCATGCACAACAACCATTGATGTGGGACAGTTGGCGGTTGCAAATTTCAGGGCTTTGACTAAGCAGAAGAACAACCTTTCCCCTGCTAGAGGACCAACAAAACCTTAGGTTGAGGGGATGATGAGTCTAGTTTATGGTTTACTTTTGGTAGAAATTATGATCTATTTGTCAAAATTGTCATGAACCTCAATGTTTGAATGTTTATATTTCCTCGAAACCATAGACATTGGGCTTAATTTTATCTCTGCGGATTTTTAATGACATTGACATGTTATATGGACTATCTGTGTTAATTCTACATGTGGATTAATGAATGTTCTTTAAGATAGTTATAGACATGCGATTATTATGTGTGCTAATAATGCCATGCAGATATGATTTGAGGCCACTAAATTGAGAATATTTTGCCAGCTGGTCATTCACCATAACGACTAACAAAGTGGTCATGCAAAGGTCAACGAAGGGAATCATTCAAAGAGGTTGACAACAGGAGATTCCTTATGCAAACTGAATTGTAACCATCTTGTAAATGATCTTTATTGATGTTGAGCGAATACAGGTGTTACTGTTGTGCTAAATCTGCATTGAGGTAGGCATGTCTGACCAGATTCCATGCACTCGTAACTGCCCCTTCACTTTCTCTGCTTTCCCTAAAGTGGTGTCCTCCCAATTCGTGGAGTTGACTGCCTTACTTAGTTAGTCACTCTTTTCCTATAAATAAGAGTCAGATGCTCCTTCTCAGAAGGTTGCGTGATCTGATGATGTACTTGCATTCTTAGTTTTTAGCAATACAGTTTACACTACTCTATTGTACTCATGTTTTCCAATTAATGAGATGAAGTTATAAGTCTGTACATATGAGTTTACATTAGTTTTAGAGGATACTCATCCAAGGGGGCCCACTTGGTGAACATTATGTCCTTAGTTTAGTTTAGTTTAGTTATTACTTTCTATTCAATAATTAGTTAAGAATTTGGCACTAACTATTCCTACAGCCCCTAGAATTCCATTATGTGACTGTTCCTGCAGCCTAAACATACAAGTAGTTTCCTGTTTGTTTGCTCATATTTTCATTTCTATCATGCATTTCAGCTTAGCATAGTTGTTGATTGATGTTCAATACTTATTTTTTTTCCTTCTAAGCAATTTACCTTCATCATTATGTTTTTCTTGGGTGTAGAATGAATATGGCTACTTGGGATCCTTAGTGCACATACTGTGCTAACCCATTTCAAGTTCATGTCCATGGGTTGAGAAGTTAAATGCACCTTCATGATGATTGAATGACTATTCAGTTTAGATGTCCAATCTTTGAATCATAGTTGTAAGGGCTTAGTTGTTAAATCATTGTAGGAGGCCAACAAGATTCACCTTTAAGTATTAATCTACTTGGGAATTTGTGCAAATGCAAAAAATAATCACATTTTGTAAAGTGACTGGTAAGTTATTTTCTTACAATTTTTTTTTAAAAAGTAGTTGATTTGTGGCATGTTGATTAGTTTGTGCTAATTTTACTGGTAATTTTTTAATTAAGAAAATCAAGGAAAAAAGGCAAAGCTAATCAATTAGTATGTAGTAAAAGTTAAACTATTTTATTATGTTTATGGGTATGTGTATTGGGTGCAACTTGGTTGGCAACAATGTCATCAAAATTTTATATAGGAAACTCAAGAAATCAAATGTGATGTAGCAAAGAATTAAATTATTTTTTAATGTTTATGTGTGTGCATATTGGTCACAACTTGGTTGGGGTCAATTCGTGGAATAAATGTTGTGTGGCTAGGTAATGAAATTTAGCCAATAAAATTAATATTTTTGCTTAATTTCTACTTCATGTTGTATGTGGGACAGTTTGCATCACCCTAGTAGAAATGAATGCAAAGTGTGGAGGCATGCAAGAGGCTACAATTATGAGAAAAAAATGTGTTCTCTTCATGCTCTATGATTGTAACTAACAAGAATTTGTGTTTAGTTTTCATTTGAGCTCACATTGTTTAGCGCTTTATGAGGGAGGTTTTCCTATGTCTATTTATGGTTATATTTTTTTGTTTAGTGTGTGATTGGTCTAGAGCACAAATTCTATTTTTAATGGTGTAGGAGTCATGGTTAGTTTGGAGAGAAAGTTTGGGGCTTTCCTCAATGAGGGTTTAAAGGTTCACATTTCATTGTTCAATATTCAAGCATGGTAAGGGTTTGATAGTTTAGTATCATTTTATATGGTTGTCATTTCCATTTCATTATTAAAGCTTTGCATAATGAGGGTTTTAAGGTTTACTATCATTTTATACTATTGTTTTTTTAAATAAAAGAGAGTAAAAACTTTATTAGTCAGAGAAAGCATTATAGAGCAAAAACCATCAAGAAAACCCAAAAGGGCCATACCACACCATACAATAAATCAAGAAGAACTCAAACAACATCTCACATCCTTCGTAACCAACTCCTCCAATTCCTAAGCAAGGTCCCCAGGTAAATTGCCCCAATTATCCATCATCCAAGTCCCAGTATCCATCATCCAAGTCCCAGTCTTCTTAGACGCCCATTTGGCCAAACCATCTGCCACCTTATTCCATTCCCATGGGATATGAGAGTAGGTGATAGACTCTAAATTTTCTCCAAGACTGGTGATTTGCTTGACCACCACAGCTAACTACCAGCTAACATCATCCAATTGACTCCTATTAAGCAAGTCGATCACTACCTGAAAATCTGACTCACAAATAATCCTTTTCCAACCAAGGGCACATGCCCTCTTCAATGCCACAAGAATAGCCAAAGCCTCCATAAAATTATTAAAATACTACCCCTTATACTCACAAAAGAAAAACTCAACCACTAGAGCAATCCCTTCCAACCCCACCAACTCCAGCATGCCCAGGATTGCCTCTTGCAGACCCATCAATGTTAATTTTCAAAACTCTTTTGGGAGGAAACACCCAATGCCCCCCCTAAAGATCTTCCCTCGAGAACAACTACTCTGCCCAAACTTGGGTTTATCTTTACCACCAATAGAAACCCCCAAATTGTGAACCACTCCAAGGTCACAAGGATCCATAGGGATCGACAAGTCACATTTAGCATATAAAGTCTCTTGCAAAGTTCCAAGGAAGTGCAACCAGACTTTGCCCACTTGAAGCTTCTTGTCCAAAAAGATCTTGCGATTGTGCTCCAACCAAATGTGCCATATAAGCAAACCGGGACCAATACTCCAAGCTATGTGCAAAAAGGAAGTCTTGACTGGAGTGGGCCCAAGATTCTGCCAAAATTCATCTAAAGAAGAGGAATGACAACACTGCAACTTCTAGAACCCCCACCAGAAATTTCATATTGTATTAGCAAAGGGGCACTAAAAGAAGAGATGAGAATTCAACTCAACATCCTTCAGACATAAAAAGCACATTGAAGGACCCCAAAAACCACGTTTTCAAAGGTTATCCTGTGTCAAGCATCTACCTTAAACCACCATCCAAGATAAGAAATTACATTTTGGCCAAGAGAACCTATTCCAAATGTGCTTCCACCAAGGGACCTCAGCACTTCCAAGAGCCTCTCTATCTAATACCCGATAACTTGAAGCAACAAAGAACTTCCCTTTTAGATCTAAACCCCACGCAAGAACATCTCGCTCAAGAAGAGAACAATAAACCCTCTCTGCCAAAATAGAAGCCAACTCCATCATATCCTCCAGCAAGCCACCCCGCAGCCATTCATGCATGTCCTTCCACTTGTAAACCATAGTTTTCCCCAAAGCTTGAGGGGCTTTAAAATCCATCACTTTACTCCATCCAGCCTCAACAAAAATTTGACATAAATCTTGCAGATGAGGATGAGAGACAATAATAGGTGGGAAGCCATCCCCAGAGTCATACCAAAATAGAGCATTAGAGCCTCTATGGCAGATCCAAAAAGGACCTTGTTTAACCAAATTTCCCCCCCTCTTGAGTGTATCCCAGATCATGGGACCTTTCCCCATAAGGCTAAATCTAGGAACCTCAGCACTATCCACATCCCCCAGGTATTTAATGGTAAGAATCCTGGCCCAACATTGATGTTGTTGGGAGCATCATCTCCAATAAAGCTTGGTAGCTAAGGCCTGACCATTCCAATCTGCCCTACGTCAACCCAGACCACCTTCCTGTCTCGACAACAAACAACTTCCCACTTGACCAAGCTCCACTTCCTCAAAAGGAGATTACCCGACCAAAGAAACTAACAACAAAGGCTCTCAAAATCTTTGATAAAGCTAGAAGGGGCATCATTTTATACTATTGTTCTTTCCATTTCCCTATTTCAATCTTTTTTGGTGTATGTTGAGCACTCTATGTGAGAGGTTTTGTTCTGTGTATTTATGTTTTCTTTTATTTTGTGCAAGAGTCATGAGTGGTTTGGAGGGTAAGTTTGCAACTTTGCACAATGAGGTTTTGAAGGTTTACTAGCATTTTATGATTGTGCTCAAAAATATTTTTTTGTTGACTATTAGACACTACACCAATTCTCTATGAGAGATAAGTGGGAAATATATATTCTAATATTTCCTTTCAATTATTTTCTTTTAGTATTGTCTATCCCTTTTCTTTTTTTAAAGTAAGCTTAGCTAGAGTAGAAGATACCAACCCACTTTGAAGATTGTTCTATTGAAATGGCCCCATAGCAATAAAAAAATTCCATGTTGTCACACTTTGTAGGAGGTGGCTTAGGGGCGGTCCTAATAAAAAAAATTGTGAACAACCATTTTTGGAAAATCTTACGAGACTTGAATTCATTATGATTGAGATTTTGATGGTCTTAATATATATGCTTCTTGAAGCACAAGCATCTATTCACCTATTGAATCTATCTTGAGAAGAATCCAAAGGTCTATGAGAATAATGGTTATAATCATATCTATTGCAAGAGAGAATCTATAAGAGGTTCTTTTTTATTCTATAAACCTATCTTCAAAAATAAGATCTCAGTCTCAACCCTAGCCTTAACATTGAGTTATTATTATAAACTAATTCATTTAAATCAAGTAACCCATTTCATTCTTACTAGCTTAATTTCCCCTCCTTTTAATTGAATCCCTCCATTTATTCTATCTATGGTTACACTAGGGAATCACCCTTTTATCATATGGAACAATGTTATCCCTTTAATGGATCTCATACCATTTTCTTAATGGAATCCCATTCCACCTTATGATAATACATTTTTTGAACATGATATAACCAAATTAGATGTAATTATCAAGCCACTTATAACATTATTTAAGGGAAAGGTCCTTAATTAGTGCATAAGATTGACTCCAAAATCAGTAGAAGACTAAGATTAGTTGGGATATACACTATATAACCATTTCAAGGAGAAGGAAAATAAATTATCTCTCATGGAGGCCAACTACTATCAAAAGAGAACTTATGCAAATAGTTGTTGACTTTAACATTAATTAGATTCAAGAAAACTTGGTTTAGAATTCTAGTAGATAAGGGCTCCCTACTATGGAATATTTATTTTAATAAGATATTTTAACCTAAAAAATAACTATGATGATTCAATATATGGATGTAATGTCCCCTTCTTGCTCTTGAGCGGTGTAGTGTTCAAGTAGCCTATTCCTAAGTTCCCGTAGGCTAGTTGATGTGGTTAGGGGACTTAGTGGCCAGCATTGGAGTTCAGTGTTGGGTTTCATAAGGGTTTCTATTTATAGCAATGGTTGGTTTATGGTGTTTTCTATCTTTAGTTGGTCACAGTTCTCTTTAGTGGTCTTCAGTTTTGCTCAGTTTGGCATTTGGTGCACACTTACTATTTTTAGCATTGCTATTTATAGTAAGTCATTTTTAGGAGTTGGTCCCAAGCCAGTATGTACAACAATATTATTTCTCATATGGTTTGGAGAGCCTAAGGTTGAAGTATTTGATAATTGCTTATTTTAGTCACTTAAGTTGTTTTATAAAGTTATTTTATAAACTTAAGTCGAGGGGGTGAGTGGTCATTCAAAAAACAACCTTAGGCCTAGGTGTACAACTTAAGTTGTTTTTAAAAGGTTTATTAATATTTTATTTCCTCATGTGTGGGACACCTAAGGGAGAAGAATAATTTAAAATGTTTAAATTTTCAAAGGCTCAAGGAAGGGTGTGGGTTTTAGGAGGGAATTGAGAAACATTTCAAATCCAATCACCCTAATCTCTTTATAACTTCATTTTGGCTCTCATTTGCATATCTTCACTTTGGCAACATAACAAAATGTTGCTTGATCTTCTAGATTGGTTCGGTTGCGAACTGAAGATGAAAACCCTCATTTTTTAGGCTAATTTTGATGGTGAAATATCCACCCTAGTCATATTGTGAGTGTTTCCACAATAGGGATCACA
Organism: Sequoia sempervirens; assembly: GCA_007258455.2. Classification (NCBI taxonomy): domain Eukaryota; kingdom Viridiplantae; phylum Streptophyta; class Pinopsida; order Cupressales; family Cupressaceae; genus Sequoia; species Sequoia sempervirens. The sequence goes on from VDFB02379711.1 coordinate 104,264,342, forward strand.
TAGTGCTTCACAATGTTCAGTTTCAAGGGGTTTTGGCACAAGGAGATGAATATTTTTGATATATTTTGATGTGATAGTTAGTGGGTTTGGTGTGTGGATGATTGGCATCATTTTTTTTTGGTATTGGCATGGTTATTTGGGTGTTTTTTCTAGCTTTTTGGAGTTTCTTGGTATTTTCTAGACTTTACCAGTCACAGGGCTGAAACTGATAAATTGCTCACCTCTTGTTTGGCACGAAGTATTGTTATGGGTATTGCATCATTGGATTCTTTGGTTCAAGGCACACCAAATCATATATTCACTTGCATTTTTTGGTTGAGAAATGAATTTTCTAAAGTAGGTCAAACTTCTCTAAGTGGTGCACCTTTCTGGGCATTATTAAACAAAGGTTGCTATTGTATAACCTCTTGTTCTAGTTTTTTATTCAGTGCTAGTTGATGGTTTGAAGGCACTAGAAACTTGTATACAATCATTTCTTGATTTCCCTGGGAGTTGGAGGTGTTTGGAATCATATTGATGTTGTTACAAAGTCATTATTAGGTCTGAAACTTCATATATTAGGTCTGATAACTCATTGTAATATTCTAATTTTAAACTGAAAATGAATGCTCTTGATGTTTATTAAAATTTTTATTGAAAGGAATTATTATCTAGTATTTACTTGTCATTTGAAAATCAATCCTTTATGTTGTATACATCTGAAGATGCATTTGAAAACAAACACAAACATATCAGTAAAAATACAAACAACATATAGTGAACTTTCAAAAAAAACCAGGGGTGTATGTTACAATGGAAACAAGCTACTAGTAGCCTATGAAATTGTTGTTAGAATTGAAAATAGTCTCATTTAGGTTGGAAATATAGCTCCTAGGCCTACCTTTCCCTTATTTCTTGATATACATGCACCTTGCTAGATTCACTCTCAATCCTCTATCTAATTATCATCTTAGTTTTAAACCCTATACTTGAGCATCCTTGTATAATCTCTCCAACATCCAAGGAGTTGGATGAAGTGAAAAATATGCTTATAAATGTGTTAAATTAGTCAGTAGCCCTCAAAAGGCAATATGTTGAAGCTTTCCAAAGGCCTTCTTTTTAGAACAACTAGGGATACAACCATTAGTACTAGGCCAATAAGAGTCTAAATATTATTTAAAAAATTGCATGGTCCTTGCAAGACCTAAACAATTTGTTGTTGTTTTTGTTGTAAATCCTAATAGGTCTCTAGTCCTTGGTTAGAACAACCTATCTTAGGACCAAAACATGTGGTTTTTTTTCTTGCGATGTGACTCATGGTCCTAGATAATTCCAAAGAGATAATCCTCAGTAGGATTTGATGGTACAAAATACCATGAATATGACATCATGCTTGCAAGTTTAACATCTTGTTGTTGATCAAACTCAAGTTTCTCCTAATGAAGATATAGTGTGTTGGAAAGAAAATCATTTCTATGTCTAGTTAATGAGGTTGTAATCAACCTCAAGAAGACCCCAATTTTAGTTATATTAGCTAACTAGATCAAAGAGGAGGGGCATGGAAGAATAAGCCAAACTAGATCAAGTGGACCTTGGTAGCCAAAATCCCATAGTAGAATCAAGGAAACAAGAAATTACCACTAGAACATGACAACCTAGAGAAAAATTTCCTATAGCTAAGAAGATTAAAAATAAATGGGTTCTCTATCGACTACAAAGGACAAATTCATCCACTCCCTTCAATATAGTCAATCAAATAAAGAAAATATCTATAAATGTTTCATTATGGGAGATGTTGTTCATCCTTGGATTTAAATGAATCTATAAAAAGAGGCATTGAAGCAATGGGAGAGGATTTTTACTCAAAATAATCAACCAACCTCAAGAATGTTATTCATGGCAAGAAAAAAACTATGCTTCAAGTGTCCACTACTAAAGTAAGTATAACAAAATTTTCCCCCTTCTATGTAAATTCAATAGTTAGCAAGAAAATATTGTATGTAAATATGTGATATATAATGGAGCTAGCAATGCAGTGACTCCCAAAAGCATTGTTGACACCTTAGAAATATCTTATGTACTTGTAGAAATAGAGTCACCCAACTTGATGGTACCTAGTGAAAACTATTGGAATCATCAAGAATATCCCTCTAGCCCCACATGCATGTCCAAATCTTACAATCCCTTGAGAAATTATAGTCATAAACCTTCCAAAAAAATTTCACTCATTCTTTTCTAGGAATTTTACTAAAAAAGTGGGAGGGTATATATGTCTAGATCAGAGCCATATGTTTCCTAGAACCAATTGTGGGATTTCAATTAGGCTCCCTAATATGTTGATTTCTTAATTCAACATGTAGTGCCCCTCCTATTTGCATCCTGTTAGTGTGAGATCAATGTTTTAGCTTCACCATTTCCTCATGATTGTTGTGGTGATTATTTTATGTCTTTGAATGATGTGTATGTATAAGATTCAAAAATGCAAAATAGCCTAGACCAAGTAGCAACCACTCTACCTAAGATCTAAGCCAAAATCCCAAATCTAAACAAGAGAGTACAAATGATAAAAGAGAGCAAACAATAATGAAACCATAAGAAAAACTCCCCTATCAAATTTGCTTCATCTCCCTTGCTTCTCCTCCATTCTTTCTTTAGTTACAAAGCTTTTCCCTCAACTTTTGAAGTGTTGGAATACTTGCAAATGACAATGACAAGATAGCAAGAACTTTGGAGAAAATGTGGTAAGAAAGAAATGGAAGAGAAAACCTTCTTTTATAGAAAAGATTTCAAATGGACAAACAAGATCAATCTTCTAGAAATATTCTAAGACCAACGGTGGAGGATTCATGCACCACAAAGTAGTGGGCTAGGTACGACTAAGGATAGACAGTCAAGATTGAAAGAAGACTAGAGAGAATCAATGGTCAAGATTTGAAATGAGAAAGCGGAGGGAAAGTAATTCATGAGAAGAACATCTTTGACTAGATTTTAAATTTGGTAAAAGGTAATGGAGGAATAAATAATCATTTTAGATTATTTATTTATGGAGGAAGGGAAAATGAATATTTAATTTAAATGATTATGCAACTATTTAAATTAAATATAGAAGCAAATGGCAAAAGGGAATTAAATAATTAAGTTAGATTAATTATTTAATAGAGGGAAAATGGAGAGAGGGAGTTAAATAATTTAAATAATTATTTAACCAAGGAAGGACGAAAAGGATTAGTGAATAGAAAAATAATTAAAAATAATTATTTAACTATAGACAAATAATGACAAGCAAATAATTAAATAAATGATAATTTTTTTAATTATAGAGGGAAAGGGTGTTAGCGATGCAATTAAATAAATATTTAATTTATTTAATTGATTAGAGGAGAACAAAGACCAAGATAATGAATTAATTAAATAATTAACATTATTTAATTAATAGAGGAATGTGATCAAAGAAAATAATTAAATAATTAAAATTATTTAATTATGTAGGGGAGAAGACCAAGACAATGGAAAAATGACACTCGCAGACCAAGACATATTTTGGTGTCTATAGTATGAACTATTGCATGTTCAAGATGAGGTTTCTCACATGTCGATTGTTGGCATTTTACAGTTATATGCTTGGATATATCAGTTTGCTTCAATTCAGTAATGTACATTGTATATGTTATGGTCCTAATTATTGATGTTTAGAAGAAGTGATTTATATGACAGATGTATAGATGTTATTTTATGCTTATGCTATTGGAACCCATTGGGATGATTATGTTGTGTTTTGGCTATATATGCATTGAGCAGGTATTCTTGACGTGCATTGAATGGTTACTTGTATAGGGTTATTTCTCCACGTGGATACACAACTTTGAGTTATTTCTCCATGGTGTTTAATTCAAAGATGTCACATTATGCCTCCTTATTTATTCCCTAGTCATACTCGAATTGAGTACGATATGTGTCATATTTGACCTTATGTGAACCTGGATTCAATTTAGGAGTTAATTTGAAATCCCTATGTGTTGTGAATGACTAGTGAATGTCTGATTTAATTAATGATTTGAATTCTATGTTTTCACAAATGTAATGTTAGGAATTTAAGTTATTTTTATATTTATTATTAAAATATTCTCTATGTTTCGTAAAAAGGGAAAAATAGAATGATTGGAAATGAAATACACTATTGTTTAATTATATTGTGAAAATTTAGTGGGTTGGGAATTGTTGGTTGTGTTTGATTTAACTATCTTGTTTGAATTATGAATTTCATAAATTTAAATGAATATACTTATATGGATTCAAATCATGAATTTAAATGATATGGGTTATTTAAAAAATTGATTGATATGTCTATTGGGGTTTTGATGAAATTAGGAATTAAGAAAATAGAAAATGTATTTTATTAATTTTATAATGGGTTTTTGAAAATGGTAAATATAAAAGAAAGCATTTCATTTCATTTGATGTTTTGTTTTAGGGAAGAAATTGAGGAGAGAAAAACCCTCTTTGGAGCATTTTGGTAATTTGTTCTTTGGGTGAGCTTTCATAGGTGGAATTCAATGAGTTCAAATTTATTGGGATATGAATGGGTAGGGGATTATGCATGTTGGTTATTGCAAGCTATTATTTGGTGTGTTTGACATGGTTCACATTTCAAATGTTGAAGGAAATTAAGGTATTTTGCTTGTTTTAATTAATTTGAGCTATTTTTCTTTCAAATTGTTTGTAGGAATGGGTTTAGAGGAGTGTGGAATCCTCTCAATCTATGTTACTTCATGATTTAGCTTGTTAGATTTATTGTTTTATTTAAATTTTGAGAATTTTCCAAAATAAGGGGTTATGATGCCCAAATTATCATGAAATGAGTGAAAAGTGAATTTCATGTGAAAAGTGTGTTGAGAATATTTAAAGCAAAAGGGTATCTTTAGATTTTTGAACTTTGAAAAAAAAATTGAAGAAATTTTAATGGGGTTTTGAGAAAATTTCTTGGTTTTGAGTGTATTGGAAAAATGAGAAAAAAATGTATATTTTGAATGAAATGTGATTAATTTTAATGTTTTAATGAAAGTGTCCTTCATGAATTATTTTTATAATGCTCATGGGAAATTGTTAGAAATTTTTTATGAAGTTAATTTTTCTGCCTCATTTTTCATGCCACATTCATTGGAGGATGTGATGAGCTTAGGGTGTAGGTATTAGAGAGAGCAAGGGAATGGCTCCCAACATGAACCTGACCCAAAGTGGCACATAGGAAATCACGGTGTGGGGAGTTTGGATTAATAAGTGAAAACTAATGAAATATGGGTAATTAATTAACCAGGATAATGAATACCCTCACATGCCTTGAGTGCTCGTATAGGCTAAGGATGATGGAGGAAGACAAGTTGTGAGCAGGAAGCATAAGACTTGTAAGATCAATTACCCTTGTCTATATGAGAGGATACTTGGTTTCACGTTAAGCCCCTCATGAGTGTTCACAATGACATTCCCTCTCTTGTTCTCTAATATCTAATCCTAGTGTAGTTGAGTAATACCTAAAGGACTATATGCTCCCTTGTATGTGATAGTATTGTTTTCTCTTGGTGAGTTTTCCCAAGGATGATCTTTTGTGTGTTATTGGTGAGTTGGGCTAATGTGGATTTGTGATGTGACATTGGTGAGTTGGACCAATGTGGATTTGTTATGTGACATTGGTGAGTTTTCCCAATGTGGATTGAGCTATACTATTTGTGATTGTACCAAGTGATTTCTTATGTTGGATCCATCTTGAGATTTTGGTTAAGTGTTTTAATATGATGTATATATTGATTGTATACTTCATTATGGCATATGTGTATGCCCTCTCCCCATGTGTTTGGTGTGAGTATTGTGATTGTGGCTTGTGTGACTATCTCCTAGCACGGTGGGAGCAAATATTTTGATTCCACAAGGTAGGGTGGCATAGTAACCACCATTGAGGATCAAAGGTTTTTGGTTCAAGGAACATCATGGTACCATATTCTACCTAGTTTATTTAATGTAACTAGATTATTTACTTTCATTCAAATTATAATATTGATATCAAAGGACATCTCATTGAGAAGGATTGTCAGATTTGTAAATACTAGTGTTTTAACCATAATTACGCATCTCAATGTTGGTGTCAAGCATGATCGTACTCTTATGATGTATTTATGTATTGAGAAGTGAAAATAAACTTAGGAACATTTATTTTGGGTTTAAAATGAATTTAGTGGTCACATTTCATAGTCGGGTGGCTTGGTGTTGTATCTGGGCAACTTGTTCTGCTCAAGAATCTCCCAACTCACTCAAAAAGTTCCTATCATTGTTTGGGAAACTTGGTAACATACTGGGGTGCCCTGCTTAACAATGGGGTGGCCTGGTTTAGCAAGGTTAAAACTAGAGTTTGTCTATCTCTGTTTAGGTAGCCTCGTCTTGTGTTTGGGCGGCCTCATTCCCATAAAAAAATAGAATGTAAATCCTCTTAACCTTAGATAGAAAGTGGTTTTCTAAGCCTAATTCCACTAATGAATAATTTTTTATGCCTTGTATTTTTCCTGTTTTAATCGTTTTAGTTGTCGGAACCCTCAAAAACCTAGTCAAGTTTCTTTGTGTTAGGACTTGATCTTTCTTCTTTGTTTTGAGGCCTCTTTTGGGAAAATCATGTAAAAATAAGTTGTTCCTTATGGTCCCAGGGGTCTAGTGTTGTTGTGTGCATTTTATTATGTGTTGTAATTGAGAAATTGTGGCTTTTCTTACCTCATTTTGTGTGCCTTTTTCAAAGTTGCTTTGTTGTCAAACCTAGGGTTAAGGAGATTGTGCAAATATTTTTGTGAAGTCATGGGAAGGATTTAAACCTTAATGGTTGGCCTTGCTATAATCCTCCACAATCCTCATAGTTCATGGGGTTTTGTGGATCATTTCTTCCTCTTGTGTGTTGTTACATTGAGATGAGATGTCTTGGGAAGTGTATGGTTGTCTAGAAGTGGCTCGATGTTATTCTAGTTTATGGTGAGTTTATGTCCCTTGGTTAGGAAATATATTTTGGAGATTTTCCCCTATGTTTATAGTTGTGAAGTGTTCCTGGATGTGGATTGGATGTTGATGATTCCCTCATCTTATGCTGGTGTGGGGTTGTGAGAGAAATCGATCATGGTTTAGTAACCGATTGTCATGTAGATGTTGTCATCTCTTGTGTATATTCATCATGGTGGATTTATCCCATGGGTGGTTAGTCTTCCATTGTTGCCACCTTTCTTATGGAATGGTGAAGTTTTGTTGTTGTTCTCATCATTCTGACACTTGTGTGCACATTGTTGCACAAGTGTGACATTTCATTGTTCCATTATTAGTGTTATCCTTGTTTCAAAAAATATTGTTTCATGAGGTTTTTTTTTTAGTGTGTTGGATTGGGGAATTACACAACATATAAGTTCATCCATATATATTTTTTGGGTGTAGTCATGTGTTGATAGCTCAAGATGAACTAGTTGAGGATGACTTGAGCATTGATAAAAAAAAATAGAGAGTCATCCTCAATCACTAACTAGACCAATGAGCTATAGATAACTGGGATTTTATATCATATTCAAAGTTTGAGTCTATAGGAATGTGAACCCATTTTATCCATGATGAAGAACCTTGCATTCTAACATCACCAAAGAGAGAAAGAAGAATAGCTAGGGAAATTGAGGTTATTTTTTATTGTACAAAATTTAAAAATGTGTTAGGAGTAGGTATTGATTTATTCTTTCCAAAAGTAGATAGACCTTGAGCCTTTCATATTGTAATTTTGAAATATAAACAATATAGTAATATATGAAGCCTTAGTGAAAGGTTATTAATTTGCTAAAAAAAGTGGGATAAACTTGCTACAATTTTTTGATGTCATAAAGCTTATGATTAAGAAAGTGAGATCTCAATGTGCCATCAAGGATCCCTTAATGAGATAATATAAACACTAAATTTGAGAGTGTATTAATAGATTTTAAAGCTACCAATGTCTAGGTTATTCCTAGAGCTCAAAATGCTAAAGCTAACAACATGACAACCATTGATCCTTAGTTTGATCATGTTAAGGATCTTTCCAATAATAAGATACAAGTCAAACTAGTATTTATGTTGTCAATTATAAATTATGACATCAATTATTTGGTGTTTGAAGGTTATGAGAAGGTAACCCACTTTATCCAACAAGTAGCTTAGTTTTTCGATGATCTAAGCCCCAAAATTTAAGAAGTGCATGGGGATAAAATTATATAGCTCAAACCAACAAACTACTAAGAGGTCAAGTCACCTTGTAAATTTTATTCAACCTTGATTACCAATTCAATGATAAAAGAAGGATTATTACCAATAAGTGAGACTATGAGCATGTGGCAATCACTATAGGTAGAATAATGTTGGCTAAGCTATGCAATACAAAAGAAAGGAACTTGTTATTTTATTTTGTAAAAAATATGAGGATATCATAGCATAGAGCTATGAGGATCTCATAAGCTATGAAAATAGTGTTATTGGACACACAATTGAGCTACAACATGAAGTAAAACTAGTAAGACAAAAATAGTGACTAGTGAATCCTAAGATTGAGCCTCCTATTAAGTAAGAGTTGTCAAAATTTATTGAGTAAAAAATTGTATATCCCATTAAGCACTCAAGTTGAGTATCCAATTTGGTATTAGTTGGGAAAAATAATGGAGATATAAGGTTGTGTGTGGATTTTAGAGACCTAAACAAAACTTCATTAAATGGCCATAACCTATTGCCTTCAATGGATTAGATTCTATAAACTATGGTGGGATTAGATAATGTTGATTAGGATTTTGATATACCCAATAAGAGAGAAAGTAAAGTCACAATATCACTTTTCCTCTCCTAAAAAGCAATTGACTCTCATGAGAAATTAAACTACTCTAAAGTCTATGTTACTAGGTCATGGTAGTGTAAGGTAACCTAGTTATCTATGTAAATGTCCCTTTTTAAGTCATCCTTTGATGACATCTTAGTGCAGATAATGAGAGCATGCCAATCAAATGGTAAGTAGTTCAAAATATAGGGGTTTAATACCTCTACCAATATATTTAGAAGATTTAAATATATGAAAATTAAACTTTAAAACCTTGGATCTAAAAATGAATAAGTAATTTATCTTTTTTGTTGCAAGGTGTGATGATTTCCAGTATTGATTTTGAATGTCATAACTAATTATAACAAAAAAATAATATTTTATTTTATCTTAATTTAAAAAAAGAAAAAGGGGGAGGGTTTAGAGAAAATAAATAAGCAAAATTGATTTATTTTTCAATACCACCAACTTTTTAGTTTGTTGAGATAATAGAAACCAAATAAACTAACTTTGCTTGATTGATATTACACACAATCATTAACACAAAGTAGTGCAATATTCTAAGGATTTTTTGAGAATGAAACAAGAATAGAAATTTACTTGTTACACATGCAAATTATACACAACACTACCCATTATTAGCTCATTGTAAAAGAAATGACATCAAAATGCCTTGGATTCCATCCTTCTCGTCAAATTTTCAAAGTTGGGATATTACAACATAATCTAGTTCAAAGAACTTGTAATTAAAAAATATATGCTACTTATATCGTCTTCTTATATCCATCTTCCTACTCCCATTTTTTTTTGACCCTTTACAATGTCTTGCATATTCCCATATATACCTAAATTAGGTGTTCATATTCAAAATTATCAATTACATCTAATTGTTAGGATTTCAAGATCCATGGGTTCAATTAAATTATAATCAAATGCACCCTCTAAATTGAGAGGATAACATTTATTTTAAATCCTAAAAAATCAAAGGTATACTTCTCATTGAAAGATGGAAAAAAATCTTCAAATGTGTATCCAAGCCTATTTTTCTTCAAGTTGTTACTATTATTCTATTTAACTATCTTGTTGCTATGAATCCTGAGGAAAATGCACTTTGAAGTACTTGATGGATTCCACAATTGAATAATAATTTGGATAACCCAAGTACTAAAAATGTATCTCTTGGAAAATATGGTCTTCTTAATTAGCTTAGATACCTTCTTCATTTCCAATAGTCACTTCTTGAATATATTGAAGTTCCCTTTGATTCTTATCATGTCATTTATGGATTCCTCTGTCGAATTCCTTTTCAAGTAATTAATTAACTATTTAAAAAAATTAGCAACAAAGTGAATGTAGTGTTGAAAAATGTATCCCTTCATATTTTCACACTTGTTTGGGCCCTCTTAATTAAAATAGACTTAATTATGCCTTAATAAGCTCTATTATTCATTTACAAGCCTAATAAATTATATTTTCCAAAGGGGAAACCTGACAATAATTAATGCCAATACATAACTGTAGACACATAAAAATGGCCTAGACTCACAAACCATATTTTTATGTCTTATCATATTTAGTCTATAGTCCAAATTCAACTATTAGTTTTTTTTTTATAAAAAAGGGGTAAATTTTTTATTGAATAATAGGAACCAGAAATACAATCAAGCCAAGGGAAAAAGCCCAGAAAGAACAGAAAGCACCAACAAAATCAAGAGCAAAATCATTCAGCACCCCTAGTATCCTCAGCTAGAACCCTCTCCAAATCCGAGCTAAGCTCCGAAGGAATCTGAGCCCAATCATCAATCTTCCAGTCCACAAGCCTCTCTGAAGCTCACTTAGCGAAACAATCAGCCGTCCTATTCCATTCGCGTGGAATATGGACAAAAGACACCCTCTCCATGAGAATACCAACCTGCAAGATCTGCTGAACCAGAACATCCAACTGCCAATTCACATTCAACCTCCTCCCCTGATTGAGTAAGTTAATCAGGACCTGAGAATCAGATTCAAAAATAACCCTACGCCACCCTAGCTCATAGGCCTTCCTCAAGGCATAAAGAATAACCCAGCCTTCCATAAAATTGATAGTTTGTGTCCCCATATGCATGGAAAAAAGGAACACCACCGATCCAGAAGAATCCCTACCAACCCCTCCAACTCCAGTTGGGCTAGGATTGCCCCTAGAGGAACCATCAGTATTAACCTTCAAGGTTCCCACCGGGGGAGGCAACTAGGACCCCTACCGCTGGACCCGCTGCCTCACCCGACCACCTTTCTGACCTCGAGCTGCCGAAGGGGAAAACCCCTGGATACCCAGTCGTACCACCACCTCAGCATCATTCTTCTCCAACGGTAGCTCCACATCCCCTTTGGCCTAGATAGTCTCCTGAATCATCCCAAGAATTCTGAACCACACCTGCTGAACTTGCAACAATTCTCCATAGAAAATCCTCCTATTCCTTTCAAGCCAAATCTGCCATAACAAAAAAATTGGGCCGGCCAGCCACACATCCTGTAGAAAAGATGCCCTCGAGGGAGGCCTGCCCAAGCTAGATGAGAACTCAACTAAGGAGGAAGCATGAACACAGGGACTGCCCCAAACACTCCGCCAAAAATGCCAGAGCTGCAAGGAGAAAGGACACCGGAAGAAAAGGTGCAAAGAGTCCTCCTCCCCTTTCCCACACATCACACACATAGACAAGCCCTGAAATCCGTGCAACTGAATCTTGTCCCAAGTCAGACATTTGTTCCAAGCCAAGATCCAAGCAAAATAGTTACACTTCAGCCAAGAAAACTTATTCCAAACCTTCTTCCACCAAGAAACTTGCTCCCCCTCAAACCTCTGAGACAATAACCTCTGATATCTAGACGCAACCGTGTAGTACCCCTTTGGATTAGGAGACCAAGCAAGGATATCCCTGTCCCTTAAAGGATTACACTATCTGCCCAAGAGAATACTATGTAGAAACCTACAATCCTCCTCCATACCCATAATTGGCCACTCCTTAGGAGTCAACCACCTAGCACTCACAAGTTGACCCTGGAAAGAAAGCACCTTAAAATCACTAACCCTCGACCAGCCAGCATCCTCGAACCTCCTACTCAAAGCCATCAATTTAGGGAACTGAGAGAGGATGGGAGGGTGCCCATCCCAAGAATCATACCAGAATTGAACCTTCGTTCCCCTCCTGCAAATCCAAAATAAGTCATCCTTGACAAGCGCAGCTCCCTTCTTGAGGGTAGCCCAAACAACCGAGCCCTTACCCAACAGGGGATAGCAAGGAATTTCTTCCCCAGGAATACCTTGAAAGTACTTATAGGAAAGAATCTAAGCCCAAATCCTATCCTTTTCCGTGCACCATCTCCAATAAAGCTTCGCTGCCAACGCCGTCCCTTTCAAAGAGGATTGCCTCAACCCCAAACCCCCAAGCTGCTTAGGACAACAAACTGTACCCCACTTGACCAAACTCCACTTGGAAGACATCACATTGCCAACCCATAAAAATTGTCTTGCCAAAGAATCCAACTCCATAACAAAACCCATCAGAGCCACCTGAAGCATACACCGGTAAATAGGGAGAGCCTGGACCACAGACTTCAGCAACTGGACCCGCCTAGCAAAGGACAACCAACGATTGGTCCAATGAGTAACCTTCAAACGAAATTTATCCAGAATAGGCTACCATGACTTCCTCAAAAGTCTGCCCACCATGAGCGGGACCCCCAGGTAAGATAGAGGAAGAGTCCCAATCTGAAACCGAAGAATTTGAGCTATACGCCTCTGAATAGGGATCGAGGTATTAAAGAAATAAATAGAAGACTTATCTTCATTGATTGATTTCCTTGAAGCCTCAAGATACAAATCCAACACCCTATGAATATTAGTAGCCTCCCTAATAGTAGCTGCCCCCATCAAGGCAGTATCATCCACAAACTGCAAGTGGGACAAAGGAGGTAAATCCCCGCCCCACCGCCATCCCTGAATAAGCCCCAACTCCACTTGTCGTCTGAGAAGACGCCCCAAACCTTCCACAAGTAGAATAAAAAGGTAAGGGGAGAGAGGATCACCTTGCCTTATCCCATGAGAGGCCTCAAACAACCTCGAGTGCTCCCCATTAGTAATCACAGAAAAGGACACGTACATAATGCAACTCATGACCCATTGAATCCAGTCATCTCCAAAACCAAAAGTAGCCAGGATCTTCTAAAGAAAAGTCCATCTGACTCTGTCATACGCCTTTGCCATATCCAGCTTGATAAACATAGCCTTATCTCTAGATTTAGCCATAGAGTGGATGGTCTCAGTAGCCAAAACAATACCATCCAGAATCTGTCTGCCCTCCACAAAACCACTTTGCTCCTCAGAGATGAGTACCGGCAACCACTTCTTCAACCTATTAGCAATTAGCTTCGAAATAATCTTATACACCACATTGCACAAGGATATAGGTCGGAAACGACTCAACCTATCTACTCCATCACACTTTGGAATAAGTGCCCAAAAAGTGGAATTCAAAGCCTTTAACATTTGCTTAATTCAACTATTAATTAAATAATTCATATCTTTTATTCCTCTTGATTATTTAAATAAATAAATTTTATTTATTTATTTAAAAGCGTCACTAATTATCTAATGTCTCTCATAATTAAATAAATTTTATCCTTGTCCATTATTTCCTCCTAATTATTTAAATAAATTCTTTAATTTATTTAATTATCATCCACCATCGCTTTTTCTGATTTTAAATAAAGATTTATTTAAAATTGTCCACTTCCTATCTCTTGGCTTTTTCTAATTTAAATAAAATCATTTATTTAAATTATCCCACTTTCTAATTTTCCTGCTTTCTAGTAAATGATTAAAGATTTTAATTATTTACTGTCACATGATTTTTCCTCCTTTTTGAGTTAAATTTATTTTTAATTCAAAATAATCTTTTTTCAAAAAATCAAATAACTTTTATTTGATTCCTGATTTTCCAAATCTTCTTTTTTGTCCACCTCTTATCTTCTTGATTTTTCAAATCTCACAAATCAGGCAGTCTTTATCTTCTTGATTTTTGAAAATCTTTATTTTTCTGTCTAATTATCTCATTAAATCTTGTCCTCTCATTTTAGGCTTTCACCAACTTTCAATCTTGTCCGCCCGTCCAAAATTACATTTTCTATAAAATGCTAATTTTGCTCACAATTTTGATTACGCTTAGACACTTAGACACTTACAGATATTCACATACACATGCTTGTAGTTTATTTGTGATTTTGGCATACTTGTCTTAGCATTATAGTCATTTCGTCATAGGCATAGACACTTTATTTCATTTTAGACAATCCAAATCCTTCAAAGTTTGTGTAGGACTTAGTCTTTGTTTTTCAGATTGCATCAATCAACAAGTTAGAAGGTGCTATGGAGGTAAATCATGGAGGCTTCAATGAGTGACATGTATACTTTGTGCATTTATTTTAGTTTACTTTGTTCTTGATAGGATCTTTGGGTTTATATGATTTTATATGCTAACATCTAATATACCTAAAATTTACCCTTAGATACAATAACATTGTACCTTGAGCAATGTGTGTTCCAAGAATAGGGACCTAGGACCCATTCGCCCATGGGTGAATGGGTTGTCCCTAGGCCTTTGAACCTAAATGTAAAATATGCTTTTTGGCAGTATTTTAAGGTCCCCAAATCCATATTTCAATGTCGACTTGTGATATTTGAATTTCCATAAATTAAGGATACATACCTATACATACAAGATTATTTTGTCAATTGAAAACATCTAGCAAAAGGTGAACTTTCATATGAGAAAATACTATTATCAAGGCATTAGAAAGCATATATATAAGAGATTTTTTGCAGCATTCAAGATCCATTCATCATGTCAAAGTCTTCTTGCATCATGCATGTTTTTGGAGCTAACATTGTGATGCAGGTTTCAAGATCAAATTCAAGCATTAAAAGCATCAATTCAAGCATCAAAATCCACATCCATTGAAGCCATTTCATGCAAGTTGTAGACCTTCCAAGATCTTCATAACCAAGATTTCTACAAGGGTTTGTTGAGTGGTAACATAGCATTGTTCATTCTTCATTCCCTCTTTCATGCTTTATTTCATTTCAAGGTTTGATTACCAAAATGGGGTTTGACCAAGGAAAACCCCCATTCACTAAAAAAAAAAAAATTCCCCTCTTGTATGTGTGTTGCAAATTCAGGTTGAAGACCTCTTGAAGTGCAAGATTGGAAAAGTTGTCAAAGTTGTTGTCAAATCACAAAATCTAACCTACATATCTGATTTCTAACTTTTCGACATTGAAACTTGGACAAATCAGAAGCTACATAACAACATTAGAGGCTCCTAAAAGTTGCTGAAAAATCCTGACAAAAGATCCATTCACCCATGGGCGAATGAGTCTCAATTTGCCTTTAGATACTAACGTTTGGCTATTGGTAAACACCTTTTTTCCCTTCTTAGATCTGCAATTAGTTTTCTGGTTTTGCTAATATTGAACTTTATATTGCTACTTCAAGTTTAAGTTGGTATAATTAGGTTGATTCGCTATTTTTAATTTTTTTCCCAAAAGTGTTGTTTGAACTTGACCTCCGTCCTCAAAGCATAAG
The DNA here is from genome assembly GCA_007258455.2 of Sequoia sempervirens. NCBI lineage: Eukaryota > Viridiplantae > Streptophyta > Pinopsida > Cupressales > Cupressaceae > Sequoia > Sequoia sempervirens. The sequence continues at coordinate 104,279,786 of VDFB02379711.1, forward strand.
GAAATATGAAGATTCTCTCATTGAGTTGATTCACCTAAGGGTTGTTAGTCAATTCATTATGGGGATCTCATTTCCTGATGAAATAAAGGAAAATAGGTCTCTTACTGCACACATTTACCCACATTTTAATCTAACCCCTATTTTTTTGATGTTTCATTTTGGTGAACCTGACTTTTGAGCATCATAAATTTTTGATTTTGGAGTCCATTTTCAACCCTAGATCTAGGATTTTCATAACTTTGCATTGATTTGCATCTCATTTAGGGTTGTTTACTTGCATTAGTTTGCATCTTATTTAGGGTTTTAGTTTTTTGCACTTTTGCATTCTTTAAAATCTAAAAAATTCAAAAATCCCAGTCATTTTGTATAATGTTTACATAGCATTACATGATTAGTCATTTACATAATAAAATTGAATCAAAATTGCATCTCAAATTAGGTCTTTTTGCTTGTCATTTAACATCGTTTTGCATTTGCATTTAGATATGATTTTCCATAAATCTGAAACAGTAACCACCTATTTGAAACCAGAATCTGAAAAGCATAAAAATTAACTCAAAAAATTGTAAGTTAATTTTTAAAAACCTTGAAGTGATACCCATTTTCCCATGGGTGAATGAGTCTCTGATCAAAGCTTTTTCTGAATTTCTAAGCATTAAAAACACTATTTTTGCATTATGTGTTCTTGCATTCAATCTACTGCTTTAGTTTCTAGAATTTATGTTTTATGAAGTTGTTCATATTAAGGTTAATTTTTTAAACTCAATGTATTGTTTGAATTCAAATTTACATCATTTTTTCAGATTTTTTCATAGTATAATTAGTACATTATCTTGTTTTAAATCTAGAAATTTCTTTTGCATTCTAGGGTGTTTGATTGCATTTTTCTTATTCTCCATTTTGGGTGCACCTTGGGTTTGTGAAACTTGTATGAGCTTCACAACTTGGTGTCCCATTTCCAATACTTTTGTGAGACGTAGTTTGAGACTCATACCATCCTACAATACATCACTCATCGTGGATCTTGGGTTTTCTTGTTCTCTCACTCATAGTGTTGACACTAGTCAACCCATTATGGACCATACCCTTGACACTTCATTTCCTATGACGTCCTTAACCACAACCAATGTGATTTATGTTGACACAATGTTGCTAATATCCCTCAAGAGAACCTAAGGAGAATGTATGAAGAACTATAAAATTTGTAAGACTTTGTGAGTTCTAAACATATTGTTGGTATTGTTGTTCCCATCATAGATAACATCAGAAAAATGCTTAATAATGAACAAGGAATAAAAATTTTGCACAACCTTTCTTACATCATTAATCAACACATGAAAAAGTACCCTATAAACCCTTTGTTCAACCTCATTGAAGTTCAACCTCGTAAGGACCTAACCAAGATTCCCCTTGGCATTGCTTTCTCACAAGATGACACAATTAAACATGCACTTGATGGTCCTCTTTACATAGCCGAAAGAATCAATAACAAGCCTACTAATGGGATTATTAATTGATCCCATTTATGTAGAGAATGTGATCATTGAAGAATTTTTTTTTGTGCATGAGCTTTATCAAGATACTTATGAAAAACCAAAAGCATGGATCAAAACACATAATGGTTTTTCTTGCCCTACGTTAGTTTCAATAACTCTTCCTTTAAAACTTGGAATGAAATAATTAAGTGTCTCATTTTCCATCATCACGTTGTTGGACTAATTTTGTGTGAAGTTAGGCTATCCATGGCTTCACTCCATGAAAATCGTCCCATTGATAGTGCATAAATGTTAAAAGTTTTCGTTTGACAATGAGATCTTTATCATGCATCATAGTGGCTTTAATCCAATGTCTTCCTGTGGGAATTTCTCATTGGATTTCTTTTGGTTTGAACCTATAGAACCTATTAGGCCTTGTGAGGACTTCTTTTTCAAATCTTATCAAAAGTTTAAGGCAAAGCGCATAATAGAATTATCCCTTTGTACTATACCTCAACCCACAATTGAGCCTCCTATCCTTGATGAAACCATGATTGAACCAAAAGCCCTTCCAAGTAACCAAGACCAAAACTTAACAAATCCTCCACCTATTTCCTATAAGAGACCATGAGATAACCAAATAAGTCTCGTTGTGCCTCCTAAAATCAAACAAGTTTATAAGGCTAAAGAGAAAGTGGTTGAACAACCTCCTATGGGTCATTATGTTCTTCCCTTAAGGGAAGAAAATAAACCTATAGTTTATAAACTCACTCCTACACAATCACAACTTGAAAATCAAACAATTTTTTTTTGAAATGCTAGAGAGCGTAGGTGTAGACGTCGTGCTATTGCTCGTTTGTTACAAGCAAAAGAAGAAAAGAAAAAAATAGAAAATAAAAATCCAAACTTACCTCAAGCAATGCATGATGATTCTCCACCTTCGTCGAAACAAGAAAGTCCTATATCTCGACCACAACAAGAACCTTTTATGGATATTATCATTAGACCTCTTGTTGTGATAAACTTAGATGATAATTGATGAAATATCAAAAAATGATGAGGAAATGAATGAAGAGTTAAATTTATTATTTTCCTCTTCCATGAGCTTAAATGATAACAACCATGATGATCCTCCTACAAAGAGTGATTTACCACATGTTAAACTTGGTGATTGTCCTAGTTTGGCACTTGACATTGTCTCTTTGGCTAGTTTTCTGCCTTTTGCATATGATGAACAAGATTGGGATGCAGATGATGTACTATAGATTGAATTGCACATGCCTGACTAGTCTTTTTATTTGTCTTCCTTTTATATTATTTTTGTGTGATTGCATGTGCATAATGTGATCTCCCATACTTTTTTGTTTGCCATGTATTTATGTTCATTCCTCTATTTGTACCTATATTCTTCTATATCTCGTAAACCTTTATCTTTTTTTTTGTCTTGTGTTTTCCTTTTGGGGATGACACAAGGTGTTGATATATTTAGGTCTCTTCCATGTTAACCCAAAATATTTTCTTTGTTTTTTCTCCTATGTGTCATTCTTCCCATTCCATGAGTTATTTGGGGAATGATGACATTTTCGAGCTCTATAATAACATTGTAGCAAAGACATACGTTGATCCCAAATCCGTGGATCCCTTATGTTCTTTTGGGATTTCATTTTGGGGGAAACCCCTTTTTCATGGCGTAGCTTCATTTGGAAACATATGCTTGACATAGGGCTTTCCAAATAAGCTCTCATGTCTTCCCTATTATTAGCATTTATCATTTTGCTACTTTAAATTAATTACTCACAACACGGTGTTTAGCAATTTCTTTAAAGTGGGGGCATACATTGGCATTATCATTTTGACATTTTTTACTATATCTTGTGTTTCATAGTGTGATCTTCTTACTTCATGTGACGTGTATTCTTCTTGGTGGTTTTGAATTGGGTTTGATGTCCTCCAAGATTGTGACTTTTCTGAGCATACGACATTCCTCTTAGTGATGATGCTACGCATTGCATTCCCTAAGTTGCAAATATTTTATCCTAAATTTTTCCTCTCTTGGAGACATTAGGCATGATGTTCCCTAAGAGGAGACCTTACATGAACTAAGAAAAACCCCTTTGAACATGTCTTATCCTATTTTCATTTTGTTCATATGTGTTTAGCATAACACAACTTGCTAACCTTATGAAGCTAGAAGTTACAACCTTTTTCATGGCCACCAAGCATAACACACATTGCTTGCCAGTGGAGCCTTCTTTGTTCATAAGTGTTTAGCATAACACAACTTGCTAGGCCTTATTAAGCTTGAAGTTCGTATTGTGTGGTGCCTTATTAAAGTTATCAAGAGGTATAAATTTGGTATGGTTATGGGAGCCTAATAAGATTCTCTCATGTGCCACTTTTGGGGGCTCACCTAATGGACAATGGATTTCACTAGCCCTTGTGAGCATGCATGTTGGTTTGCATAGTGGACAACGAGTTCCACTTGTAAACTGTTTTGGAAAAACAACTAAGGCTTGGTCCACATTGAGTTGGACAAACAGTCAAGGCTTGATCCACCCCTTTTTCTTTCTTTCTTTTAGTCTTTGACATGGTATGATTGAGTATCTTGTCATTGCTGCATACATATGTTTAATATAGGCATGTGTCTCTTTTTGCCTTTGTTGGTTTTGCCATGAGATCTTAGATCTTGGGGGCTTGATCATCCTCCTTGACCTTTTTCATCTTATCCTTCCAACAATCGTACAATTAGACCTCTCTTGGTTGTCTACTTTAGTGTGAGTTTGATGCAAGGTCATCCTCTCACTAAAGTGGGGCTAAATGTACTATAGAAAAATGTATCCCTTTACATTTTCACACTTGTTTGGACCCTCATGATTAAAATGGACTTTAATAATGCCTTAATTTAGTGTTGAAAAATGTATCCCTTTAAATTTTCACACTTGTTTGGGACCTCTTAACTAAATTGGACTTAATTATGCCTTAATAAGCCCTATTATTCATTTACAAGCCTAATCAATTATATTTTACGAAGGGGAAACCCAACAATAATTATTGCCAATACATAACACTTTACCTTGAGCAATGTGTGTTCTAGGAATAGGGACCCGAGACCCATTCCTCCATGGGAAAATGGGTCCTCCCTAGGCATTTGAACCTAAATTTAAAATATGTTTTTGATAGTATTTCAAGGTCCCCAAATCCATATTTCAATGTTGGCTTGTGATATTTGAATTTTCGGAAATTAAGGATACATACTTATAAATACAAGGTTTTTATCAATTCAAAACATCTAGCAAGAGGTGAAATTTTATATGAGAAAATACTATTATCAAAGCATTTTAGAGCAGATATATCAAATATTTGTTGCAACATTCAAGATCTATTCATCATGTCAAATTATTCTTGCATCATGCTTGTTTTTGGAACTAACATTGTGATGTAGGCTTTAAGATCAAATTCAAGCATTCAAAGCATCAATTCAAGCATCAAGATCCACATCCATTGAACCCATTTCATGCAAGTTGCAGACCTTCCAAGATCCCCATTACCAAGGTTTCTACAAGGGTTTGTTGAGTGGTAACATAGCATTGTTCATTGTTCATTTCCTCTTTCATGCTTTATTTCATTTCAAGGTTTGATTACCAAAACGGGGTTTGACCAAGGCAAACCCCCATTCACCAAAAACCAACAATTTTCCCCTCTTGTATGTGTGTTTTAGATTCAAGTTGAAGAAGGATTGAAGATCTCTTGAAGTGCAAGATTGGAAAAGTTGTCAAAGTTGCAAAAGTTGTCAAAGTTGTCAAATCATGGAATCTAACCTACAAATCTGATTTCTAACTTTCTAACACTAAAACTTGGACAAATCAAAAGCTACAGATCAGCAATAGAGGCTCCCAAAATTTGTTGAAAAACCCTAACAAAAGAACCATTCGCCCATGGGCGAATGAGTCTCAATTTTCCTTTAGAAACTAACTTTTGGTGACTAGTAAACACCTTTTTTCCCTTCTTAGATCTACAATCAATTTTTAGGTTCTGCTAATTTTGAGCTTTATATTGTTGTTTCAAGTTTAAGTTGGTATAATTAGGTTGATTTTCTATTTTTAATTTTTCTCCCAAAAGTGTTGTTTGAACCCGACCCCCATCCTCAAAGCATAAGGAAATCTAAAGATTCTCACATTGAGTTGATTCAGCTAAGGGTTGTTAGTCAATTCTTTGTGGGGATCTCATTTCCTAATGAAATGAAGGAAAATAGGTCTCTCACCCCACACATTTACCCACATTTTAATCTAACCTCTGTTTTTCTGATGTTTCAGTGAATTTTATTAGGTCTCTCCCAAAATGAGCAAGGAATTTCTTCAATGAAGCCTTTAATTTATACCATGATATCATCTATTATTTCTTTTATGTTGGAAAATTTCCTCTTACAATCTCTCAAAAATTGTATTCTCTATTTGGTGGCTTCTAACTCTTCAAGTGTATCTCAATTTTTCATATGGAATGATTTAATTTTCTAGCAACTTTTTGAATAACACCCTAGCCATCTTTTAAAGTGTAGGAAAAGGGCCCTCAAGGGTGACGATATCTTCATCAACTATTTCTTCAAATGATGTCATTGCACTAACTTCATCGCTAACCTTGTGGAAACACTTAACAATATCTCTAACAAGCTTTTATCCTTGAGACTCCAAAGTGTCCTAGGTTCTTGTTGATTGAACTACTCCTCCTATACCTCCTCTCTGACCTCCCTTGTCCAATACTAGAAGGATTGTGAGAGATATTGTGCTAGAATGCACATGGCCCACAAGATGCTCTACATATGTAGATATCTCACGACTTGGGTAAATTTATTTCATCCTTGTTTTGTTCATCCTACCTAATATGGTGGAGAACTAACACCCGAAGTGATTATTTTATCCTTCACTTGTTACTCCTTTGCTTGCACAAGTCTCTCTTCTTTATTAATCAAAGGCACAACTATCTCTATAGTCTTAACTCCTTGAGCATCCATAGATATGATAGATAACATTATTAATTTTTTGGCTTTGGTTGAGCCTTAAACAATTTTACCATAAACAAGGAATCCCTTTGCTACAAATTTCTAGTTTCTTCTCCTTTTCCCAATTATCATTCCCAATCATAGAGGTAAGTCTAATATATCCATTTAACTATCCTCTTATGTAGGATATTTTGTAGGAGTAGATAATCTAGGTGAAGGACTTGGGATTATTGGAGGAGAAACATGAGGTGGAATTGGAACTTTAAGGGGAGTTGAGCTGGAGTTCTTTGAGGAGGACTAATGTGTAGGGAAGAAGGTGCCTTGGTCAAGTTAGACTTGGGAGAATAAGTAGATGAATGGTTCCTTATCTAATTAAGATTCCCTTGTGAAGAGGGGAGGCTCTTCCTTAGATGAATATGATACTTGATTCACTTCCCTTTTTATTTCCATGTCATCTTCTCATATTTCTTGTGCTTACTATTGCTTACCTTTGAATCTCGTTGTTACCATATAAATTAAAGATATCAAGTTTCCACAATCCATCTAGTAGTTGTAATAATTTTTTTGGATTTGATTATGTTTTAGTTTTTCACATCAACGTTTCGAATCATACTACATGATCCATCATCAGGATGAAAGAGAGTTGAAGGAGAAGGATTTATTCTTCTTCTTCCTCACCATTTATTTTTTCCAACATTGGGATCCTTTCCTTCCTCTTCCTTGAGGATTTATTTTCATGTCTTTTTTCTAACCAACCTTTTCTAGTATCTCATTTCATTTTGGGTGCCTTGATGATTCCATTTTCTCTTGCATGTCTTTCTCCTTGGTGGTCTTCTCAGGAATATCAATGTCATCCATGGGAAGTGAATTTTTAAGCAACTTATTTTCTCTTTTTATAACCTTTTGAGTCTTGATCTCATTGGAAGGGTCCTTATTAATGGATCAATCAATCCTATTTATAGGTTGATTAAATATATTTTTTATTGTAGGATGGATTGAGTTTTTTCCCACTCTCATTAATACATTTGAGAATTTTATTTGCATTGAAATCCTTGACCTATATAATTATCATGGAGCAATAATATATAATTCTCACCTCATGTTTATTATACAAGTATCCCAATAGTCCTCCAACTTTACTTCAATTTTTTAATATGTGACAATAATAAGCCCTATTTTGTTGGTTACGTTGAACCTATTCTAAATACTTCATATTGTTACTTTAATAATAAAAGGTCGAATGGACATGCAACTTGTAATGAACAAATTGAAAGTTCAAGAAGGTATAAAACATATAAAAAAGTGAGATTTGGGGCATTATAACACATCATACATGGTAATCAAGTATAGGAAAGTACAAGAATGCGCCTAATAGGTATTCTTAAGGTTGGTCAAAACCCTACAAAAATATCTACCTCATGAACTTTAATCAAGGAAGCCCTACAATGATTATTAGGAAGTCATGATTTGAGATCCCAAGATGATCAATGCCAATTCGATATTAATGAGTCAAAAGGTTTGAAATCTAGCATGGTAAGGATAAACCAATATAAGGTAAATACTCTTAGTAAATCTATTAAAAATTAGATATTGGGATTACCATCTACCACATTACCAAAATGACATAAAATTTAAGCACTTCAATAAAATGAAGCAACACATCAAGTATTAGGATTCGAGAATACCTCAAAATTATTACCAAATTGTATTTCGTTAGGCACATGCTTGAAGGCTTGAACTCAAAAAGATATAAGGTGCACAATGTGAGAAATTAGGAATTGGGAATGCCTCATAACTCTTACTAAATAATTATTTAACGAAGTGTAATCCTAGACTCTTGAACCCAAAAGACTCAATTTTAAGTGATGAATAGAAAAAGTAGCATGGGGATACCATTTGTCAAAGCAAATAGTTAAGTTTCCTTTTGAAACTCTATCTCCAAAATAATATAAGAGATGAAAGATCTCCCAACATGTTTTCATGTGGAACTCCACAAGCTTTACTCCAAAAAGGAACAAGTTTTCAAATTTGTGATAATATGCACTCATGGTGAAGGGGATTAAATCTACGAAACCTTAAAAATACCTAGGTCAAATGTAAAACATTTAAATTTAAAAAAAAAACAACAATATGACCTAGGATTTCACCTAACACCATGACTATGAAACTAAATGACATGAATCCACCTAGGGCATGGAAAAAAAGAAAAAAGAAATTAAGTGGCCCTAGGATTAAGCAAATAAAAACCTAAAGAAGACTAGACATGAACTTGAGGAAAAATTTAAGAAAAACCAATGGAAAACCCTAAAAAACAAAACCTTAAGAACATAAAAATAAAATTTAGAATGTATACAAATAAATGAGAGGTAGGGTACATGAAACCTACCTCGATAAGGATGAAAAGGGACTATAAATCAACCATAAAATGGAAAAAAGTATTTCCCATGATTCACTAATAGCTTCTTTCCATGCAAATCACCAAATTATTGAGAGAAATCATTGAATTCACTTGTTATCACATGATAAATCAAAGTTTTTTGGGAGATAAGACACATCAAAGCTCAAGAAAAATGAAATAAAAAGTATAGTGTCAAAATAAATGACCATTGGGTCTTTTGAATGCATCCACATGTTTGAGATCTACTATAAATGCATAGCCAAAGGGGTAGGTTAGGGTTAGGGTATAAAGTATGCCAAAAGATGGGGTTTAGAGTTTGGCCTTACCTCATGCCATCAATGCTTTGGTAACATAGGTAAAGGAAACCTAAGAAATCGCACAAGTGCTACCACAATGCATTAAGACATAAATAAAATAAATGTTAGGGTTTCATAAATTATACTAATTTCATGGAAGTAAAGAAAAGTATAAATTTATGAAAAAAATAAAAATCAAGGAAAGGTAAAATCTAAGAGACTCAAAACTAAGAAAATGTGACTTAAGATAAAATCAAATAAAAAAGGGGGACACTAAGGGAAAAAGAATGGGGATCCTGATTTTTTTAAGGAAAAATAGGGTGTATGCATAAGGCACAAAAAATGGTGACTCAACTAGGGAAATTCTCTTGGATATTTAAAGTAAAAGACTCAATCAATTGGCCTAAAATCTCCAATTTAACACATTCATAACAAAGAATGACACTATACTTGAAAAAAAATGAAAATGATTGCAACAAAGTATCTAGTGTCAAGAAAACCCAAGTGTGTACGTATGAGTTCATTTCCCTTCCCTAGATCTACTTGAATGCATCATCACAAACTAGACATTAGACTAGTTTAAATAACCTTATCTTCAAATGGTTAGGGGTCTATTAGAATATGAAAGTATATAAGTAGACATAACCATGGAGTACCTAGACATTTCTCAATTTATAGCTAGGCATCTATAGCCTCAATAGAATTATCTAGAATCCCACTTTAGGTATATCTCTATAACCAACCAAGATTCCATATTGATGATAGAGATTATCTAAATCACCTATTAAGATGAGTTCTTATGATTACTCTATCTTGTATATCTCTCTTTTATATCTTATTTGTGAAGCTATCTCAACCCCCAAGCAATGAAACCTACTGTTGGGGTTTGGGATAACAATGGTAATCATGAAGGTGAAAGCTTTAAATATTTTTTCACTCAAAGCCTAGCTATAACAATAAATCCTAACATACCAAATAATTTCTTGAGTTATATGAAGATGGAAGGTTCCAAAATAGTTTCAATAATGTACCAATAATCTAAACTTTGACAAGTTAGCATACATTCACTTGACATGACTAATATGAATTAGAAATAGTTAAACCAACTAAAAAATATCTATCTAAATGGGTCATGGATGTATCAATAGCTAAAATGACACTCTTGGGATAAACAAAGAAAAATAAGAGAAACTTGTAAAGGAATAAGAGTGATCCAAAGAGGGGAAATACATCAAGCAACAAAATATGAATTCAAAGAAAAATTCCCCCTTTTAAAAAAGAAATACAAATAAAATAAAACACACAAAAACATGCTAACTAACTATGTATAGTCAAAGGGGGGATGCAAATTCCCTTCCTTTTGGCTCAAAATTAATGTTTGAGAAACTTCCCATTAACAAACAATGGGACAACTTATTTGATGAGGGTATATAGTTTGAAAGTGTTTTCTTCAAGTATTTCAAAGATCTGAAAATGTCCTAACTATAATTTACTGAGCTTAGCATGATCTCCTTTCTTCTCATAGATTTTTCCCACATCAAAACTAGTTTAGAAATTAAAAAGGCTTTGATTTTATCTTTCTTATCAAATCACCTCTTAATTATACCCTAATACTTGACAAATTTTTCTAAAGTAGCATCTCTTTTTCTTCAAGATATAACAAGTTCAAAAGTTTGGCTTCTACTTTATCATTCATCTTAAGGTAGTCTTTCATAAAATTTAAAATTAGTGTCATAAGGTTTAAGAGAAATATGGGATGTAAACTATACACCAAGTGATAGTGGGAAGTACCCAAAGAATATTTGATTCTAGTCCTATTAGCCCATAAAGCAAATGCCAGCTAGGTATGCTAGTCTACAAGATTCTTATTTAGAAGTTTCTTTATGACATCAATTAAGTTCTTGCTAATGGATTATGCTACTCCATTGAATTTGGGGTAATAATTAGAATATTATTTAAGTATTAACTTATGATCATAAGCCCATTCAATAAGATGAAAAGAAGAAAATACATGGAAATTGTCATTTATTAGATCTATAGGCATCCCGAACCTGGTTATAATATACTCCTCAAGAAATTTGATGAAAACAATAATGGTGCAATTATTTGAAGCTTTAGCTTCCATACAATGCATACAATAATATATCATTATAAGTATGAACATGTGACCTATAGAGGAATTGATATTAATAACAACCAATAAAAATAAGGACACATTGGGCTAACAGATGAAAATACTATATTGTGAGGGTATGGTCAAGTTCCTTTCCTTGTAAGTTGAGGCTTGATATATGTGATAGCTTTTGGCATGTGCATGTGCATCTTTAAATATGTGTAACCAATAATACCAAAACATTAGTATTTGATGTGCAATTGTAAATCTTGAATCATGTCTAGTACCGAATTTTCTATGAAAATCTACAAAAAATTGTGCTACCTCCTCTTTACTCAAACATCTCAAATCCCTTCAATATTCCTTCTATATAAAATACCTTATTTAATAATCAAATAGTACTCTTGAGGCATAAATATGTACTCTTGGTTGCATTTAAATGAGTAGGGAATTTTTTATGTAAAAGATAAAACACCAAGTCAATGTACCATTCATCTTCCATGTCGAACTGATTGTGTATTGATGAAAACCAATCTATGTATCTACTTTAGCAATTTCCTTGCTTAGACCCTCCCCCCTAACTAGTTTCATAGGCTAGATTTATAAATTTAACTCTTGTAATTTACTATTACTCATTTACCTCTTCTTTCTCTGAGTTTATTTTGCATCAACATTATCTTGATTGCTTGGTTTAGAACTAAGGCAATTACTATGCTCCATAAACTATAAGGCCTACACTTTTTATAGCTCTTACTAGTGCATAAGCGTACTACTTATTGTAAGGGTACCTTATTTTAACACATTTAAAGGGTGCACTCATGAAAGCACCTAGATTTTCCCCATCTTTTGTGTTAATACACCACATGAATCTTCAAAGGAAAAAAAATTGTAATGGTTATGAATAATCTAGGTTGGTTAGCATGGGAGAATTCATAATTGTTTTTTAATTTTGTTGAATGCCACCTAGGCATCACCATCCACTCAATTTTAGCTTCTTCTTTAGCATAACACTCATTGGCTTAACAATTTTTACAATGTTTGTAATAAATTTATGTACAAAATTAATATTTCTAAAGACTAACTTCAGTTCCTTATTTATATATAATAACAGGGTGTTCAAAATGACATTCACTTTGTGTAGATAAATGTATATACCCCTTTCTTAGATAATGTGACCTAAAATATTATCTTTTGTGATTCCAAAGATACATTTCTTTGGATTCAATGAAATCTAATAATATTTACATATTTGTAGTTTTTTCCTTGGGTATACTATTGGAAGAATAAGGAGTTTATCATTGATGCATTTCTTGGCAACATGAGCATGTGGGATGAGCACAAGTTGTACAGTTATGCATTACAATGTTGTCATTGATGTCAACATTGTATTCTAGTATGAAGACCATTATGCAGATCAATTTGGATGGCTTAAGCATGATTGAGGATGATTATGAAAGGAAATTTTACAAGAGGGTTAGATCTGGTGAAGTTGGTTGATATGAAAATTGACTAAGTGTCAATACAGGTATTTTGGTATATAGGACATCCAATTTTTGGGTCCACATTGGTCCACTATATAAGTTCTTGCTCTATGCTTCTAATATAATTTTTTTGAATGGTAGAGGAACCCAAATCCAAAATTTCATCTTGTTTTGGCTCGTAGTGTTGAAGTTATGAGTGACAGTGTATCAGTTTGATAGTAGCAAGTGTTTTCCATTCTAATGCATATATTTTGGTGAATCTGCTCTTCTTTGTAGATTGGAATTTGGATTTGTGGTTTTTTGGAGTTTTTAATAGGTGTTAGTAGAGTGTTTATTCTAGATGGAATAAATTTTTGAGGTCCATGTGTTTGAATGTGGACATACAGTTGGAAAAAATTGTTATTAGGTCATTATCGGTGTCGGCCTAATAATTTTTGTGTGTTACAGAGTTTGAATATGTTTTGATCCGTTATGTGGGTGTTATTTTGGGTCCATGCCAACCTGCTTTGAATTGTTATGGGTTTTGAATCTTGGCACGAAGTGTGTGTGTATAGATCTTGAGATGACAAGTTACATTTTGTGTATTACATCTAATTAGGCCGACCTAATTGATGTTGTAGGTGAAGCAAGTATATATGAAGGATCTTTTTTAGTATTTTGAGTGCTGTGTCATATGATAAGAGTGTGTGGATGTGAATTGTGCAAAACTAAAGCGAATGTAGAGCATAGTAGAGTGTTAATTTAGATCAGTGTGAAGTGTGTAAAGTTTGTATTCTGAGCTTCAAAGGAATTGTAATTCATGCATATGTTAGATGCAATTGTAACGGTTCAAAACTTGGTTGTGTGCTACAATCTCTTCTATCTATCTCTTCTTTTAGTGGGCAGTGAGTCCACTTGGACAACGAGTCCACCTACAGTGAGCAATTTTTATAATATACTATAACTTGTTATAATATGTTGTGAGCTAATCCTCACAGTGGTTTTTCCCATTTTGGGTTTTTCACGTAAAAATCTAGTGTTCATGTGTTATGTGATGTTGTTGGTTGTTTTCATGCTTTCATTCATTACTACAAGATGAATATATTATGAGGATTGAATGCTTAAATGTTTAATTGGTTTAAAATAATACTAGTTCACCCCCACTCTTAGTATTCTGGGTGTTCAACAATTGGTATCAGAGCATGGTTCCTTGGAAGGAGCTTAACTGCTTTGCGAAGATCTTGGAGGTTGAACACATGGTTGTTAGAAGACTACCTATTCCTCCAAAAGAGATAACTATTGTTGGGTTTATAGAAGAAGAGTGCATGGTTGAAATGAATGGAGAACTCAAAATAGCTCTTGAAGACTTTGAAAGAACTGAAGGTGAAAATAGAGATTTGAAATAAAATGTCAAAGAAGTAGATTGGTATCAAAGCATGGTTCCTTGGAAGGAGCTTAACCGATTTGGGAAGATCTTGGAGGTTGAACACATTGCTGTTAGAAGACTTCCCATTCCTCCAAAAGAGACACCTATTGTTGGGTTTATAAAAGAAGAGTGCATGGTTGACATGAATGGAGAACTCAAAATAGCTCTTGAAGACTTGGAAAGAACTGAAGGTGAAAATAGAGACCTAAAATAAAATGTCAAAGAAGTAGATGAATGCATCAGAAAATTGAGAGAGAAAATAAAGAAATTTAGAGAAAGGCATAAGGAGGTCAGTGAGAAATTGAAGTAAGCTAATGAGTCAATTACTAGTCTAAAGGTGCAAGTTGAAGAAGGGAAAAGAATTGAGGAATTTTTGAATTCAAAGATGAAAAACAAATCTGAGGAATGTTCAAAACTTGAAGAAGAAGTTGTGAATCTGAGATCAAATCTTGAAAAAGCAAGGAGTCATGAAGAAAAATTCAAAATGAGCTCTACAAAGCTTGATGAAATGATTACAAATAAAAAAGGATCTAAAGACAAAGGTGGATTAGGATTTGAGAAAGGAGAAAGCTCACAGATAGATCAAACTACAAAATAGCTTTAAAATAAGATTGAAGACAAGAAGAACAATGGAAAGAAAATCTGGAATCAAAGGAATGAAGCTAGAAGACCATTAGTTAGACAACCAAATGCACAAATGTACCCATATTTAAATGGTTTTTGTTATTCTTGCAATAAATTTGGACATAAGGCTATGGAATGTAGAAGCATAATGGATTAGAATGATCAAAATTTTCTCGATTAGTGCTTTACATGTAAAAGATTTGGTCATAGAGCTAATGAATGAAGAAGTCAAATGATGAATGTCTATAAAAATGGTAGAATGGTTCAATCTTTCAATGGCTATTGTTATACATGCAATGGATTTGGGAATAAAGCTAATCAATGCATATCTAGAATAAATGGAAGTAAGATTGGTCAAAAGAATGTCATATGCTACAATTGTATAGACTTGGACACATTTCTAAGTTTTACAGAAGCAGAGATATGAAGAAGGATAATCTTGTAAAGAAGAATGATCTAATGAAAAAGGCTGATCTAGTAGAGATGAAGAAAGCGATGGAAAATATTTAGAAAAAGAAGGAAGATACAAAAGTTAAGGATGAGTCTATACCAACATCTGGCAGAGATGTTTCCTTTGGAAACTAAGAGGAGAGCTTTGGCTTAGGGGGGGGCCTTAATGGAAATCTTTCATCCCTGCCAAAGAAATGGTGTTGATGCTTTAGCACATGGATATGAGGTATAAATCAATGTGTTTGATCTATTGGAGAATATCATGGTAGAAAATATTGAGCTACAAAAATTTGCAGAGCATTTAAAGTTGACTATGTAGTTAGGATTTTTACTAGCTTTTTAGTTTGAGTATTCAATGCAAAATTAGGTTAAGTGGAAAATGTTTATAAGTGACTACACTGAATCAAAATTCATTTGCAATCGAGTTTTCAAGAAGAGCAAAGTAGTGAAGAAGCAAAGTGAAGTGATCAAAGCAATTGAGTTCTAGTGCAAGCAAAAACCCTAGCCAAAAAGCGAAGTAGAAGGTATTTATAGTTTTTCACTTACCCTAGTTTTTCAAAAAATACTTTGAAAGAATTTGCAATGGTTAATCCTAGGGTTATCGAGGTCACAAAAAAACCCTAATCTAAATTCAAGAAACATCCTGATAAATCCATGGAGGTCAACCTGGAAGGTGCTTTCTTGAGGGTTCCCTAATATGGTGTCCGGCATACTGAGGACATAATAATCTACATGGAAAATTATAAGAGTATGATCATTAAAAGCTTGGAGATGTGTGGGTAAAGGAGCTCATTGGTGATGATTTCCCACTCAAGCAAGGGTATTAAAATTTGGTTGTGAAAAATCTCGATGTTTGGAAAGGGTTCCCCAACATTTTCCATGATAATGCTTGGGTGAGAATTGCATTGATCCGCATTCATGAAAAAACTGTGTGGGCGGATATGCCCAGGATGATCACAAAGGAAGTGATTAGGGAAGTTATAGGGTTATGCTTAATCAGACCAGTTTTGATGCTTAAATCAATAAAGAATGAGGTTGTGATGGAACTTACAGTGCAACATATGATAAGAGGGAATTGACAGTAAAGAACATCAGGAATCTTGTGGTGAAGTATGTTGTAATGATGATTGGCTACAAAATCTACTTTTTAAGTAGAGAAAACTTTGTTTTGATCACCACCATCAATACTGCCTATGAAATGGTGGAGAAGGGGGTTGACTATAACTTGTGTGAGCTTTTGAGATAACAACCGATGGAGAATTTACAAAATACAAAGGATTCAAGATATCCTTTCAAGTATGGCACACTGGGCATATGTTTCTTATTTTATTTCTTGAAATAAGTCCCCAGAACAAAGAGTGTTGTGTGGCTACAAGGCAAACTTGTAGCACACCAAATTAGAGACTTTTTAAGAGGACTTGGAGATGCTAAGGCATATGATGATTCCCTTGTGGCATTCTTTGCATTGTTTTAGAAGAGGATGGAAGAAAAGAAGAGGATTACCTAGAAGATGGTGCATAAGTACAAGAATGACATTACATTCTTGGTGATAAAGGATGAATGTATCATACAAGTTGTTGAGACCATAATAGTGTGGATCCCAGAAATGGGATATGAAATTATTGAGCAAGATACTATAGGGTCTATAGATTACATGTTGAGCCAACTTAAAGATACCTCTGAAGGGAGGTATGGAACATATGGAGAGAAATCAATGGAAGTCCACTTAGACCAAAGGAAATCACAAATAAAGTAGAAATAAATGTTGGGATACCTGCTCTGGATGAGACTGTTGAAGAAGATGTACAACTTGATGATGCTCAACATGAGCATGGAACATAAGAAGGGAATGCACAAGACAATGTTCTTCCAGAAATGGAAGAGACTACAAAATAAACTGTAGAAGTTGAGAAAGATGTTGAAAGAGAAGCAACTACTGGAGAAGAAAATACAAAGGAGGATACCTCTACACCTTCTCCAGTATCTGAGGGAAAGGTAGAAAACATTCAAGACCAATTAGAGAAAATCATCCCTTGGATAACACATAAATGTCTATTGGTAAAGATGACATAGAGAAGGATGATGAGAAAAAGAGTGAAGATGCCTCTGGTAATGCAAAAGGAAAGACAAAAGTGGAAACACCAGTCAACATTGGTGACAAGGCGAAGGAATTGGAAGAGAAGGCTACAAAGGAGAGCTTGAAGGAAACTAGTGAATCTTCTGACACCTCTAGAGATTCTTTAAAGAATTTTCTAAGTATGCAATTGCAGTTCCTGCCTATTATGTCCGCCCAACTGCTACAATTGCCTATGCAATAGGGGAGTGTGGAATTGGACAAGATATTACCACTCCAAAAGATTCAATTGGGAAATGTCTTCCATGCATCTACCTAGAAAGAAATAATTGAGACTAATCAAAAGAGCGGAGAATTGATAGATGAGGCTGTGAAGGCTCTGCAGGAAGACATACCCAGTGCAACCATTGACAATTCACTCTTTGATATGGAAAACTTGAAATTTTTGGTTGACTCTTTTAAAGAATATGCTACTTAATTAAAAGGAAAGAGAGAGAATGAAACAGAGAAAAAGATAAGTGATAAGAAATTGATGGAGATAATAGAGAAGCGTGCCCCTGCACATAATAAATTTTAAGAGAATCACAAGGGTATGCAGGCTTATGTGGCAAAGGCCAAAGCCTTGTTTCAGTTTTGTATGAAGTGGCCCGAAGCCACAAAGAGCATAAAGGATGAACTTGACTCAATTGAATCCCAGATTAATAGAGCTTCTAGTGCCTATGATTCGACACATGACCTGGATGGAAGAACAAGGTCTACAATAAAAAATCTTTATGAGCAATTCTTCCAATTGCAAGCAAAAAAAGAGATCATTTTGCAGTTTGGTAATCTCAGGGATTTGGTGAACTCAAAATCCATATTTGTCTCCAATACCCTATTGAGTGATGATAAGGTGTCAAAGCTTAATCTGGTACCCAAAACTCTGGAAGAAGGTGAATAACTATTGATGGAATTGGAAACTCAGAGTAGAATGCTTGGCATTTGCAAGAGAATTTGGGAATCTAATAAAAACAAGAGTGGCAAGCTACCTTGGGAAGCTGCAAGGGTCAACCTCCTCTTTTGGTTGACAATATTTTTCTTTACTTTTATACATTATCAGTTTATTGTTTTAGACATTTATATACATATGTGGATGGTGTGAAGTGTCTCTTGGTACAAGTTTTTGATTTAGTTGTGGTAAATGGCATTCTTAAGGAGAGCCAATTCAGTTTTTTCAGTTTGTATACATGTATATATTCAGGGGGAGATCTAGTATGTAAGATTGTTGTTGTATGCAACCTTTTCTCTTGATGTCAAAGGGGGAGAATACATTTGGAGATGTTTAAGGCATGTTTCCATCAATGACAAAGGGGGTGATTATTGGAAGAATAAGGAGTTTTTCATTGATTCATTTGTTGGCAACATGAGCACATGGGATGAGCACAAGTTGTACAGTTATGCATTACAGTGTTGTCAACATTGTATTCTAGTATGAATACCATTGTGCAGATCAATTTGGATGGCTTAAACATGGTTGAAGATGATTATGAAAGGGAATTTTACAAGAGGGTTTGATCTGGTGAAGTTGGTTGAATTGAAAATTGACTAAGTGTCAATACAGGTATTTCAGTGTACAGGACATTTGATTTTTGGGTTCGCATTGGTCTGTTGTATATGTTCTTGATCTATGCTTCTAATATAATTACATTGGATGTTAGAGGAACCTAAATCTATAATTTCATCTTGTTTTGGCTCCTAGTGTTGAAGTTATGAGTGACAGTGTATCGACTTGGAAATAATAGGTTTTTTCTAGTCTAGTGCATATATTTTGGTGAATCCACACTTCTTCGTGGATTAGAATTTGGAGTTACAGTTTTGTGGAGTTTTTAATAGGTGTCAATAGAGTGTGTATTTCAGATGGCATAAAGTTTAGATGCTTATGTATTTGAATGTGGGAATACAGTTGGCAAACTTTGTTATTAGGTCATTGCTGGTGTCCACCTAATGAGTTAAATGTGTGTTTCAAAGTTTGAATATGTTTTGATCCATTATGTGGATGCTATTTTGGGTCCATTCTGACCTACTTTGAATTTGTATGAGTTTTGAATCTTGGCATGAAGCGTGTTTGTATAGGTCTCTTGAGTTGACAAGTTACATTTTGTATATTACGTCTAATTAGTCTGAGCTAATTGATGTTGTAGGTGAAGTGACTATATATGAAGGATCTTTTTTAGTACTTTGAGTGTTGTGTTATATGATAAGAGTGTGTGGATGTGAATTGTGCGAAAGGAAAGTGAATGCAGAGTAGAGCAGAATGTTAATTTAGATCAGTATGAAGTGTGTAAAGTTTGTATTCTGAGCTTCAAAGGAATTGTAATTCATGCATATGTTAGATGTAATTGTGATAGTTCAAAACTTGGATATGTGCCACAATATCTTTTATCTATCTCTTCTTTCAGTGGGTAGTGAGTCCACTTGGATAGTGAGTTCACCTGTAGCGAGCACTTCTGTAATATACTATAACTGGTTATAATATATTGTGAGATAATCCTCATCGTGGTTTTTCCCATTTTGGATTTTCCACGTAAAAATATGGTGTTCATGTGATGTTGATTGTTTTCATGCTTTCATTCATTATTACAAATTGAATATACTATGAGGATTTAATGCTTAAATATTTAAGTGGTTTAATTTAAGAATACTAATTCATCCCTCCACTTCCCTCTCTGTATTCTGGGTGTTCAACATATACTATATGATCTCCCTTTTTCTTGGAAATTATATACATGTCATCCATGTAGATTGTTATACACTTACAAAATAAATCATTGAATTCTATATCTATAGATTGTTGAAATATATCCCCAACATTGATGAATCTAAAAAATATTCTCCTATAATTAAATATTTCCCACTTGGTGGTAAATAAACTCTTAATTATATCTTCATACTTCACTAATACCTAATCGTACCTTGAACAACCATCTTAAAAGGGCATCATTTGTTAATCGTTTACCATTTGTAGTGCTTCATCCAAGTTGGGAAAAGGGAAATTATCCTTTTATGAATCCCTATTTAGATTCCTAAAATCAACACATAATCTAATCTCAACATTCTTCTTCTAAATGAAGACAAGGATTACTACCCAAGTGGAATTCCTTAGCAGAAAAATAAGACATGCTATAAGCAACTTGTACACTTCTTTCATAATCAATTGTTCTAGCATAGAATTAATTGGCCTTCATTTGTTCTTGAAAGGCTTTATATTGGGCTTTAATAAAATTGCATGAGTCATAATTAATGTGCCAAATATTTTTAGATCCTCCTAAATCCATATAATGACTTCCAAGTAGTCTTTAAGAGCTTATATTATACCATTTTTTTCTCCATTAGTACAAACCTTTCCTAGAAGAATATTCTTTGTCTCACTTTCAATGTCCAAGTTATGGGATTTGTATTTGTAGACACCTAAATTATTCCACCAAACCCTAATCATCATCATGTCATCATTTATTGCATTCATTTATCATTGATCACCTAATTAATTAACAATAATTTATTATCAAATATCATTTATCATTTAATCATCATATATTATTTATTACTTATTATCTATTTATCACATAACAAATTATTTATTAATAAATAATTCCCATTGTCCATTCAATTAAATAATATTTTATTATTTAATTAAATGTGATCTAATTTCCATTTTTTTAAAAAAAATTCATTTTAAAATTGGTCCCCCCACTCCCCACTAGTGTGTTCAACAAATTGCGTGTGCTTTAGAAATTAACTTAATGGATAAAGTGTTGATGTTGAGGTGGGCAATGAATATTTGGAAATTGGTGCAAATCAGGGTGAAATAGAGATTAATAGGGATGAATAGGTATAGGACTGTGAGCCAAATCTAACACAAGAGTATGTCACTTGCTGATATTTATTGTATTGAAACATTCCCATCATGGTGGGCACAAGATTAAATGGGAAATGGCAGGGGTATGCTGGTTTAACTGTTGCAACTAATGTTCTACTAATATATTCCATTTTCATTTTTCTATTATATTTTTATTTTTATTTTTCCCCAGAGTTTTGTTTTGCTGATACTAATAAAACTTGTTAAGGGCCATAACCTTATAGAAGATTCCACCCTTTAATTTGCCATCGCAATAGCTACCAAATTTGGCTATTAAATTTATGATTGAATCTGCAATTGCATGATGATAATTAATTTATGACTTTTTTTTTTAAGGATAAAAGTGGGATTTTAAAAGAACCCCAAAAATTTAAGAAACATCATAAGTTCATAACAGATACATTAATGAAGCTCAGCAAACAGCGAAAAATCATCAACAAGGAACAAACATCAACAAGGAACAAACATCAACAGCAAACAACCACAACAAAAACAGCACCTGTTTATGACTAAATTCAAAACAACTATTTATGATATATTTGATGCAGCAATTTATGACTGAAATTAGACCTGCATCTCATGACTCTCTGCAGTTATAACTAAATCTGGTTCTGCAATTTATGACTAAATCAATCTCTTTTGCAGTAGAAATTTCTCCTAGCCTCAAAAGCATGCTCTGAAGTTCTGAACCACTCCTGACTCAAATCGGATCTGCAGTTATAACTAAATCTGGTTCTGCAATTTATGACTAAATCAATCTCTTTTGCAGTAGAAATTTCTCCTAGCCTCAAAAGCATGCTCTGAAGTTCTGAACCACTTATAATAAAATGAGGATAGAACAATGGAAAATATAAAGTATAGAATATCTAATATAAATATGAGATGAGATGAGAAGAGTGAATATAGGGATGCATCCCCTCGTAGATATCCTATACCAACTGATTAGGATTGTAGCATATGATCTAGTGCAGGTAACTGCCTTGACATCATTTGTCTGTCTTAACATATTAGCAAATGAGATTTCCAATTGCAAGAAAGCTTTGTACTGAGACACAAATGGAAAAGACAAGTATAAAAAACCCAAATTTGTACCTCGTATACTCGATGGGACCAAAGCAAACTGAGCCTAAACAATTGAAATTCCAAGGTCCACCTTATCTCGTTGCTTGCAGTGAAAACATAACAGGGAAATGTCTCCAAGTTTCATAACCTTCCACTTTTTAAGATTCAATGTCCTAATGCTTTCCTCAATAGCATTATTTGTACAAAGTACAAACCAATAAATTAAAGCACAAATTTGCAACATAGAAATATTACATTCATGAGGTGCAGAGACCAAAAGCCCTCTTACTGAAGCATCTAACTCAAGATGAAAATTGAAAATATCTGAGTAAGGTTTCTTCTAGCATTCTGAGAGAGAGATATATCTACATATTGCACCATAATAAGTCTTTACAAAGGGAGACTCAGATGACTTGACCACAACTTCTATTGTCATAAGAAATATAAGAACAAAGGAAAGCACATAAAATGATCATAAAGTCAACTCAAATCAAGATGATAGAGGAATTTCACAACAATATCTTCAAAAGGTTGTCATGATTAGTGTAAGGGCACTTGAGCATTGTGTTGCCATTAACTTTTGTCTATCAACACAAAAGACGTTTTGGATATTATAGGCATCAAATGGCACAAGAATTAAAGCCATTGAAATTGCATTAGGAAAGCTTCCCCACTATATAGAACTATTTAAAACCAGAAATACAGGATGCCTCGGAAAAGCCAATAGTGGGGAGCACGAAGGGCACTGCAATCAATCTAAGGTATCGTGATGGAGAAATGGATCATGTAAGAGTATAGATTTGTGCTTATTCGTATTTATTAGTTGTCCTGCAATTCCTCTCAACAGGATGTACCTTACTTTGAGGAATTTCATTTTGTTATTAGACTACAGCTATAAATTTGTTGATTTGAGTTGAGATCAGGATAGGCTATCCTACTAGCAAAGTATGTTAAGCATATTACAGATGCTGAAAGCATCTTACCTGTATGTCTTATAATAGCATTTTGATTATGAACAAATTAATAGATACCTCTTATTTGGGGAAGATCTTATGAACTTGACGATTCAACACATTTAATTGCAATGGTTGTTATTACACTACAGCTATAAATTTGTTGATTTGAGTTGAGATCAGGATAGGCCATCCTACTAGCAAAGTATGTTAAGCATATTGCAGATGCTGAAAGCATCTTACCTGTATGTTCTTATAATAGCATTTTGATTATGAAGAAATTAATAGATACCTCTTATTTGGGGAAGATCTTATGAACTTGACGATTCAACGCATTTAATTGCAATGGTTGTAAGGACTCTTTTTTTGATGGGAGATGTGCAGCAATATGTTTGAACTTTGAGGATTACCTAACATGATTCCATTTAATATTTTTGTCCCCAGAGACATCATAGAGTGAAGATCTTTCATCTAATGCTCCATCCTTGAAAACTCATAGGCCAAGGCCTCTATTGCAGTAGCTATCCCAGTAGGGATCTACGGCACAGGTGACCTATTGCCGTCTGTAATATTGGGTGGATGGTAGGTACATATTCTCATTGAAGTGCATGTTTTAGGAGAATTAAAAGACGATAATGGCAAGTCGGTTGATCTCAAATAGTTGAGCCCAAATTCCAATAGGACACGAGGCACTTGTTGTTAAGTGGTGCATATCCATCAAAGATACATCTTAAGATTGTTTTGGTGATATTCATACCCCAAACCAAGGTTTGATAGCTTTTCTTTAGTGCTTGAGTAGGGGTGCATTCAACAATAGCTTAGTTTGCTATCATACTTCTCTCACCTGCATGTGCAATTACAGGAAACTGCTCATCAGAGAAATCATATGCTTTGATTAGTGGCATGTAGTAAATGATCATTAGTTGTGTACACCATTCAGTTTCATATGTAAAATTGATTACTGCTACAAAAGGCAAAATATGATCCATATCTCCAAGCACCATTTATCAAAAATTGAAAATAAATGAGACTCCTTGCTACCAATGCAAAGGTGTGTTGCCACAAAATCATTAAATGAATGTGGGCCATGTTTAAAGCTTAAGTTAATATCACCAATAGTCCCCACAAGAACATTGTCCATCTTTAAAATGATGATATCTATTGGTATCTCTCACAATGATTTCTCGTGTGACAATATTGGAGATGAACTTGATTGCAGAATGGCAGTCACCACAAACTCTAAGGTTTTTGATAACCCGAACAGTTTCACCACTGGGTGTGTTTAATAGCCCAAATGCAATTGCCAATTTCTCACTATGATGGCAAAGGGCTTGCTCCTTTTGCTCCTCTTCAATGTCATTCAACACAAACCTAGTATCAGGAACATATCCTTTTGCCTTCATTTCTCTATACAATCTGTCCAACTCTGTATAGATTGCTTGCATTTGAGGGTGTGACCTGTCTCCTACAAGGAAGCTGTGCAGCTCCTTATTAACCTCAATCCAACTGCATCCAGGTGTCTTTTTCACACCACTAACTCTCATCATTTTCTGCACCTTATCAACGTCTTTCCATCTACCAGCTGCGGCATAGATGTTTGAAAGGAGCACATAAGTGCCAGAATTTCTAGGTTCCAACTCAAAAAGGCGTTCAGCCACCTGTTCCCCTAACTCAATATTATTATGTATTCTACAGGAACTAAGTAGACATCCCCACACGGTAGCATCAGGTTTTATTGGCATATTGTTGATAAAACTTATTGCTGCACGTAGGCGTCCGGCACGGCCAAGCAGATCAACAATGCAGTTATAGTGCTCCATCACAGGCATGACATTATAATATTCACTCATTTGGTTGAAATATTGAATACCTTCATCCGCAAGGCCAGAGTGGCAGCAAGCAGACAATACACAGACAAAGGTGACTTGGTTTGGACTAATTCCAGAGTTTTCCATTTTTTTAAAAAGTTTGAGGGCTTCCCTGCCATGGCCATGCATGGCATATCCTGCAATCATCGCTGTCCATGAAATAACAGTTCTTTCATTCATTTCATCAAATAGTTCTTGTGCCTTGCCTAAGTTTCCGCATTTTGCATACATATCTATAAGAGCATTAACCACAGAGACATCAGACTGAAATCCATTCCTAATTATTTCTTCATGAACTTCGATTCCCTTTCCTAGAGCTGCCATATTGCCACATGCTGGAAGAACACTAGCAAAAGTTTTTGAATCTAGCATCACACCTGCAGATTTCATTTCTTGAAACAGTTTCAGGGCTTCAATACTGCTCCCATTTTGTGCATATCCCGCAATCATCGCTGTCCACGAAACGGTGCTTCTTTCAGGCATTTTCTGAAAGAGCTTCATGGCCTCATCCATATGCCCATTTTGTGTATATCCCACAATCATAGCTGTCCAGGAAACTGTGTCCCTTACAGGCATTTTGTCAAACAAACTGCGGGCCTTCTCCAAATCGCCACATTTTGCATACATGTTTATGAGAGCACTCTGCACAAAAACATCAGAATGAAACCCACATCTAATTATCTCTTCATGAATCTCCATGCCCCTTTCCAAAGCTGCCAAATTGGCACAGGCAGCCAGAACAACAGCAAATGTCTTAGGATTTAGCTTCAAGCCTTCCAATTTCATTTGCTGAAACAGCTTCAGGGCTTTCATTTCCCCTCCATTATGGGTATACGCGGCAATAATAAGTGTCCAGGATACCACGTCTCGTTGAGAAATTTTGTCAAACAACTTGCGTGCAATCTCCAGGTTACCGCATTTTGCATACATATCTACCAGGGCACTCTGTACAAATACATGTTTATCAAATCCACTCTTGATTGCTTCTTCATGGATTTTCATACCCTGTTCTAAAGCTTTTAATTTTGCGCAAGCTGAGAGAACAGTTGAGAAAATAAAGTGGTCTGGGCGTACACCTGTTTCAGCCATTTGGTTAAAAAGTTGCAAAGCCTCGCGTGTAAACCCATGTCTGGAATAACCGGAAATGACTACAGTCCACGAGCAAACATCTTGTACGGGGATGGCGTTAAAAACTCTGGTAGCGTCAGCCAGAGTTCCACATTTAGCATACATGTTAGCAAGGGCATTCCAAATAATATTGTCCGGTTGTGATCCCCTCAAATTGATGTGGGCATGAATTAATTTTCCCTCAGTTAAAGATTTTCTCTCAGCGCAAGCCTGCAAAAGAGAAACATAAGTAGAAGAGTCTACATGTTGATCCACAGCATTTAAGATTTGAATTCCAACTTTCACATCTTTGAGATTGACAGAAAAAGAAGTTGTAAACATTCTGAACTGAAGGGGGAGCATTTGCCAGACAAATGACAGGGTGGTTTTATTCTTTTGAGGATTCCACAAGATTTGAGCAGCCATTGGCAATTATGAAAGTACCGTTTGAGGTAATAGTTAAGGGTTGCCATTGTTCAGTAGAACATTCTGTAGCTGCCTCTACTTGTGGTTGAGATTGAATTTTTAAATTATTTTATTTCGTTGTCGTTCCTGAGCTATAGAGCACACAGAGAGAGTTGAAAACCTTTATACTGCCTATTTCTAGTTTTCATAATTCTCCTCTTTTACAGTGTAAGCTGTGGTTCATTCCATTGAATAAAGTTTAGAATTTATACCCGAGATTGTAATTCTTCTCCTTCACAGTGGAAGATGCGTGGCTCATTCCATCCGGTATAAAAATTATACTTGAAAATGTCAACCTTTTTGTTTGGAGGAATTTACAAAATAATTTTCATAATTTTTCTTCTTTTCGGTGCAAGCTGTGTGACTGGTTCCATCCAGAAAAGTTCAAGATATATACCTGATATTGCCTGCCGTTTCTTGCCAATTTAAACTGGTAGCATGATGGTTATGGAGTTGTATAAGGAATAGTTTATAAGGTATAATATTTGGTTGAAGGTTTTGTAGCCATCGTAATTTTGAAGTGACAAAGTAGTTTTTGTTTTATTTAAATAAATATAAATATAAATTATTGTGTGGAGTGGATTGCAACTAGCAATTGTATCTTTGTGTAATAGGTATATCGAAGAGGTGTGGAAGGTCAATTAAGGAAAATTTTGATCTATTTTTTAAATATATTTGTACAATACATGAGGTCAATTGGTAGGCCATTTATCAAACGATGTTGTGCAACAAAGGTCTCAATGGAAAAGTGATAGCTTCAAATCAACTATGCATCCACTTACAGGGATCCAAACATGACTAAAACAAAACCTTTGAATTAGGAAGATAATCAAGGTTCATTACCAACAGGCTTGTGCTATGTTTGCAAGAGAGAGAGAGAGAGAGAGAGAGAGAGAGAGAGAGAGAGGAAGAGGGAGAGGGAGAGATTATATATATTATGTAAGATAGATTGATAGATATATAAGGAGATATAGAGAGAGGGGGAGATGGAGAGAGAGATAGAGAGAGACAAATAGAGATGGAGAGAGGGAGAGAGAAATAGAGGGAGAGAGAAATAGGGGGAGATAGAGAGAGGGAGAGAAAAAGATGTATGGGAAGACAAAGAGAGAGAGATAGAGATATATGGGAAGAGAAAGGGAGAGAGAGGTAGAGATAGAGAAATAGATAGGGGGGATACGGAGGGAGTGGGGGAGGGAGAGACGGGGAGAGATAGAGCGAGGGAGAGAAAGGGAGAGTGATAGGTATAGGGGGGAGAGATAGAGAAGAGGGGGAGAGAGCGAGAGAGAAGAGGGGAGAGTAAGGGAGAGAGATAGGTAGAGAGGAGAGAGAGAGGGGGGGGGAGAGTGATAGATTGATAGAGAAATAGAGGTAGAGAAAGGTATGGATATAGAGAGAGAAACATGGAGTAGGAGAGATGGAGGGAGAGTAGAGTGAATAAGAGAGAGAGAGGTATATTAGAATGTGAGGTACGTGGTATTAGGTGTGTAGTGGGTATACTGAAGAGGTCTTAAAGTGTGCAATGGGTATCCTTAAAAATGACATGCTACCTTGAGCTTACTCCCAAGGACACATGTCATCCTTGGATTGTTGCCATGAAACAACTAATCAAAAGTTAATTTCTCAAGTTTCTCTATATCTTTTCCTTTGTATCTCTTATATTTCCCTCTCATGCTTTATCTCTCTTTGTCTATTCCTCTTTCAATCTTTGTCTCCATCTATATCTCTCACTTTATATATATTTCTTTGTCTATTGCTCTTTCAATCTATCTCCATCTATATCTCTCACTTTATCTCTTTATATATATATACACCCCTCTTTATCTCTTTGATCTAAATCTCTCTTTCTCTCATTCTCTATCTTTTGAGTTTCTCTCTATATATATGCCTCTCCGTCTCTCTATATAGAATTGTCTCCCCCTTTATCTCTCTCTTTTTCCTCCTCTCTCTCTTGCTCTCTCTCCAAAGGTGAGTTAAACTATTAGATTTTTTATACTTGTTATATATAATTAATATATAATTTTTTTTATATATTGTATATTGTATATTTAATAATTTCTAATATAAAATATAATTTATAATAATAAATATTTAACCATAATATTATTTTAAAAATAAATTTACATAACATATAATAATATTTTTGTGTGATGCAACAAAATGGCTTTTGCATTATCTAACTTTTGAACATGCTTTCAACTATACACAATAACTACACATGTGACATATATTTTTTTTTTTTTTTTAGACTGTAGGAATCAGGTAGCCCCCTATAAATTGCAGTGGGCTTGGTAAACCTTTTTCACATTACTGGTGATGCTGGCGCAACACACCCTTCGATACCATGGGGACAGAGGGGAGAGTAGACCTCATGACCTCTTTCCTACAACAAGATGCTTTAGCCAATCACGCTAGGCTCTCTGTCCCAACATAAATTTATTATTATTATAATACCAAAATCAGATTATAATTATCTAAATCTCTAATTAATTAATTAAAAAATTAGTATTATTATTTTTAAATTCTTGCCAAAAATTAGCAATACCTTTAAATATAAAGAAATTACTTCTATATATATACACATATCAATTTAAATAAACCTGAACATGAACATCCTAAACATAATGGTAAGGTTAGAAGTGAATGTTAAAACATTTATGAAATATAGAAAAATAGGGCTTCTATATTAAAATGGGATGATTGAATATTTCATGCACCTATCTTCCTTATTCTATTAGGAAATGAGATCCCAAAAGGTAGGATTGACTTTCAACCCTAGGTGAGTCAACCCTATTGGAGATCTTGCAAATTTCCTTATGACAAGATGGGGTAAAATTTGCTTGAACAACACTTTGGGGAGAAAAACTAAAAATACTAAATGGACTCAATTATGCAATGTGAAACTCAGATCATCAATTTAAAGCATAAAACAATAAGAAACAACAACATTTCAGCATATTTGAGAGGGGTAAGACACCGTGCACATGTCACCAAAAGTTGTTGTTGAGTGTCCTGTTGGGACTAATTCGCCCTAGGGCGAATGGGTCTTGCTAGCCTTTTCTAAAACTACAAAATTTGGATATGTAGCCTTTGATCTACACTTCTTGCCTATACCTTTCAATCTTCACTTTCGGATCTGGACCTATAGCAAAACTATTTTTTTTGGTTTGTTTATATGGGGGTTTGCCTCAGACAAACCCCACTGAGGCAAACCCCAAGTTTGGTAATTAAAACTTGATGAAAAGATGTAGATCTAAAACATAAATATGTGTGTGAGCCCTAATCTTAAGTATATATAAGATTGTTTAGAGCTAAAATGCAAAGAAACCTTATTCAAGTGTGTTAGAATAAGATCCCTAAATGAACATGAATAATGAACAAGAGACCTAGTTAGGGAGAAATCAAACACCCTAATAGATCCAAAAATTTGATTATACCTTGCTTTAGGTAGCTAGTAGAATGAAGATAGATGGGACCACTAGGAAAAAGTCATTAGATCAAGGGAAATGGCTAGTTGCATGTCCCAAAACCTAGAATCCATCATGATCCACCATAGGTATCAACCTACAATCATGAACAATGCTTGATCAATCTTTACAAAATGAGCTTGAAGACCTGTAAAAATAAATGAAATGTTGCTCCAAGACTTCAACGTTTCTTGATTGAATGTTCTCATTGCTTAATTTCAAACTTTTTTCTTGCTCTTCACAAAAATCTCTCTTCAACCTAGTTTGTGTAAGGAAAGCTAAGGTGCGGAAACAACTCTCCTAACATCAAAACCTTAGGGAGGAATGCATAGGTGCTTTCAATTTTTCAATTATAGTCTAATTAAGATACACTTGAAAGAAATAGCAGAAACAAAGGAATTAATATACACAGATGAACACCAGATTTAAGTGGGAAAACCCTTACGGGAGAAAAACCCACCACACCAAGAAAAGCCTCTTTGTACTACAATAATGGAGATTACATACAAAGATCAGGCTTATCTTTCTAATGTCAAATTTACAATAGCATAATCCTTGATCAACCTTGTACAGAACATTCAAATTACAATGCTCTCAGAATTGAATTCATTGACCACACACCGAACTGTTCATCTCACTGATTGTCCAACAACCATCCAACACATTGTTTATCGAACCGAACATCATCATCGATCTCAGAGTATATCCATGTCATCCTTGGTTTGTCGAACTTCCTCACAGGAACGGCCACAACAGACTAACTTCCAACGGTTCCCATTATGCTCCCTGGTTGGTCGAAGTCACACCACGTAGGAAAGTCGTTCAATCGGTCAAAGCATTCAAACGAGATTCGCATGTCGGTGAGACACTAGCCATGTCTCCCTGATGCCACAATACCCAACTATCGATATCGGCCAGACTCATCACCTTCGGCAAGAGGTTACACCGAGTTCAAAAGCAGTCACTCAGACTTCCCCTTGTCGCCAAGACATCATACTGATATCCAACACATGTAGCGTTATTCGACAAGACTATTGCTATTCGGTGAGAGGTCATACCGATGTTCAAAGGTAACATAGACACCAACATTCCTATCGGCGAGACTATTGCTATTCAGAGAGAGATCATATCGAGCCCTTTAAGTCATACCAAAAAGAACACTCGTCGGCAAGACTTAGGCTATCGCTGAGAGGTAATACCAAGCCCACCCTTCTCCAGGAGTCATACCGACAACAGACTAAAGCATTGGCGAGGAAAACACCCATCACCAAGAGCTCTTACCAAGTGTTCAAGTCTCTCCCCAATGACACCGAGTGTAACACTGTCGGCGAGACATACCATCTATCGCTAGGAGTTCTTACCGAAGTCATTATATTACCTCGATGACTTCAAGAGTATAACCGTCGATGAGACATGCCATATCGCTAGGACTTCATATCGAAGAATTTGTGTTACTCCGATGACTCCAGTTGCCATGAGTCTCCCCGACCATCACAAGGAACCAAACCGTCAGCTAGAGATCTCCCTGAGCGAAGAGAGATAGAAATGTCACAATGAAAGAAATGTCACAGCGATAGGCTCCAGTTGGTAAGACACAAACAAGGTCTCAGCGACCTGAGCAATCCACAAGGTTGCACAACTGTTAGTCGGCCAGACAATAAGGATGTCACACCGACTTGGCTCTTTTAGAGGTTCCAGCCTGTGAGATTGAGACACACAATTCCAACAATCTCCCACTTGACGAAGATCACATAGGCACCTCCAGAGCACAACAAAACTACTGAAATTCATGGGAAATGAGGCCCATCGAATTGGCATACCACCTAAACTTTTCTACGCTCATTGGCTTCGTCAATGCATCTGCAACATTCTCTAGAGTATCCACTTTTTCTAAAGAGACCTTTCCACCCTCCACCATGTCACGTACAAAATGATACTGTACATCTATATGTTTTGTCTTGGCATGGAAAGTAGGATTTTTTGCCAAACAAATAGCACTCTGACTGTCACAGTAAATTGTTATTTTC
>VDFB02379711.1:104312324-104340136 GCA_007258455.2 Sequoia sempervirens
CTGAGGTTGTTCTTCTTCTTCAGAACTCTCAGAATTGCTTGAGCTCTCCTTAGTTTCAAGTATATTTTGAATTTTCAATTCCTCTTTATCTGGTGTCAAAGGAATTTCAACTACATCCTTTTTGATTTCTGATTTTGTCTCTGACTGCAGATCCAAGGTAGAAGGCTTCAACTCACGAAAGATAACACTTCTGCTGTATAGAACCTACTCCGTATCAGGATTCCAAAGCTTGTATCCTTTTATGCCAACACTATAGCCAATAAAAATATATTTTACAACCTTGTTCTCCAATTTATATCTTTTCTCATTTGACACATATGCATATGCCTCACAGCCAAAAACACGAATATGTCTTAGAGAGGGTTTCTTACCAGACCATGCTTCCAAAGATGTTTTCTCAACAAGAGTGGAATTAGGAGAACAGTTTATCAAGTAACATGCTGTAGCAACTGCCTCAGCCCAAAATTTCTCCTCCAAGCCAGCACTGCTCAGCATACTTCGTGCTCTTTCCATCACTGTCCTGTTGAACCTTTCTACAACTCCATTTTGCTATGGAGTGTAAGGTGTAGTTTTATGTCTTTTAATTCCATGATCTTTACAGTACCTCTCGAAATCATCAGAACAAAATTCATCGCCATTATCAGTCCTTAAACATTTTATTTTTCTTCCAGTCTGATTTTCTACAAGGTTTTTAAATTCCTTAAACCGATTGAACACTTCTGATTTACTTTTCAAAAAATAGACAAATGCCCTTCTTGAATAATCATCAATAAATGATACATAGTACCTTGACTTAGACAAAGAAGGAAACATTCACTGGACCAAAAACATCAGAATGTATATAATCAAGCAAACCGGAAGATTTGTGAGGATTGGAATAAAAAGAAACACGGTGCTGTTTTCCATATATACAATGTTCACATAATTCGAATTCAAGGTTACAATCATCAAGCCCTTCAACCAGGTTTTTATTCTTCAAGGTTTTTAAACGTTTCTCTCCAATGTGGCCTAGCCTATGATGCCAGAGCATAGTCTTTTCTGCTAGAAGTTTAACTTCCATAGATTTTACACTATCATGAACTTTTTCCTCTTTTCCTCCATGAGCAGCTTTCTGTGACTTTACAGAGACACTATTACATTGAATAGCATGTGCATCAAGCTAATACAAGGTACCAATATGAGCACCCCTTGCTAGCACCATTGATCCTCTAGTCATCTTGCAACCATTTCCAGAGAATGTGACTTGCACTCCAATATCATTCAACTTACTAATAGAAAGTAGATTTCGAGCCAAACCTGGTATATGCATTACATCATTGATTCCCTTCACTCTTCCATCATGGAATTGAATTCTGAATTTTCCATGACCAACAATTTCCAAAGATGAATCACTTGCCAAATATACCTTTCCACCATCGTATTTTTCATACTTTGTAAACCAGTCTCTATGAGATGTCATGTGGAAAGATGCTCCAGAATCAATCGGCTAGACATCATCTTATGCCTACGTAGCCAAGGCTGCAATGAAGGCGTCTGCATCACTCTGAGAAGAATCATTGTCAAAAGAATTCTTCTTCTTCTTCTTTTTCTCCTCTTTGCAATCCTTTCGGATATGACCAGGTTGCCCACAATTCCAACACTTCACCTTAGACTTCTTGCCAGGAGACTGATTTGGATTTGGACTTCTTGTCCTTCTTCTTGCCTTTTTCTTTCGATCTACCTCTAATAGCAAGAGCCTCCTTTACCATCTCAGAAGATTTCCTTCTCATCTCTTTTGACAACAAAGAAGCAACAACATCTTCCATCTTAAAACTGGATGTTGTACTCCCAATAGCCATCACCAGGTGATCCCAAGAATCTGGAAAAGAACATAATAACAACATACAACGATCTTCTTCATCTATCTTCACACCAATAGATGTTAACTGTGCAATCAACATGTTGAATGCGTTCAAATGATCAGCAACAGACCCTCCTTCCTGTATTCTCAAAGCGTACAACTTCTTCCTCAAGAATAATTTATTCACCAAGGACTTTCCTTGATAAATAGATGGCAGTCTTTTCCACAAGGAAGATGCAGTATTTTCTTCATGAACATTCAGAAGAACAGAGTTTGCTAAACAGAGCCTTATCAGCCCCTTTGATTTTCTATCTGCAAGGTCCCAATCCTCTTGCTTCATGCCTGTAGGCTTCGTTCCAGACATAGCAAGCCACAGATCACGATCAACCAAAAAAATCTTCCATTTTGAGTTTCCACAACTCAAAATTGCTGCCATTGAATTTCTGAATTTCAATATTTCCTAACGTGCTTGCCATCTTAATCTGTAATTCGAATTACCAAACTTCTACAAGACTCCCACTGAACATAATTGACTCAAAAAACCCAATGTACCCACAAGGATAACACAATTGGCCAGGCTCTGATACCACTTGTAAGGAAAGCTAAGGTGCAGAAACAACTCTCCTAATGTCAAAACCTCAAGGAAGAATGCAGAGGTGCTTTCAATTTTTCAATTACAGTCCAATTAAGATACACTTGAAAGAAATAGCAGAAATAGAGAAATTAACATATACAGATGAACACCAGATTTACGTGGGAAAACCCTTACGGGAGAAAAACCCACCACACCAAGAAAAGCCTCTTTGTATTACAGTAATGGAGATTACATACAGAGATCAGGCTTATCTTTCTAATGTCAAATTTACAACAGCATAATCCTTGATCAACCTTGTACAGAACATTCAAATTACAATGCTCTCAGAATTGAATTCATTGACTACACACCAAACTGTTCATCTCACTGATCGTCCAACAACCATCCAACACACTGTTTATCAAACCGAACATCATCATCGATCTCAGAGTATATCAATGTCATCCTTGGTCTGTCGAACTTCCTCACAGGAACGGCCACAACAGACTAACTTCCAACGGTTCCCATTCTACTCCCTGATTGGTCGAAGTCACACCACGTAGGATAGTCATTCAATTGGTCAAAGCATTCAAACAAGATTCACATGTCAGTGAGACACTAGCTGTGTCTCCCCGATGCCACAATACCCAACTGTCAATATCGACCAGACTCGTCACCTTCGGCAAGAGGTTACACCAAGTTCAAAAGCAGTCGCTTAGACTTCCCCTTGTCACCAAGACATCATACCGATATCCAACACATGTAGCATTATTCGGCAAGACTATCGCTATTCGGTGAGAGGTAATACCGATGTTCAAAGGTCACATAGACACCAACATTCCTATCAGCGAGACTATTGCTATTCGGAGAGAGATCATACCAAGCCCTTCAAGTCATACCGAAAAGAACACTCGTTGGCAAGACTTAGGCTATCGCTAAGAGGTAATACTGAGCCAACCCTTTTCCAGGAGTCATACCGACAACAAACTAAAGCATCAGTGAGACAAACACCCATCGCCAAGAGCTCTTATCGAGTGTTCAAGTCTCTCCCCGATGACACCGAGTGTAACACTATCGGCGAGACATACCATCTATCGCCAGGAGTTCTTACCGAAGTCATTATGTTACCCCGATGACTTCACGAGTATAACCGTCGACGAGACATGCCATATCACTAGGACTTCATACCAAAGCATTTGTGTTACTCCGATGACTCCATTCGCCATGAGTCTCCTTGACCATCACAAGGAACCAAACCGTTAGCTAGAGATCTCCCCGAGCGGAGAGAGATAGAAATGTCACAACGAAAGAAATGTCATAGCGATAGGCTCCAGTCGGTAAGACATAAACAAGGTCTCGGAGACCTGAGCAATCCACAAGGTTGCACAACTGTTAGTCAGCCAGACAATAAGGATGTCACACCGACTTGGCTCTTTTAGAGGTTCCAGCCTGTGAGATTGAGACACACAATTCCAACAGTTTGAAATGATGAAAAGACTAGGCTTTATAGGCTTCCTTTCTAATTTCCTGAATATTAGATCTCAATAGTTGAAATTTGAAACTTGAATCTGAGACTTTAAAATGTCGTCGAAAACATGTTTAAATTTTGAATTTGGATCCTAAAGGGGACCCATTTGACCAAGGGAAAATGGTTCTTGGCCTAAAAACCTAGGATCAATGTGTTTCAGGGCTTTAAATTAATTAAATGAATTTATTCAATGCATGTTGCAATGTTGAAAAATGATAAAAATAGGCCTTGGGATGCATAATAAAGGGGTTTAGGGGCCTATTTATCAAGGGTAAAAATGCATAAATGTGAGGTCACTAAAATAGGTCCAAATTGAGTGTGAAATTGTACTATCACATAGAAGGAGTACAATTTTCTACATTATATTTAGCCTCACTTTAGTGGCCATATGACACTATGCATATGCAAGCTAAAGGACTTGGAAAGTAAATTATACTATAAAAATGATACTCATGGATATTTCACAAATGGGGAGAATGAAGCCCCCAATGTAGTCATTTGCAAAACCACAATGTTAGGACCCGCATCCTGCAAAATTGATTTGTTAGTCATTCAAAATCATCTTATCAAACTTCTACATAGAATTGAATTCAAGGGTAGATGTATGCCCCTCTGATTCTACTTGTTTTATGGAGGTGGAATTAAGGTAGAAATCGAATCGCATTGAATTTCTTTGCTTGATGATGCGAATGCTTACAATAGGGTATTGAGTCTACAACACCACATATTGATAGCTATTGAATAAGATCAAGGATGGGACCACAATTCCAACACTACAAACGACATTGAAAATAAAGTTCTCTAGCCCCCACTATGTTGATTTGAATGAAATGTACTTAGAATAAAATATGCTTTCTTTAGTAAAGTTGATTATATATGAATGAAAATTACAATTCTAACTATCACTTTGACATTTACCTTTTGAGAAATGATCTTATTGTAGAGTGATTGAAGATGTCGAGCCAATGACCATACCAACCCCCTAGATTGACTATTTTTCAAGATGAGGTGGCACGTGGTGAGCTCCACCATACGGTTAGTTCATTGTACTTTTCTTTATGTTTACATTTTTACCTTTACATTATTTTTTAATGTATTTTTAGGAGGTTTTGGGACCTTGTCCAAAAATCTTGCAAAGTGTCCTGTTCTGTCGCAAAGCATCCCAAAATGGCCAGAGTGTCTAAGACCCCCATCTAAAAATGGCCCAAGTGTCTTAGAGAAAATTTGTTTTACTTTTAATTGATTGATGAATATTTTTAGGCATGTTATTGATAAATTCTTTTGTCTTTTCCAAGTTCCTCCGCATACTAATCAACATTTAAGAGGTAGACTATTTACACTTCTCCAAGAGTAGGTTACCCGACTTATTGTGGAGGAGGTGGACATTTGATGAGAGGCAACCTATTTACACTTCTCTAGGAGTAGGTTACCCAACTTACCACGAAGGAGGTTTACATTTTGTGAGACTAGACTATTGTGGATCTACATCATGCCACCTATGAGATATCATGATGTAATGCTTATGGCATTAGTAGAGAGATGGAATGCAGATACATGCACATTCCATCTACCTTTAGGGGAGATGACAGTGACACTTGAGGATGTACACCATATTTTGAGATTACCCATCTGGGGTGAGACCATCCATATTGAGGAGGATCACACACACATGCAAATGCAGTAGGATAGTGAGTATTGTGTGGGGCACCCCATTCGACTAGCAGACATCCAGGCATGCATTGAGCTTAAGTGACTTCTATATGCGCACTCACCATTACTGCGTCATATCATGATTATCACTATGGATCTAGCTCTTATTCTAGATGGGTGAGGCACACACTTGGATGGAGGCCTCATGCATACTATTTGTGAGATGGAGCAACATCAAACCATCTATACTTGGGGTCGTAGTATGTTGGGTCACCTCTATGATGATCTCAGGTGCTTTGTTTATTGAGAGCTAGACATCATAGTAAATTGTACAATATTATAGGTTTGGGTATTCAAGCATATCACATGCACTAGGCCTACAAGTTATCCCACAATAGCGGCTGTGGGGTACCCACGAACCTTCAACTATACTCTAAGATGTGCCTGGGAGTTTGGGGATTTATTACACTAGAGGATTTAGTTTGATTACTTAGAAGATGATCACGTAGTATGGAGGTATTACCACACCATACCCTAGTGGCCAAATCACATGCATCAACTTGTTAGGATGCAGTAGGATAGGTGTGTACTAGGAAAAAATGACTATATAGTGATGCCCTTTTATTATGATCAAGTCATGTGACAATTTGGATAGATTTAGGTATTGTTGAGGTCGTGACCCACATACTTAAGATCGACACAAAGTGGCTCTAGACTTGGAGACATTCGGCATCCCCTGGTTAATGATGTGTATTTTAGCAAATCAGATGATAAGGACCATGGTGTGCCCCCATTATTCAACCTTGACGATATAGGTACAACTATAGCCTAAAGGCGTTGGTGGGTGAGAGCACAACCGACACATGTCTTCCCTATCGATCATCTCACATGTGATGTTAGACCTCTTCTAGGTCAAGGAGATGAGAGAGAGGAGGAAGAAGTCAATGGGGATGCATATGAGGATGATAGACTAGAGGACCAAGAGGATGAGAGTGAGGATGATCTACAACTGATGAGTGATGATCTTGATGAGCTAGATGAGGCCACAGATGCCCTGAGAGGAGACATACATCTCACTCATGAGTCACCTGAGCACAATCAACAGTTGCAATAGGCATCACCATTCATGAACATGGGGAGGCTAGTGGTACCGCACCTTCCATGCTACCGACTCACAAGGGATCTATCATCCCACAACAAGATCTTGATTGGAAGGCTGGAGATCTAGGTAATGATATGTTTTATAGTTTTATTATGTTTTTAAGATTTTGTATGTCTCATTTACATACAATGGCATGCTCTAATATTTTTATGGTTTTTATCTTACAGTGTGCACTCGAGAGTGGCAAGACCTTTTCCGTCAAGTCACTACAAAGATGGAACCTTCCTTGCCCCCACATCTAGACATATGGGTGGAGCATATGTCACCACCTAGCGTGGGGAATTATACTAACCTTTTTAAACCCTTAAGGATAACATTAATACGCTTCTTCTTTCTCCCTAGAGTCTTTATACACAACCATTTAACCAATTGGTTGATCTTAGGTACTTTAATTACTTGAAGAAATGTAATTTCTATGTTTAATTATTTGATTTCTTGGCTCCTATAACATGTGGGTTTCTTTGAAAGTAATTGGTTTTGGAGAATGATTATATTGGTGTTTTTAGCCTCCCTAGAAAAGAATATTTCTTAAAAGAGTATTTATTCCCCATTTTAAATTGTCCTTTTAGAAGAGATTCAAAATGAGGCTTCACAATACTTTAAGTGGGATATTCTAGAAGATTATTAAAAGATCCTTTTGGAGGGTCTACAAATGTTTTGTTTGGATGAGAAGTTTCAAAAGATAAGTCTAGAATATCACCAAGGGTAGCTTTTGGAGGTTCCCTTGAAGACAATTTTAGAGTACAGTTCTAGAGCCACTATCTTTAATGAGTATTTTATATGGTTTTGTAGTTGGATTTTTACCATATCATTCAACCAAATCAATTTTATATTTTGAAAGTTCTTTAGGTTGTTCACCTATTATATTGACTATGATTGAATAACATAAGGTTTTTCATTACTTGAGTTGCACAACCTCACAATATATTATATTTATTTCATCCATATTCTCTTGTTCAATTGATTAAACAAATATATTTTGTCTTTTGTTTTTGGGATTAACAACTAATTGAGTTGATACTAAGGACATGTTTCTTGGTTAGATTGATATTGACTATGTGGAGGTGGTAGGAGAGGTTATTGTTGGTTTGGCGTGTGATGAGGTCCCTAATAGAATTGGTTTTGTGGAGTATTCCATTGTGGCATGGGGTTCAAGGAAAACCATGGTTTTTGTGGTGAGTTAACCCATTATGGAGTTGAACATTACTGATTCATCCACTCTAGGAGTCCCCAAGAGTATGGTCCCAAGTTCTATGGCCTTAGGTATTGACGCCAAGGTGTGTTCAATTGGTTATTGCACCAAGAAGATTGAGGATTCCAAGAGAAATTTGAAGTTTGACCAAAGAAGAAATTATTTTTATGTTAATTTCCTATGTAATTAACTTCTATTGAAACATGCTTCTTCTTAGAATTTTTATTTCCTATAATGAGTCACATTGATCAATTTTATGGTTTTATTGCAATGTTGACAAGCATCTACCTTGTCTAGGTGACACTCTCATAATAGATGTTTATTCTTGTATCTATGGTAGTAAATGAAAAGCATCTCTATGTTCTTATTTTTAGCTTGCATCCCATCAAGAGTAGTATTTATTTAAATAAGAATATTACTTTTCAAGTTTGTAATTTCATTGCTAAGTTGTCCTATGTCATTTATTCCTCTAACTAGGCTATAATTTCTAATTCATCCTCTAGTTCAACAATAGTTTCTACAAAGTGTAGACATCTCATCAAGCTCTAATTTAGGTAGACTCCACTTTCCCATAAATCAAGGGCTCATCTAGAGTATTCTTCGAGTCCTTTCAAAAAATGGGTTTTAATTGTTGAACAACATGGATGAAATTTTCATAGCTATAATGCTTCAACATAAAAAGGAAGCTATCCTAGTAGTATTCCAAAATCTCTTCCTCTTTTTTCTTAAGGTAGAGGAATTCATCTCTCATATCATTTACCCAACAATAATACTAATATTTATCTAAGAATAGTGTTTCCATTTCCCAATAAGAGATTATTGATCTAGAGGACAATCTCATGAACCAACACAAAACTGAATATTTCAAAGTAGAAGGAAATAGCTTCAACTTTTGGTTATTAGTTTTATAGTCACAGGTCTAGAAAATAACCATGAACTCAAAGAGGATCTAATCTAGTTCCTCTAATGATAAACCTTAGAAGGTAGGAAGGTTGGAAAGGGAGATGTCTTTTTTATGGGAGCATATTCATCTATGTTCAAGTTGATTGGATAGGTAGGTGTTCCTTCTACCTTCCTTACCTCTCTTCTATTATTATAATTTATTTCTTTGTTATTCATGATTTTGATTGGATTGTTTTTTGATATTTCCTCAAATTTTTATTTCAGAGTCTCAGGTGGGTCTTGAAAGACAAATATTGATAAATTTCATTGACTAAGACTTTTTTATTTGTTGTTTTTATTTTCTAATGTTTGAAGTTGGGGGGTTCTGGGAATAAATCTTTCATGAGGTCCTCTTTTATAACTATGTAGAAAGTCGAAGACTTTATTTTGTCTTTTCTATATATTTTTTTGAAAATTCATAATAAAACCTTGTGTAGGAACATGGGTCCCCAATAATGGAACCAAAGAATGACGAATTGTCGTTAGGTCTCATAATTTAATATATTAAATATCATATTGAACATGGTGGTGTCTAAGGTTTTTTACAAAAGGATTTTAGATATCCTAATTTAACACTAGATTTTATCAAAATAAAGAATGCTTATGCTGAAAATAAATGTTAACTAAAAATAATTTAAAATTCTAATCTACAAAAATATATAAAATGTAAACTATGGAAAGATTTTTGAAATGTTATTGTATTAAAATGAGATATTTCCTACTAACTAATTTGCTAAAAATGAAATTTTCCTAAATGACAATTCTTTTTGTTATTTTTCTATAGCATTGATTAAAAATTCTTTATGTAAAGTCATGATTAATGCACAAGTTATGTTTCCCAAGTGTATGATTCCAACATGGAATGAAGAATATGAAAACATTCTAGACTTTGTAGCTAAAAAATGTAAGGTTTCTTTTTCACATAAACACATATTTACAAAGGGACATAACAAATAATAAATATAACAAATATAACAGTACACAAATTAATCCTACAAGTCATAAATTATATAAGCATAATTATCCAAACACAAATTCAATGTAAAACTAAATTACTTATCTCTATGATGTGTTTTGATCTCTTAGTTGAGTGGTCAACTCGATAGAGGTTTAAATTCTTTTGCTCATAAAATCATCAACAAAATGAAAAATTGCTTCTTAAAATATAAATTCAATATTTTTAACTAAAAAGAGATTATAAATTACTTCATGCTATAAAATGTCTAGTAGTGTTTACTATTTATAACAAGAAATATATTTAAACTATGACCTAATTCCTAAATTATAATATCATGGTGACATGCATTGATGCCATTAACAATTTGTTACATAAATTTATAAATAAAACCTTAGTTGAATTAAATGAAATATTTTAATTATTGAAGAAATTATTGTAAAGTAGAATTGTTCCATCCTTCTTATCTTTCAAAAAATTAGTAGTCTTATGATAATTCACAATTTCAAGAAAAGCAAGAGATGGTCTCCAAAACTCTTCTCATAGTGACAGTCTGTAATGTTTTCATAGTTGCTTTGAAAATTATAGAGCTCTATAGGTGTGGTACTCCAAAACTTCTATCTTTCTTGAGCATGTTTTTCTTTTACAAAAACACATCTTTTGACCCACAACCATCAACATTAAAATCTTCATTAACAAAAAAAAAATTATAACTAAATTTATTATATAATATTATCAATTTAAGCATGATAGGGTGTGTGGAAGGTCATGGATGATAAAAAAGAGGGAAATTCTACACTAATAATAGGCGATTATTCATACATTTTCAGTGAGCATGAAATAAATTATGGGAGATAATTTCCCACTGTGATCTAGCAAAATAAAAATTGACATGTGTCCCTAACAAATATTGTAGATCAAGTAGATAGAATAAATCTATTGGCCATAGGGAAAATAAGGGATATGACAAAGTATTACTAAAAGTCATGGGCTCATAGTAGTAGTGAATATTACTCAAGGTGATGCTATTAGCCATTTGAGAATAAAGCATGTGCTTTGACTTATATACCCACTAGCTATAATTAGTTAATAATAAATTATAACCTAAAGGGTGAATGCTTTTTTAGGCTATAATATGAAAATTGGAACCAAAGAAAATATACATTAAGTAGAAAGGAAGAATTTAAGCACTCATAATTTAGGGTCCTATGGACATGCTACCAAGAAAACATCTTCCAAGCTTGAACTATATTTCTTACTAGGGTAATTTGATAGTCATGTAAATTATCAATTTATCAAATATCGAGTTGATATGGCAAAGAAGACACAATTTTAACTCTAGGATTCAATTTCTTAATTGCACATTTGAAGTTTTCTCATTCATTCTTGGTTTCACATTGCTCCAATGTTTGAGTTTTTGATCAATTTTCTTGATATTATGAATTCTAGATCACTTAAATATATTTGATCAAAATAATGAAAATAATGATTGATAATTATTAAATTCAAATACAAAACCTGAAAATAATCATTCAAGTTCTTCAAAACATGAAAATAATCATTCAAATTATCAAATTCAATTTAAAAACATGAAATTTTTATCTTTTATGTCAATAAAAGAAGAAAATTTTGATATGTTTGTCAAACAATGATTAAAATTTCTCAGAACTATAAAAAGTGTGTTTCTATATCAAAGAATGTGTAGTTGGTAGGGTAAAATAGAGCATCTGGTTCCAAAATCACAAGATGTACATGATTTTTGAATTTTTACTAATTTTTACATGTAAAAAAATGTACTCACACTATGTGTTTCCTTGGATATTTCCAACCCTTAGGGTTGAATTTTCCTTGGGCATCCAACCCAAAAGGTTGGACTTCATTGTTAATGCCTAAAGACATTTTTTTCAAAATATTAAAAAACACCTAAATGTTAACCCTACTCTCCATCAAGTTTGCATGTCTTGTAATGTTGATATAAATAAATACCACAATAACATTAAGTTCTATCTTATATTTCTAACCATACACTTTTTCTTTTCTTTTTCTATATTTCTAATTCATTAAGGTTTTGATCTTGAATTTATATTTTCAATGTCTTTCTTTTTTG
Source organism: Sequoia sempervirens (assembly GCA_007258455.2). Taxonomy (NCBI): domain Eukaryota; kingdom Viridiplantae; phylum Streptophyta; class Pinopsida; order Cupressales; family Cupressaceae; genus Sequoia; species Sequoia sempervirens. The sequence goes on from VDFB02379711.1 coordinate 104,324,275, forward strand.
CCAAAAAGTTATATACAGTAATTCATTTTTATCCATTTATCCAATTTGAAAAATTACATTTTTACATTCTACACTATTCTATAGACATTCAAAAAAATGATTTTTGATTATTTTTCAAAAAATCAAGAGGAGCACATGGAAATTTTCAGTTTTTAGAATGTTTCCACTTTAAAAATTAATTAAAAAATCATATTTTGATTAAAAAATTTGGCATAGACTACATGATTTTAGCCAAGTTTTTATTGAAGTGATTTGTGAAATACTTAAAAAAAGTCAACATTTTAGCGGGAGCACACTAGACACTATGCTATATTTTTTTGACAAAAATAGGAGCATTTTGTTTGAACCTCTTAATCTCCACTATTTAAAAAAAATAGTAATATAGAAACTAAATTTCAAGCACTATGACTTGTTCTTATCACATCAAATTTTGAGCATGATTATTTTCAATTTCTCATTCAAGATATTTTTTTACTGATTACAAAAACAAAGTAACCACTTTTGACACCTTTTTGATCTCCCATTTCCCTGCACATACCATTTAAATTATATATGAAATTGGAAGTGTATTTTATTTCTTTATTAATAAAATAATTTTCAACTTTTTAGCTAAAAAACTTTCTTATCATTTTATTTAATTAAAGGATTTTAAAATAGAAAGGAAAAAATAAAAAATAAAAGAGAGGGAAATGACATTAAGGAAAACCATAGACTAAAGGGTTGTGGGAGATTGTGGGTAGCACATGGAGAGAATTCTATAAAAAGTTGGACAAATTTGCAGGAAGAGGGAAAGTTCTAGTAGCCATGTAATTTTTTTTTAATTTTTTTTTGGTGTGATGACCTCCTAGCATGTAGCCTTTTTATTATTTTGCAATAAAAATAAGGGGATTGGAATGATGTTCACGAGAAAAGGGAGAATAGGGAAGAAAAAAGGATATTAATAAGGGAGTTACAAAGTTGGAAATAGGTTGACATCAATTAAGGTATTCACTCAATCATGGGTATGAGTGATCCTATTCAATTTTATGCATTTGAATCAAAGTATAATCTTATACATACTCTATGCAAACTAATATTTTAGTAGATAACAATGTTATTTGAGGTATTCATTCAATAGTTTATAAGATTTACTTGTGCTTCAATATTGTGGTTTTCATAGTTATATATAATCATTTTGGTTGTTACTTTCTCTCAATATTAGGAAGTGTAAATTTGAAGGTTTCACAACTTGAAAACAATCATTTTGGCTATAATATACCTCTCATTTGTATTGCATTTCCTTATGTTAATATGCTATTTTTCTCATAGTTGAGAGTGTAAATTCATGGGTTTCATAGCAAAAATCATCACTGTAGTTATAACATACCTCTATGCTCATTTGTATTGTATTAAATATTATGGAATGTTGTATAGGCTATGAGTATAAGAAAGAGTCATTGTGTTCATTTGTATCTTTGAACTAGTCTTGTTCATTTGCGTGTAAAATATATAATAGACTACATCCCAAGTTGAGTTTATAACTATAACACCATTATGGTAGACTATTTCATGGTTGGGACGTAGTCTAAAACACTATTTAATAGTTTAAACTTGATTGCACATAGTGTTATAGATTTAGTATTATTTACTAGTTTTAAAGTTGATTTTAATAATGTTAAAATAGTTTTAATAAACTAATACTAGGAATAATAGAGTTATACTTATATATTCTTTACATATATAATTGTGTATTCACTTTAAAGGCATATTGTACGAATACGAGCATGATATTAGTGAATTGAGTGATGAGAATTTATATATATATATATAGTAGGAATTGGTCAGGTATCCATCCCCCTATAAACTACAGTGCGCCTGGTAAACTTTTTTTCACGTGACTAGTGGCACTGGCACGACACGCCCTTTGGTACCACGAGTTTGGGGGGAGAGTAGACCTCATGACCTCTTGCCTACAACAAGATGCTTTAGCCAATCAAGCTAGCCCCTGTAACACCCCTCCATTTTGTTCTTTTGATCGAACAATGTTCGTTATGTATGTTTTGCTTTGATAACACGCTGGTTATAACTTGGTTACTTTTGACCGCTAATTGTTAAGCGATGTAAATATTATGTTTTGATGTGATGGTACTTTAATCAGATGATATTACTATTTCATGTTATGGATTAAATTATCATGTATGTGAATTATTGATGCTTTATGCTTTGATTATACCATTGATGATTAGAGGCGTCAGTTAGCGATATTGTATTGGTGAAGGGGACGAGATCACATCACTCGCATGCGAGTACCCTGTGATTCCACGATTTCCTCTTCACGGTGTGTTTTAATATTTATATATATATGCATGTTCGACACTCGTGTTGTGTGCAGGATGCAGGTACAGGACATTGACTCCACCTAATTCCACAGGTCTGAGCATGTCCCTTGTTCAACGGAAAACGATTGGGAGATAGTAGCTTGGTTTTCTGTGTCGTGACATCACCTAGCCATAGTGTGTCGTCGGGTTGTCAGTTGGGATAAGTTATTTTCCTTGTCGTCTCGTCTCTCCTTGCTTGCGTGATTAAATTTCCTAGTGAAATGGTGTTTGCTTTATTTAAATTTATTGCCAAAATGCATAAAGGAGTGCTTGTTATTTAATTAGTTAATTTAATTCAATCAATAAATTAATCTAATCATGGATTAGATTTATTTATTGATTAAGTAAATTAAATTAATTATGTTAGTATTATTAAATTTGAGGCAAATCAAAAAAAAAAAATAGATGGAAAATTGCCTTGCATTCCTCTTGTAATAAAATAAATTAAAAATTTATTTTTTTTAAATGTAATTGTTAGATTCAATTTTGTGAAAGAAAGGGAATTTAATTATCATTGTGGTGCAAATAGAATTTTGTTTAAACAAATATTATGCATTTGAAGTGGGAAAATGAAAATTGTTTATTAAATTTCAAAAAAAGAAAATATCCAAAATAGCAATAACTTTTGGTGGGTGAACTCAAAATTAGGGGTTTGACAATTTGGAGGAGAAAAATTGCATAAGGTAATTCTTTTTGTTTTTGAATTTTGAATTTTTGAAATTTGGAGAGCAAGCTTGGATTGGATTCTTGGAAGAAAATTGGTGGAAGGAAGGATTGGAAAGACTTGTTGATGCAAAATTGGAAACAAGTGCAACCTCCATTGAAGGATTCAAAAAGCTTGGAGAAAAACAAAAGGTTCTATGTTTTCCCTCATTATGCAATCTTATTTTAGCAATTTTGTTTGAAATGGCTCAATTTAGATTTGGAATTCAAACTTTGATTCAAAACCCATATTGGAATCACCATTCAAACTTGAATAAAAGAGTTTTTCAATTTTTTTTGTGAAAACAATGTGAACCAGAAATTATCCTCAAACTATCATTGGGAAATTTGAAACAAACTTGAAAGATTCAAATGGTTCTTATGAAAATTTGTGTTGTTGGGAAAATCTCCTTTTAACTTGTGAGAAATCATGAAATTATTGTGTTAGATTATGGAGTTTCAATGGAAATTAATTTTGTTTCTTAGATTTAGAGTTTGCTCAATTTGGGTATTGAAGGAATGCATTTTCTCAATCAGATTATGAAGCTATTTTTGTGTATATTATATATATATATATAAATATATGTATTTTTTTTAAAATTCAAAATTTTCGTTGAGTTCTGGGAAGTCATATTTTATGACTGTATTATGGTTTTACCCATAATTGTTTTATTACCAGTCATTTATCTTTCGCTTTTTTTTGGGCGAAGTCATTTTTTTTCAATCGCGCGGGGGTATGAGGAAGGGTTTCCACCCCAGGGCAGTGCCATTGATGGCGTTGGCCACCTGTGGAGGCAGCGCCGACGCTGCCTACACAGGCCGCCGCCGCCCCATCAATGGGGCTGCGTCCCCTGTTCATAACAGGGCACGACGAAGCCCTAAACGTGGTCGCCGGTTGCTTTTTGAATTTCTTTTTTTTTATTATATTTATTAAATATAAAATATATAATATATTTCATATTATATATTTTATATTTAATATATATAATATTAAGTTGTTACCAATGGTTATATTTATGAATTAAAATATAATTTATATGTATATTTTAATATATATGTTATATATAATAATTTAATATTATTTATATATAATATATATATTATAATATATGTATATTTTAATATATATGTTATATATAATAATTTAATATTATTGATATATAATATGTGTATATTATATTTTAATAAAATGCTTAAGTAATTATTATTCACTTTTAAACATTAATTATATATATATGTTTTAAAAAAAAATAATATATATATATATATATAATATGATTTCATAGATATTTAATAAATATATTTGTATATTCAAAATGTGATTTATTTTCTTAAAAGAGAAGAAGTATTTAATTTATACATGAGATATTTGTTAAGGGATAGACAAAAATTAGATATAGAAAATTATGGTTTAGCAAAGAATGATTGATTTAATTTATCGTATGCATTGTGTCAACAAGAATCAAACGAACATTCAAACCCTTATGTGATTATGCAAGAACATAGTTTATTTAAATTGTTTAAATGCACTAATGTGATGAATGATTGGATTTACGAAATCCGAAGGTAGATTACCTTATATTGTTTGCAAGCTTTCTTTCGTCGTGGGGTGCTTATTCTTGTTGGGTTTTGAGTCAGATCTCGTAAGTCTTCCAGATTGAATCGTCTTTTATGTGTTTTGGGGTTGTCAGCATGTCAATCAACCTTGTTTTCCATGGGTAGTGCGTACTTGTGTCTAGTGTTATATCTGATTATCTTGGGTGGGTTTTGTTTACTTCATGTCGTGTTTAGGGATTCATTATCCCTAGGTCATATTTGAGTACCCTTTGGTGGTGGCATAGTTCCACGTGTTGTCTTAGAGAAGTGGCTTGCATTGAGGGCCGACACACAAAGTGGTGCCAGGAGATCTCAATGTAAGTTGGTTAATTCAGTGAAAACTTAAACCAATTAATTAGCATAGGTGGTACCAACATTTAAAAAGATTAATTTTGCCTCGCTCATGGATGCAAGTGCTTGTATAGACTTGGGATGAGACGAGAAGGCCTGGAATGGCAAGATCGTTATCTTGTCCCTTCAAAAGATAATTGATTCCGCATTGGTTTGCATGTGGGGCCAGGAGTCGTTAGAGGTTACCAAGATATCCCGAGATGGGGGCCGGGACCTAGGAAGACTTGCCAGGATATCCCATGTGACATTGTGATGACACTTCTCCTAAGTCAACATTATGTTTGCATTCGTGATGTGATTATTTACTTCAAATCTGGAAGCATTGTAACCTTTGTGTCATGTGATGTCATGTGTATCCTTTTTTCAGTTGAGTCATGTTGCCTATGTTTAGAGGTTGTTGGTCTTGACCTGAAACCCTTGTTACTATCTCCTAGCACGGGGGGTGAGCCTTCGGGTATCACTTGGTTGGGTGGAACGTGCACCTTACTCCGTTGTTTTGGCGTTGGCTTATGTGGACGAGACTTTCATGTTGGAGAGCTCGTGGGATCCAGTTGCTACCTTGGTTTCATTTATGTTAGTTGCTCTTGTATTTTATTTACCCCTCATTGTTATCGAGGTGGAAATTGTAATAAACAATCATGATATTGATTTACCTCATTCTGGGAATGAGAGATGTAATTGTAATTATATAACTTCTGTCATTGGTAACCATGAAGGATCTCATGGTCTTAATGAAAATCTCATGTATGGAATGTATGTGCTTTAATTAGTTAAGTGAATGTTGCTATGTTTCATTTCATGCATGTTGATTTAATTTGTGATTTAAATAATCTTTGTCTCGTAACCTTAGGGGATTGTTGGCTTTGTGTTGTGATCATACATGTATTTGTAATTAAACAATTTTTTTTTTGTGCATTTGTTTAGTAGTTTGCAACTTCCCCTAGGGTTGCGTGGCGGGGCATTACAACCCCCCTGCCCCAACTTTTTATAAAATATTAACTTATTTTCAAAATTATAATTGTTCATAGTTAGAAATAATATTATCAATCTCTTTCTATAATTATGAACATGTAAATTATTCAGGATTACAAACAATATTGTAAGATTGATTTGTTTTATTATAAATTGAATATTTGTCACTACTAGTTTCATATAGAAAGTAAAACTTATTAAGATGTTTATCCTTGTGAATAGCATTATTATTAGTTCTTGTTGTACATAGGTATACTAATGCATTCATCTAGTTTTATTAATTTGTTCAAATGAACCAATAGGAGCAAAAAATTAAAATATATTGACTATTTTTTCTAATGTATATATTTTCTAAAATTTATTTCAATATATGAAAACTATTTTAAAAAAAATTCTATTGGATCATATTATGTACAGTCATATTAGTATGAGGTAAGCATTTCGACTAATGTATCAGTATTTGATACTATTCATTTAAAAACACTATTTCTAAATAGTATAAAGTTTGTCTATAATATGTCTAGTCAATTATGCACTAGTAAAAAGTGGAACTATTTGATTTTATTGATGGATTCATAGAATTGATTTTTGTTGTTGTTTAATGTATTAATATATTATATAATATAATAATGTTATAGTAATAATAATATAATATATAATTAGTATATGTTTTATATCTATACTATATATAAATTAATTAAATTCATTATGTATAGATAATATATATAATTCTTGATATACTATATATAATTACTACTAATATGATTATTATTATATATATTCATATATTAGCTATTAAATAATATAATAATATTTAATTTACAATAGAACATTCCTTTCAAATACTTTTTTTCCTACTACACAATTAAAAAATGTATTATTACTACTTAAAGCTAGTTACATATTAAACAAAAATAATCTCTCCATAACCACCTTCATATAATTTTTGTAGGAAGCAACGAGTTGCACATATCCAATACAAAAACAAAGTTGCAGCTGAAATGATCTTTGTTCTCTTCAAAAATGTTTGGTTTCTAATCTTCAACAAGTAGAATCAATGCAACATCTTCAACAAGCACAATGAATATTTGTAAATGTTATAGGCTTCCCATCTCAACATATTCACTATAAACTTCAATTATATAATTATTTATTAGAACTTGTAATGTATTGACCAAAGTGGTCTACAAATAGATATTGTGTATATTATTTTCAATTATATGTATTTATACTCATGTAATAATTATTATATACAAATATTATTAACAAACAACATGTTACATATTTTACTCATAGGAATTGGTCATAATGCGTCTCTTGTCTACTATAGAAATTATATTTTTAATACTTTATGTTGTATTTGAGTTTACCACTTGTCTAGAATGCTTTATAGTTATTATTATACATATTTTTTGCTGTGAAAAATGTACAAATTCACAATTAATTATGAAAATTAATTAGTGTCAGTATATTTGTTGTTTATGACTATAGTCAACTTTTTAGCATGAATATACAACTAGTGTGGCTATGGATAATGGTTTATAATAGTAGTTGGTTAGTACCTATAATATTATTAATTGCACATGAGAATAGTATTTTTATGTGATTGTATAATCATTTATTTAGAGTTATTTATGTTTGTTACTATGGAATGTATTAATTAAATAGTCATATATCTTCATGTTCATTTGAAGAACCTAATATATGAGGGCTCACATAAGACATATATATTCACTTGAATATATTTACATGTCTAATATAGTAAATTTTTAGTGATTAAATAGTAAACTAGTTTGAACCTCACTCATAGGTGGGGTATTCTAGGAGTTTGAAATTTGTTATAAAAATTTATGAATGTAATCTTAGTTTACATCTAAGTTGATAACAATTTATCTTATTTCATGATTTGATTCAAGTAAGAAATAGTAGTGTGTGAATTTATGACACGTGTATCTACTTATTGGGATGTGATTGAAATAATAACTTTGGCCAAAGTAATGCTTGTTGCATGCATTTTTAGTGCACAAAATCTAGAGGTTTACATGTTAGTCAGATGTCATTTAGCTATATGATATTTAGGGATGCATAATAAACCATATGCTACAATGTAGTAATTTTGCAGTTAGTTCTCAAATTGGACATGGTAATTTCATAGATACCACAATCTATCACCCTCATTGAAGGGATAGACCACCTTTAGTAGGAAGGTGTGTGGGGGATTGTCAATATGTGGTTGGAGTTAAAGCAATCAATGTTACATTAATCATACATTAGCTGATAATTAATTAATTTTTAATTGATTATTAGGCTAATTTCACTTTATACACTTAAGATAAAACTTATGAGTATTTTTTCTTTTATCAGAGTGAGCTATTATTAGATCATTATATCTCATCACATAAGATGACGACACTTTTATTGATCTAATCCCTTTCTCATTTAGGGTTTTCTCAAGTATAATCACTCTCCTTCATTGTAACTTTAAGCAAGATTTTTATTTTGTAACTTCTTTTTTGTTGAGGAAATAGAAAATTCTTGTTTCAAAATCTTGTGCGTGGAAGGTGTTCTTGTTTATTGTTTGATCTTGTGTCTTGTATTTTTTACAAATATAACATGGTATTAGAGTGTGGATTCATCAAATCCTTTCTTAATTTTTGAGGGTTTTCTTCAACTAGGATTGTAGGGGCTTCAAATATAGAATCTTCATGTTGTTGTAGATTTTGGAGTTAGGAAATTTTTGGTGTATTTTGGTACGAAATGAAACTCACCATTGTATTCAAGAGGTTGAACAAAATAATTTTGACTATAGATTTTCCAATAGTCCGTGTTGAGAGCTTTTGGGGCAATTTTTTAGAACAACAATCATACAAGGCCATATAAGTTGTGATGTACAACTGCTGAGGAAAATAAAAAATAAAAAATAGGTTTCTAATAAAAAGAAATTTTTTAAAACGTTGGAAGCATATTTAAGTTTTAGTACCCATAGGGTACTTGCCTCGATAGGCCCCATACCCTATGTGGGTCCCATTTTTCTAGGCCAATGGCCCCATGTTGGACATCTAACAACTACTAACTATGCGCCTTGCACTTTTACTATCAGTGACAATATTTACCAACTCTGGAGATAGTCCTTTACCGACATCTTCCAATGAATTTCCCAATGAACTATTTTTTATTTTCGAATTTATTTCCAACAATGCTCTAGTTTTTTGGGTGATAGAATCTTTCTAACATATTCTAGCCGTTATGGTATATTTCATCAATATTTTTTAGTGATGGCCAACTTTTTCTTATAGTGATAGGAGAATATTCATGGAATATTTTGTTGATGTTAGTGTGACATTAGTTGTATGGACTACATGTAGGACCCCCTCCAAGCCCACTTTAATCCTAAAAGAGTTTTTTTTTTTTTGTTGGCCATAACTTGGGCATGCAATATTGAAATTGGGTGAATGAGATATCAACAAAAATTTGGTTTTGCATACTTTCTAATGGTGTGGGTCTTATCACAATTTTTTTGTTGGTGCATTCTACAACCTGTCAAAGTCAAATGTGTTGTTTTCACTCTTGCACTCAGAAATTTTGACCAATTTCTCCATCTTTTGAGATTTTGGTGGCATTGGAAAGGTCTTTCAGAACTCTTCATAGCTATTCACGTAAATTTTCTAGATTTTTCTCTAGGTACATTTTATTCTTTTTTTTGTATTTTCACATTTTGGTGAATTACTTGGATGTTTTAGCTCTTGGAAAATTTATGTTTATGTGTTATGACTTGTTTCTTGTTGTTCTACATGTATTTTCATAATTTTTTCCTATTTGGGTATTGTAGACATCTTTTGCATGTAATTTATCTTTTATAGATGCATTGAGATAAAGTGTCACTATTATATTTTTTGGGGTATTTCATGCATCCTGTTATGCCTTTTGTACTTGCACTATGATATAAAGTGCCATGTGGGGGGTCATTTAATGCCTTTTTTCCATCACACCTTTGTCAAGTGAGTGTCCCTTCCACAACAACATTGAATCTCAATGATTGTTTCCTCATGTGTGTGTGCCTTGTTTGCACACCCTTTTTATTTGTAAGCACTTTCATGTGCACGTTTAGATGTTCTTTATTCTCCTAGATGCATGTTTTTGGTGACATAGTTTTAGTGGACCTGCCTGCATTATGGGTGGGTTTCTATTGTTGGTGCTAATACTTGGTTTCATTTTTGAGTGATCTATGTATCTAGTTTTTGTTCCTATATACTAGGTGGATGTAGTGGTTGGTTACTCATGTATTTTGGTGAGATGGAGAATTTACCATATGGAAAATATTGCATTCCTCTTTTGTGGAGGAAAACTTCCATTTTTATTTGATAAGTGTTCTTCAGAATATTGGTACCTATATTTTCAACTTGCATCTTGTCTAGTTGAGTAGTGTCATTGAGGTCACTCATGTAGATTCATGTGCCATTTGTGTCTCTGATTTATAAATGTTTTTAATTTTCTTCCATTTAATTAAAGCAGTGTCATTGGGCGCACTCATGCAGATTCTTGTCTTCTTGATCCTGATCCTTATCTATTTCAAAGGAGGTTCTTCATTTCAACACTATAGCAATCATCAGTTGAAAGTTGTCTACAACTTCTTTGTGCTTAAGGGATGTTCTTCATGTTCCTATTATTTTTGGAACATTATTTTGGAGGCTTCTTATTCCTTCATTTGTCTTTCTCTCTTTTGGGGAGGATTTTTCCCATGAGGTTTTCTATTCTTCTCCATTTATGAGAGATTAGATTATTTATACATGGGTACTCATCAGGCCCTGTTTGTCAAGACCCATCATGCACCTTTTTCTTTTTATACATTCACTTTTTAGGGTTTTTAGCTACTGCCTAAGTTTTCACTTAAGGGGGGGTGTTAGAGTAATCATATGTATTAGCTAATAATTAATTAACATTTAATTAATTATTAGGCTAATTTCACTTCATGCACTTAAGCTACAATCTAGGAGTGTTTTTTCTTTTATTAGAGTGAGATATTATTAGATCATTCTGTCTCATCACATGTGATGATTACACTTGTCATGATCTAATCCCTTTCTCATTTAGGGTTTGCTCTTATAAGCACTCTCCTTCATTGTAACTCCAAGCAAGTTTTCCATTCCATGACTTCTTTCTTGTTAAGGAAATAGGAAATTCTTGTTTATAACTCTTATGCATGGAAGGTATTCTCATTTATTGTTTGATCTTGTATCTTATTTTTTTCACAAATATAACACTCAAATGGTGCTATGCCTCCATGTATATTGACAGAGCCAAATTGTTAGCACTCCTTGAGGATATTGAATTATATATCATTGAACTTTTAAAGAAATAAGTGTATTTTTGTATGAAAACTTGAATGTAATTAGAAGATATAAAATTCGTTGGATTATTTTATAAATTATGTATTAATTTAGAAATTGTAAATTTTGTATGTAAAATAAATATCAAATATATTTAATTGCATTCTAACCTTATTATTTTATTTAATGTTATTATAAAAATGTGTAGAATTTTTAGTTTCTTAAGCCATGTGTATAAATTTTCTAAGTTATTGACTCAAAAATTATAAATTTTACGAGTACTATGGTTAAATTTATTTCACTATTAGGGTTATCTATTGTAAGAATTTAAATATTCATAGTCTGTGCTTCTCATCTTAGTTAATATAACTTCCCATATTATCATATTGGTTATATGTAGTATATTAGTTTTTTGAGCCTTGTTTGGAATTAATTTACTTCTACCTAACTTGAGAGCGACAATCATGTAACAATTGGCATGGAGTTGCAACCTTAAAACAAGCATAGATATCAAAGCAATTTTTGGCATTTAGTGGTATTGTGGTGATTTTTGTCTTGCAAACTAAAATACTTAGTAGCCCAAGTATAAATCATACGATCCAAAATTATTTGACCATGATGAATCATTTAATGTGTTGGATGTGGTTGATATTTTTGATGAAAAACACATAAATTTGGATGATAAACATGGTGTTCCTATATTGTAGGTGAACCAAGAAAATGAACTCATAATTCATTTTTGCTAACTTAAAAATATATTTTATACATTTGGGTCAATTTGAAGTGTCCCACCTTCCATGAATTAATATCCCAAAAATAATGGACTCCAACACAATTTTTATAATAATGACCTTAAAATTATTGTTAAACTAGTCATTACCGATTGTGAGCAATCTAATGAGATCACTAGTAAGAGATTTGAAGCTAATTAATCTTTGTATATTTGAATTTTTATTTGAAAATTAAATCTTCTATAAATTATTTGGTTATTCTTATAACATACTAATAGTATAAAATATTTGTTGTTTCATCATAGTAAGTTTCAATTTGTGTTAAGATATCATAATTCTCGGTATCTTGAAAGTCTTGATCATAACCAGGCCATGATCAACCCTAAACTATTTATAAAATATAAATAAGTTACTTCAACCATAAATATAGGAAAGTAGTGGAAAGAAGCCCTAAAGGAATTTTAATCTTGAACTAGAAAAGGTAAAGAGAAAATGGAGAAATTGCTAAAGTAGTGAAAGTCCTAAGAATCCAAGGAGAATAATGGAGGAAGTGAAGATCTAATATTGAGTCCCAAGAAATTTAAATATTATACAAAAGCAAGGAGATATAGAGGTGTTATGATATGTCCATGGGGTTCTTATGTTTTAGAAGTTAGGGACCCTAAGTATAATCAATGTCAAAAGCTTAGAACCTTTGATATAATGAAATAGGTTGCTTATGCTTATGATATGATTGCTCGATCCATGAGAGACATCATTAAAATGATAAATTTCATCTATATTTTCAATTCCATACAAATTATATTCTAAGAAATTTGTTTTCCCCTTCACTTTGTGGTTTAGCTCCAAATTATACCTAGTTATGGTTGAAGCCACCGAGATTATGCAAGATGCATGGTTTAAGTATACATGGATGGATTCAATGGATATGATGGAGAAGAATGATAACTTTATTTGAGGTAGTCCTAGAAAATTGAGTCCCCATCTCCATTTGTATCAATATTAGCAATAGAAGAAACAACATTGTAATTACAAGCCCTTAGAAAAGCTATCACCTAGCTAGTTCTAGTGTTAATCCTAATATCTCTCCTTCATTTTCACCTAAATTACCTAATTTTAAAATATGTTATTAAGATTTCACTACTAAAATATTCATTAATACATGCTAATTTCCATGGTGTCATCCCTGGAATTTAGTGTTTTTTTTACCACAAACATCCCCAATATAATCCTTATGACCAACCCTACAATACCCACTTTGTCAAACTAAGTGGAAAAACATTATCTCCTATGATACTTAGAAGATACTACTTCTACACCCTCAACCAATATTTTTCATCAAACCTATGAATCTCCAACATGAAAAATTCTACTGTAAAGAGTTTATGCAACTATAATTTTATTGGATGGGATAATCTACAAGCCCTTTCCTTTGTTGAACCCTAATAAGAACAACAAAACTAGTGGCATCAACACCAGCTATAATATCAACCTTCCATATATGACTACTACTACTACCACATGTAGTACTAATAGGTTATATATGGTTTTCCAACTATTAATGTAGAAAATTTTACAAACACAAATTATTGGTAGAGCTATACATGAGTTGAATCACTTGTATGAACTCCAAAGCTAATGTTACTTTACATGTTTAAAGTTATAAAGGCTAAGTATAACCATGTTATCAAATATTATGCTATACCAATTGATCTCTAAGTATAATTAATATCAACATAAATAACTATTGTATTGATAGCCATTCTTATAGATACTAATATCTCCAAGAATTTTGAATGTCCATTAAAATGATTTACAACTAGCTTTGTAAGTGGTATTCCTATAATTGAAGTTTAATATGATTTTAATTTTCTCTTGATAACAACCTTAAGAATATCCTTATCATGTATAGTTGGAAGCTTGTTAATTTTTATTACAAATTGTGTACATGCCATACAAGTTTCTTTAATATCTAATTCAAGTTCATTTAGTGAATGAGTTGGTCTTTTTAGAAATATGTCTTAAATTGTCAACTCTATTGTGAAATGCGTTGGGACCAAGCCAGCTAATAGCTCTAGAAATGTCACAATTACCATTTGTGAATTTCCTAAATTTTAGAGGTACAACTCCCTGTATGATTTAATTGATAATCAATATTCTTTTGACCAAAAAGCAATAAAGGTGACAAACATCAACTCATAAAAATGATACTAATGTGAAATAAACTTCAAGAAAGTCATTAACCAAATAACACACAGACTAGAATGACAAATGATCATTGAAATGAAAAAGAGATTCACAGTTGCAATAAATGAATTGAATGTTGCAGAGTATATTTCTCATAGAAAACATGCTCTAAACACACATGACTCATAGATCAGTACGATCAACATTACATTCAAGGCTCACAATTCAAGATTACAAGTTATTACATGAATTAAAACCAAGATAAAATTGTTCCTTTCTTATTACACCATAATGCACTATAGAATTTAGACCCCCTTTGAATTTCACCACCTAGATATATGGGTCTCTCTCCTTTCTTTGACAATTACTAAACAATTTCTAAACATAGCAACGCTTTCTTGCCATTTAATTGTCCACCTTGAAAATCAATAGACAAAAATAATTAATGACCAGAATGATTGCATTGCCAATGATATGACTGTAGGTGATCACCAAGCATTTCCTATTTTAATTTATGCCTTGTGGCTATCAATTCTTGTGTAGTTAACATGCTTCACACATTAAATAGCTATCTCAGAGGTGCAATGAGATCGCATGTGCAAGCTGTCCAACTGAAAGATCAATTGGGAACATTAATTGGATCTTGGTCACATCAACAGTTAATTTCTATTGCATCACCATCCTATCATTTGATCAATCTTAAAGAATACCAGTTCAAATGTCTCACCAACCTTCTATAAATTTAGTAGGCACAACCACACTTCACCATCCTGAAGTATCCAAAATGAGTTGAGAATGGTATGGGGTTGTTTGCTTAATTCTATGATCCTACAAAATTTTTCTATCACTGGCTTAGATAGAGGCACTTGGGGTGGTGGTAGAGGAATCTGCGTGATTATGTTTTTTGTGTGTGTCTCAAAAAGGTCATTTTGATGCTCCCAATTTCATAATCAAACAACAAATTTTGTAATACCATTGATATATATTATGTTTTTTTTGTGTGTCTGAAAAAGGTCATTTTGATGCTCCCAATTTCATAATCGAACAACAAATTTTGTAATGCCATCGATATATACCATATCTTCTTAATATATATATATAATTAATTAATTATGATATTTTGGTACTCTGGTGTTTGCATTCTTTTTGAACAATTCTATCTTTTAATTTCATTTTTTGTACCTTTAATGACATCCATTTGTATTTATTTCTACATAAATGGGTTCATTATTCAAAATTGAAATGCATCCTAACAAAAAAAAACTACACTATCATTCCCTTAGTTTCTTTTGAAAAATGTTCATGAGGCAGTAAAATAGGGGGTTCATGATACTAAGTAAAACACCAATTATGGTTGTAGAAACCACTCAAACTCCCGCCCAAACTTGAAAAATTCAAAGATCTATCGTTGGCAGTCTTTTTGGGTAGTTCACAAACTTCAGGTACAAACTACCATCCATCGAATTAAAAGACTTAGAGTGCTCAAGAGGTTATGACAATCCCACAATACATCACTCGTGAGAAAATAAAGAAAATTTTGAACAAAGGGTGGTAAAGGGGGAAGTTAGATGAACTAGGGAAATCACCACCCAAGTTAGCAAAACCTCATGAAACACCGCCTGACTTATAACTTAAACAA